>OY997268.1:183446758-184651258 GCA_963921465.1 Triticum timopheevii
AAGCCTATTTTGTGTGCAGCCCAACACCCCTTCCAAATTGGCCCAAAACCCACCTAACTCCCCTCCATGCTCTCGGTCGTTCGATCACGATCGCGTGGCCGAAAACCGCTCCTCATTTGGACTCTCCTAGCTCCCTCTACCTATAAATATGCCCTCCCCCTCCAAATTCGCGGTCTAATCCCCCCGAAACCCTAGCTTCCGTCCTCCTCCGCGCCGCCGGACATGTCCGCCGACGACCGGACATGTCCGCTCCCCCGCGCCGCCCGCCGCAGCGCATCGCCCGCCGCCACGTGGCCTGCGCCACCGCCCCGCGCCGCCGGCCCGCCGCGGCCCGTAGCGGACCCGCCCGGCCCGCGCGCCCCGCCGCCGCTCACCCGCGCGGCCGCGCCCGACCCTGTCGCCGGCCTCCGCCGCCGTCGCCGGCCCCGCATCGCCGCCGCGCCGGCCGATCCAGCCTGCCTCCGCCGCGCCCGCGCCTCGGCCCGGCCGCCACGCCTCGCAGCCGCGCCGCCCGGCCTCCCGCGCCGCGCTGCGGACCTCCCCGCCGTCTCCTCGCCGGCGCTGCGCCTCGTCGGCCGGAGCAGAGCCGCCCCGCCGCCCCGCGCCTCCTCGCGGCCGGATCCGGCCGGATCCGATCGGGGAGAGGCCCCACCGCCGGCCCCGTCGTCGGAGTGACCCCGCCGGTTCCCGCGTCCTCTCCGGCCCTTCCTCGCCTTCCCCGGCCACCACTCCGGCGAGGCTCCGGCCCCGCCTCGGAATCCGTGCCCGTGTTGACTTTTCCCCCGAAGGTGATAAATCCACTAAGTCCCGAAATGTTTGCATAATCATGCCATGTTTGACCTGCTGTATCTCTGCAGCCGTAGCTCAGTTTCGTGCGTGTAATATGTCAAATTGTTCGTCTCGATGAGTAATTCATTTCATTCCATTGCATCATTTTCATTTGAGTCCATCTTGATGCCCGAAATGCTGTTGGAAGAGTGCATGTTGATGTTAATCTGCTGAAACTGTTACAACTTGCTCATTTGTCATTTTTGCCATGATTGATGTGTGCATCCTATGAGGTTGATGTCTACATGTGTTTTGATCTATGCTATGCCATCTTTCCAGTGGTGCCAACCATGTATTTTTGTGAGTTGTGTGCTGAGTGTATCAAGCTTGTTAAGTAGTGTACTTGCTGTTGCTGTTTTGCTAGGCAGATTCTGTTATATTTTGTTGCTATGTAAACATGCTTCTACTAATCATTCTATGCATAATCTGGAGATGTTCTATAAACATGTTTTGATCTACATGTCTTGCCCTATCCATTCATGCCCTTGGTTGCAATTATATCCTGCTGGAACATGTTGTTATCTTGCTCCAAAGTTGCTTGAAAATGTTGCTGTCAGCCTGTTAACATTAAGTTCCATGTTTCCATGAATGTTTGCTAGTGATCCATGCACCCTATGAACTTGATCTTGCCATGCTTGGCTTCATAAACATGCCTTCTTATTATTGGTTGCCTTACCATGCCATGTATTGCTCTGTAGTGAGTGGTTCAAGCTCACCAACATGCCTACTTATTGTTGTTCCTGCCTTGTATGAATCTGTAATATAACTTGCCATGTTTACATGGGTGCCATCATATTTTCTATGCCTTTTTGGCTCATGGTCAGTAAGAGACTTTTGATCTATGCAATTAGTAGATTCATGCCATGCCTTTGTTTGTCATGTTAAGTTCCTATAACATGTTGTTTGATAGCTCTAAACATTGCAACCTGATGTTATTTCTGCAAAGTCTGAAACTGTTATTATTTGCAATATTTCCATGTCTTTTTGGGCATGTTCTAGTTGTTTCTGGAGATAGCTCAGTGTTCATGTTTTGTTGTGGTTTACCTGTACTTCATGCCCATGCCTTTTGTTATTACGTTGAGATGCTGTAGCATATTGTTTTGATGCTTGCAAGATGCCTAGTTGCTGTTATGGACAGATTATTGTTATGACTTGTATAGTGTGTATGTGTTGAACCGATGCTCCGTTTTGAGTGTGCTCTATATGAAACTTGCTTGATCTTGCATGTGGTTTCATATTATCATGTTGCATCCTTGTTTTGGTGTGTTTGCTTGATGTTTGTATGCATTTTGCATCAATGCCATGCTTAACTTGTTTTGCTCATATCTTCTAGGCCGTAGCTCCGAATCTAATGAACTTTATATGTAACTTGACTAGAATTTCATGTAGATCATCTTGGTGCATCTTAACTTGCTGTTTAACAACTTGAACATAAGGTTTATTCAGTTCTGGACCAATTTCGAAATTTGCATATGAGGACTTACCGGAATTGTTATATGTTGTTTCCGGCCTCATTTAAACTTGCCTTGATGTGTTGTTCTTGTTTGCATCATCTCTTTCCATGAGTAGCTTCATGTAGCTTTGTCATGCATCATGCTTGTTGTGCATCATGCCTTGCCTATGTGTGGTGTGTTTACCATGTTGTGTGCTTTTTCTCGATAGTTCCCGTTTCGTTGCGATCGTGAGGATTCGTTCGTCTACGTGTGGTTCGTCTTCGTGGCTTCATCTTCTTCATGGACTCGTTCTTCTTCCTTGCGGGATTTCAGGCAAGATGACCGCTACCCTGGATCTCACTACTATCATTGCTATGCTAGTTGCTTCGTTCTATCGCTATGCTGCGTTACCTATCTTTTGCTCTTCAAGCCTCCCAAATTGCCATGAACCTCTAACCTTTGACACCATTCCTAGCAAACCGTTGATTGGCTATGTTACCGCTTTTGCTCAGCCCCTCTTATAGCGTTGTTAGTTGCAGGTGAAGTTGAAGATTGCTCCATGGTGGACAGGGTTTATGTTGGGATATCACAATATCTCTTATATTATTAATGCATCTATATACTTGGTAAAGGGTGGAAGGCTCGGCCTTATGCCTGGTGTTTTGTTCCACTCTTGCCGCCCTAGTTTCCGTCATACTGGTGTTATGTTCCCGGATTTTGCGTTCCTAACGCGGTCGGGTGATTTATGGGACCCCCCCTGACAGTTCGCTTTGAATAAAACTCCTCCAGCAAGGCCCAACCTTGGTTTTACCATTTGCCTCACCACCACCTACTTTTCCCTTGGGAGTAATTAACCTAAGGGTCATCTTTATTATAGCCCCCCCGGGCCAATGCTTGTCTAAGTGTTGGTCCAAACTAGAGCACTGTGCGGGACCATTCCTTGGCAACTTGGATTTGTCGATACCTGTACGCTTCGCTTATCCGGTGTTGCCCTGAGAACGAGATATGTGCAGCTCCTATCGGGATTGTCGGCGCATCGGGTGGCTTTGCTGGTCTTGTTTTACCATTGTTGATATGTCTTGTAAACCGGGATTCCGAGATTGATCAGGTCTTCCTGGGAGAAGGTATATCCTTCGTTGATCGCGAGAGCTTATCATGGGCTAAGTTGGGACACCCCTGCAGGGTTTAAACTTTCGAGAGCCGTGCCCGCGGTTATGTGGCAGATGGGAATTTGTTAATGTCCGGTTGTAGATAACTTGACACCAGATCCGAAGTAAAACGCATCAACCGCGTGTGTAGCCGTGATGCTCTCTTCTCATCGGAGTCCGAGAAGTGAACACGGTTTTGGGTTATGTATGACGTAAGTAGGAGCTCAGGATCACTTCTTGATCATTGCTAGTTGACGTCCGTTCCTTTGCTTCTCTTCTCGCTCTCACTTGCGTATGTTAGCCACCATATCATGCTTAGTCGCTGCTGCAACCTCACCACTTTACCCCTTCCTTTCCCATTAAGCTTTGCTAGTCTTGATACCCATGGTAATGGGATTGCTGAGTCCTCATGGCTCACAGATTACTACAACAACAGTTGCAGGTACAGGTTATGCGATGGTCATGACGCGAGAGCGATGCTTGCTTGCGTTGAGTTCTTCTTCTGCTTCTCCGATCAGGGGATAGGTTCCAGGTCGGCAGCCTGGGCTAGCAGGGTGGATATTGTTTGAGTTTCTGTTTATGATTCATTCGTAGTCGGATGTTGTTCTTGTATGTTGTATTCGTGTGGCATTGTATGCCTCTTGTATGTATCCCCATCTATTATGTAATGTTGATGTAATGATATCCACCTTGCAAAAGCGTTCCAATATGCGGGTCTATCCTTGGTGGGACCTTCGAATTCCTTTTGGATAGGGTCGCATCTTGGGCGTGACACGAACGTACGGCACCTCCGAGTTCAGCACACGTTCAGCTTGATGACGGTCCTCGTACTCCGATCTAGCAAAGTGTTGGGGATGAGTTCCGTCAGCACGACGGCGTGGTGACGATGATGATGTTCTACCGGCCCAGGGCTTCGCCTAAACTCCGCGACGATATGACCGAGGTGGAATATGGTGGAGGGGGGCACCGCACACGGCTAAGGAACGATCACGTAGATCAACTTGTGTGTCCTAGGGTGCCCCTGCCCCCGTATATAAAGGAGCAAGGGGGGAGGCCGGCCGGCCCTTGTGGGCGCGCCAAGGAGGAGGAGTCCTCCTCCTAGTAGGAGTAGGACTCCCTCTTTCCTACTCCTACTAGGAGGGGGAAAGGAAGGGGGAGAGAGAGAGGGAAAGAGGGGGGCGCCGCCCCCCCTCTCCTAGTCCAATTCGGACCAGAGGGGGAGGGGGCGCGCGGCCCATGCTGGCTGCCCCTCTCTCTCTCCACTAAGTCCCATAAGGCCCATTACTTCTCCCGGGGGGGGGGGGTTCCGGTAACCCTCCGGTACTCCGGTTTTCTCCGAAAACGCCCGGAACACTTCCGGTGTCCGAATATAGTCGTCCAATATATCAATCTTTACATCTCGACCATTTTGAGACTCCTCGTCATGTCCCCGATCTCATCCGGGACTCCGAACTCCTTCGGTACGTCAAAACTCATAAACTCATAATATAACTGTCATCGTAACTTTAAGCGTGCGGACCCTACGAGTTCGAGAACTATGTAGACATGACCTAGAACTATTCTTGGTCAATAACCAATAGCGGAACCTGGATGCTCATATTGGCTCCTACATATTCTACAAAGATCTTTATCGGTCAAACTGCATAACATCATATGTTGTTCCCTTTGTCATCGGTATGTTACTTGCCCAAGATTCGATCGTCGGTATCCAATACCTAGTTCAATCTCGTTACCGGCAAGTCTCTTTACTCGTTACGTAATGCATCATTCCGTAACTAACTCATTAGCTACATTGCTTGCAAGGCTTATAGTGATGTGCATTACCGAGAGGGCCCAGAGATACCTCTCCGACAATCGGAGCGACAAAACCTAATCTCGAAATACGCCAACCCAACATGTACCTTTGGAGACACCTGTAGTACACCTTTATAATCACCCAGTTACGTTGTGACGTTTGGTAGCACCCAAAGTGTTCCTCCGGTAAACGGGAGTTTCATAATCTCATAGTCATAGGAACATGTATAAGTCATGAAGAAAACAATAGCAACATACTAAACAATCAAGTGCTAAGCTAACGGAATGGGTCAAGTCAATCACATCATTCTCCTAATGATGTGATCCCGTTAATCAAATGACAATCATGTCTATGGCTAGGAAACTTAACCATCTTTGATTCAACGAGCTAGTCAAGTAGAGGCATACTAGTGACACTATGTTTGTCTATGTATTCACACATGTATTATGTTTCCGGTTAATACAATTCTAGCATGAATAATAAACATTTATCATGATATAAGGAAATAAATAATAACTTTATTATTGCCTCTAGGGCATATTTCCTTCACCATGGTCATCCCCAAGCTTAGGCTCTTGACACTCCTTATTCCATAGTCCATCAAAGCTTCACCCAAAACTTGAAAACTTCACAACACAAAACTCAACAGGAAAACTTATAAGCTCCGTTAGTGAAAGAAAACAAAACCACCACATAAGGTACTGTAATGAACTCATTCTTTATTAAATTTGGTGTTAAACCTACTGTATTCCAACTTCTCTATGGTTTATAAATTATTTTACTAGCCATAGAAGCATCAAAATAAGCAAACAACACACGAAAAACAGAATCTGTCAAAAACAGAACAGTCTGTAGAAATCTGTAACTAACGCAAACTTATGGAACTCTAAAAATCCTACCAAAATAGTAAGTCCTGGAAAAATTGTCTATTGATCATCAGAAAAAAGAATCAACACAAAATCAAGTTTCTGTGGTTTAACAAAACTAATTTCGTCCGTCCAAAGTTTCTGTTTTTCAGCAGAATCAAATCAACTATCATCATAGGTTATCCTATAGGTTCTACTTGGCACAAACACTAATTAAAAGATAAAAACACATCTAAACAGAAAGTAGATGCAAAATTTATTAATAAACAGGAACAAAAACAAAAAACACAAATAAAATTGGGTTGCCTCCCAACTAGCGCTATCATTTAACGCCCCTAGCTAGGCATAAAAGCGAAGATAGATCTAAGTAGTGCCATCTTTAATTTTCAGTTTTTTAGCGGAGTCATGCTCGAATCCGGGAGGTTCTTTCCGCTTCCCTTCATACTCGGAAATTTTTAGATCTAAAGAATCCAACCGCTTATTGCAAAGAGTAATCAACATATTCATGCGGTGAAGATTTCCGCTAACACTTTTAAGAGGCTCAAGAGTCTTTTGTAATATTTTTGTTACTTCACAAATCTTTCCAAACACTTGGGTTTCTTCTTGGGTAGGATGTGGTCCTCCCTTTTGAGGTAGTGTTCCCACTATTCCCTCTATAATTTAATGCGTGATACTGGGATCAATTTCAATAAAGTTTCCCTTGGCAATGCAATCAAAGAGTTGCCTATGCGTCATATTTAACCCAACATAAAAATTGCGAAGAAGAATTCTAAAGTTCACCTCTAGGGTGCACTTGCGATAAGATTCCATCATCCTATACCAAGAATCTTTTAAGTTTTCTCCTTGCCTTTGCTTGAAGTGAAGAACTTCAAACTCGGGAGACATAGGAGCGGATAAGGAACTAGACATAACGACGAGCAAACAACGGGCAAGCAAAAGATAGAGAGAAGGAGATTGGGAAAGAGAGGGAAAATAAAACGGCAAGGGTGAAGTGGGGGAGAGGAAAATGAGAGGCAAATGGCAAATAATGTAAATGCGAGGGAGATGAGTTTGTGATGGGTACTTGGTATGTCTTGACTTGAGCGAAGACCTCCCCGACAACGGCGCCAGAAATCCTTCTTGCTACATCTTGAGCTTGCGTTGGTTTTCCTTGAAGAGGAAAGGGTGATGCAGCAATAGTAGCGTAAGTATTTCCCTCAGTTTTTGAGAAACAAGGTATCAATCTAGTAGGAGGCTCCTAAAAAGTCCCACGCACCTACACAAACAAACAAAGGACTCGCAACCAATGCAATAAAGGGGTTGTCAATCCCTTCACGGCCACTTGCGAAAGTGAGATCTGATAGAGATAATATGATAAGATAAATATATTTTTGGTATTTTATAATATAGATGCAAAAAGTAAAGATGCAAATAAAAGTAGATTGAAAGCTTATATGATAAAAGATAGACCAGGGGGCCATAGGTTTCACTAGTGGCTTCTCTCAAGATAGCATAAATATTACAGTGGGTGAACAAATTACTGTCGAGCAATTGATAGAAAAGCGAATAATTATGAGATTATCTAGGCATGATCATGTATATAGGCATCACTTCTGCAACAAGTAGACCGACTCCTGCTTGCATCTACTACTATTACTCCACACATCGACCGACTCCTGCCTGCATCTAGAGTATTAAGTTCATAAAGAACAGAGTAATGCATTAAGAAAGATGACATGATGTAGAGGGATAAACTCATGCAATATGATATAAACCCTTCATTTTATCCTCGATGGCAACAATACAATACGTGCCTTGCTGCCCCTGCTGTCACTGGGAAAGGGCACCGCAAGATTGAACCCAAAGCTAAGTACTTCTCCCATGGCAAGAAAGATCAATCTAGTAGGCCAAACCAAACTGATAATTCGAAGAGACTTGCAAAGATAACTCAATCATACATAAAAGAATTCAGAGGAGATTCAAATATTTCTCATAGATAAACTTGATCATAAACCCACAATTCATCGGATCTCGACAAACACACCGCAAAAAGAGTTTACATCGAATAGATCTCCACAAGAGAGGGGTATAACATTGCATTGAGATCCAAAAAGAGAGAAGAAGCCATCTAGCTAATAACTATGGACCCGAAGGTCTGTGGTAAACTACTCACAACTCATCGGAGGGGCTATGGTGTTGATGTAGAAGCCCTCCATGGTCGATTCCCCCTCCGACGGAGCATCGGCGAAGGCTCCAAGATGGGATCTCGCGGATACAGAAGGTTACGACGGTGGAAATTGTGTTTCGTTGGCTCCCTGGATGTTTTCGGGGTACGTAGGTATATATAGGAGGAAGAAGTACGTCGGTGGCTGCCCAAGGGGCCCACAAGACAGGGGGCGCGCCCAGAGGGGGTGGGCGCGCCCTCCTATCTCGTGGCCGCCTCGGCTGCTTCTTGGCTTGCACGCCAAGTCCTCTGGATCTGTTCACGCTCCCGAAGGTTTCATTCCGTTTGGACTCCGTTTGATATTCCTTTTCTTCGAAATACTGAAATAGGCAAAAAAACAGCATACGGGCTGGGCCTCCGGTTAGTAGGTTAGTCCCAAAAATGATATAAATGTGTAAAATAAAGCCCATAAACATCAAAAAGGGGTAATATAATAGCATGGAACAATCAGAAATTATAGATACATTGGACATGTATCAAGCCCCCCCTTTGATCATCTCAATATCGCCCATTCCATTCTCTCATGCTTGCATTAGATTTTGCTACCGTTATTGTTTACTCCTATTCTGATGCATAGCCTGCTTTTGTAACCTGCTTTTTGTTACCTTACCTGCTTATCCTAAACTACTTAGTATAGGTTGGTTAGTGATCCATCAGTGACCCCCTCACCTTGTTCTTGTTGCCCCTGCTTCATCATCGAAGACCCGATCAACGGGATCGAAGACGAAGCCCCGGCACCGCACATCAGTTCTCCTTAGTTGCTCGACACTACGGGGTTACTATCGAGTGCCGAGGGTGAGACCTCATCAGCACTTCTGATCTTAACCGGTAGTGTAGTTATTCGGTCGTGGTCATGGAGGGTGATTCTGCCTTAACCACTCCCGATACGACTCTGTCGTGCAACCCCTCAAGTGTGAACCTCGAGGGTGGATCCTCTTATGTTCACCTTGATGATTACATCGAGTGGAATTTGTCGAGGGTGACTCCTCAGGTTTTCCCCTTGGTGTTAGACACAGGGTTACTATGGTTACTATGACTTTACACTGAACCATGTTACTAAAGACGGGTTGGCCCTGAGGGGTACCCGCGCGAGCATATTTGCGAGTGATGAGGAGTCGATTTGACCTGGAGGGTGCCCGCGAGATAATTATGAGACATGGTCGGGCATTCTTAGCCCTTGCTGCAAGTCCTCGAGATGGGGCAACGGGGTCACATCTTTCGTGAGTCTCTGCTTGTTACCGCGTGTTCCTAATCCACTACGATTTGGATATTTGATCCGAGGGGCCTCTGGCTTGATAGCACTAACCATAACATGGGCATAGTATGGGCGTTCTGCGTCATATGCATCAGCCGAAGCTTAATAGATGTCAGCGACTGAGCGGCGCGTGCCGGGTTGGACTGATAAGCACCTGCCTTTTTAAGGAGGTAGCTAGGTCTGCTCACCGGCCGCCCTCACAACGTGCAGGAGTTCCCAGGGCGATGGCCCATGACCCCTGGGGGCATAGGTTTAGTCTGGCGTGCTGACCTCTCTATTTAGCCTAGGTCGGGTTGCGGCATATTGTTTGGCCGAGGCCGGGCATGACCCAGGAAAGTGTGTCCGGCCGGAGTTAATCGAGCGTGGTGGGTAAGTTGGTGCACCCCTGCAGGGAAGAAAAGATCTATCGATAGCCTGTCCTACGGTAACGGGCACTCGGAGTTGTATCCCGATCGATACAACTAGAACTGGATGCTGAGGCATGATTTGGATATGTTGCTTTGTGAGTCGAGAAAGGATCCCGGAGCATTGATACAACAACATAAATATGACTTATGTTATACTACTCTACTCCCTCATGTTGCTGCAAGATGGTGATGTCCAGAAGATGCTAGTCTTCGATAGGACTAGTTTCTCCCCCTCTTATCCTGGCATTCTGCAGTTTAGTCCACAGATACAACCCATTTCAATTGACACCGATGCATATGTAGTGTAGATACCTGCTTGCGAGTACTTTGCATGAGTACTCACGGTTGCTTTGCTCCCTCTTTTCCCCCTTTTCTATTCTTCTCGGATGACACAACCAGATGACGGAGTCCAGGAGCCAGATGCTACCTTCGACGACTACTACTACAAACCCGAGGGTGCCTACTACTACGTGGAGGCCGCCGACGACCAGGAGTAGTTAGGAGGCTCCCAGGCAGGAGGCCTTGCCTTTTCGATTGATGTTACTTTTGTGCTAGCCTTCTTAAGGCAAACTTGTTTAACTTATGTCTGTACTCAGATATTGTTGCTTCCGCTAACTCGTTTGTATTCGAGCTTATGTATTCAAGCCCTCGAGGCCCCTGGCTTGTAATATAAAGCTTGTATTATTTTAATTTGTGTCTAGAGTTGTGTTGTGATATCTTACCGTGAGTCCCTGATCTTGATCGTACACATTTGCGTGTATGATTAGTGTATGATTGAATCGGAGGCGTCACAAGTTGGTATCAGAGCCGACTGCCTGTAGGTAGCCCCCTTTCCAACTCCCTGGCTGAAGTCGAGTCTAGTCACCACAAAACTTTTACTAACATGGTTGTGTGTCTTACGGGCCCACGTTGCCATTGGGTGGTATCATGATATTTTACTCCGTGTCTATACTCTGGTACTCTGATCTCTCTTCTATTCGGGTTTAATGATTTTGCTAACTCTAACATTAGGTTCTCATAACGACTTTCCCCGGAGAGCCCCTTCATTCCGGATGGTTGCCTGCTTCACGAGAAGACTTCGAAGATACTCTCTGACCTACTCCCGAGAACTTGTGTTCATTTCTTTTGCAATCCCTTAACACCGTTGAATCCTTATGGATAACCCGTACCCTTGTCGTTCATACTTCCATCCCTAGTTGTTCTTGTTATTATAAGATAACCGAAAGTATTCTCCGACTTTTGAGAATCCTTTTTCCGACTGCCTTGCAACTCTTTTCCACCTGAATAACCCTACGAATAATTCCTCACACTTATCTGGGATTTGTTCATCCCCAGTTGATCATATGTCTCACAAAATTCTTTGAATGCAATTCGATCTCCCGAAGATCCTCTGCAGCCTAGTGCTCCCGAAAGTCTTGTGTGCCTGCATTATGGTTAAATCCATATGTCCGGCAATATTCATTGATATCCTTTGTCGTTGTCATCCTGAGCCTATTGATTCAATATGTTGCGTTGCTCGCATTCTTCAGTCAAACCCTGAAATTTGACCTTCCTGCTCATATGTCATTTTGGACATGAGTTGGATCTCGGCCAATCATGTTGTACTTGATTGTCCACCTAGTTCCCTTCAACTTGAACATCAAAATTATTCAGCTGCTTGTATAATCCGATGCCTTTGCAATATTTCTTCTTCTGGTTGAGCATTGTTACTCACATCAGATTCTTTGTGGTCAGCCATATCCTTTGGTGGATCATTATCTGACCATTCCTGCCTATTCTCAAATCCTTGAGTTCTTCCTCTGATACATAATGCCTTTGGTAAACTGTATCCTCTGCTTATTGTCAACCATGCTCTGCTATTGAGCTGATGTTATATGCTCTGGAACTCAGTGGTATATGTTCCTAAGATACCCCTACGGGTTGAATCTATGCCTTCCTTAGTCCGAGTGAACTTGAAAGAGATGTGAGTCATACTCTTCTTGTGCTTCACCAGATAAATCTTTCGCGCTACAAATTCTTCGAAAATGAGGAGTAAATGAAAGGTTATGCATTGAAGAAGTGGGAGTCGACCTTGAACCTTAGTGTTCATGCCCATGGGCCCAATGTAGAACTTATCATGAAAGCTACTCGTAAAAACAATTACCCCTTGTTATAAGTTCATCTTGTATCGGTGGTTTGATCATTCATAACCGTGGTTCCGACCATAGTTTCTCCGTAATTCCATTTCCCGGACAAGTTAAATACTTGTCTCCTGCAAGTCATTTCACCTGTCCAACCTCTAATTTGACCTACCTTCAAGTATTGCTTCATGTTAGAGAATACTGTGTCATTGCACTACCTCTTGTAAATTCTTAATTGAAGTGATACTCCGTCACATCATTCCTAGCCTGATTGGCTACATCATTATCGTCCTAAAATTTTAACTGTGCTACCTGATCCTTCCCGGAGCACAATTTTTCAACGATGAGCTAAGCTTGCGTCGTTCTTCCCCGTCTTATCATTTCGCCTTGAACAACAAGCTTGGTTTTGAGTTTGCGTCGTACCCGTGGTTCCAATAACTTTTCGCTTCATCATTCCTTTGACTTGATGTCATCGCCGATCGATTACATCTTCCTGAAATCTCTCGACAATTGTGTCGTGCTCGTCAACATTCTGAGCTCTTCCAGCATATCAATCGAATTCGTGATGAGAACTACCATCCTTGACCTTCGATGATTTGAGTTATCATCGACAACACCCTTGTCTTCTTTCCAACACATGTTTGATCATGTCTTGGTTATACCTTGGACTCCTTGCTATTCCTGCAATTGTTCCTTGAGTATTTCTTGTGATCTTCCACTCCAACCCCTACTTGTAACACCATGTTAATGCTACCTCAAAGCATGACTAAGGTATTCCGTATATCAACAAGAACATTGGAAGCACATTGTCCAATGTTTCTTGATCTATTATCCAAACACTGTTGTATGGGTAATATCATGATTCTTCCCTCGCCCCGTTATCTAAATGCTTTTGAATTTGCTGTCATATCATGTATATCCCGCTCCGCTTCCCCTTGGGAAGGATATACTCCCAATCCTGGGGTGTAAACACATTTTCCTTTCCAAATGTTGTGATTAATCTAATGATTACCTTTTCTTTTCCTTTGTTTTGTTTAACCTTTCTGGTGGTTTATGAGATCTAAGCAGTAATAGTTCCCTGCTTATGAAAACACCTCGGTGTACAATTTGTTAGTAAGACCTTGTTATTATTGCTGTTGATATTCCGGTAACCATCGGTGGATGAGAACTTTGCCTATTGGTCCGCCTCGTTCAACGAGCAGGAAAATAGTTCTCTCCGTCCCTTGCCCTTGGTACCAATGTTGTTGACAACATAACTGACAGTCTATCATCTGACATGACTTGCTATCGGCCCCCTTTTCCACTTTTAACCCACATGGTGGGCTAACCCACAGTTCCACAGGATCGGAACCTGGCTCTCCTGTATATCTTTGATTCCAAAATATTCTTGCACTTGGCTTCGTATCATGTCGTGAGCCACCTTTCGAGAGATGATCTGTTCCCGATGCTCTGAACCCCTTCCTCACACTTTGTTCAGGTATCAATCGTTTGTCCATTCGCTTGAAACTTCCTATTGTACCTTCATACTTTGCTCTCCATGTTAATTAAGTTTCAACTCGAGAGATACTTCTGCCTCATTCCCTGAATTGTTCACTAGATAATTAACCCTATAAGGGTCAGTTCTCCCAAAGTTACTCTTTACTTCACCACTTAAATCTCGGGACGAAATTTATTGTAGTGGAGGAGATTTGTAACACCCCCAGTGTCATGCTACAGTAATCCCCCGTTAATGGTGCCATGTCATCCTGTTACTATTGCTAATCTTCACTTGGTCCAAATCACAATTCAAATTCAAATCCAATCTAAAGTAAAAAAATCATATTTGTCAGACATGAAATCTAAAATGTTCATCTTGTGGCAAATAATCCATAACAAATATTGGTGGTGAACCAACATTTTTGCAAGGTGTTTAAATGGCCTAAACCAATTAAAGCAGTGGCTAAAACAATAGGTTAAATACCTTTTTAATTTATAAAAAATTGCAAACTTTTTCTAAAGCCTCCAATCTTTTTATGGCAGAGCACATTTTTCCCTAGTAATTGTTTTGGCCAGACACACAATTTTGCTAAGTCATTTGGTGGCTAGTTTAATTGCAAAAGCCTACTGCTAAAAAAACAAAACAAGGGGAAGGAAAGAGGGGTGGGAGAGCCCCTGGCCTCCCCTTGGGCCTCGACCATCCCAGCAGGCCATCCCACCTACCTCACCTTGTCGTGTTCCACCCCCCTGTTCAATCGATCGAGGGCGCGTGCCCGCGCATCGCTGCCGGACCAGCTCGTCATCCCGCGCCTCGCCAGCGCAGCGAGGGGATAAGGCCGACGCCACGGCCCCAGATATTTCCCCCTCGCTCACTCTGCCTCTCCCTCTCCCCGCCAGATTCTTCCTCGCTCGCTCCGTTCCTCTTCCCCCTCGTTCCCCATCGACGCCCGAGCACGGTCGCCGCCGTCCTCCGTCGTTGTTGCGGCCACCAGCGGTCCCACACCCGCTGACCCTGTCGGTGAGCTCCGCCGGAGTTGACTCCTTCGACTGGTGGCCTGAGCTGGAGCTGGGAGGCACCGAAGCATCGGATCCCCATCGTCCCCATCTCCGACTGGCGCCGTTCTTCACCGACTCCGGCGACGCCCTCTGCTGCTACTAATCCTTCCACGGGCCACCTTGAGCCGCTGCAGTGAGATCCATCTCTCTTCCCCTTCTTTATGCTCCTCTACAAGCTCGGGGCGACTGGTTCTGCCATGGCCGATCCCAGCTCCGCCGAAGAGCACGTTGTCGTCGTTGTGACCGTCGACACGCTCGCCCGAGCTCACAATTGTGCTCCTGGGGTTCCCAGGAGCCCAACGCGCACGTGCACGCTCCCTCCCGTGCCTCCTAGCGCCAGCCCGAATGAGCGCCCGAACGCATCACCATGGATCTCGCTGTCGGCGAGGCTTCGGTGACCATTTGGTCACGGGCTCAAGCCCGTTGGATTCGCCGCACCATGGGGATCCTCCCCAGCCTTTCCTTTCGCTCCGTAGCACGCTGCTTCACCATCGCCGTCACACATCCGAGCCATATAGCCGCCACGACTCAACGCCGACGGCCCTGCCGACCTCCGCTGCTCGTTCTGCCGCCACCAACCGATGCGGGGTGGAGTAACTGTTCGAACGCAGCAAGAACCGCGCTAAACGGTACCCCGTAGCGGTTTTCCGGAGCGTCTCCGGCGAGCTCGCCGCCGCAGGAGGCCACCGGAGCAACTCCGGCGCCGTTTCCGGCGTCGCTGATGTGGCTGTCCACGTGGACCTCCCCACAGCCGCTGCCGCTGGGCCCCCAGGTCCCGTTGACCTAGTCGGATGTTGACTGGGCAATGCCCTATCACCGCCTATGGGCCCCGCGTGGGCCCCATTGACCATTCAACTGGTCTGTTGACCGCTGACGCAGGGCTGACACTAGCATGATGTCATGATTCATTTTTCTCATGAATTTAGTAATTAAAACAAATTCAGAATATTGTTAAAACTTTAGAAAATCATAGAAAATAAACCATAGTTCGGATCAAAAAACCTTGTACATGAAAGTTGCTCAGAACGACGAGACGAATCTGATCGTGTCATCTGTTTCCATGTCGGAACCCTATATGTAGGTGAACCTGTAACTTTTACCCCGTTTCCGATAGATGAATAATGCCTATACACCGGTTATTAAATCCAACTTAAAACCTAAAATAACTAATATGACTTAGACATATCTTTAGGCAACCCTACGCTGCACGTTAGCATAGCATACTCTGTGTTGCATATGATTACTGTGTATTTATTGTTTCTTCCCCCTCTTCTCGTCAGTAGACCCCGAGACCGATGCTGCTCCTGTGATCGACTACGTCGACGACGATCCTTCTTCCCTTTCACCGGAGCTTCCGGGCAAGCCCCCCCTTGATCATCCCGATATCGCCCATTCCATTCTCTCATGCTTGCATTAGATTTTGCTACTGTTATTGTTTGCTCCTATTCTGATGCATAGCCTGCTTTTGTAACCTGCTTATTGTTACCTTACCTGCTTATCCTAAACTGCTTAGTATAGGTTGGTTAGTGATCCATCAGTGACCCCCTAACCCTGTCCTTGTTGCCCCTGCTTCATCATCGAAGACCCGATCAACGGGATCAAAGACCAGGCCTCGGCACTGCACATCACTTCCCCTTAGTTGCCCGACACTACAGGGTTACTATCGAGTGCCGAGGGTGAGACCTCATCAGCACTTCTGATGTTAACCGGTAGTGTAGTTATTCGGTCGTGGTCATGGAGGGTGATTCCGCCTTAGCCACTCCCGATACGACTCTGTCGTGTAACCCCTCAAGTGTGAACCTCGAGGGTGGATCCTCTTACGTTCACCTTGATGATTACATCGAGTGGAATCCATCGAGGGTGACTCCTCAGGTTTTCCCCTTGAAGTTAGACACACGATTACTATGGTTACTATGACTTTACACTGAACCATGTTACTAAAGACGGGTCGGCCCTGAGGGGTACCCGCGCGAGCATATTTGCGAGTGATGAGGAGTCGGGTTGACCTGGAGGGTGCCCGCGAGATAATTACGAGGTGTGGCCGGGCATTCTTAGCCCTTGCCGCAAGTCCTCGAGACGGGGCAATGGGGTCACATCTTTCATGAGTCTCTGCTTGTTACCACGCGTTCCTAATCCACTATGATTTGGATATTTGATCTGAGGGCCTCTGGCCTGATAGCACTAACCATCACGTGGGCATAGTATGGGCGTTCTGCATCGTATGCATCAGCCGAAGCTTAATATACGTCAGCGACAGAGCGGCGCACGCCGGGTTGGACTGGTAAGCACCTGCCTTTTTAAGGAGGTAGCTAGGCCTGCTCACCGGCCGCCCTCGCAACATGCAGGAGTTCCCGGGGTGATGGCCCATGACCCCTGGGGGCATAGGTTTAGTCCGGCGTGCTGACCTCTCTATTTAGCCTAGGTCAGGTTGCGGCGTATTGTTTGGCCGAGGTCGGGCATGACCCAGGAAAGTGTGTCCGGCTGGAGTTAATCGAGCGTGGTGGGTAATTTGGTGCACCCAAGCAGGGAAGAAAACATCTATCGATAGCCCGTCCTACGGTAATGGACACTCGGAGTTGTATCCCGATCGATACAACTAGAACTGGATGCTGAGGCATGATTTGGATATGTTGCTTTGGGAGTCGAGAAAGGATCCCGGAGCGTTGATACAACAACATAAATATGACTTATGTTATACTACTTTACTCCCTCATGTTGCTGCAAGACGGTGATGTCCAGAAGATGCTAGTCATCGATAGGACTAGTTTCTCCCCCTCTTATTCTGGCATTCTGCAGTTCAGCCCACAGATACAACCCATTTCAATTGACACCGATGCATATGTAGTGTAGATCCTTGCTTGCGAATACTTTGGATGAGTACTCACGGTTGCTTTTCTCCCTCTTTCCCCTCTTTCCCCCCTTTTCCATTCTTCTCGGATGACGCAACCAGATGACGGAGTCCAGGAGCCAGATGCCACCTTCGACGACGACTACTACAAACCCGAGGGTGCCTACTACTACGTGGAGGCCGCCGATGACCAGGAGTAGTTAGGAGGCTCCCAGGTAGGAGGCCTTGCCTTTTCGATTGATGTTACTTTTGTGCTAGCCTTCTTAAGGCAAACTTGTTTAACTTATGTCTGTACTCAGATATTGTTGCTTCCGCTGACTCGTTTGTATTCGATCTTATTTATTCGAGCCCTCGAGGCCCCTGGCTTGTAATATAAAGCTTGTATTATTTTAATTTGTGTCTAGAGTTGTGTTGTGATATCTTCCCGTGAGTCCCTGATCTTGATCGTACACATTTGCGTGTATGATTGAATCGGGGGCGTCACAATATAACCATATCTGCTCAAATCATCTGTGAAGGTGAGAAAATAACGATACCCGCCGCGAGCCTCAATGTTCATTGGACCACATACATCAGTATCTATAATTTTTGATTGTTCCATGCTATTATAGTACCCCTTTTGGATGTTTATGGGCTTTATTTTACACATTTATATCATTTTTGGGACTAACCTATTAACCAGAGGCCCATCCCATATTGCTGTTTTATTGTCTGTTTCAGTATTTCAAAGAAAAGGTATATCAAACGGAGTCCAAACAGAATGAAACCTTTGGCAGCGTGATTTTTGGAAAGATTATGATCTAGGAGACTTGGTGTGCAAGCCAGGGGAGTATCGAGGGAGCCACGAGACAGGGGGCGCGCCCACCCCCCTTGGCACACCCTACCCTCTCGTGGGCCCCTCGAGGCTCCCCCGACCGACTTCTTTCGCCTATATAAGCCTACGTACCCTAAAAACATCGAATAAGAAGATAGATCGGGAGTTCCACCGCCGCAAGCCTCTGTAGCCACCAAAAACCTCTTGGGAGCCCGTTTCGGCACCCTGCCGGAGGGGGAACCCATCACCGGTGGCCATCTTCATCATACCAGCAGTATCCATGATGAGGAGGGAGTAGTTCACCCTCGGGGCTGAGGGTATGTACCAGTAGCTATGTGTTTGATCTCTCTCGCTCTCTCTCTCTCTCTCTCGTGTTCTCTCTATGGCACGATCTTGATGTATCGCGAGCTTTGCTATTATAGTTGGATCTTATGATGTTTCTCCCCCTCTACTCTCTTGTGATGAATCGAGTTTCCCTCTTGAAGTTATCTTATCGGATAGTCTTTAATGATTGAGAACACTTGATGTATGTCTTGCCGTGTTTATCTGTGGTGACAATGGGATATCACGTGCCACTTGATGTATGTTTTGGTGACCAACTTGCGGGTTCCGCCCATGAACCTATGCATAGGGGTTGGCACACGTTTTCTTGACTCTCGGGTAGAAACTTTGGGGCACTCTTTGAAGTACTTTGTGTTGGTTGGATGAATCTAAGATTGTGTGATGCATATCGTATAATCATGCCCACGGATACTTGAGGTGACAATGGAGTATCTAGGTGACATTAGGGTTTTGGTTGATTTGTGTCTTAAGGTGTTATTCTAGTACGAACTCTTTAATAGTTCGATCCGAAAGAATAACTTTGATGTGGTTTCGTACCCTACCATAATCTCTTCGTTTGTTCTCCGCTATTAGTGGCTTTGGAGTGACTCTTTGTTGCATGTTGAGGGATTGTTATATGATCTATCTACGTTATTATTGTTGAGAGAACTTGCACTAGTGAAAGTATGAACCCTATGACTTGTTTCCTATCATTGCAATACCGTTTACGCTCACTTTTATCATTAGTTACCTTGCTGTTTTTATATTTTCAGATTACAAAATCCTATATCTACCATCCATATTGCAGTTGTATCACCATCTCTTCGCCGAACTAGTGCACCTATACAATTTACCATTGTATTGGGTGTGTTGGGGACACAAGAGACTCTTTGTTTTTTTGTTGCAGGGTTGCTTGAGAGAGACCATCTTCATCCTACGCCTCCCACGGATTGATAAACCTTAGGTCATCCACTTGAGGGAAATTTGCTACTGTCCTACAAAGCTCTGCACTTGGAGGCCCAACAACGTTTACAAGAAGAAGGTTGTGTAGTAGACATCAAGCTCTTTTCTAGCGCCGTTGCCGGGGAGGTGAGTGCTTGAAGGTATATCTTTAGATCTCGCAATCGAATCTTTTTGTTACTTGTTTTATCACTAGTTTAGTTTATAAAAGAAAATTACAAAAAAAATGGATTTGAGTTTGTCTCATACGCTTCGTCTTTTTAATATCTTCCGTGAGAATGATGGAAAGGAAAATTGTGCTCAAGTCTTTGAAGAAGAATGCATTAAAATGTTTGGTACTAGATCTTTGTATGATGAGCATGATTGCAATGTTGTTAGTTTGAATTCCTTGAATATCCATGATGCTAATGATATGCAAAGCCACAAGCTTGGGGATGCTATGTTTGATGAAGATGATATTTTTTGTCCCCCAAGTTTTTATGAGCAAATTTATTATGATGAAAGCATGCTCCTATTTATGATGATTATATTGATGAAAGTGGGTTTGGAAGAGTGTCAACTTTATTTAGTGATGATTACACTATTTCGGAAGAGGTTCCAATTGATTATGAGAACAAAGTTGCTGTCTATGATGATTATTGTGATGAATTTTATGCTATTAAGAATAATGATAACCATGAAACTTGTCATCATGATTTTAGTTTTCAATTGGATTATGCCTCACATGATAATAATTTTGTTGAGTTTGCTCCCACTACTATTCATGAGAAGAAATTTGCTTATGTGGAGAGTAGTAAATTTTCTAGGCTTGTAGATCATGAAAAGAATGCTTTAGGTGCTGGTTATATTGTTGAATTCATTCATTATACTACTGAAAATTATTATGAGGGAGGAACATATGCTTGTAGGAATTGCAATAATGTCAAGTTTCCTCTCTATGTGTTGAAAATCTTGAAGCTATGCTTGTTTTGCCTTCCTATGCTAGTTGATTATTGCTCCCATAAGTTGTTTGCTCACAAAATCCCTATGCATAGGAGGTGGGTTAGACTTAAATGTTCTAGTCATATGCTTCATGATGCTCTCGTTATGTTTCAATTCTTATCTTTTATGTGAGCATCATTGCCATCATCATGCCTATCTAGAAAGGCATTAAAGAAAAGCGCTTGTTGGGAGATAACCCAATACTTATCCTTACTGTTTTTGTGTGTCCACATGATTATTCTACTGTAGTAATCATGTTTTATAGCTTTTGTTTCAATAAAGTGCCAAGTAAGACCTTTAGGATAGTTTACGGTGATAGTTGTGTTGATCCTGCTGAAAATCAGAAACTTTTGCACCCAATAAATTAGTTTTGTTAATTTACATAAACTTTCTTTTGATATGATTATTTTTTATATGGATTGGTACACAAATTTCTTAGGACTTCCTAATTTTGTAGGATTTTTGGAGTTCCATAAGTATACGTTTGATACAGATTACTACAGACTGTTCTGTTTTTGACAGATTCTGCTTTCTATGTGTTGTTTGCTTATTTTGATGAATCTATGAGTAGTATAGAAGGTTATGAACCATAGATGAGTTGGAGTACAGTAGATATTACACAAATATGAATTTAGAATGAGTTTACTACAGTACCTAAGTGGTGGTTTTATTTTCTTATACTAACAGAGCTTACGAGTTTTCTGTTGAGTTTTGTGTTGTGGAGTTTTCATGTTTTGGGTAAAGATTCGATAGACTATGGAATAAGGAGTGGAAAGAGCCTAATCTTGGGGATTCCCAAGGCACCCCAAGGTAATATTCAAGGATAACCAAGAGCCTAAGCTTGGGGATGCCCCGGAAGGCATCCCCTTTTTCGTCTTCGTTCATCGGTAACTTTACTTGGTGCTATATTTTTATTCACCACATGATATGTGTTTTGCTTGGAGCATCATTTTATTTTGTTAGTATTTGCTTGATGTTATTTAGAATAATGTTTTGCATCTATATTTTCAGTAAAAATGTCAAGGATAGCCTTTACCATGCTTATTTTGCTAGTATACATGTTGCTGTTTGAAAACAGAAAGTTTACCGCTGTTGCAAAAATTCCCTAGAAAAGTCAGAGAATGATATAATGTTGAAACTTTTTGCACAATGATCTATGATAAATCTTCTACAGAGTATTATTTTTCTTATAATTTTTGGACTCAGGGAAGTATTGATACTCTTGCATTCTTTATAGACTATATTGTTTTGATAGATTGCTGTTATGTTTGCATTGTTTGCATATGTTTGCTTGTTTAATGATTCTATTTGAGGATAGGAGTATTAAATATGCAGAGGCATTTAGTATGAAATGTTGAATAATAATTTTAGTGATTTGTTACATTAGAAAATGATAAGGTTTTGCATTGGTTTATACTAACCTATCTCACGAGTTCTTGTTGAGTTTGTTGTGGATGAAGCTTTTGAGAAATAGAGAAACCATGATATGAGAGGAATTAAGGAGACACAAAAGTTCAAGCTTGGGGATGACAAAGGCACCCCAAGGTAATATTTCAAGAAGTCTCAAGCATCTAAGCTTGGGGATGCCCCGGTAGGCATCCCACCTTTCTTCTTCAACAACTATCGGTTAGTATCGGTTGTACCTAAGTTTTTGCTTCTTCACATGAGTTGTGCTATCCTTGCAATGTCATTTTATTTTGTTTTGCTTGCTGTTTGAATACAATACCAAGATCTGAAATTCCTTAATGTTAGAGAGTCTTCACATAGTTGCACAATTATTCGACTACTCATTGATCCTCACTTATATCTGTCGGAGTAGTTTGTCATTTGCTCTAGTGTATCACTTATATCTTTTAGAGCATGGCGGTAGTTATATTTAGTAGAAATTGCTAGTCTCTCATGCTTCACTTATATTATTTTGAGAGTCTTTTAGAACAACATGGTATTTGCTATGGTTACAAATTTGGTCCTAGAATGATGAGCATCCAAGTTGGGTATAATAAAAACTATCATAGAAAGTGAATTGGATGCTATGATCAATTTGATACTTGATAATTGTTTTGAGATATGGAGGTAATGATATTAAAGTCATGCTAGTTGAGGTGATTATGAAAAATGCTTGTGTTGAGGTTTGTGATTCCCGTAGCATGCACGTATGGTGAACCGCTTTGTGATGAAGTTGGAGCACAATTTTACTTATTGATTGTCTTCCTTATGAGTGGGGGTCGGGGAGGAGCGATGGTCTTTTCCTACCAATCTATCCCCCTAGGAGCATGCACGTAATACTTTGTTTTTGATGACTTGTAGATTTTCGCAATAAGTATATGAGTTCTTTTGACTAATGTTGAGTCCATGGTTTATACGCACCCTCACCCTTCCACCATTGCTAGCCTCTCTTGTGCCGCGCAACTTTCGCCAGTACCATACACCCACCATATACCTTCCTCAAAACAGCCACCATACCTACCTATTATGGCATTTCCATAGCCATTCCGAGATATATTGCCATGCAACTTTCCACCGTTCCGTTCATATGACACGCATTACTTTTTGTCATATTGCTCTTTGCATGATCATGTAGTTGACATCGTATTTGTGGCAAGGCCACCTTCATAATCTTCATACATGTCGCTCTTGATTCATTGCATATCCCGGTACACCGCCGGAGGCATTCATATAGAGTCATATCTTGTTCTAGCTTTGAGTTGTAAATCCATAAAAGTGTGATGATCTTCATTATTAGAGCATTGTCCCAGTGAGGAAAGGATGATGGAGACTATGATTACCCCACAAGTCGGGATGAGACTTCGGACTTTACAAAAAAAAAAGAGAAAGGCCAAAAAGAAAAAATAAGAAAAAAGAAAGGCCAAAAGAAAAAAAAAGAGAAAAATGAAAAAAGAAAAAGAAAAAAAGAAAAAAATGAAAAAAATGAGAGAAAAAGAGAGAAGGGACAATGCTACTATCTCTTTTTCCACACTTGTGCTTCAAAGTAGCACCATGATCTTCATGATAGATAGTCTCCTATGTTGTCACTTTCATATACTAGTGGGAATTTTTCATTATAGAACTTGGCTTGTATATTCCAATGATGGGCTTCCTCAAAATGCCCTAGGTCTTCGTGAGCAAGCGAGTTGGATGCACACCCACTTAGTTTCTTTTGTTGAGCTTTCATATATTTATAACTCTAGTGCATCCGTTGCATGGCAATCCCTACTCACTCACATTGATATCTATTAATGGGCATCTCCATAGCCCGTTGAGATACGCCTAGTTGATGTGAGACTATCTTCTCCTTTTTGTCTTCTCCACAACCACCATTCTATTCCACATATAGTGCTATGTCCATGGCTCACGCTCATGTATTGCGTGAAAGTTGAAAAAGTTTGAGATTACTAAAGTATGAAACAATTGCTTGGCTTGTCATCGGGGTTGTGCATGATTAAATACTTTGTGTGATGAAGATAGAGCAACAGCCAGACTATATGATTTTGTAGGGATAACTTTCTTTGGCCATATTATTTTGAGAAGACATGATTACTTTGATTAGTATGCTTGAAGTATCACCATTTCTTATGTCAATATGAACTTTTATTTTGAATCATTTGGATCTAAACATTCATGCCCCAATAAAGAAAATTACACTGAGAATTATGCTAGGTAGCATTCCACATCAAAAATTCTGTTTTTATCATTTACCTACTCAAGGACGAGCAGGAATTAAGCTTGGGGATGCTTGATACGTCTCCAACGTATCTATAATTTTTTATTGTTCCATGCTATTATATTACCCCTTTTGGATGTTTATGGGCTTTATTTTACACATTTATATCATTTTTGGGACTAACCTATTAACCGGAGGCCCAGCACATATTGCTGTTTTATTTCCTGTTTTAGTATTTCGAAGAAAAGGAATATCAAACGGAGTCCAAATGGAATGAAACCTCCGGCATCGTGATTTTTGGAAAGATTATGATCCAGGAGACATGGAGTGCAAGCCAGGGGAGTATCGAGGGAGCCACGAGACAGGGGGGTGCGCCCACCCCCTGGGCGCGCCCTACCCTCTCGTGGGCCCCTCGAGGCTCCCCCGACCGACTTCTTTCGCCTATATAAGCCTACGTACCCTAAAAACATCGAATAAGAAGATAGATCGGGAGTTCCGCCGCCGCAATCCTCTGTAGCCACCAAAAACCTCTCGGGAGCCTGTTCGGCACCCTGCCGGAGTGGGAACCCATCACCGGTGGCCATCTTCATCATCCCGGCGCTATCCATGACGAGGAGGGAGTAGTTCACCCTCGGGGCTGAGGGTATGTACCAGTAGCTATGTGTTTGATCTCTCTCTCTCTCTCTCTCTCGTGTTCTCTCTATGGCACGATCTTGATGTATCGTGAGCTTTTCTATTATAGTTGGATCTTATGATGTTTCTCCCCTTCTACTCTCTTGTGATGAATTGAGTTTCCCTCTTGAAGTTATCTTATCAGATTGAGTCTTTAATGATTGAGAACACGTAATGTATGTCTTGCCATGTTTATCTGTGGTGACAATGGGATATCACGTGCCACTTGATGTATGTTTTGGTGACCAACTTGCGCGTTCTGCCCATGAACCTATGCATAGGGGTTGGTACACGTTTTCTTGACTCTCCGGTAGAAACTTTGGGGCACTCTTTGAAGTACTTTGTGTTGGTTGGATGAATCTGAGATTGTATGATGCATATCGTATAATCATGCCCACGGATACTTGAGGTGACAATGGAGTATCTAGGTGACATTAGGGTTTTGGTTGATTTGTTTCTTAAGGTGTTATTCTAGCACGAACTCTTTAATAGATCGATCCGAAAGAATAACTTTGAGGTGGTTTCGTACCCTACCATAATCTCTTCATTTGTTCTCCGCTATTAGTGGCTTTGGAGTGACTCTTTGTTGCATGTTGAGGGATTGTTATATGATCTATCTATGTTATTATTGTTGATAGAACTTGCACTAGTGAAAGTATGAACCCTATGCCTTGTTTCCTATCATTGCAATACCGTTTACGCTCACTTTTATCATTAGTTATCTTGCTGTTTTTATATTTTCAGATTACAAAAACCTATATCTACCATCCATATTGCACTTGTATCACCATCTCTTCGCCGAACTAGTGCACCTATACAATTTACCATTGTATCGGGTGTGTTGGGGACACAAGCGACTCTTTGTTATTTGGTTGCAGGGTTGTTTGAGAGAGACTATCTTCATCCTATGCCTCCCACGGATTGATAAACCTTAGGTCATCCACTTGAGGGAAATTTGCTACTGTCCTACAAACCTCTGCACTTGGAGGCCCAACAACGTCTACAAGAAGAAGGTTGTGTAGTAGACATCACTCCATAGTTCCGAAGAACGGCGTTTTAGTCATCTTGCCCATGAGGCATGGTTCTCAAGTACCAAGTGATTCATAATCAAGTGATTCCAAAAGTCCATCAGTATGGAGTTTCTTCATGCGCTTTACACCAATATGACCCAGACGGCAGTGCCACAAATAAGTTGCACTATCATTATCAACTCTGCATCTTTTGGTTTCAACATTATGAATATGTGTATCACTACTATCAAGATTCAACAAAAATAGACCACTCTTCAAGGGTGCATGACCATAAAAGATATTGCTCATATAAATAGAATAACCATTATTCTCTGATTTAAATGAATAACTATCTCGCATCAAACAAGATCCAGATATAATGTTCATGCTCAACGCTGGCACCAAATAACAATTATTCAGGTCTAAAACTAATCCCGAAGGTAGATGTAGAGGTAGCGTGCCGACCGCGATCACATCGACTTTGGAACCATTTCCCACGCGCTTCGTCACCTCGTCCTTAGCCAATCTTCGCTTAATCCATAGTCCCTGTTTCGAGTTGCAAATATTAGGAAGAGAACCAGTATCAAATACCCAGGTGCTACTGCGAGCATTAGTAAGGTACACATCAATAACATGTATATCACACATACCTTTGTTCACCTTGCCATCCTTCTTATCTTCCAAATACTTTGGGCAGTTCCGCTTCCAGTGACCAGTCCCTTTGCAGTAGAAGCACTTAGTCTCAGGCTTAGGTCCAGACTTAGGTTTTTTCTCCTAAGCGGCAACTTGCTTGCCGTTCTTCTTGAAGTTCCCCTTCTTCTTCCCTTTACCCTTTTTCTTGAAACTGGTGGTCTTGTTGACCATCAACACTTGATGCTCCTTCTTGATTTCTACCTCCGCGGTTTTTAGCATCACGAAGAGCTCGGGAATAGTCTTGTTCATCCCTTGCATATTATAGTTCATCACGAAGCTCTTGTAGCTTGGTGGCAGTGATTGAAGAATTCTGTCAATGACACTATCATCAGGAAGATTAACTCCTGGTTGAATCAAGTGATTATTATACCCAGACATTTTGAGTATATGTTCACTGACAGAACTATTCTCCTCCATCTTGCAGCCATAGAACTTATTGGAGACTTCATATCTCTCAATGCGGGCATTTGCTTGAAATATTAACTTCAACTCGTGGAACATCTCATATGCTCCATGACATTCAAAACGTCGTTGAAGTCCCGGTTCTAAGTCGTAAAGCATGGCACACTAAACTATCGAGTAGTCATCAGCTTTGCTCTGCCAGACATTCTTAACGTCGTCAGTTGCATCTGCAGCAGGCCTAGCACCCAACGGTGCTTCCAGGACGTAATTTTTCTATGCAACAATGAGGATCATCCTCAAGTTACGGACCCAGTCAGTGTAATTGCTACCATTATCTTTCAACTTAGCTTTCTCAAGGAACGCATTAAAATTCAATGGAACAACAGCACAGGCCATCTATCTACAATAACATAGACAAGCATAAATACTATCAGGTACTAAGTTCATGATAAATTAAAGTTCAATTAATCATATTACTTAAGAACTCCCACTTAGATAGACATCCCTCTAATCATCTAAGTGATCACGTGATCCAAATCAACTAAACCATGTCCGATTATCACGTGAGATGGAGTAGTTTTCAATGGTGAACATCACTATGTTGATCATATCTACTATATGATTCACGCTCGACCTTTTGGTCTCAGTGTTCCGAGCCCATATCTGCATATGCTAGGCTCGTCAAGTTTAACCTGAGTATTCTGCATGTGTAAAACTGTCTTACACCCGTTGTATTTGAACGTAGAGCTTATCACACCCGATCATCACGTGGTGTCTCGGCACGAAGAACTTTTGCAATGGTGCATACTCAGGGAGAACACTTATACCTTGAAATTTAGTGAAAGATCATCTTATAATGCTACTGTCAATCAAGAAAAATAAGATGCATAAAGGATAAACATCACATGCAATCAATATAAGTGATATGATATGGCCATCATCACCTTGTGCTTGTGATCTCCACCTCCAAAGCACCGTCATGATCACCATCGTCACCGGTGCGACACCTTGATCTCCATCGTAGCATCGTTGTCGTATCGCCAACTATTGCTTCTACGACTATCGCTACCGCTTAGTGATAAAGTAAAGCAATTACAGGGCGATTGCATTTCATACAATAAAGCGACAACCATATGGCTCCTACCAGTTGCCGATAACTCTGTTACAAAACATGATCATCTCATACAATAAAATTTATCATCATGTCTTGACCATATCACATCACAACATGCCCTGCAAAAACAAGTTACACGTCCTCTACTTTGTTGTTGCAAGTTTTACGTGGCTGCTATGGGCTGAGCAAGAACCGTTCTTACCTACGCATCAAAACCACAACGATATTTCGTCAAGTTAGTGTTGTTTTAATCTTCTCAAGGACCGGGCATAGCCACAGTCGATTCAACTAAAGTTGGAGAAACTGACACCCGCCATCCACCTATGTGCAAAGCACGTCGGTAGAACCAATCTCGCGTAAGTGCGTAATGTCGGTCCTGGCCGCTTCATCCAACAATACCGCCGAGTCAAAGTATGACATGCTGGTAAGCAGTATGACTTGTATCACCCACAACTCACTTGTGTTCTATTCGTGCATATGCATAAACCTGGCTTGAATGCCACTGACAGGGAACGTAGTAATTTCAAAAAAATTCCTATGCACACTCAAGATCATGGTGATGTATAGCAACGAGAAGGGAGAGTGTTGTCCGCGTACCCTCGTAGACCGAAAGCGGAAGCGTTAGCACAACGCGGTTGATATAGTCGTACGTCTTCACGATCCGACCGATCCAAGTACCGAGCGTACGGCACCTCCAAGTTCAGCACATGTTCAGCTCGATGACGTCCCACGAACTCCGATCCAGCAGAGCTTTGTGGGAGAGTTCCGTCAGCACGACGGCGTGATGACGCTGTTGATGATGCTACCGACGCAGGGCTTCGCCTAAGCACCGCTATGATATTACTAAGGTGGAATATGGTGGAGGGGGGCACCGCACATGGCTGGGAGAGATCAATAGATCAACTTGTGTATCTAGAGGTACCCCATGCCCCCGTATATAAAGGAGCAAGGGGGGAGGCGGCAGGCCAGGAGGAGGGCGCGCCAAGGAGGGAGTCCTACTCCCACCGGGAGTAGGACTCCTCCTTTCCTTGTAGGAGTAGGAGAAGGGAAGGAAGGGGGAGAGGAGAGGAAGGAAAGGGGGGGCGCCCCCCCACCTTGTCCAATTCGGAGTAGAGGGGGAGGGGGTGCGTGGCCTGCCCTGGCCGCCCCTCCTCTTCTCCACTAGGGCCCATGGGGCCCAATAAACCCCTCGGGGGGTTCCGGTAACCCCCCGGTACTCCGGTAAATGTCTGAAAACTCCCGAAACACTTCCGGTGTCCGAACATAGTCATACAATATATCGATCTTTACGTCTCGACCAGTTCGAGACTCCTCGTCATGTCCGTGATCATATCCGGGACTCCGAACTACCTTCGGTACATCAAAACACAAAAACTCATAATACCGATCGTCACCGAACTTTAAGCGTGCGGACCCTACGGGTTCGAGAACTATGTAGACATGACCGAGACACGTCTCCGGTCAATAACCAATAGCGGAACCTGGATGCTCATATTGGTTCCCACATATTCTACGAAGATCTTTATCGGTCAAACCGCATAACTACATACGTTGTTCCCTTTGTCATCGGTCTGTTACTTGCCCTAGATTCGATCATTGATATCTCAATACCTAGTTCAATCTTGTTACCGGCAAGTCTCTTTACTCATTATGTAATGCATCATCCCGCAACTAACTCATTATTCACATTGCTTGCAAGGCTTATAGTGATGTGCATTATCGAGAGGGCCCAGAGATACCTCTCCGACAATCGGAGTGACAAATCCTAATCTCGAAATACGCCAACTCAACAAGTACCTTCGGAGACACCTATAGAGCTCCTTTATAATCACCCAGTTACGTTGTGACGTTTGGTAGCACACAAAGTGTTCCTCCGGTAAACGGGAGTTGCATAATCTCATAGTCATAGGAACATGTGTAAGTCATGAAGAAAGCAATAACAACATACTAAATGATCAAGTGATAAGCTAACGGAATGGGTCATGTCAATCACATTATTATCCTAATGATGTGATCCCGTTAATCAAATGAAGACTCATGTATATGGCTAGGAAACTCAACCATCTATGATCAACGAGCTAGTCTAGTAGAGGCATACTAGTGACACTATGTTTTTCTATGTATTGACGCATGTATTATGTTTCCGGGTAATACAATTCTAGCATGAATAATAAACATTTATCATGATATGAAGAAACAAATAATAACTTTATTATTGCCTCTAGGGCATATTTCCTTCACAAGACCCATCTGTTAGCTTAGCATAATGATTGTTTAGTTTTATTGCTATTGCATTCTTCATGACTTATACATATTCCTCTAACTATGAGATTATGCAATTCCCGAATACCGGAGGAACACTCTGTTTGCTATCAAACGTCACAACGTAACTAGGTGATTATAAAGATGCTCTACAGGTGTCTTCGATGGTGTTTGTTGAGTTGGCATAGATTGAGATTAGGATTTTTCACTCCGAGTATCGGAGAGGTATCTCTGGGCCCTCTCGGTAATGCACATCACTATAAGCCTTGCAAGCAATGTGACTAATGAGTTAGTTGCGGGATGATGCATTACAGAACGAGTAAACAGACTTGCCGATAAAGAGATTGAACTAGGTATGAGGATACCGACGATCGAATCTCGGGCATATAACATACCGATGACAAAGGGAATAACGTATGTTGTTATGCGGTCTGACCGATAAAGATCTTCGTAGAATATGTAGGAGCCAATATGAGTATCCAGGTTCCGCTATTGCTTATTGACCGGAGATTTGTCTCGTTCATGTCTACATAGTTCTCGAACCCGTAGGGTCCGCACGCTTAACGTTCAATGATGAATTGTATTATGAGTTACGTATTTTGGTGACTGAAGTTTATTCGGAGTCCCGGATGAGATCATGGACAAGATGAGGAGTCTCTAAATGGTCGAGAGGTAAAGATTGATATATTGGATGAAGGTATTCGGACACCGGAATGGTTTCGGGACGTTTCGGATATTTATCGGGGAACCGAGGGGTTATCGGAACCCCCCGGGGAAGTTATTGGCTTTAATGGGCCATAAGGGAGTAGGAGAGCGCAGCCTACAGGGTGGCACCCCCCCAAGGGAGTCCGAATTGGACTAAGGGGAGGGGGCGCGACCCCCTCTTTCCTCCCCTCTCCCTCTCCTTCCCTCTTTCCCCCTCTTGGAATAGGAAAGGGATTGCAACTAGGATTGGGAATCCTAGTTGGACTCCCCCTTGGTGCGCCCCCTCTAGGCCGCCGACCTCCTCCTCTCCTCCTTTATATATGGGGGTGGGGGGGCACCCCAAAGGCACATCAGATATTCTCTTAGCTGTGTGTGGTGCCCCCTCCATAGTTTACTCCTCCGGTCATAGCGTCGTAGTGCTTAGGCGAAGCCCTATGCGGATCACATCACCAACACCGTCGCCACGCCGTCGTGCTGACGGAACTCTCCCTCGACCCTCTACCGGATCAAGAGCTCGAGGGACGTCATCGAGCTGAATGTGTGCTGAACATGGAGGTGCCGTACGTTCGGTACTTGGATCGGTTGGATCGTGAAGACGTTCGACTACATCAGCCGTGTTAACATAATGCTTCCGCTTTCGGTCTACGAGGGTACGTGGACACACTCTCCCGTCTCGTTGCTATGCTTCTCCTAAATAGATCTTGTGTGATCGTAGGAATTTGTTGAATTACTATGTTCCTCAACAGTGGCATCCGAGTCAGGTCTATGCGTAGATGATATGCACGAGTAGAACACAAAGAGTTGTGGGTGATAATAGTCATACTGCTTACCACCAACATCTTACTTTGATTCGGCGGTATTGTTGGATGAAGCGGCCCGGAACGACATTACATGACCGCATTCATGAGACTAGTTCTACCGACGTGCTTCGCGCACAGGTGGCTGGCGGGTGTCTGTTTCTCCAACTTTAGTTGAATCGAGTTTGACTACGGTCGGTCCTTGTTGAAGGTTCAAACATCACACTTGACAAAAAATTGTTGTGGTTTTGATGCGCAGGTAAGAATGGTTCTTGCTAGAAGCCCGTAGCAGCCACGTAAAACTTGCAACAACAAAGTAGAGGACGTCTAACTTGTTTTTGCAGGGTATGTTATGATGTGATATGGTCAAGACATGGTGAGATATAAATTGTTGTATGAGATGATCATGTTTTGAAAAGTTATCAGCAACTGGCAGGAGCCTTATGGTTGTCGCTTTATTGTATGAAATGCAATCGCCATGTAATTGATTTACTTTATCACTAAGCGGCAGCGATAGTCGTGGAAGCAACAGTTGGCGAGACGACAACGACGCTACGATGGAGATCAAGGTGTCAAGCCGGTGACGATGAAGATCATGACGGTGCTTTGGAGATGGAGATCAAAGGCACAAGATGATGATGGCAATATCATGTCACATATTTTGATTGCATGTGATGTTTATTCTTTATGCATCTTATTTTGCTTAGTACGGCGGTAGCATTATAAGATGATCCCTCACTAAATTTAAGGGTATAAGTGTTCTCCCTGAGTATGCACCGTTGCTATAGTTTGTCGTGCTGAGACACCACGTGATGATCGGGTGTGATAAGCTCTATGTTCACATACAACGGGTGCAAGCCAGTTTTGCACGTGCAAAATACTCGGGTTAAACTTGACGAGCCTAGCATATGCAGATATGGCCTCGGAACACTGAGACCGAAAGGTCGAACATGAATCATATAGTAGATATGATCAACATAGATATGTTCACCATTTAAACTAATCCATCTCACGTGATCATTCAGATGACTAGAGGGATGTCTATCTAATTCAGAGTTCTTAAGTAATATGATTAATTGAACTTTAATTTATCGTGAACTTAGTACCTGATAGTTTTTTGCATATCTATGTTTCTTGTTTATGGAGGATATGTTTCTCGTTTATGGAGGTGACAAAGAGCTTGTCGTAAATGGTTACGTTGATGCAAGCTTTGACACTGATCCGAATGACTCTAAGTTGCAAACCGGATATGTATTTATATTGAATGGTGGAGCTGTAAGTCGGTGCAGTTCCAAGCATAGCGTCGTGGCGGGATCTATATGTGAAGCGGAGTACATAGCTGCTTCGGAAGCAGCAAATGAACAAGTCTGGATGAAGGAGTTCATATCCGATCTAGGAGTAATACCTAGTGCATCGGGTCCAATGAAAATCTTTTGTGACAATACTGGAGCAATTGCCTTGACGAAGGAATCCATATTTCACAAGAGAACCAAACACATCAAGAGATGCTTCAATTCCATCCGCGATCAAGTCAAGGAGGTAGACATAGATATTTTCAAGATACATACGGTTCTGAATGTTGTAGACCCGTTGACTAAGCCTCTTCCACGAGCAAAACATGATTAGCACCAATACTCCATGGGTGTTAGAATCATTACTATGTAATCTAGATTATTGACTCTAGTGCAAGTGGGAGACTGAAGGAAATATGCCCTAGAGGCAATAATAAAGTTGTTATTTTATATTTCCTTCTATCATGATAAATGTTTATTATTCATGCTAGAATTGTATTAACCGGAAACTTGATACATGTGTGGATACATAGACAAAACACTGCGTCCCTAGTAAGCCTCTACTAGACTAGCTCGTTAATCAAAGATGGTTAAGTTTCCTAACCATAGACATGTGTTGTCAGTTGATGAACGGGATCACATAATTAGGAGAATGATGTGATGGACAAGACCCATCCGTTAGCTTAGCATAATGATCGCTTAGTTTTATTGCAATTGCTTACTTCATGACTTATACATATTCCTCTGACAATGAGATTATGCAACTCCCGAATACCGGAGGAACACTTTGTGTGCTATCAAACGTAACAACGTAACTGGGTGATTATAAAGATGCTCTACAGGTGTCTCTGATGGTGTTTATTGAGTTGGCATAGATCGAGACTAGGATTTGTCACTTCGAGTATCGGAGAGGTATCTCTGGGCTCTCTCGGTAATGCACTGAAGGAAATATGACCTAGAGGCAATAATAAAGTTGTTGTTTTATATTTCCTTCTATCATGATAAATGTTTATTATTCATGCTAGAATTGTATTAACCAGAAACTTGATACATGTGTGGACGCATAGATAAAACACTGTGTCCCTAGTAAGCCCCTAATAGACTAGCTTGTTAATCAAAGATGGTTAGGTTTCCTGACCATAGACATGTGTTGTCAGTTGATGAACGGGATCACATCCTTAGGAGAATGATGTGATGGACAAGACCCATCTGTTAGCTTAGCATAATGATCGCTAAGTTTTATTGCTCTTGCTTTCTTCATGACTTATACATATTCCTCTAACTATGAGATTATGCAACTCCCGAATACCGGAGGAACACTTCGTGTGCTATCAAACGTCACAACATAACTGGGTGATTATAAAGATGCTCTACAGGTGTCTCCAATGGTGTTTGTTGAGTTGGCATAGATCGAGATTAGGATTTGTCACCCCGAGTATCGGAGAGGTATCTCTGGGCCCTCTCGGTAACGCACTGAAGGAAATATGCCCTAGAGGCAATAATAAAGTTGTTCTTTTATATTTCCTTCTATCATGATAAATGTTTATTATTCATTATAGAATTGTACTAACCGGAAACTTGATACATGTGTGGATACATAGACAAAACACTGTGTCCCTAGTAAGCCCCTAATAGACTAGCTCATTAATCAAAGATGGTTAGGTTTCCTGACCATAGGCATGTGTTGTTAGTTGATGAACGGGATCACATCATTAGGAGAATGATGTGATGGACAAGATCCATCTGTTATCTTAGCATAATGATCGCTAAGTTTTATTGCTATTGCTTTCTTCATGACTTATACATATTCCTCTAACTATGAGATTATGCAACTCCCGAATATCGGAGGAACACTTCGTGTGCTATCAAACGTCACAACATAACTGGGCAATTATAAAGATGCTCTACAGGTGTCTCCGATGGTGTTTGTTGAGTTGGCATAGATCGAGATTAGGATTTGTCACTCCGAGTATCGGAGAGGTATCTCTGGGCCCTCTCGGTAACGCACTGAAGGAAATATGCCCTAGAGGCAATAATAAAGTTGTTATTTTATATTTCCTTCTATCATGATAAATGTTTATTATTCATGCTATAATTGTATTAACCGGAAACTTGATACATGTGTGGATACATAGACAAAACATTGTGTCCCTACTAAGCCTCTACAAGACTAGCTTGTTAATCAAAGATGGTTAAGTTTCCTGACCAAAGTCATGTGTTGTCAGTTGATGAACGGGATCACATCATTAGGAGAATGATGTGATGAACAAGACCCATCCGTTAGCTTAGCATAATGATCGCTTAGTTTTATTGCTATTGCTTTCTTCATGACTTATACATATTCCTCTGACTATGAGATTATGCAACTCCCGAATACCGGAGGAACACTTTGTGTGCTATCAAACGTCACAACGTATCTGTGTGATTATTAAGATGCTCTACAGGTGTCTTCCATGGTGTTTTTTGGGTTGGCATAGATCGAGATTAGGATTTGTCACTTCGAGTATCGGAGAGGTATCTCTGGGCCCTCTCGGTAACGCACTAAAGGAAATATGCCCTAGAGACAATAATAAAGTTGTTATTTTTATTTCCTTCTATCATGATAAATGTTTATTATTCATGCTAGAATTGTATTAACCGGAAACTTGATACATGTGTGGATACATAGACAAAACATTGTGTCCCTACTAAGCCTCTCCTAGACTAGCTCGTTAATCAAAGATGGTTAAGTTTCCTGACCATAGACATGTGTTGTCAGTTGATGAACAAAATCACATCATTAGGAGAATGATGCGATGGACAAGACCCATCCGCTAGCTTAGCATAATGATCGCTTAGTTTTATTGCTATTGCTTTCTTCATGACTTATACATATTCCTCTAACTATGAGATTATGCAACTCCCGAATACCGGAGGAACACGTTGTGTGCTATCAAACGTCACAACGTAACTGGGTTATTATAAAGATGCTCTATAGGTTTCTTCGATGGTGTTTTGAGTTGGCATAGATCGAGATTAGGATTTGTCACTCCGAGTATCGGAGAGGTATCTCTGGGCCCTCTCGGTAATGCACTGAAGGAAATATGCCCATGAGGCAATAATAAAGTTGTTATTTTATACTTCCTTCTATCATGATAAATGTTTATTATTCATGCTAGATATGTATTAACCGGAAACTTGATACATGTGTGGATACATAGACAAAACACTGTGCCCCTAGTAAGCCTCTACTAGACTAGATCGTTAATCAAAGATGGTTAAGTTTCCTGACCATAGACATGTGTTGTCATTTGATGAAGGGGATCATCATTAGGAGAATGATGTGATGGACAAGACCCATCCGTTAGCTTAGCATAATGATCGCTTAGTTTTATTGCTACTGCTTTCTTCATGACATATACATATTCCTCTGACTATGAGATTATGCAACTCCCGAATACCGGAGGAACACTTTGTGTGCTATCAAACGTCACAACGTAACTGGGTGATTATAAAGATGCTCTACAGGTGTCTCCGATGGTGTTTGTTGGGTTGGCCTAGATCGAGATTAGGATTTGTCACTCCGAGTATCGGAGAGGTATCTCTGCGCCCTCTCGTAATGCATTGAAGGAAATATGCCCTAGAGGCAATAATAAAGTTGTTATTTTAACTTCCTTCTATCATGATAAATGTTTATTATTCATGCTAGATATGTATTAACCGGAAACTTGATACATGTGTGGATACATAGACAAAACACTGTGTCCCTAGTAAGCCTCTACTAGAGTAGCTCGTTAATCAAAGATGGTTAAGTTTCCTGACCATAGACATGTGTTGTCATTTGATGAAGGGGATCATCATTAGGAGAATGATGTGATGGACAAGACCCACCCGTTAGCTTAGCAAAATAATCGCTTAGTTTTATTGCTACTGCTTTCTTCATGACATATACATATTCCTCTGACTATGAGATTATGCAACTCCCGAATACCAGAGGAACACTTTGTGTGCTATCAAACATCACAACGTAACTGGGTGATTATAAATATGCTCTAGAGGTGTCTCCGATGGTGTTTGTTGGGTTGGCATAGATCGAGATTAGGATTTGTCACTCTGAGTATCAGAGAGGTATCTCTGCGCCCTCTCGTAATGCACTGAAGGAAATATGCCCTAGAGGCAATAATAAAGTTGTTATTTGATAACCCACAAGTGTAGGGGATCGCAACAACTTTCGAGGGTAAAGTATTCAACCCAAATTTATTGATTCGACACAAGGGGAGCCAAAAAATATTCTTGAGTATTAGCAGTTGAGTTGTCAATTCAACCACACCTGGATAACTTAGTATCTGCAGCAAGGTATTTAGTAGCAAAATAGTATGATAATAAAGGTAACGGTGGCAAAAGTAAAGATAATAGTTTTGGGGTTTTTGTAGTAGTTGTAACAGTAGCAACGGAAAAGTAAATAAGCGAAGAACAATATGTGAAAAGCTCGTAGGCAATGGATCAGTGATGGATAATTATGCTGGATGCGATTCCTCATGTAATAGTTATAACATATGGTGACACAGAACTAGCTCCAATTCATCAATGTAATGTAGGCATGTATTCCGTAAATAGTCATACGTGCTTATGGAAAAGAACTTGCATGACATCTTTTGTCCTACCCTCCCGTGGCAGTGGGGTCCTAGCGGAAACTAAGGGATATTAAGGCCTCCTTTTAATAGAGAACCGGAACAAAGCATTAGCACATAGTGAATACATGAACTCCTCAAACTACAGTCATCACCGAGTAGTATCCCGATTATTGTCACTTCGGGGTTGTCGGATCATAACACATAATAGGTGACTATAGACTTGCAAGATAGGATCAAGAACACACATATATTCATGAAAACATAATAGGTTCAGATCTGAAATCATGGCACTCGGGCCCTAGTGACAAGCATTAAGTATAGCAAAGTCATAGCAACATCAATCTCATAACATAGTGGATACTAGGGATCGAACCCTAACAAAACTAACTTGATTACATGGTAAATCTCATCCAACCCATCACCGTCCAGCAAGCCTACGATGGAATTACTCACACATGGCGGTGAGCATCATGAAATTGGTGATGGAGGATGGTTGATGATGACGACGGCGACGAATCCCCCTCTCCGAAGCCCCGAACGGACTCCAGATCAGCCCTCTCGAGAGAGATTAGGGCTTGGCGGCGGCTCCGTGTCGTAAAACGCGATGAAAATTTCTCCTTGATTTTTTTCTCCCCGAACGTGAATATATGGAGTTGGAGTTGAGGTCGGTGGAGGTCCAGGGGGCCCACGAGATAGGGGCGCCCCCAGGGGGAGGGGGCACGCCCCCTGTCTCGTGGACAGGGTGTGGGCCCTCTGGTCTTGATTCTTTTGCCAATATTTTTTATATTTTCCAAAAAGTGCCTCCGTGGATTTTTAGGACATTCCGAGAACTTTTCTTTTCTACAAATAAAACAACATCATGGAAGTTCTGCTGAAAACAGCGTCAGTCCGAGTTAGTTTCATTCAAATCATGCAACTTAGAGTCCAAAACAAGGGCAAAACTGTTTGGAAAAGTATATACGTTGGACGTATCAACTCCCCCAAGCTTAAACCTTTGCTTGTCCTCAAGCAATTCAGTTGATAAACTGAAAGTGATAAAGAAAAACTTTTACAAACTCTGTTTGCTCTTGTTGTTGTAAACATGAAAAGCCAGCATTCAAGTTTCAGCAAATATTATGAACTAACCATACTCACAATAACACTTAGGTCTCACAATTACTCATATCAATAGCATAATCAGCTAGCGAGCCATAATAATAAAACTCGGATGACAACACTTTCTCAAAACAGTCATAACTGATATAACAAAATGGTATCTCGCTAGCCCTTTCTGAGACCGCAAAACATAAATGCAGAGCACCTTTAAAGATCAAGGACTGACTAAACATTGTAATTCATGGTAAAAGAGATCCAGTCTAGTCATACCCAATATAAACTAATAGTAATGAATGCAAATGATAGTGTGCTCTCCAGCGGGTGCTTTTTAATAAGAAGGGTGATGACTCAACATAAAAGTAAGTAGATAGGCCCTTCGCAGAGGGAAGCACGGATTTTAGAGGTGCCAGAGCTCGATTTTAAAATAGAGATTGAATAACATTTTGAGTGACATACTTTTGCTGTCAACGCAACAACTATGAGATGGAGATATCTTCCATACTACATGCATTATAGGCAGTTCCCAAACAGAATGGTAAAGGTTTATACTCCCCAACCACCAACAAGCATCAATCCATGGCTTGCTCGAAACAACAAGTGCCTCCAACTAACAACAGCCCTGGGGGAGTTTTGTTTAATTATTTTGGTTTGCTTTGATCTTTTTGGATCATGGGTCTGGGCATCCCGGTTACCGGCCCTTTCTCGTGAATGAGGAGCGGAGTCCACTCCTCTTGAGAATAACCCACCTAGCATGGAAGATATAGGCAGCCCTAGTTGAAACATGAGCTACTCGAGCATACAAAACAGAATTTCATTTGAAGGTTTGGAGTTTGGCACATACAAATTTACTTGGAACGGCAGGTAAATACCGCATATAGGAAGGTATAGTGGACTCATATGGAACAACTTTGGGGTTTAAGGAGTTTGGATGCACAAGCAGTATTCCCGCTTAGTACAGGTGAAGGCTAGCAAAAGATTGGGAAGCGACCAACTGAGAGAGCGGCAACAGTCATAAACATGCATTAAAATTAATTTACACCAAGTACAAGCATGAGTAGGATATAATCTACCATGAACATAAATATCATGAAGGCTATGTTGATTTGTTTCAACTACATGCGTGAACATGTGCCAAGTCGAGTTACTCAATTCATTCAAAGGAGGATACCATCCCATCATACCACATCATAATCATTCTAATAGCATGGTGGCATGCAAGGTAAACCATTATAACTCATAGCTAATCAAGCATGGCACAAGCAACTATAATCTCTAAATGTCATTGCAAATATGTTTACCTAATAATAGGCTGAATCAGAAATGATGAACTCATCATATTTACAAAAACAAGAGAGTTCGAGTTCATACCAGGTTTTCTCATCTCAATAAGTCCATCATATATCGTCATTATTGCCTTTCACTTGCATGACCGAACGATGTGTATAATAATAAGAGTGCACGTGCATTGGACTAAGCTGGAATCTGCAAGCATTCAACTCAAGAGAGAAGACAAGTAATATGGGCTCTAAGTTAAATAAACAATCATGCATATGAGAGCCACTAAACATTTTCAATATGGTCTTCTCGACCGCCAAAGGAAAGAAAAGAAAATAAAACTATTTACACGGGAAAGCTCCCAACAAGTAAAAAAGAAGAACTAGAAATCTTTTTGGGTTTTCATTTTAAATGCTACTACAAGCATGGAAATTAAATTAACTATATTTTTGGGGTTTTCTTAAGGTTTATCAGACACACAAGAAGAAAGCTAGAAAATAAAATTAAACTAGCATGGATAATACAATGAAAGAGTATGAGCACCGACGATTAGTGTGTGAACATGAATGTAAAGTCGATGAGAAATACGTACTCCCCCAAGCTTAGGCTTTTGGCCTAAGTTGGTCTAGTACCAAGGACCGCCTGACTGATATCCGTAAGTGAAACTGGGGTCGTACTGCGATGCAGCGGCAACCGCCTCCTGAGCTGCGGCATGTTGGCGAGCTGCCTCTGCTCTCCCCTCATGTTCAGCTGCTTCCTCCCTAGTGACAACATATCTTCCTTTTGTCTGATAATCAAAAAGGTGGGGAGCAGGAAGAGTAACATGGACGACGTTGAGTCTGTCATAGATTAGTCGATATTGGAGGAATTGTTCATTCCTCCTTAGAAATTGATGATTGACCGTAGCTTCATAATCCAAATAAACAGGAGGTATCAACATATCTCCCTCTCGTGGGGCTATACCAAGATAATTAGCCACACGGGTTGCATAAATTCCTCCAAATAAATCTCCCTTTCTACTATTATTCTGCAACCTACGTGCAACTATTGCCCCCAAGTTATAACCTTTATAACCTGACACAACACTCTTGAGGACACAAAGATCACGGACACACATATGACATGCTTCGTCTTTACCGTTAAGGCATCTACCAATAAAGACAGCAAAATAATGTATAGCAGGAAAATGAATGCTCCCTATGGTAGCTTGTGCAATATCCCTGGATTCTCCCATAGTGATACTAGCAAGAAAATCTCTAAATTCAGATTTGTGAGGATCATTAATATTACCCCACTGTGGGAGTTTGCAAGCAGTTGTGAAATCCTCTAAGTCCATGGTATAAGATGTATCATAAATATCAAATATGACACTACGAAAATTACGCGCACAGTTATATCTAAACCTCCGCACAAAGGAGTCAGTCAATTGATAGTAATGAGGACACTTATCTTGTAAGAAGTCCTCTAGCTCGGCATTATGCACAAACTTGTCAAATTCCTCCTTAAAGCCTGCTTCGACCATAAAATTATCGGATGGCCACTCACAAGCTCGTACATCTGCGTCCCTCGGCAATTCAACATCTTGCTCACTTATAGCAATCCTGCGCCCTTTCTTCACCGAGGAACCACCTTGGTACATTCTTCTAAGCATAATTCTTTTTCTGAAATATTTCTGAAATTTTAGTAACTTCAAAATAGAAGTGAATAAAACTAAACAAGATTGGTAGCAACTACTCCTAGAAGTGCCTAGAGCCTATATCATGCATTGGAATTGCTTGGGACCTCATAAATTCAACATGCAAGCTCAAGAACATGGTCACCTCTGCAGCAAAAATTTGCAATGAATAAAGCACTAGAACAAAAACTAATTGGACCAATGGAGGAGTCACATACCAAGCAACAATCTCCCAAAGCAGTTTTGTGAATGGAGCTTTGAGCAAGGAGATCGAAAATCGCAGCAAAATGAGCTAGAACTCGTGCTTGAGCTAGATGGGGATTTTTTGGGTAGAAGATGAAGTGTGTGGATGCTGGCATAAGTGGAGGGGCACCACTAGGGGCCCACGAGACAGGGGGCGCGCTCAGGTGTGGTGGGCGCCCTCCATTCTCGTGGCCTGGTGCTTGCCCCTCCTGTAGTGTTTTCAGTGCCTAAAATCCTCAAATATTCCATAAAAAATCATACTAAATTTGCTGGGCATTTGGAGCACTTTTATTTTTGGGATATTTTTAATGCACGGATAATTCAGAAAACAGACAGATAATACTATTTTTGCTTTATTTATTCTAAATGACAGAAAGTAAAAAGAAGGTACAGAAGGTTGGGCCTTCTAGTTTCATCCATCTCATGATCATCAAAATGAATCCACTAACAAGGTTGATCTAGTCTTGGTAACAAACTCATTCTGAATAACACGGAACCGGAGAAATTTCGAATAACACTAAGTTACCTCAACGGGGATATGAAAATCCCCAACAATAAGAATATCATACTTTTTCTTGACAGTAGGGAGAGGAAATTCAAAACCTCCAATAATGATAGTTGGAACTTTTCCAATTGAATTGATGCTATGAACTTGAGATTGTTTCCTCGGAAAGTGTATCGTATGCTCATTACCATTAACATGAAAAGTGACATTGCCTTTGTTGCAATCAATAACAGCCCCTGCAGTATTCAAAAAAGGTCTACCAAGGATAATCGACATACTATCGTCCTCGGGAATATCAAGAATAACAAAGTCCGTTAAGATAGTGACATTTGCAACCACAACAGGCACATCCTCACAAATACCGACAGGTATAGCAGTTGATTTATCAGCCATTTGCAAAGATATTTCAGTAGGTGTCAACTTATTCAAATCAAGTCTACGATATAAAGAGAGAGGCATAACACTAACACCGGCTCCAAGATCACATAAAGCAGTTCTAACATAATTTCTTTTATTGGAGCGTGGTATAGTTGGTACCCCCGGATCTCCAAGTTTCTTTGGTATTCCACCTTCAAAAGTGTAAGTGGCAAGCATGGTGGAAATTTCAGCTTCCAGTATCTTTCTTTTGTTTGTAATGATATCCTTCATATATTTAGCATAAGAATTTACTTTAAGCATATCAGTTAAGCGCATACGTAAGAAGATAGGTCTAATCATTCCAGCGAAGCGCTCAAAATCCTCATCATCCTTTGTCTTGGATGATTTAGGAGGAAAGGGCATGGGTTTTTGAACCCATGGTTCTCTTTCTCTACCGTGCTTCTTAGCAACAAAATCTCTCTTATCGTAACATTGATTTTTTGGTTGTGGGTTATCAAGATCAACAGCAGGTTCAATCTCTACATCATTATTTTTGCTAGGTTGAGCATCAACATGAACATTATTATTAACATTATCACTAGGTTCATGTTCATTACCTGATTGTGTTTCAGCATCAAAGATAGAAATATCATTGGGATTCTCAGGTGTGTCTATAGTAGGTTCACTAGAAGCATGCAAAGTCCTATCGTTTTTCTTTTTCTTCTTTTTAGTAGAACTAGGTGCCTCTAAATTGTTTCTTTGAGAATCTTGTTCGATTCTCTTAGGGTGGCCTTCAGGATACAAAGGTTCCTGAGTCATTCTACCAGTTCTAGTAGCCACTCTAACAACAAAGTCATTTTTATTATTTAATTCATCAAGCAAATCATTTTGAACTTTAAGTACTTGCTCAGCTTGAGTAGCAACCATAGAAGCATATTTGCTAACGAGTTTGAGTTCACCTTTAACTGTAGCCATATTATCGCTCACGCGTCCTATCTCGAAAGCATTATTCTTTAACTCTCTACCAACATAAGCATTAAAACTTACTTGTCTAGACATAAAGTCATCAATTTATCTAGGCATGGGCTATGAAATTTAGTAGAGGGGATTTCAACTTTATCATATCTATAGAGAGAATTTACCTTTACTACCTGTGTCGGGTTATCAAGACAATGTGGTTCTTCAACAGGCGGTATATTAAGACCATGTATTTCTTCAATAGGTGGTAAATTCTTAACATCTTCAGCTTTAATACCTTTTTCCTTCATTGATTTCTTTGCCTCTTGCATATCTTCAGGACTGTGAAATAAAACACCTCTCTTCTTCGAAGTGGGTTTAGGAATAGGCTCAGGAGTTGGCTCAATTGGTTCAAGAATTGCCTCAGGAATTGGCTCAGGAAGAGTCCAATTATTTTTGTTAGTCAACATATTATTCAATAGTAATTCAGCTTCGTCGACTGTTCTTTCCCTGAAAACACAACCATCACAACTATCCAAGTAGTCCTTGGAAGCATCGGTTAATCCATTATAAAAGATATCAAGTATTTAATTTTTCTTGAGAGGATGATTAGGAAAAGCATTAAGTAACCGGAGAAGCCTCCCCCAAGCTTGTGGGAGGCTCTCTTCTTTGATTTGCACAAAATTATATATTTCCCGCAAGGCAGCTTGTTTCTTATGAGCATGGAAATATTTAGCATATAAGTAATAAATCATATCCTGGGGACTACACACACAACCAGGAGCAAGAGAATTATACCAAGTCTTAGCATCACCCTTTAATGAGAACAGAAATATCTTAAGGATATAAAAATAGCGAGATTTATCATCATGAGTAAACAGGGTGGCTATATCATTTAACTTGGTAAGATGTGCCACAACAGTTTCAGATTCAAGGCCATAAAAAGGATCAGATTCAACTAAAGTAATAATCTCAGGATCAACAGAGAATTCATAATCCTTATCAGTAACACAGATAGGTGAAGTAGCAAAAGCAGGGTCAAGTTTTATTCTAGCATTAAGAGACTGCTGCTTCCATTTGGCTAATAATTTCTTAAGATCATATCTACCATTGCAAGCAAAGATAGCTCTACCAGCTTCTTCATTCATAACATAACCCTCAGGAACAACAGGCAATTCATAATCATTGGGAGAATTTTCATCATCACTATCATCAATAATAGCGTCTTCAATAATTTCATTTCCCCTAACTCTAGCAAGTTGTTCATCAAGAAATTCACCTAATGGCAAAGTAGTATCTTGCACAGAAGTAGTTTCATCATGCATAGCAGAAGTGGCATCATCAATAACATGAGACATATCAGAATTCATGGCAGTAGTAGGTTTAGGTGTCGCAAGCTTACTAATAACAGAAGGAGTATCTAGTGCAGAGCTAGATGGCCGTTCCCTACCTCCCCTCGTAGTTGAGGGCAAAATCACAGTTCTGTCGTCTTTCAAGTTCTTCATAGTGATCAACAGATATAAATCCCAAGTGACTCAGAGAATAGAGCTATGCTCCCCAGCAACGGTGCCATAAAGTAGTCTTGATAACCCACAAGTGCAGGGGATCGCAACAACTTTCGAGGGTAAAGTATTCAACCCAAATTTATTGATTCGACACAAGGGGAGCCAAAGAATATTCTTGAGTATTAGCAGTTGAGTTGTCAATTCAACCACACCTGGATAACTTAGTATCTGCAGCAAGGTATTCAGTAGCAAAGTAGTATGATAATAAAGGTAACGGTGGCAAAAGTAAAGATAATAGTTTTTGGGTTTTTGTTGTAGTTGTAATAGTAGCAACGGAAAAGTAAATAAGCGAAGAACAATATGTGAAAACCTCGTAGGCAATGGATCAGTGATGGATAATTATGCCGGATGCGATTCCTCATGTAATAGTTATAACATAGGGTGACACAGAACTAGCTCCAATTCATCAATGTAATGTAGGCATGTATTTTGTAAATAGTCATACGTGCTTATGGAAAAGAACTTGCATGACATCTTTTGTCCTACCCTCCCATGGCAGCGGGGTCCTAGCGGAAACTAAGGGATATTAAGGCCTCCTTTAAACAGAGAACCGGAACAAAGCATTAGCACATAGTGAATACATGAACTCCTCAAACTACAGTCGTCACCGAGAAGTATCCCGATTATTGTCACTTCTGGGTTGTCGGATCATAACACATAATAGGTGACTATAGACTTGCAATATAGGATCAAGAACACACATATATTCATGAAAACATAATAGGTTCAGATCTGAAATCATGGCACTCGGGCCCTAGTGACAAGCATTAAGTATAGCAAAGTCATTGCAACATCAATCTCAGAACATAGTGGATACTAGGGATCAAACCCTAACAAAACTAACTTGATTACATGGTAAATCTCATCCAACCCATCACCGTACAGCAAGCCTACGATGGAATTACTCACACACGGCGGTGAGCATCATGAAATTGGTGATGGAGGATGGTTGATGATGACGGCGGCGATGAATCCCCCTCCCTGGAGCCCCGAACGGACTCCAGATCAGCCCTCCCGAGAGAGATTAGGGCTTGACAGCGGCTCCGTGTCGTAAAACGCGATGAAACTTTCTCCCTGATTTTATTTCTCCCCGAACGTGAATATATGGAGTTGGAGTTGAGGTCGGTGGAGGTCCAGGGGGCCCACAAGATAGGGGGGCGCGCCCAGGGGAGGGGGCGCGCCCCCTGTCTCATGGACAGGGTGTGGGCCCCCTGGTCTTGATTCTTTCGCCAATATTTTATATATTTTCCAAAAAGTGCCTCTATGGATTTTCAGGACATTCCGAGAACTTTTCTTTTCTACACATAAAATAACATCATGGAAGTTCTGCTGGAAACAGCGTTAGTCCGGGTTAGTTTCATTCAAATCATGCAAGTTAGAGTCCAAAACAAGGGCAAAAGTGTTTGGAAAAGTAGATACGTTGGATGTATCAACTCCCCCAAGCTTAAACCTTTGCTTGTCCTCAAGTAATTCAGTTGATAAACTGAAAGTGATAAAGAAAAACTTTTACAAACTCTATTTGCTCTTGTTGTTGTAAACATGAAAAGCCAGCATTCAAGTTTCTGCAAATATTATGAACTAACCATACTCACAATAACACTTAGGTCTCACAATTACTCATATCAATAGCATAATCAGCTAGCAAGCCATAATAATAAAACTCGGATGACAACATTTTCTCAAAACAATCATAACATGATATAATAAAATGGTATCTCGCTAGCCCTTTCTGAGACTGCAAAACATAAATGCAGAACACCTTTAAAGATCAAGGACTGACTAAACATTGTAATTCATGGTAAAAGAGATCCAGTCAAGTCATACCCAATATAAACTAATAGTAATGGATGCAAATGACAGTGTGCTCTCCAGCGGGTGCTTTTTAATAAGAAGGGTGATGACTCAACATAAAAGTAAATAGATAGGCCCTTCGCAGAGGGAAGCAGGGATTTGTAGAGGTGCCAGAGCTCGATTTTAAAATAGAGATTGAATAACATTTTGAGCAGCATACTTTTGCTGTCAACGCAACAACTATGAGATGGCGATATCTTCCATACTACATGCATTATAGGCAGTTCCCAAACAGAATGGTAAAGGTTTATACTCCCCCAACCACCATCAAGCATCAATCCATGGCTTGCTCGAAACAACGAGTGCCTCGAACTAACAACAGCCCTGGGGGAGTTTTGTTTAATTATTTTGGTTTGCTTTGATCTTTTTGGATCATGGGACTGGGCATCTCGGTTACCGACCCTTTCTCGTGAATGAGGATCGGAGTCCACTCCTCTTGAGAATAACCCACCTAGCATGGAAGATATAGGCAGCCCTAGTTGAAACATGAGCTGCTCGAGCATACAAAACAGAATTTCATTTGAAGGTTTGGAGTTTGGCACATACAAATTTACATGGAACGGTAGGTAAATACCGCATATAGGAAGGTATAGTGGACTTATATGGAACAACTTTGGGGTTTAAGGAGTTTGGATGCACAAGCAGTATTCACGCTTAGTACATGTGAAGGCTAGTAAAAGACTAGAAGCGACCAACCGAGAGAGCGACAATAGTCATAAACATGCATTAAAATTAGTTTACACCGAGTACAAGCATGAGTAGGATATAATCTACGATGAACATAAATATCATGAAGGCTATGTTGATTTGTTTCAACAACATGCGTGAACATGTGCCAAGTCGAGTCACTCAATTCATTCAAAGGAGGATACTATCCCATCATACCACATCATAATCATTCTAATAGCGTGGTCGCACGCAAGGTAAACCATTGTAACTCATAGCTAATCAAGCATGGCACAAGCAACTATACTCTCTAAATGTCATTGCAAATATGTTTATCTAATAATAGGCTGACTCAGAAATGATGAACTCATCATATTTACAAAAACAAGAGAGTTCGAGTTCATACCAGCTTTTCTCATCTCAATAAGTCCATCATATATCGTCATTATTGCCTTTCGCTTGCACGACCGAGCAATGTGTATAATAATAAGAGTGCACGTGCATTGGACTAAGCTAGAATCTGCAAGCATTCAACTCAAGAGAGAAGACAAGTAATATGGGCTCTAAGTTAAATAAACAATCATGCATATGAGAGCCACTAAACATTTTCAATATGGTGTTCTCGACCCCCAAAGGAAAGAAAAGAAAATAAAACTATTTACACGGGAAAGCTCCCAACAAGTAAAAAAGAAGAACTAGAAATCTTTTTGGGTTTTCATTTTAAATGCTACTACAAGCATGGAAATTAAATTAACTATTTTTTGGGTTTTTCTTAAGGTTTATCAGACACACAAGAAGAAAGCTAGAAAATAAAATTAAACTAGCATGGATAATACAATGAAAGAGTATGAGCACCGACGATTAGTGTGTGAACATGAATGTAAAGTCGATGAGAAATACGTACTCCCCCAAGCTTAGGATTTTGGCCTAAGTTGGTCTAGTACCAAGGACCGCCTGGCTGATATCCGTAAGTGAAACTGGGGTCATACTGCGATGCAGCGACAACCGCCTCCTGAGCTGCGGCATGTTGGCGAGCTGCCTCTGCTCTCCCCTCGTGTTCAGCTGCTTCCTCCCTGGTGACAACATATCTTCCTTTTGCCTGACAATCAAAAAGATGGGGAGCAGGAAGAGTAACATGGACGACGTTGAGTCTGTCATAGATTAGTCGATATTGGAGGAATTGTTCATTCTTCCTTAGAAATTGATGATTGACCATAGCTTCATAATCCAAATAAACAGGAGGTATCAACATATCTCCCTCTCGTGGGGCTATACCAAGATAATTAGCCACACGGGTTGCATAAATTATTCCAAATAAATCTCCCTTTCTACTATTATTCTGCAACCTACGTGCTACTATTGCCCCCAAGTTATAACATTTATAACCCGACACATCACTCTTGAGGACACAAAGATCAGGGACACACATGTGACATGCTTCGTCTTTACCGTTAATGCATCTACCAATAAAGAGAGCAAAATAATGCATAGCAGGAAAATGAATGCTCCCTATGGTAGCTTGTGCAATATCCCTGGATTCTCCCATAGTGATACTAGCAAGGATATCTCTAAATTCAGATTTGTGAGGATCATTAATATTACCCCACTGCGGGAGTTTGCAAGCAGTTGTGAAATCCTCTAAGTCCATGGTCTAAGATGTATCATAAATATCAAATATGACACTACGAGAATTACGCGCACAGTTATATTTAAACCTCCGCACAAAGGAGTCAGTCAATTGATAGTACTGAGGACACTTATCTTGTAAGAAATCCTCCAGCTCAGCATTACGCACAAACGCGTCAATTTCCTCCTTAAAGCCTGCTTCGACCATAAAATTATCGGATGGCCACTCACAAGCTTGTACATCCACGTCCCTTGGCAATTCAACATCTTGCTCACGTATAGCAATCCTGCGCCCTTTCTTCACCGAGGAACCACCTTGGTACATTCTTCTAATCATAATTCTTTTTCTGAAATATTTATGAAATTTTAGTAACTTCAAAATAAAAGTGAATAAAACTAAACAAGATTGGTAGCAACTACTCCTATAAGACCCATCCGTTAGCTTAGCATAATGATCGCTTAGTTTTATTGCTATTGCTTTCTTCATGACTTATACATATTCCTGTGACTATGAGATTATGAAACTCCCGAATACCGGAGGAACACTTTGTGTGCTATCAAACGTCACAACGTAACTGGGTGATTATAAAGATGCTCTACAGGTGTCTTCGATGGTGTTTGTTGGGTTGGCGTAGATCGAGATTAGGATTTGTCACTCCGAGTATCGGAGAGGTATCTCTGGGCCCACTCGGTAATGCACTAAATGAAATATGCCCTAGAGGCAATAATAAAGTTGTTATTTTATATTTCATTCTATCATGATAAATGTTTATTATTCATGCTAGAATTGTATTAACAGGAAACTTGATACATGTGTGGATACATAGACAAAACACTGTGTCTGTCGTGGATTTGTCACGGCAGATGTCCTAGAGAAAGGACTTAGTCGTGGAGCCATCGCTACGGGTTTACTTGAAGGGGTTAAAGCGGACACAAAGACACGAGGGTTTTATACTAGTTCAGCCCCTTCGATGAAGGTAAAAGCCTACGTCTAGTTGTGATGGAATTGATGTGGTCTCAATGGCTAGGGAGCAAACAAGCTTCGCCTAGGCTCGAGTTGTTGTTGTCTGTCCTGAACCGCTGCCGGGTCGTCCCCTTATATACATGGGTGACGCCCGTCGGTCCATAGAGTCCCAACCGGTTCATACTCGTATTCCGGTTGGTATCTCTCTATTCCTAACTTACAATACAAGTCATACATCAGGCCGGTTTACGGCTACATGTTCTAACCGACTACAGGCCTTGGGCCTTCATCTGCTTATACCACTAATGAAGTTAACCCGGCCCAAGTAGGCCGGTTTACGCCTAGTGGCAATATCCCCAACATTAGGCCCCAGATTGATTTGAACTGGTTCATGTCAATCCTTCACACAATCTTGCGTCTTGGATATCTTCTGGTAATTGGTAAACCTCCATGTCGTCATCATTTTTGGTTGCTGTAAACCGGCATGACGTCATCAGTTTTGGTTACTGTAAACCGGCATGACGTCATCATGAAATTTATAACACCCTCTTAATAACAGCTCCTGGATCCGCGCGCTTGACCTAGCTCAGTTGCCTTATAAATAAGACTGAAGGGTCATTTCTTTCCTTTCCCCTTCGTCCCTTCTTCTTCTTCTTCCTCATGTCGCCGGCTTTGGAGCTCCGCCACCGCCGTCGACCTCTGCCTCGTCTCGGGCCGCTGCATCAACCTGAACATACGAGAGTGTTGCGGCACCTTTCCGCATCTTCTCCATTCCCGGTAAGCTCTCTCTCCTTCTTAACCTAGATCTGTTCTTAGGGTTCCATGTTCATGCTGTGTTCATCGCGCGCTCATATCCGTTCTCTGATCTTGAATGAGTCCGTGAACTCTTGCTGTGTTTAGTAGCGATCCCTAAGCATCCGCTTGCAATTTCTCATCTAAGCCCATAGATCTCCCGCACATATCCGCTCAATGATTCACTTCTGTTTCTGCCTTACTCTTCGAAATATTTCCTGTTTTTGTGCACTTGCTGTAGATCCGCGGCTGTAACACGACTTTGTGAAACTTGTTTCTGCATAACTAGTTATCCATAGCTTCAATTGCTTCCGATGCTTAGGTCAGGCGGTTTAACTTCACCATAGAGAAAAAATTGCTAAACCGGTATATATGTCATTAGTCCCCTGGTTGAACCGCCAGAATCCATATGATGCCGCGTTGTAGAAGACCGGTTTATGGGTACTGCCTCCGGTTTACCGTAGTTAGATCAACACCTTTTTATCCGGCATGTCCTTGAACCGGATCACATATTTCTTGTAGATCTCGTCATGGCCAAACAAGTGTATGAGTGCAACTGGGTTCCCTCTCGCGTCACAGAATCACAGTTGGACGATCTAGCCCTGATCGGCGCTTTGGATAGCAAAGATACGATCCACTGGAGGGTTCCTGGAGATGAATGTCCTCCCACGCCCCAGGAAGGAGAAGTCGTGGTCTTCGCAGATCACATGGCCCGGGGTTTCAAACCGCCCGGCTCTAAATTTTATCGGGACGTGTTAGCCAACTTTCAACTCCGTGCACAGGATATTGGCCCCAACTCCGTCACCAATCTATGTCACTTCCAAGTACTTTCTGAGGCATACCTTCAAGAGGAGCCTTCAGTCGAGCTGTTTAGAGATCTCTTTCATCTGAACCGCCGCACTGAATTCACCGACGGTCCTAATACCGAACTGGGCGGTATGGCCATTCAGAAAAGGAAGGAAATCACCTATCCCCATGTCAAACTCCATACTCACCCCAAGGAATGGAACGCAACTTGGTTTTATTGCAAGGATACCTCCCCTGACAATGAAAATCCCTTGCCTGGCTTCCGTCCGGAACGGCTCAACAACACTCAACCTTTTCCACAAAGGCTAAGTGCCAAGGAGAGAATTAAATATGCTCCTCAACTGTCCAAGCTCCGGGCCTTCATGGCCAACGGTTTAACATGAATAGACCTTGCACGCTGCTGGATATCATGGAGCATTCTGCCTCTGAGCCGGCGCCCCGGTTTGATGTGCACGTACACTGGTAGCATCGATGACCCACTCCGACATATCAAAATTCAAGTCTCCGACGACGAAGTCACAGAATCTGTAAAAAAGATGTTGAATGAACCGGAGCATCTCTGTGCTCAAACCGGTCTGCTTCCTTACTGCACCACCAACGAACCGCCAGCGGTAAGATTTTAATTGCTCTATTATTGAACCTGTTACTGCTTTATCTGCCTGACCTTTAATTATTGCTGACCCAGAGTGATAATCCGTTTTGGAGCAAGAAACTTTCACAAGATAAAACGGAGAAGGCAGGGCGGCCAACCCGGCCCAAGACCAAGGTTATCAAGAAACCAGCTCGTAAGAGAAAAACCACCGCTTCATCTGACCCAGCTATTGATGATGATGATGTGGGTAATCCGGATCTTGAGGTAGAACTTGATTCACTTGGCTTACTTTTTACACGCCTTATTGATGATGATGCTTGTCAGGATGACGCTGAAGCCAGCAATGCGGGATTCGTTGAGGTAACTATTCTCTCTTCCGATTCAGAAATCTTGCCTTTGCCAAAATTTCGCCGGGCAAACCGGAAAGTTAAATTTTCTCATCCTCTTGCTTATTTGGATCCCCAATTTCTCATGAAGACCCAGCAACACGAAGCTCGCCGCACAACCCGGCACAGTGGCCAGGTAGTTACCTCTGCCGGTTTACCGAACAGTCCGGTTCGAAAACGCCGCTCCGAGGTCTCCGACCTTTTTATTGATTTAAATCCTAAAGCGGGTTTCTTCCGTCAACCTCTTAATCCATCCGACTCCGATTATCAGGTCACTTCTCATTCATCGTCTGGTGAATCGTCGGCCACTCAGCTACCACCTTTGAAAACAGTTGCTGGGTAAGTTAAACTGAACATATGCTTCCAGTATACTGCGTAATGGCTTACGCCTTTCCTTGACTTTTTGTTTTTCTTTCAGGGCCAAACCGAAACCAAGCAAGAAAACCCGCCTGGATAAAGCGGCTGAAGTAGATGTAGCCCCAGAACATGACCAAGTGCCGGATCTTGAAATGTTTGCTCCTAAAGATACTCCCAATGATCCTCCTTTGCAAGATGACGTTATTCCGGAAGAAGGGCTTATTAACACTTCCGCCTCTGCTGATCCGCCTGCCAGCTCCGTCCGGATTGAGAAATCCCACACTCCTGCTGACAAACCGGCCGCGCCAACACAAACCGTCGAGTCCAAAGATGATGATGTTGTGATTACCGGTGTGGGCCGCTTTGAACCCGGGAATCCTATCACCCTTACCAAGCATACTATCAAAGAGGATTTTTCCACTTTGAACAAAGGAAAATGGGATGTTGAACTGGAGACATATGCTGCTTTGAGTGCTCAAGATCTTCACACCAGCCGTGACTGTGAAGCTGGCCTGGTCAAGATGATGAGGGATAAATTTGAGGTAAATTTCTTCTTTCCTTGCTGCCATTGCATTCATCCTTGTAGCCCCCAAGGGCCGGTTTGTAACCTTGGTCAAACCGGGACTTGATCTTGAACATTTTTGAAACCCGTCGGCATAACCCTCAAGGGCCGGTCTAACTTAGCATAAGTAAACCGGGGCTCCAAATAGAAAACTGTCCTTAGAACATAACCTGATCAAATAGCCATTAGCCCCCAAGTGCCAAGTTGAATACTTGTATTGAGCTTGGGACTTTGTAATCTAGTAATATATAAAAATTGAAGGTGCATTAGCCCCCAAGTATCAGGCATATAACTTTGTTATGTAGTTGATACTTCAATTTCTTGGATCGCCTGTGCAAGGCTTAAACGCTGTCTGTATGCAGGCTGAGGTGAAAATCAAGGAGGACCGGATTGCCGATTTGCAGGAGGCCTTGAAAACCCAGCAGGCTGAAACAGATAAGGCAAATCAAGAATTAACCAGCGCCTTGAGCACTGCTTAACGGCTGAAAGAAGGCTTCAAGAAAGAGCGGGCTGACTGGGCCACTGAGAAGGCCGGTTTAACCAAGAGAGCGGAAAATGCTGAAGCTGCCCTTAAACCGGTGGTGGATGAACTGACGGCCGTACAACGGCAAATACACTCCATGACTGCTGCAATCTTTGGTAAGCTCCTTTTAACTTCTATGATAATTTGAACCTGCTGTAGCGTAAATCCGGTTTGAGACCATTCCAATCTTGTTGTAGGCACACGTATTGGGCACTTAGGAAATGATGTGCGGAAGAAACTGAAAGCTGCCTACACCTTGGTGGAACAATTGTATACCGGAGCCCAACGGATCATCACCACCGCTTCTCATAACAACCCGGCGCCCTCTTTAATCCAGGACACTCTTAGCAGGTTGTCAATGCTTCCAGCCCGGGTTGAGGAGCTGAAAAAATCTGCTGCCCGAACCGGAGCCATCAATGCCTTAATCCGGGCAAAGGCATGGGTGCCAGATTTTGATCCTATGGAAGCAGCTCAAGGCTATCCCAGCCTGAAAGAAGATGGCTCTGAATTCAACGAAGAGGATTTAAGGGCAATAAACCGTGCAGTGCGCCCTCTGGCTTGCCAGCTAGCTGAAGAGGCAGATTTGACGCATTATCAAGCACAATATAACGATCAAAACAAGCGAGTGCCTGCCCCAACTGTTGAAGCGGAGAATCTGATCCCTCCAATCCGTAAGCACACTTATGCTCCTGATATTGAACCGTCTTCCCTGATCCATGAAGAGGCTATTTTCCAAGCTTTAATGGGAATCGACTGGACCACTGTTGATTTCGAGCCAATGGGTAGAGACGAGGAAGCTGAAGCGGCGGAGGATGAGGAGCAGGCTTGAACCGGAAGCCGGTTTGGAGAGCTATTTGTGACATCTTTCCAAAAGAACAATGACCTTGTTTGGGCACCTTGCTGCCTTGTAATAGGATAGTTAAAACTTCTGCCTGGAATATGCCTTCGTGCATAAGTACTGAAGCTTTTGTTTGAAAAAACTTTAATTCGTATTTCCTGCAATCAGAAAAATTTGAACTTCGGTGGCGGTTATACCGCCAGCCGGTTTATGATCTTGATATGTGTATCAATAATATAACAAATAGATGATACATAAATACCTGCCATGTTTGGGCATGAAGCTGGCTTAGCCAAGCCTGAAGCGGCGGTTTTATGAACCATTACCGTCAAAAAAGGGGGGGGGGGAGAAAATAGCTCCCGTATAAACCGTACTGAATCAATACGAGCTCCCTTGTTACTCCATGACGTTAACAGGGAAAATGTAAACCGGGCATACTCCTCCGGATTAAAGGGGAATCAAATCCATCGGCTGAACCAGAAAAAGGTGTTTGTCGACATAAAAGAAATCCGACAAAAACAAAGAACAAACAAACCATGAAAATAACATGGAAGCAAAGGCAATGATAAAAACCGTTTGCAAAAATATGCTATACTGAGCTAATCAGATGGTATTACCATGGTCGGACAGGATCAAGGCCCCCAATAGGAGTGACAATGATTCAAGTCAGCCAGGTCCCCAAATGATTCGTGGCATATATGCCAGATCAAGAGGCGTGGCAATGGTTCGGGTTCGACCATTCCCCCAAGTGATTTTGTGGCCTTAGGCCGACCAAGAGGCGTGACTGGTTCAGACTTGACCATGTCCCCAAATGATCTGGTGGCTGTCGCCTATCAAAGGGTGTCGCGTTGGTTCGGACACGACCAAGGCCCCCAGTGATATATAAAAAGCAAATGTCAAGGGGTAAACCAGAGGCCGCTTTAAACAGAACCACTCCGTGTAACCTCGCATGATGAGAAAGACAGAGACCCCGCTTTAGCTGAGGCTCCGGTTTGATATATCAAAGATAATATATACATTGTCATGATATGTACATAGATAGAGCCGATGGCTCAAGTATAGTAAGGCCGAAGATGAGCTATGTTCCACGGCCTGTTGGTCTCCTCCTCTGATGTACGTGAGTCTTGATGCTCTCGAATATCAATCAGATAGTACGACCCGTTGTGCAGATTCTTGCTGACCACGAAAGGTCCTTCCCAAGGTGGGGATAACTTCTGCATATCTGTCTGGTCCTGGATTAGTCGAAGCACCAAATCTCCTTCTTGAAAAGTTCTAGTTCTAACCCGGCGACTGTGATAGCGACGAAGATCTTGTTGGTAAATCGCCGAACGGGCAGCCGCTAGATCACGCGCTTCGTCCAATAGGTCCAAAGCGTCTTGCCGTGTTGTCTCATTGCCCGCTTCAACATAAGCTGCCACACGAGGCGAATCGTGCCGGATATCACTAGGGAGAACTGCCTCTGCTCCATAGACCATAAAAAATGGTGTGTATCCTGTGGACCGGTTTGGCGTAGTATTGATACTCCAGAGCACAGATGGTAGCTCTTCAACCCAACAGCCCGGTGTTCTTTGCAATGGGACCATAAGCCGGGGTTTGATGCCTCGCAAGATCTCTTGATTAGCTCGTTCTGCCTGTCCATTGGACTGGGGGTGCGCTACTGATGACACGTCAAGCCGGATGTGCTCACGTTCACAGAACTCCTTCATAGCCCCCTTGGATAAATTGGTACCATTGTCAGTAATGATACTGTGCGGAAAGCCAAACCGGAAAATCACCTTTTTGATGAACTGCACCGCTGTTGCTGCATCGCACTTACTGATAGGCTCCGCTTCAACCCACTTGGTAAATTTATCAACTGCTACCAAAAGGTGAGTTTTCTTATCCTTGGATCTTTTAAAAGGTCCGACCATATCCAGCCCCCAAGTTGCAAACGGCCATGTTATTGGAATCATCCTCAATTCTTGAGCCGGCACATGCGCACGCCTTGAAAATTTCTGACATCCATCGCACCGTTTAACCAAGTCCTCCGCATCAGCATGTGCTGTCAACCAGTAAAACCCGTGACGAAATGCCTTTGCCACCAGAGACTTTGAACCGGCGTGGTGTCCACAATCCCCCTCATGGATTTCTCTTAAGATTTCACAGCCTTCCTCAGGAGAAACACAACGTTGAAACGCCCCTGATACACTGCAACGATGCAATTCACCATTGAGAATCGTCATGGACTTGGATCGCCGGACTATCTGTCTTGCTAGAATTTCATCTTCTGGCAACTCCCCCTGGGTCATGTATGCAATATAAGGAATCGTCCAATCCGGAATAGCATGTAATGCTGCCACCAATTGAGCCTCCGGGTCAGGAATAGCCAAATCCGCTTCACCTGGGAGCTGGACTGACGGATTGTGCAACACGTCCAAAAAGACATTGGGCGGGACCGGTTTGCGCTGAGAACCTAACCGGCTTAAAGCATCCGCCGCTTCATTCTTCCGACGGTCCACATGATCCACTTGATAACCCTTGAAGCAACCTGCAATATTATCCACTTCCCGACGATATGCAGCCATGAGCGGGTCCTTAGAATCCCAAGTGCCAGACACCTGTTGAGCCACAAGATCCGAGTCACCGAAACACTTAACCCGGCTTAAGTTCATCTCTTTAGCCATCCGGAGACCATGGAGCAAGGCTTCGTACTTAGCTGCATTGTTAGTACAAGGGAACATTAAGCGGAGAACATAACAGAACTTATCACCTTGTGGGGAAGTTAATACGACTCCAGCCCCCGAGCCTTCCAATTGCCTGGATCCATCAAAATGAATAGTCCAATACGTGTGATCCGGATTTTCCTCTGGCGCTTGTAATTCCGTCCAGTCATTGATGAAATCAACAAGTGCTTGAGACTTCACCGCCGTCCGAGGTACATACTTCAGTCCGTGTGGCCCAAGCTCTATAGCCCACTTGGCAATCCGGCCAGTCGCCTCCCGGTTCTGTATGATATCACCCAAGGGAGGTGAACTAACCACTGTGATTGGGTGCCCTTGAAAATACTGCTTCAACTTCCGGCTGGCCATGAAGACACCATAGACCAGCTTCTGCCAATGCGGATACCTTTGCTTGGATTCAATAAGCACCTCGCTGATATAATAAACCGGCCGCTGAACCGGATATTCCTTGCCTGCCTCCTTGCGTTCCACCACAATAGCCACGCTAACTGCCCGAGCATTAGCTGCTACGTATAATAATAGTGGCTCCTTGTCAACCGGAGCTGCAAGAACCGGCGGATTGGCTAACTGCCGCTTCAAGTCCTCAAATGCCTCATCAGCAGCCGGACTCCAGACGAAGTTGTCTGTCTTCCTCAGCATTTGGTACAAAGGGATGTCCTTCTCTCCGAGGCGGCTGATAAACCGGCTCAGTGCAGCGATTCGGCCCGCCAAACGCTGAACATCGTTGATACATTTCGGTTTAGCTAGGGATGTAATAGCCGTAATCTTCTCCGGGTTAGCCTCAATTCCTCTGTTAGACACCAGGAAACCCAGTAACTTGCCTGCCGGAACACCAAAGACACACTTGGCCGGATTAAGCATCATCTTGTAAACTTGCAAGTTGTCAAAGGTCTCCTTCAAATCATCCACCAGCGTCTCCTTCAGTCTTGACTTTACTACAATATCATCCACATAGGCGTGCACATTGCGGCCGATCTGTTTATGCAGGCAATTCTGTACACACCGTTGATAGGTGGCTTGGGCACTCTTGAGCCCGAAGGGCATAGATACATAGCAGAAGGCTCCAAAGGGAGAAATAAATGCTGTTTTCTCCTGGTCCTTAACCGCCATCTTGATCTGATGATATCCAGAGTATGCATCCAAAAAACTCAAACGCTCACAACCTGCCGTGGCATCAATGATCTGGTCAATGCGGGGGAGAGCAAAAGGATCTGCCGGACAGGCCTTGTTAAGATCTGTGTAATCCACACACATACGCCAAGTGCCGTTTTTCTTAAGAACCAGCACCGGATTAGCAAGCCACTCTGGATGGAACACCTCAACAATAAAACCAGCTGCTAAAAGCCTGGCCACTTCCTCTCCAATGGCTTTGCGTCTTTCTTTGTTAAACCGGCGGAGGAACTGTTTCACCGGTTTGTACTTAGGATCCACATTAAGAGTGTGCTCAGCGAGTTCCCTCGGTACACCTGGCATGTCAGACGGTTTCCATGCAAAAATGTCCCGATTCTCACGGATGAACTCGATGAGCGCGCTTTCCTATTTGGGATCCAGGCTGGCACTGATAGTGAACTGCTTGGACGAATCGCCGGGCACGAAGTCAACAAGCTTGGTCTCAGCTGCCGATTTGAACTTCAGATCTGAATCATGCTCTGTAGTTGGCTTCTTCAAAGGGGTCATATCCGCCGGATCAACATTGTCCTTATAATACTTCAATTCTTCTATGTCACAGACCGACTCTGCATAAGCCGCATCACCTTCCTCACATTCCAAAGCGACCCTACGGCTCCCATGAACCGTTATCGTCCCCTTGTAACCCGGCATCTTGAGCTGTAAGTAGATATAACAAGGCCGTGCCATAAACTTGGCATAAGCCGGCCGCCCAAACAAGGCATGATACGGGCTCCGGATCTTTACCACCTCAAAGGTTAACTTTTCCGACCGAGAATCGTGCTCGTCCCCAAAAGCCACATCTAGGACTATCTTACCAATAGGATATGCAGATTTGCCTGGCACTACACCATGGAACACCGTATTAGACGGTCTGAGATTCTTGTCTGTTAGACCCATGCGCCGGAATGTCTCATAGTATAGTATGTTAATACTGCTTCCCCCATCCATGAGTACCTTGGTGAACTTATAACCCCCCACCTGAGGGTCTACCACTAATGCCAGCTGGCCCGGATTATCAACCCGGGGCGGGTGATCCTCTCTGCTCCACAAGATGGGCTGCTCTGACCAGCGTAAGTAACGTGGTAAGGCCGGTTCAACAGAATTCACCGCTCGCTTGTGGAGTTTTCGGTCGCGCTTATCCAAGCTAGTTGTGAAGACATGGTATTGCCCATTGTTCAACTGCTTTGGCTGGCTCTGATAACCCGACTGCTGTTGTTGCTGCTGCTGCTGGCCGTTTTGATTATTCTGGTTATTGTGACCACCCTGATTGAAACTTGAACCGGAAGCTCCATCGTGACCCGGTCCATGTAAACCGGATCCTGAACCGCCACCTGACCCATGGTCATACCGGAAGGCATTAGAGTTTTTAAACTCCTGCATAATATAACAATCCTTCCAAAGGTGGTTAGCCGGCGACTCCTTCGTCCCGTGCTTTGGGCAAGGCTGATTCAACAAATAATTCAAACGGCTTGCGTTAGGGTTGGGAGCCCCATTGCGATTTGCCGCTTTACCTCTGCGCCGTTGCCCCCTGTCCTGTGCATTAGTGTTGGCCACAAAATCCATGCTGCTATCCGCCTTGCGCTTGCCTCCGTTTCCATGACCCACCGGTTTGTACTACTGCTATTTGGAGTTGCTATTCTTCCTTCCCTTCCCTGCTTCATCATCATCAGGCTCGGGATCCTTGGTACTGTCCGAATCAGCGTACTTCACTAAAGCGGCCATGAGGGTTCCCATGTCATTACAGAACCGCTTCATGCGTCCCAATTTCAATTTTAAAGGCTCAAACCGGTAGTTGCCTTCCAGAGTTAAAATCGCAGAGTCAACATTAATCCTGTCAGACGAGTGCAAAATTTCTGAAACGCGGCGCACCCAACGGGTCGTTGATTCTCCTTCCTCCTGGACACAAGCTGCTAGGTCCACTATGGACTTGGGCTGCTTACATGTATCCTTAAAATTCTGTATAAACCGGGCCCGCAACTGGGCCCATGAGCTGATAAAATTGGGTGGTAGGCTCTTCAACCAAGTACGAGCCATGCCCTCAAGCATCATGGTGAAGTATTTTGCACACGCGGCCTCATCCACGTCTAGCATCTCCATGGCCATCTCATAACTTTCTACCCACGCTTCAGGGGATAAATCAGCGGTGTAATTCGGCACCTTGCGTGGACCCTTGAAATCTTTGGGTAGGCGCACATTGCGTAAAGCGGGGATTAAGCAAGGCACTCCCAAAGCGGATGTGACTCCTGGTCCGGCGAAGGTAGTAGAGCGAACCGGTGTAAGTTGACCTGCATTATCCTGTGCTGCTAACTCGGCCTCCCTTCGTGCCCGGGCCCGGTCGACCGCATCCTGAGCATCGCCGACACCACCTGCCGGGTTATTGCCACGGGCCGCTTCACGGCCTCGCGCATTGCTTGATATGGCCGGTTTATCCATGCGCCTGCTATAGCTCCGGCTTGGACGGGGCGTAGAATGAATCCGATCACGGCTGTATGAGTATGCTTCCTGCTGAATTAGCGCAGTCCGGAGAAGCTCCTTAACCCGGCACGTCTCTATCGCTTGCGGGGAGTCTCCTTCGACCGGGATAGCCTCTAATCGCGCGGCGGCTGCAACAAGGTTGTCCATAGGATTCGAATAATGACCCGGGGGCGTCTGGACCGGCAGAGGGGCCACAACGTTCTGTTGAAGAGGTTCCATCAGGCGGGGCTGGACCGTCGCTCCTGGTCCTGGTGCTTCAATCCGGTTTGCCTCCAGGTACTGCGGTGGATTACTGGGCCCTGCTCCTGGAGTGTGAAAGAGATTTCGGGGGTCAAACCCTAACGGCAGGCGTGATCTGTGCTTCTACTTCAAGACCTCCTGTGATGCATTCTGGTCAAGCATGAGCTTATAGGCCTGGGCGTCCAAAGCGGCCCGCTCTGCAGCCATCCTGTCCTTCTCTGCCGCCAGATCCGCTTTGGCTTGCGCGATCTGTTCTTTCGCCTTTGCAATCTCTTCATCATGAGCCTCCTGATCCGCCGGATTGGCTTCTGCCATAAGCGCGGCCAGTGCATCAAACAGGTCGGATAGGACTTGAACCGGCGGGCGCATAAGGCCTCCTGCCCCTGCTGCCGCTGCCGCTGCTGATCCGGAGAGCATTGCTGCGGCGGTCGAAGAATGGTTCGCCGCCTGGGTGCCGGCCATGAATATTCCAACCCGGTTGACCTGGCCTGGGGGGTCCGGAATACTGTCGCCATCGAAACAGCCCCTAACCTGGTCGTCTTGCAGCTAGTATAGCGATTCGGTCTCTCCGGCCGAGGACTCGTCGCCAGAATAGACGACGGTCTCGCTACCGTGTTCTGACTCGTCCTCCCGCTCTCCTCCGTGGATGACTCCAACGAAGGCACGCTTCATGGCCGGTTTAGCCTGGGTAGATCTCGCACGCTGAGCCGTCTCGACGAGGTCGGTGCAGATGTCCGGCTCAGGCCTAGGCTCACCGATCTTGCCAATGAAAACGTGTATGCCGCCGAAGGGGACCCGGTACCCGTACTCGAATGAATCGGCCTCGGGACCCCATCCTGCGTCGTCAATGTAGATCCTGCCGTGACGACTCTTGGTCATCCGGCCCACAACATAGCCTTCGAGTCCCTTGAGCTTGCCCTCCAAGATCGTCAAACCATTGTGCGATAGCCCCACGGTGGGCGCCAACTATCGTGGATTTTTCACGGCAGATGTCCTAGAGAAAGGACTTAGTCGTGGAGCCATCGCTACGGGTTTACTGGAAGGGGTTAAAGCGGACACAAAGACACGAGGGTTTTATACTAATTCGGCCCCTTCGATGAAGGTAAAAGCCTACGTCTAGTTGTGATGGAATTGATGTGGTCTCGATGGCTAGGGAGCAAACAAGCTTCGCCTAGGCTCGAGTTGTTGTTGTCTGTCCTGAACCGCCGCCGGGTCGTCCCCTTATATACACGGGTGACGCCCGTCGGTCCATAGAGTCCCAACCGGTTCATACTCGTATTCCAGTTGGTATCTCTCTATTCCTAACTTACAATACAAGTCATACATCAGGCCGGTTTACGGCTACATGTTCTAACCGACTACAGGCCTTGGGCCTTCATCTGCTTATACCACTAATGAAGTTAACCCGGCCCAAGTAGGCCGGTTTACGCCTAGTGGCAATATCCTCAACAGTGTCCCTAGTAAGCCTCTACTATACTAGCTCGTCAAAGATGGTTAAGTTTCCTGACCATAGACATGTGTTGTCAATTGATGAATGGGATCACATCATTAAGAGAACAATGTGATGGACAAGACCCATATGTTAACTTAGCATAATGATCGCTTAGTTTTATTGCTATTGCTTTCTTCATGACTTATACATATTCCTCCGACTATGAGATTATGCAACTCCCCAATACCGGAGGAACACTTTGTGTGCTATCAAACGTCACAACGTAAGTGTGTGTGATTATAAAGATGCTCTACAGGTGTCTCCGATAGTGTTTGTTGAGTTGGCATAGATCGAGATTAGGATTTGTCACTCTGAGTATCGGAGAGGTATCTCTGGGCCCTCTCGGTAATGCACTGAAAGAAATATGCCCTAGATGCTATAATAAAGTTGTTATTTTATATTTCCTTCTATCATGATAAATGTTTATTATTCATGCTAGAATTGTATTAACCGGAAACTTGATACATGTGTGGATACATAGACAAAACACTGTTTCCCTAGTAAGCCTCTACTATACTAGCTCGTTAATCAAAGATGGTTAGTTTCCTGACCATAGACATATGTTGTCAGTTGATGAACGGGATCACATTATTAGGAGAATGATGTGATGGACAAGACCCATCCGTTAGCTTAGCATAACGATCGCTTATTTTTATTGCTATTGCTTTCTTTATGACTTATACATATTCCTCTAACTATGAGATTATGCAACTCCTGAATACCGGAGGAACACTTTGTGTGCTATCCAACGTCACAACGTAAATGGGTGATTACAAAGATTCTCTACAGGTGTCTCCGATGGTGTTTGTTGGGTTGGCATAGATCGAGATTGGGATTTGTCACTCCGAGTATCGGAGAGGTATCTCTGGGCCCTCTCGGTAATGCACTGAAGGAAATATGCCCTAGAGGCAATAATAAAGTTTTTATTTTATGTATCCTTCTATCATGATAAATGTTTATTATTCATGCTAGAATTGTATTTACCGAAAACTTGGTACATGTGTGGATACATAGACAAAACACTGTGTCCCTAGTAAGCCTCTACTAGACTAGCGCGTTAATCAAAGATGGTTAGGTTTCCTGACCATAGACATGTGTTGTCAGTTGATGAACGGGATCACATCATTAGGAGAATGATGTGATGGACAAGACCCATCCGTTAGCTTAGCATAATGATCGCTTAGTTTTATTGCTATTGCTTTCTAGAAGACTTATACATATTCATTTGACTATGAGATTAAGCAACTCCCGAATATCGGAGGAACACTTTGTGTGCTATCAAACGTCACAACGTAACTGAGTGATTATAAAGATGCTCTACAGGTGTCTCCGATGGTGTTTGTTGGGTTGGCATAGATCGAGATTAGGATTTGTCACTCCGGGTATCGGAGAGGTATCACTGGGCCCTCTCGGTAATGCACTGAAGGAAATATGGCCTAGAGGCAATAATAAAGTTGTTATTTTATATTTCCTTCTATCATGATAAATGTTTATTATTCATGCTAGAATAGTATTAACCGGAAACTTGATACATGTCTGGATACATAGACAAAACACTTTGTCCCTAGTAAGCTTCTACTAGACTAGCTCGTTAATCAAAGATGGTTAAGTTTCCTAACCATAGACATGTGTTGTCAGTTGATGAACGGGATCACATCATTAGGAGAATGATGTGATGGACAAGACCCATCTATTAGCTTAGCATAAAGATCGCTTAGTTTCATTGCTATTGCTTTCTTCATGACTTATACACATTCCTCTAACTATGAGATTATGCAACTCCCGAATACCGGAGGAACACTTTGTGTTCTATCAAACGTCACAACGTAACTGTGTGGTTATAAATATGCTCTACAGGTGTCTCCGATGGTGTTTGTTGGGTTGGCATAGATCGAGATTAGGATTTGTCACTCCAAGTATCAGAGAGGTATCTCTAGGCCCTCTCGGTAATGCACTGAAGGAAATATGCGCTAGAGGCAATAATAAAGTTGTTATTTTATATCTCCTTCTATCATGATAAATGTTTATTATTCAATCTAGAATTGTATTAATCGGAAACTTGATACATGTGTGGATACATAGACAAAACATTGTGTCCCTAGTAAGCCTCTACTAGACTAGCTCGTTAATCAAAGATGGTTAAGTTTCCTAACCATAGACATGTGTTGTCAGTTGATGAACGGTATCACATCACTATGAGAATGATGTGATGGACAAGACCCATCCGCTAGCTTATCATAATGACCGCTTAGTTTTATTGCTATTGCTTTCGTCATGACTTATACATATTCCTCTGACTATGAGATTATGCAACTCCCGAATACCAGAGGAACACTTTGTGTGCTATAAAACGTCACAACGTAACTTGGTGATTATGAAGATTCCTACAGGTGTCTCCGATGGTGTTTATTGGGTTGGCCTAGATCGAGATTAGGATTTGTCACTCCGAGTATCAAAGAGGTATCTCTGGGCCCTCTCGGTAATGCACTGAAGGAAATATGCCCTAGAGGCAATAATAAAGTTGTTATTTTACATTTTCTTCTATCATGATAAATGTTTATTATTCATGCTAGAATTTTATTAACCGAAACTTGATACATGTGTGGATACATAGACAAAACACTGTGTCCCTCGTAAGCCTCTACTAGGACAGCTCGTTAATCAAAGATGGTTAAGTTTCCTAACCATAGACATATGTTGTCAGTTGATCAACGGGATCACATCATTAGGAGAATGATGTGATGGGCAAGACCCATCCGTTAGCTTAGCATAATGATCGCTTAGTTTGATTGCTATTGCTTTCTTCATGACTTATACATATTCCTCTGACTATGAGATTATGCAACTCCCGAATACCGAAGGAACACTTTGTGTGCTATCAAACGTCACAACGTAACTGGGTGATTATAAAGATGCTCTACAGGTGTCTCCGATGGTGTTTGTTGGGTTGGAATAGATCGAGATTAGGATTTGTCACTCTGAGTATCGGAGAGGTATCTCTGGGCCCTCTCGGTAATGCACTGAAGGAAATATGCCCTAGAGGCAATAATAAAGTTGTTATTTTATATTTCCTTCTATCATGATAAATATTTATGATTCAGGCTAGAATTGTATTAACCGGAAACTTGATACATGTGTGGATACATAGACAAAACATTGTGTCCCTAGTAAGCCTCTACTAGACTAGCTCGTTAATCAAAGATGGTTAAGTTTCCTAACCAAAGACATGTGCTGTCAGTTGATGAACGGGATCACATCATTAGGAGAATGATGTGATGGACAAGACCCATCCATTAGCTTAGCATAATGATCGCTTAGTTTTATTGCTATTGCTTTCTTCTTGACTTATACATATTCCTCTGACTATGAGATTATGCAACTCCCGAATACCGAAGGAACACTTTGTGTGCTATCAAATGTCACAACATAACTGGGTGATTATAAAGATGGTCTACAGGTGTCTTCGATGGTGTTTTTTGGGTTGGCATAGATTTAGGATTTGTCACTCCGAGTATCAGAGATGTATCTCTGGGCCCTCTCGGTAATGCACTGAGGGAAATATGCCCTAGAGGCAATAATAATGTTGTTATTTTATATTTCCTTCTATCATGATCAATATTTATTACTCATGCTAAAATTGTATTAACCGGAAACTTGATACATGTGTGGATACATAGACAAAATAGGGTGTCCCTAGTAAGCCTCTACTAGACTAGCTCGTTAATCAAAGATGGTTAAGTTTCCTAACCATAGACATGTTTTGTCAGTTGATGAATGGGATCACATCATTAGGAGAATGATGTGATGGACAAGACCCATCTGTTAGCTTAGCATAATGATCGCTTAGTTTTATTTCTATTGCTTGCTTCATGACTTATACATATTCCTCTAACTATGAGATTATGCAACTCCCGAATACCAGAGGAACACTTCATGTGCTATCAAACGTCACATCGTAACTAGGTGATTATAAAGATGCTCTACATGTGTCTTCGATCGTGTTTGTTGGGTTGGCATAGATCGAGATTAGGATTTGTCACTCCGAGTATCGGAGAGGTATCTCTGGGCCCTCTCGGTAATGCACTGAAGGAAATATGCCCTAGAGGCAATAATAAAGTTGTTATTTTATATTTCCTTCTATCGTGATAAATGTTTATTATTCATGCTAGAGTTGTATTAACCGGAAACTTGATACATGTTTGGATACATAGACAAAACACTGTGTCCCTAGTAAGCCTCTACTAGACTAGCTCATTAATCAAAGATGGTTAAGTTTCCTAAGCATAGACATGTGTTGTTAGTTGATGAACGGGATCGCATCATTAGGAGATTAATGTGATGGACAAGACCCATCCTTTAGCTTAGCATAACGATCACTTACTTTTATTGCTATTGCTTTCTTCATGACTTATACATATTCCTCTGACTATGAGATTATCCAACTCCCGAATACTGGAGGAACACTTTGTGTGCTATCAAACGTCACAATGTAACTGGGTGATTATAAGAATGCTCTACAGGTGTCTCCAATGGTGTTTGTTGGGTTGGCATAGATCGAGATTAGGATTTGTCACTCCGAGTATCGGAGAGGTATCTCTGGGCCCTCTCGGTAATGCACTGAAGGAAATATGCCCTAGAGGCAATAATAAAGTTGTTATTTTATATCTCCTTCTATCATGATAAATGTTTATTATTCAAGATAGAATTGTATTAATCGGAAACTTGATACATGTGTGGATACATAGACAAAACACTGTGTCCCTAGTAAGCCTCTACTAGACTAGCTCGTTAATCAAAGATGGTTAAGTTTCCTAACCATAGACATGTGTTGTCAGTTGATTAACGGTATCACATCATTATGAGAATGATGTGATGGACAAGACCCATCCGCTAGCTTATCATAATTATCGCTTAGTTTTATTGCTATTGCTTTCGTCATGACTTATACATATTCCTCTGACTATGAGATTATGCAACTCCCGAATACCAGAGGAACACTTTGTGTGCTATCAAACGTCACAACGTAACTTGGTGATTATGAAGATGCTCTACAGGTGTCTCCGATGGTGTTTATTGGGTTGGCCTAGATCGAGATTAGGATTTGTCACTCCGAGTATCAAAGAGGTATCTCTGGGCCCTCTCGGTAATGCACTGAAGGAAATATGCCCTAGAGGCAATAATAAAGTTGTTATTTTACATTTTCTTCTATCATGATAAATGTTTATTATTCGTGCTAGAATTTTATTAACCGGAAACTTGATACATGTGTGGATACATAGACAAAACACTATGTCCCTCGTAAGCCTCTACTAGACCAGCTCGTTAATCAAAGATGGTTAAGTTTCCTAACCATAGACATATGTTATCAGTTGATCAACGGGATCACATCATTAGGAGAATGATGTGATGGGCAAGACCCATCCGTTAGCTTAGCATAATGATCGCTTAGTTTGATTGCTATTGCTTTCTTCATGACTTATACATATTCCTCTGACTATGAGATTATGCAACTCCCGAATACCGGAGGAACACTTTGTGTGCTATCAAACGTCACAACGTAACTGGGTGATTATAAAGATGCTCTACAGGTGTCTCCGATGGTGTTTGTTGGGTTGGAATAGATCGAGATTAGGATTTGTCACTCTGAGTATCGGAGAGGTATCTCTGGGCCCTCTCGGTAATGCACTTAAGGAAATATGCCCTAGAGGCAATAATAAAGTTGTTATTTTATATTTCCTTCTATCATGATAAATATTTATGATTCAGGCTAGAATTGTATTAACCGGAAACTTGATACATGTGTGGATACATAGACAAAACATTGTGTCCCTAGTAAGCCTCTACTAGACTAGCTCGTTAATCAAAGTTGGTTAAGTTTCCTAACCAAAGACATGTGTTGTCAGTTGATGAACGGGATCACATCATTAGGAGCATGATGTGATGGACAAGACCCATCCGTTAGCTTAGCATAATGATCGCTTAGTTTTATTGCTATTGCTTTCTTCATGACTTATACATATTCCTCTGACTATGAGATTATGCAACTCCCGAATACCGGAGGAACACTTTGTGTGCTATCAAATGTCACAACGTAACTGGGTGATTATAAAGATGGTCTACAGGTGTCTTCGATGGTGTTTGTTGGGTTGGCATAGATTTAGGATTTGTCACTCCGAGTATCAGAGATGTATCTCTGGGCCCTCTCGGTAATGCACTGAGGGAAATATGCGCTAGAGGCAATAATAATGTTGTTATTTTATATTTCCTTCTATCATGATCAATATTTATTATTCATGCTAAAATTGTATTAACCGGATACTTGATACATGTGTGGATACATAGACAAAACAGGGTGTCCCTAGTAAGCCTCTACTAGACTCGCTCGTTAGTCAAAGATGGTTAAGTTTCCTAACCATAGACATGTTTTGTCAGTTGATGAATGGGATCACATCATTAGGAGAATGATGTGATGGACAAGACCCATCGGTTAGCTTAGCATAATGATCGCTTAGTTTTATTTCTATTGCTTTCTTCATGACTTATACATATTCCTCTGACTATGAGATTATGCAACTCCCGAATACCGGAGGAACACTTCATGTGCTATCAAACGTCATAGCGTAACTAGGTGATTATAAAGATGCTCTACATGTGTCTTCGATCGTGTTTGTTGGGTTGGCATAGATCGAGATTAGGATTTGTCACTCCGAGTATCGGAGAGGTATCTCTGGGCCCTCTCGGTAATGCACTGAAGGAAATATGCCCTAGAGGCAATAATAAAGTTGTTATTTTATATTTCCTACTATCGTGATAAATGTTTATTATTCATGCTAGAGTTGTATTAACCGGAAACTTGATACATGTTTGGATACATAGACAAAACACTGTGTCCCTAGTAAGCCTCTACTAGACTAGCTCATTAATCAAAGATGGTTAAGTTTCCTAAGCATAGACATGTGTTGTTAGTTGATGAACGGGATCGCATCATTAGGAGATTAATGTGATGGACAAGACCCATCCTTTAGCTTAGCATAATGATCGCTTAGTTTTATTGCTATTGCTTTCTTCATGACTTATACATATTCCTCTGACTATGAGATTATCCAACTCCCGAATACCGGAGGAACACTTTGTGTGCTATCAAACGTCACAATGTAACTGGGTGATTATAAGAATGCTCTACAGGTGTCTCTGATGGTGTTTGTTGGGTTGGCATAGATCGAGATTAGGATTTGTCACTCCGAGTATCGGAGAGGTATCTCTGCGCCCTCTCGTTTATGCACTGAAGGAAATATGCCCTAGAGGCAATAATAAAGTTGTTATTTTATATTTCCTTCTATCATGATAAATGTTTATTATTCATGCTAGAATTGTATTAACCGGAAACTTGATACATGTGTGGATACATAGACAAAACACTGTGTCCCTAGTAAGCCTCTACTAGACTAGCTCGTTAATCAAAGATGGTTACGTTTCCTTACCATAGACATGTGTTGTCAGTTGATGAACGGGATCACATCATTAGGAGAATGCTGTGATGGACAAGACCCATCCGTTAGCTTAGCATAATGATCGCTTAGTTTTATTGCTATTGCTTTCTTCATGACTTATACATATTCTTCTGACTATGAGATTATGCAACTCCCGAATACCAGAGGAACACTTTGTGTGCTATCAAACATCACAACATAACTGGGTGATTATAAAGATGCTCTATAGGTGTCTCCGATGGTGTTTGTTGGGTTGGCATAGATCGAGATTAGGATTTGTCACTCCGAGTATCGAAGAGGTATCTCTGGGCCCTCTCGGTAATGCACTGAAGGAAATATGCCCTAGAGGCAATAATAAAGTTGTTATTTTATATTTCCTTCTATCATGATAAATGTTTATTATTCATGCTAGAATTATTTAACGATTTAGTCTCTAATGACTCCTCATCATTGCTCTAATGACCCCTCATCATTTCAAATCGTCTAACTTCCCGGCCGCTCACCCATCCTCTCACTACTCCAACCTGAGGACGCTTAACTTCCAAGTTCTATTCCCCCTAGTTTCCAAGTCTGCACTTGTTGTTTACCTGACAATAGTAAGCTGTCAATCCTATTAACCCTCAGGAGATTAGCTTGAGCATGAAGTCACATGTTTCACCGTTTGATTTTGAAACTATTATTCTAAAAAATAATTATCATTTAGTAACAGTAATATTTCTTGAATAAGTAGTTTGACTAGATTTGACCATATTTTGACCATAGTTTGACCAAAAGTAAAAAAAACTAAAATAATTATTTTTTAACACTAATATTTCTTGAATAAGTAGTTTGACCATAGTTTGACCACAATTTGACCAGACTTGACAAAAATTTAAAAAAATTGAAATTTGAGCATATCTTTTTTTCCTTTTAGAATTTGAAGATTCTAAAAATTTCCAAACAGGCCTACGGCGATCAAAATCGGATGGGGATTTTTGTGCTGATTTTTTTGATATATTATATGTTTTTTTCGACATCGCATGCAAAAGATATGGCCGTTTTACTTTTTCACAACACTTTTTTGCAAAACATGTCTAATTTTAAGTTTTTTAATTTTCCTAACTAGTAGATGTAGTAACATAACTACATCTCGAAGGATTTTATTTTTGAAGTTTTTATCATTTTCTTTTGTTATTTACAAAACTGAAATGGCGATACACCAGGGGGTGGGGGGGTAGAGTATCAGAGAGGTATCTCTGGGCCCTCTCGGTAATGCACATCACTATAAGCCTTGCAAGCAATGTGACTAATGAGTTAGTTACAGGATGATGCATTATGGAACGAGTAAAGAGACTTGCCGGTAACAAGATTGGACTAGGTATCAGGATACTAACGATCGAATCTCGGGCAAGTAACATACTGATGACAAAGGGAATAACGTATGTTTTCATGAGGTTCGACCGATAAGGATCTTCATAGAATATGGAGGAACCAATATGGGCATCCAGGTTCCGCTATTGGTTATTGACCAGAGAGATGTCTCGGTCATGTCTACATAGTTCTCGAACCCGTAGGGTCCGCACGCTTAACGTTCGTCTATGATATAATATTATATGAGTTATGTATGTTGGTGACTGAATGTTGTCGGAGTCCCGGATGAGATCACGGACATGAGAGGAGCTCCGGAATGGTCCGGAGGTAAAGATTGATATATAGGATGATATGGTTCGGCCAAGGGGTGAAGCCCACGAGGCTTGGTCGGTGCAAAAGGAGTTTTGCAGAGGTCAGGGGGCCAAACGCCGGAGACCCTGGCGTCTGGCCCTGGGCCAGACGACGAGGCAAATGGCGTCTGGGCCAGATGCCAAGGTTTGTGGCGTTTGGTCCTGGAGTCCGAGTGGGACTCTTGCCTTTCGGGCAAAACCGACTTTGAGGAGGCTTTTGCTCCAAGTTTCGACCCTAGGGCTCAACATATAAATAGAGGGGCAGGGCTAGTACCAAAGACACATCAAGAATCACCAAGCCGTGTGCCGGAAACCCTGTTACTCTAGTTTACCCTCCATCATAGTTTCCGTTGTGCTTTACGAAGCACAGCGGAGATTGTTCTTCACCAACATTGTCACCACGTCGTCGTGCTGCTGGAACTCATCTACTACTTCGCCTATCTTGCTGGATCAACAAGGCGAGGACGTCATCGAGCTGAACATGTGATGAACGCGGAGGTGCCGTACGTTCGATACTTGATCGGGACGGATCGTGAAGGTGTACGACTACATCAACCGCGTTCATAAACGCTTCCGCTATGCGATCTTCAAGGGTATGAAGATGCACTCCCCCTCTCGTTGCTATGCATATCCTAGATAGATCTTGCGTGATCGTAGGAATTTTTTGAAATTGCATGCTACGTTCCCCAACAGTGGCATCCGAGCCAGGTCTATGCGTAGATGTTACTAGATGATACTCCCGCACGTTGCTGTAGGACTTTGTGGGTACCATTAACAGATTCCAAGAAAAGCATATATTGTACGAATGAATATTAAATACAGCTTCAACTCTTGAACAATACATTTATATTTTAAATGCTGATTTTGGAGACCCAACGGAATATTGACATTTACATTTGAAATGTTGAGCAAACATATTTCTGCACAAACATAAAGAGAATTATCAGTAACATGCACCGATTTCTCTGCCAAGTAACTATGTTGGATTTTGCTGATAAAAATAACTATGTTGGATTTTAAGAGCATTGAAGTAATTCTAGTACACTTGGTTAGCCTATAGTCACTCCAAATGAGGCATTTGTTCACCTATAAATAAGTTCAAATTCAAGTGGCCAAATCTTAACAACCGGAAAATAAAGTATGGGCGTACAAGTAAAGCACACCTAAAAGTCATCTCAGATATATGTTCCAAGCATCCAAAGAGCCATCATGAATAGCATACTGCTACGTCTTGAGCTTGCGTTGGTTTTCCTTGAAGAGGAAAGGGTGATGCAGCAAAGTAGCGTAAGTATTTCCCTCAGTTTTTGAGAACCAAGGTATCAATCCAGTAGGAGGCTCCTCAAAAGTCCCACGCACCTACACAAACAAACAAGAACTCGCAACCAACACAATAAAGGGGTTGTCAATCCCTTCACGGCCACTTGCGAAAGTGAGATCTGATAGAGATAATATGACAAGATAAATATATTTTTGGTATTTTATGATATAGATTGGAAAAGTAAAGCTGCAAATAAAAGTAGATTGAAAGCTTATATGATAAAAGTTAGACCCGGGGGGCATAGGTTTCACTAGTGTCTTCTCTCAAGATAGCATAAGTATTACGGTGGGTGAACAAATTACTGTCGAGCAATTGATAGAAAAGCGAATAATTATGAGATTATCTAGGCATGATCATGTATATAGGCATCACGTCTGTGACAAGTAGACCGACTCCTGCCTGCATCTACTACTATTACTCCACACATCGACCGCTATCCAGCATGCATCTAGAGTATTAAGTTCATAAAGAACAGAGTAACGCATTAAGAAAGATGACATGATGTACAGGGATAAACTCATGCAATATGATATAAACCCCATCTCTTTATCCTTGATGGCAACGATACAATACGTGCCTTGCTACCCCTGCTGTCACTGGGAAAGGACACTGCAAGATTGAACTCAAAGCTAAGCACTTCTCCCATTGCAAGAAAGATCAATCTAGTAGGCCAAACCAAGCTGATAATTCGAAGAGACTTACAAAGATAACTTAATCACACATAAAAGAATTCATAGGAGATTCAAATATTTCTCATAGATAAACTTGATCATAAACCCACAATTCATCGGATCTCGACAAACACACCACAAAAAGAGTTACATCGAATAGATCTCCAAGAAGATCGAGGAGAACTTTGTATTGAGATTCAAAGAGAGAGAAGAAGCCATCTAGCTACCCGAAGGTCTGTGGTAAACTACTCACAACTCATTGGAAAGGCCTTGGAGATGATGTAGAGGCCCTCCATGGTCGATTTCCCCTCCGGTGGAGCGCCGACGAAGGCTCCAAGATGGATCTCGCGGATACAGAAGGTTACGGTGGTGGAAATAGTTTTTTGTGGTCTCTTCTGATGTTCTCGGGGTACGTGGGTATATATAGGAGGAAGAAGTATGTCGGTGGACGCTCGAGGGACCCACGAGGGTGGGGGGCGTGCCCACCTGGAGGGGGCGCGCCGGGCACCCTCGTGGCCGCCTCGCTTGTTTCTTGACTTCCACTCCATATCCTCTAGATCACGTTTGTTCCAAAAATATTGCTCCCGAAGGTTTCATTCCGTTTGGACTCTGTTTGATATTCCTTTTCTTCGAAACACTGAAATAGGCAAAAAAACAGCAATTCAGGCTGGGCCTCCGGTTAGTAGGTTAGTCCCAAAAATGATATAATAGTGTAAAGTAAAGCCTATAAATATCCAAAACAGGTAATATAATAGCATGGAATAATCAAAAATTATGGATACGTTGGAGAGGTATCAAGCATCCACAAGCTTAATTCATGCTCGTCCTCGAGTAGGTAAATGATAAAAACAGAAATTTTTGATGTGGAATGCTACCTAGTATAATTCTCTATGTAATTTTCTTTCTTGTGGCATGAATGTTCAGATCCAAATAATCCAAAATAAAAGTTAATATTGACATAAGAAATAGTAATACTTCAAGCATACTAATCAAAGTAATCATGTCTTCTCAAAATAACATGGCTAAAGAAAGTTATCCCTACAAAATCATATAGTCTGGCTATTGCTCTATCTTCATCACAAAAAGGATTTAATCACGCACAACCCCGATGACAAGCCAAGCAATTGTTTCATACTTTAGTAATCTCAAACTTTTTCAACTTTCACGCAATACATGAGCGTGAGCCATGGACATATCACTATATGTGGAATAGAATGGTGGTTGTGGAGAAGACAAAAAAGGAGAAGATAGTCTCACATCAACTAGGCATATCAACGGGCTATGGAGATGCTTATTAATATATATCAATGTGAGTGAGTAGGGATTGCCATGCAACGGATGAACTAGAGCTATAAATGTATGGAAGCTCAACAAAATAAACCAAGTGGGTGTGCATCCAACTCGCTTGCTCACAAAGACCTAGGGCATTTTGAGGAAGCCCATCATTGGAATATACAAGCCAAGTTCTATAATGAAAAATTCCCACTAGTATATGACAGTGACAACATAGGAGACTCTCTATCATGAAGATCATGGTGCTACTTTGAAGCACAAGTGTGGTTAAAAGGATAGTAGCATTGTCCCTTCTCTCGTTTTCTCTCATTTTTTATTTTTTTATTTGGCCTTTCTCTCTTTTTTTATTTGGCCTTTCTCTTTTTTTTGGTGGGCTCTTTGGCCTCTCTTTTTTAAAGTCCGAAGTCTCATGCCGACTTGTGGGGGAATCACAGTCTCCATCATCCTTTCCTCACTAGAACAATGCTCTAATAATGAAGATCATCACACTTTTATTTACTTACAACTCAAGATTACAACTCGATACTTAGAACAAGATATGACTCTATATGAATGCCTTCAGCGGTGTACCGGGATATGAAATGAATCAAGAGTGACATGTATGAAAATTATGAATGTGGCCTTGCCACAAATACAATGTCAACTACATGATCATGCAAAGAGCAATATGACAATGATGATGCATGCCATAATAAACGGAACGGTGGAAAGTTGCATGGCAATATATCTCAGAATGGCTATGGAAATGCCATAATAGGTAGGTATGGTGGCTGTTTTGAGGAAGGTATATGGTGGGTGTATGGTACCGGCGAAAGTTGCGCGACACAAGAGAGGCTAGCAATGGTGGAAGGGTGAAAGTGCGTATAATCCATGGACTCAACATTAATCATGAAGAACTCATATACTTATTGGAAAAATCTACAAGCCATTGAAAACAAAGTACTACGCGCATGCTCCTAGGGGGTAGATTGGTAGGGAAATACCATCGCTCGTCCCCGACTGCCACTCATAAGGAAGACAATCAATAAATAAAATTGTGCTCCAACTTCATCACAAAGCGGTTCACCATACGTGCATGCTACGGGAATCACAAACTTCAACACAAGTATTCTTTAAATTCATAATCACCCAACTACACTACAAAAAAAGGCACATCCGTGACATTTTGGGCCGAACGAATTTTTTTTCTGTCATACATATGACACTTCTATGACGATAATTGTGACAAAACCCGTTATCATCATAGATGTGGTGGGCTCCTACTTATATGACAAAAAATCATGACAGAAAATGGGCTTTTGGTCCTGGGCGGGCCAGAGAAGCAGCTGCATGACATTCTTTGGGCCGTCCATGACGGAAAAAACTGTGGTAGAAGCGAGGGGGAGGAAAATTTCGGGGAGTTGCTGGTTACGGTGGGAGGTCGGGGGCCGAGCGATGCGTGTTTCTCTTGTACAGGTACGCGCGTGTGTGCGAGGAGTTGGCTCTAACTAAACCCGAGCGAGGCGTTGGGCTCTAACTAAACCCGAGCGATTGCATTGCAGGCTACGCGTTACTGAACTCGAGCGATCGATCGACGGCTGTTAACTGAACACGATCGAGCGATTCCTTCGCTACTGCTGCTAACTGAAGCCGATCGATTGGATGAACAGTGAGTGTTGCAGGGGGGGGGGGGGGGTTGGATGAACAGTGAGCGGTGGCGTTGCCTGTAGATGAACAGGACCCCGTGGTGTGGAGGGCTGGATGAACAGTAGACGGTGGAGGGGTGCCCGTGGAGGGGTGGTTGAACAGGACCCCGTGGTGTGGAGGGATGGATGAATAGTAGACGATGGAGGGGTGGTTGAACAGTAGCCGGTGGAGTAGCGCGTGGTGGAGGATGGATGAACAGGAGCCCGTGGAGGCTGGAGGAGGTCGGCGGTGGAGATGAACAGTATCCCGTGGAGTCCCGTTTTGCGGTACACCACACCCCTCCCGATGAATAGGACCCCCATTTTGACCATAGCGCTCCAACACAAGTCTGTTTCATCCGTTTTGCGGTACGCCACACCCCTCCCGATCAACAGGACCCCCGTTTCGACCGTAGCGCTCCAACACAAGTCCGTTTCATCCGTTTTGTGGTACGCCACACCCCTCCCGATCAATAGGACCTCCGTTTCGACCGTAGGAGGTCCGTTTCCTCCGTTTTGCGGTACGCCACACCCCTCCCGATCAATAGGACCTCCGTTTCGACCGTAGGAGGTCCGTTTCCTCCGTTTTGCAGTATGCCACACCCCTCCCGATCAAAAGGACCCCATTCCGAACGTAGGAGGTCCGTTTCCTCTGTTGTGCGGTACACCAGGCCTCGTTTCCATCGCCTGTTCCATCCAAGCCCTCCCGATGAACACAACCACGCATTTCGTTCTGACCCAGCCGGTTGGCTCCCATGCGTTTCGTTGCCTCCTGATGAACACGACGCATTCCGTTGCCTCCCCATGAACACGACGCATTCCGTTGCCTCCCCATGAACACGACGACGACACTGTTTCTCCGTTCCGACCCAGCCATGTACATGACCCCTCGCCGTACGTATGCGTGAGTAGGCGTTCGAGACCTCGCCCGTATGTACACATACGTGGCCGTATTTTCTTTCTTGCACCCTGGCCGCTGTACGTATGTGTACATGCTACGTGCGTGCCTCTACTACGACACGTGCGCGCCTCTACATCGACCAGTATGTACGTACACGTTCATGACCAGGATGACAACGCTACGTACGCTTCGACCAGGTGGTTCCCAACTGTCAGGCACTTCCTTGCCTGCGAAGATGTAGCTGGTGGGTCCCAACAGTCAGGGGGGCGAATCGTTTTTTTTTGCCCAGATGCACTTCCTTCCATGCGAAGGTGTAGCTGCTGGGTCCCAGCAGTCAGGGGGGCAAATCGTTTTTTTGCCCGGACGCACTTCCTTGCGTGCGAAGGTGTAGCTGGTGGGTCCTAGCAGTCGGGGGGCGAATCGTTTTTTTAAGATGCACTTCCTTGCGTGCGAAGATGTAGCTGGTGGGTCCCAGCAGTCAGGGGGGCGAATCATTTTTTTTGGACGCACTTCCTTGCGTGCTAAGATGTAGCTCGTGGGTCCCAGCAGTCAGGGGGTGAATCATTTTTTTCACGAAATACGGTGGCCCGTCTGGTGGGTCCCCGCTGTCAGGTGGAGGAATAATTATTTTGCGCGTAATAAGGAAGCACTTCCTTTCGGCTGCCGTGGACCCAGCTGTCAGCCTCTCCACATACAGTCCATGTCTTATGGAAGTCGTTCCTTGACCATGTTGACCACGCCGCGCCGAGAGCACCACGGCGGTGGACGACGGTGAGGCCTAGGAAGGGGACGACACGGAGCCGGGGAAGACGCGGAAGTGGATGCACACGCGGAGAGGAGTACGAGGGTTCACTGACTCGGCTGCGCTGCCGTCGCCGCAAAATAACAGGGGGTGCAGGTGAGTGGAGGGATTTCCTGGCCAGTGGTGGCAGTAGTAGGGGGCGGTGAGGCCTCCGCGGCAGCACAGCCGGCCACGTGAGGCAGGAGCAGGCGGCACGACCGGCGCTGCTTTGGGCGGCTGGAGCAAGAAGACCAGAGGTTGAAGAAGCATGATGGCCGTTAGCTAGAATCTGTAACATCCCAAAATTCTAAATTTTGAAATGTTATAATAAATAGATAGATTGATTGTTTGTTTGAATGTTGTGTGATTGATTGAGTGAAATTCGAAACTTTTGAAAGTTAAATGAGAGGGAATAAAAGGACTTTCCCCAAAACCTTCATTTTTGCTTTTATGATCTTCGTGAATTCAAATTCTTTTCACCACAAAACCCTGGAGAGAAGATGACATGACTTCTTCCATTTATTTAAATGACAAGGGGTGTTGAAAATATTTGAATTTCATTTGGAAAATATTTCCAACCCAGGAACTTTATGCAACTCAATGATTTTCACGAGCGAAGATAAAATGACTTCTTCAAAATATATGAAATATGAGTTGGGAGTTTCAAAGAATTAAATTCAAAGCTCTTTTGAATTTATTTCCAATTTGGAGTTATTTGAGTTTTATTCAAATTATTTTTCTCCAAAAATAAAATATATGGAAAATAGGGTAACATGATTCCCTACATCAAAAAATTGGAGAGAAATAAATTTGAATTAATTTTGGTATTTTTAAAATGATTTTTACTGGATTTTACTGTGGCAGAAGCACTCTTTGCTTTATATGAATTTGTGTGTATTTTATTTGACTATAGAAAAATGTTCATGTCGTAGAAAATCTTTTTCTAAAATTTTTGATATATTATATGCCTATATAATATTTTTAGTTATTTTGTTTTTATTATTTTAGTTCTCTGGAAAAAAAAGTTTTCCCTCACCGACTGGGCCGGCCCAGCATCTCGCCAGGCCGCGGCCCAGCTCCCCACCGCCGTCCCTGCCGTCTCCGATGGGGACTCCTTCCCCGAAGTCCACGCCCCACCGCCTTGCCCTTGCCCCTCCTCCACGCCACCTGGTCCCCCTTCCCTCCTATAAATCCGGAGCCCCGGACCCCCCCGGCCCTCTTTTCTCGCGCCGCCTCACCTCTCCTCGCAACACGCAGCCGCCGCCGGCGAGATCCGCCGCCGCCGCCCCGCTCCACTCTGTCGCCCTAGCCCGCTGCCGTCACCACCGCCGCCACCGCCGCGCCTCCCCTTGCCTCCGCCCCAAGGACGCCGGAGCCGCCGCCGCCGCCGATCTGTCGGAGCCAGCCGCCGCCGCGGGTTTTTCCTCGCGAACCGGTAAAACCCGCGCAAAACCCGAACCGGTTTCATTCGGTTTTTCAGCTTTAGTCGGTTTTTCTTTTAGTAAGTTCTAATTAGAAAACGTTCGCTGGTTAGGTCTTCACAGCGAACGATTTCGTTATTTATTTACTGTTAGCGAGTGTTCGCTCGATAGGTTTTTCTTTTTTCTTTTTAATTTCGGCCAGGGACCTATTCATGATAATTTTCTTCACAGATTAGTCCCTGTACTTCAATTGATCACAACTTTTTGCTCGTTTATCCAAATCCAACGAAACCAACGCCCACTTCTTCGTTATGATCCCCTCTATCTAGATAAACAACTTGAACATGTTTTTGAAAGTTTAAAATTTGAATTAGATCAAATTTGATTTTGAACTTTGTTTGATCATATCTTGAGTTTTATAACTTCGATTTGAGTGATTCTTTTTGCAACTCGAAGCTCTTGATCTAAACTTTCTGATAAGGCCAAATTCACTTAATTTTGGTACTGTTAGAAATTGTTTTATGTTGCAAGAGTTATTTGATTGATTTTGATGTTTTTTGAATTGTCTTCTTCGTTCTTTCCGATCTTTTGAGTGATTGCTTATGTGTGGTTACTATTGATTTCTTATGATAGATTGACCGGAGTGTGACGCGTAGATCTATCAAGTGTTTTGCGTCCGAATCATCTTCATCAACATTGCAGGCAAGTAACACTTTGATCATACCCTTTTCTACTACCCAGTTTTTATGCATTAGACCAATCCTCAAACATTGCATGATTAGGATCTAATTAAATTCTGGGATGGGAAGTAGATGAGGTAGTACCTATTACCTGTTTTACTTATGAAACCTTTGGGAGTTACTTCTGCGTTTGCTTATTATGCCATGCTATGCTAGTAGACGTGGATTGGGTGAGTGATATCCATGACAGATGTGAGTTTGTTAATTAATGGTTTATCTAAGGTGGCAACTTAAATGTACATCTGGGTGGATTGAGGCACCTGGTTTCTATCAGGACTTGCCTGTTTTTCTTTGGACCGCCACCCAGGCTCAAAGGGATCATAAGATAATTCATGCTAGTAACTTCCGTGTGCAGCCACAAGCCATTATGGGCTCTGGCATAGTTGACTAAGTCGTGCGAACTCTTATAGTGGTAGACTAGCAGATGTAGGGGATGTAGGTGTACAGGTCTACCCATCGTAAGGTGCTAGCGCTTCTGAAAGACTATGTCTCAGTCATCCATTTCTCAAACACCATGAAGTGCGAGAAACCAAACGGAGGCGATCGAGTCTTGTGGGGAAAAGTGCGCAAACCTCTGCAGAGTGTACAAACTAATCATGATTAGCCGTGTCCCCGGTTATGGACATTTTGAGTATCTAGTACTTGAATATCATGTGAATCTCAACATGTTACTCTAATTTAATATTGTTGGGTTTGTTAATGATTATTTTGAATTGGGATTGAGGATGCTGTCAACCATTCTCAATGTTTAACAACCACCATGATAGTTAAATAAATTTATTCCTTTGCAGTAGGGAAAATTTGGCTTTTTGCAAAACTGTAACCATAGAGCTTTTCCACCAGCCAAATATGCATGTAGAGATAGCCATTATTCATCATTTGCTTTATGGTGTGAATTTGCCAGTACATTCAATGTACTGACCCTTTGTGGCTGCAACATCTCATGTTGCAGGATCTTACGACGAGTAAGTGATACGTTAGGGTTACGATTTCCTATACTCAACTTTGCCGTTGGTGTTGATGGGAATCCACAACCTTGTTGCTTCCGCTATTTTGGATTGAGGTAATGGTATTTACGTTACTTTATACATGTGATTTACCTCTGTTATAAATACTCGAGTACTGTGTGTGTCAGCATACCGATCCAGGGATGACACGTAAGCATAGAGACTTGACCCATTTGGGTCGGGTCGCTACAAGATGGTATCAGAGAACATGTTGACTGTAGGACGTGACCCTAGAAACTGGCAAGCCCATAGGAAAGATTTTTCTCTACTACTTCATTTTCAAAAAGATCTTTTACCTCTCTTCTCTTCTAAGCTTATTCAAATATTCCCTTTAGTGAGACTATACCCCATTTCCCCTTTTGACCCCTCGAAGATTCGACTGATGAGACCACTCCAAGGAGTACAAGATATCGGACAAATAAGACCATTCGGAATGACAAGGATTTTACTATACATTATGATAATGGAAACTACAACTGTTGAAGACTCGGAAGAGTAGGAGAATATGAAGAATTTCCAGATTTGGTATGACCAAGGAAGGCTACACTTATGGAACTTGATAGACTATGGAAGCTGTCAATACCTGAGATCAAGGTGTATCGAAGAAAGACCTGAACATGGAGCATTAAAAACTCAAAAGTTTTGTCAAGAAAGCTCCAAGGCAGGAGATATCAATTATGGAATGATAGCTCATGGAAATAACAAGAGAAGAAACATGGATATTCATGGTGTTATCGTTCGCCTATGCTATTGTCACCATGCTGAGTTAAGCATGCATTCTTCAGAAGGATTGGATGGTAGAAGGCTGAAGGAGCATCTGTCAGTGAAGGATGCAGTTTAAACCTTAACTGGTGAATCACCAGTATCTAGAGTGTCAGATGAAGAAGTTTAAGATGGACCTTGAGGAAGCTGTATTTGACAAGGAGGTAATCCGTGAAGAACTCAGGAACCAGAAGCTGAAAGTAGACAAGCTTGAGGAACAAAACCTCGAGATACCGGAGATTCATCAGGAACTGAAGGATAGAAGGACATGGTCCATACCAAGGATGTTGAAACCGGAAGTTTGGAATGCAACCCCAGAAATATTAAAGGATGTCATGAGAGACTTCGCGTCAACGGAGATGATTTGGCAAAAGAACTTGAGAAGGACAAGCTTGATCAGAAGGAGCCACCGGAGACATGAGCAAGACTTGAAGAATTTGATGACGTTGAGATCCATAGACCATTAGAAGACCAAACCCCTGTTATATACTTACGTTAGATGCAACGATTGTGAGCTGTCATTTGTTTGTTGTTTTTCCGACAGCCACAATAAAATATGCCTTTTCAAAACTATTGTTTGTATTGTGTGCATCCCTCTCAATCTCTCTTATCCCACCCCAAACCCATGGACCCAATAGAGGATGAATGGAGATGAGCTCATATTTTTCTGGACCGATGAGTCAATTGGAGATGGACCAATGGATTCAGAACATGGAGGATCACATGAAGAATAACTCAATAGTCGGAAATGATATGACCCAGCATGCTCTTCAGAGTTTTGAAAGAGGTGTTGTTACTTGGTGGAGGATGTACCAAACCCTCAATGGATGGCAAGGAGTAACCACTTGGGGAGAATTTAAGTTGACTTTGCTAATGTCTCAATTTATGTCCCAGAGGTTGAAGCCTTATGGAAGTGATATGAAGAAACCTTGTGCATACAAGTTTTGTGGAGAAATAGGACACAACCATAAAGAAAACCAGGATGAATACCCTCATAAGCGAGGGAGTACCAAAGGAAGTTAGCCGAGGATCTAAGGGAACTTCGGTTGAAGATTGTTCCCAAAGGTTTTGTTGCAGCAATGGAAGTTCAGTCTACATTGTTGGGAAAGATTCATGAAGCTCAGAAGTATGACAAAGAGATTGCTGAGATAAAAGAGAAGATGAGCAAAGGAAGGGCCAAATGTTTTCGTAAGGATGAGCACGACACCTTATGGTTCGAGGACCATGTATATGTTCCCAATAATGCAAAGATCAGGAAGTAAATACTTCAAGAAGCTTATGACTCACCATACTCGATTCGCCCTGGAAACACCAAGAAGTAAATGGATTTGAAGGAGTGTTTCTGGTGGACTGGTATGAAGAAGGATAATGTGGAGTATGTAGTCGTAGGTGATGTATGCCAGAGAGAGTAAAAGCAGAGCATCAGAAGCCAGCAGGATTAATACAGCCTATGCCGATACCCGAATGGAAGTGGGATAAGCTTGGCATGGATTTCATTACTGGATTTCACAGAACCCGAACGGGATATGATTCTATCTGGGTAGTAGTTGATTCGTTTGACCAAAGTGGCTCACTTTATCCCAGTGAAAATCACCTATACAAGTGCGAAGTTGGCCAAGATATATTTGACCAGGATCGTATGTCTGCATGGAGTTCTGAGGACCATCGTATCAGATAGAGGAACACAGTTTACCTCAAAGTTTTGGAATCAGCTGCACCAGACTTTGGGTACTAGGCTAGAGTTCAGTACAGCCTTTCATCCGCAGAAAGATGGATAAATGGAGTCAATCAGATTCTGGAGGACATGTTGAGAGCGTGTGCGCTAGATTATGGATCTAGTAAGGATGATAATCTACCTTACGCTGAGTTCTCATACAACAACAGTTACCAAGCTAGTTTGAAGATGGCTCCTTTTGAAGCTTTGTATGGGAGAAGGTGCCAGACACCGTTGATGTGGGATGAAGTTGGAGACCGTCAGTTGTTTGGATCAAATGTGATTAAGGAGTCAGAAGAGGATGTTAAGATGCTTCGAGATAGACTGAAGGTAGCTCAGTTCTGGCAGAAGAGTTGTACAGACTCAAAAATGCAAGGAGGAAGTCTATGGAATTGGAGACAGAGCGTGTCTTCGTGTGCCCCCTCTGCGAGGAGTTAAACGATATGGAGATAAGGGAAAGTTAGCCCCGAGATTTGTAGGACCATACCGAGTTTTGGAGCGTATGGGAGAAGTGGCCAACAAGTTGGAGTCACCGAAGGACTGTTAGAAGTTCATGATGTGTTTCATGTTTCCTAGTTGAAGAAGCGCCATGCAGAGATGGCCAATATTCCCCTGTAAGGGCGCTTGACCCTGGAAAGGATAATGATCTTCCATGAAGTGGAGTATGGACTTCATAAGTATAAGTTTTATCTCGGTATGTGGGATATCCCACGAGGATGAAGAGATGAATTTCTATTGGATATAAAGGAGGTATGATGTTTGAAATATGGATCAATGGAAATTCCATGATGAGTCTGAGTAATCACGTCTTGGTTTGGTACAACCGAAGGAAGGGAGACAATACAATTGGATGGATTTTAAGTATGCTAGGAAGCTGGAAGTTGGATGATGGAATAATGATCAGATGCCCGATGATAAGTTCAAGGACTACAAGTGATGAGATGGGCCATAACCCACATGCCCCAGGACCTGCCAAGAATCAAGCACATTCTTGCTGAAGGAAAAACCCTTGGAAGAGGTTATGACTCTATCAACCGACGATTTTATAGGAGCAACGCAAAACCTGAGAGTTGTGAAGGAACGATAGATTTTTGTTTGGCTTGCAGAATCAATGGATTTATTCGAACCTAGTTCATTGACAAGAGACATTCTGCAATGCTTGTGAGGATGACCGAGTGTTAGCATGCGAGATTCGCTAAACCATGTACAAGGTAATGATTTGGGTGCGGGATGGATTGATCACCATACCGACTTACTCTTATTATTCGCCTTGCTATGTGGGATGGTAAATCTGAGTGACTTACCTATAGTAGAGAGACGACGATCAAAACCTTGTTTAAAACTTAGAATGGTATAGGTATTTTCCCTTGTACACGGCAGCTGTTGCCAAACGTAGGTCATACGGTGAGAATGAAGCCAGACCTGTTTTTCTACAGGAGAAACCATAAATTGTTGACCACCATGAGATATCGATATTTGTTTAGTATTGGCGTCAGACCCGTCAGCTAAGAAGACCCAGTCTCGGAATAACCTTACCAAGATGAAAGGACATAAGAATTGTGGAAAAGGTTATGCCACCACCGGAAGAGCCCAGAGAAGGAATTATCCAGAAGATCTAAGAAGACCGACACTGTCAACAATAAGGATGGAGTATATGAGTTTTGATGGAACCGTAACCATGTTTCTAAGGGTGGTAGCACCCGAGACCCAGTGATGATCGATGATTTTGAGAAGACCCCAAACCCTAACCCATTTCTTGCTAGCCTCTCCGAATCTCGAGGACGAGATTCATTTTAAGGGTGGTAGGTTTGTAACATCCCAAAATTCTAAATTTTGGAATGTTATAATAAATAGATAGATTGATTGTTTGTTTGAATGTTGTGTGATTGATTGAGTGAAATTCGAAACTTTTGAAAGTTAAATGAGAGGGAATAAAAGGACTTTCCCCAAAACCTTCATTTTTGCTTTTATGATCTTCGTGAATTCAAATTCTTTTCACCACAAAACCCTGGAGAGAAGATGACATGACTTCTTCCATTTATTTAAATGACAAGGGGTGTTGAAAATATTTGAATTTCATTTGGAAAATATTTCCAACCCAGGAACTTTATGCAACTCAATGATTTTCACGAGCGAAGATAAAATGACTTCTTCAAAATATATGAAATGAGTTGGGAGTTTCAAAGAATTAAATTCAAAGCTCTTTTGAATTTATTTCCAATTTGGAGTTATTTGAGTTTTATTCAAATTATTTTTCTCCAAAAATAAAATATATGGAAAATAGGGTAACATGATTCCCTACATCAGAAAATTGGAGAGAAATAAATTTGAATTAATTTTGGTATTTTTAAAATGATTTTTACTGGATTTTACTATGGCAGAAGCAGTTTTTGCTTTATATGAATTTGTGTGTATTTTATTTGACTATAGAAAAATGTTCATGTCGTAGAAAATCTTTTTCTGAAAATTTTGATATATTATATGCCTATATAATATTTTTAGTTATTTTGTTTTTATTATTTTAGTTCTCTGAAAAAAAAAGTTTTCCCTCACCGACTGGGCCGGCCCAGCATCTCACTAGGCCGCGGCCCAGCTCCCCACCGTCGTCCCTGCCGTCTCCGATAGGGACTCCTTCCCCGAAGTCCGCACCCCGCCGCCTTGCCCTTGCCCCTCCTCCACGCCACCTGGTCCCCCTTCCCTCCTATAAATCCGGAGCCCCGGACCCCCCCGGCCCTCTTTTCTCGCGCCGCCTTGCCTCTCCTCGCAAGCGCAGCCGCCGCCGGCGAGATCCGCCGCCGCCGCCCTGCTCCACTCTGTCGCCCTAGCCCGCTGTCGTCACCACCGCCACCACCGCCGCATCGTGCCGCGCCTCCCCGTGCCTCCGCCCCTCGCCGCCGACCCCGGGGCCACCACCCCCATGGACGCCGGAGCCGCCGCCGCCTCTGATCTGTCGGAGCCAGCCGCCGCCGCGGGTTTTTCCTCGCGAACCGGTAAAACCCGCGCAAAACCCGAACCGGTTTCATTCGGTTTTTCAGCTTAAGTCGGTTTTTCTTTTAGTTAGTTCTAATTTGAAAACGTTCGCTGGTTAGGTCTTCACAGCGAACGATTTCGTTATTTATTTACTGTTAGCGAGCGTTCGCTCGATAGGTTTTTCTTTTTTCTTTTTAATTTCGGCCAGGGACCTATTCGTGATAATTTTCTTCACAGATTAGTCCCTGTACTTCAATTGATCACAACTTTTTGCTCGTTTATCCAAATCCAACGAAACCAACGCCCACTTCTTCGTTATGATCCCCTCTATCTAGATAAACAACTTGAACATGTTTTTGAAAGTTTAAAATTTGAATTAGATCAAATTTGATTTTGAACTTCGTTTGATCATAACTTGAGTTTTATAATTCCGATTTGAGTGATTCTTTTTGCAACTCGAAGCTCTTGATCTAAACTTTCTGATAAGGCCAAATTCACTTAATTTTGGTACTGTTAGAAATTGTTTTATGTTGCAAGAGTTATTTGATTGATTTTGATGTTTTCTGAATTGTCTTCTTCGTTCTTTCCGATCTTTTGAGTGATTGCTTATGTGTGGTTACTATTGATTGCTTACGATAGATTGACCGGAGTGTGACGAGTAGATCTATCAAGTGTTTTGCATGCGAATCATCTTCATCAACATTGCATGCAAGTAACACTTTGATCATACCTTTTTCTACTACCCAGTTTTTATGCATTAGACCAATCCTCAAACATTGCATGATTAGGATCTAATTAAATTGTGGGATGGGAAGTAGATGAGGTAGTACCTATTACCTGTTTTACTTATGAAACCTTTGGGAGTTACTTCTGCGTTTGCTTATTATGCCATGCTATGCTAGTAGACGTGGATTGGGTGAGTGATATCCATGACAGATGTGAGTTTGTTAATTAATGGTTTATCTAAGGTGGCAACTTAAATGTACATCTGGGTGGACTGAGGCACCTGGTTTCTATCAGGACTTGCCTGTTTTTCTTTGGACCGCCACCCAGGCTCAAAGGGATCATAAGATAATTCATGCTAGTAACTTCCGTGTGCAGCCACAAGCCATTATGGGCTCTGGCATAGTTGACTAAGTCGTGCGAACTCTTTATAGTGGTAGACTAGCCGATGTAGGGGATGTAGGTGTACAGGTCTACCCATCGTAAGGTGCTAGCGCTTCTGAAAGACTATGTCTCGGTCATCCATTTCTCAAACACCATGAAGTGCGAGAAACCAAACGGAGGCGATCGAGTCTTGTGGGGAAAAGTGCGCAAACCTCTGCAGAGTGTACAAACTAATCATGATTAGCCGTGTCCCCGGTTATGGACATTTTGAGTATCTAGTACTTGAATATTATGTGAATCTCAACATGTTACTCTAATTTAATATTGTTGGGTTTGTTAATGATTATTTTTAATTGGGATTGAGGACGCTGTCAACCATTCTCAATGTTTAACAACCACCATGATAGTTAAATAAATTTATTCCTTTGCAGTAGGGAAAATTGGGTTTTCGCAAAACTGTAACCATAGAGCTTTTCCACCAGCCAAATATGCATGTAGAGATAGCCATTATTCATCATTTGCTTTATGGTGTGAATTTGCCAGTACATTCAATGTACTGACCCTTTGTGGCTGCAACGTCTCATGTTGCAGGATCTTATGACGAGTAAGTGATACGTTAGGGTTACGATTTCCTATACTCAACTTTGCCGTTGGTGTTGATGGGAATCCACAACCTTGTTGCTTCCACAATTTTGGATTGAGGTAATGGTATTTACGTTACTTTATACATGTGATTTACCTCTGTTATAAATCCTCGAGTACTATGTGTGTCAGCATACCGATCCAGGGATGACACGTAAGCACAGAGACTTGACCCATTCGGGTCGGGTCGCTACAGAATCATTTATATTGACTAAGTTGACAAAGCCCTTGGTACGTCAACTTAGTAGGCCCACAGGTCAGCTTCCGAAACGGTGCGCCCCAGATGTTAGGGGGAGGAATCATTTTTTGGGCAGGTGAAGCTAGAATATCCGAGATTGAAGAAGAAGCACGGCATCCGTTGGATGGACATCCAACGGCCACTGCTGCTAGAACCATGTGTTGACTATAACTTGACAAAGCCTTGCATACGCGTCAACTCTGTTTTTTTAGGGGACGTGTCAACTTAGTAAGGCCAGAAGTGTGTGGCAGAGAACTTATAGCCCATTTGAGATTTGTAAGAATGTGTAGCCCATTTTTGAATTCTAATGGAATTTACTACAACCCATTTACAATTTGTTAAAAGTACATCCCATTTCAGCCAACCATTCAAAACAGAATTCAATAAAATTTCCCACATTTTGATGGGATCCGAATACTTTTATCCCGAAATTTCTAGTCAGATTAAATACAATTCCAATATAAATTTATATTACGTAAAAATCCAACGAAACATTGCGCTCGCAACAATTAATGAAATTAAAATTTTCAATATCCAAAAATAATATTTTATAAAGTAATCATTGTTTGGTGCATTTTTATAGTTACTACCTAGTTTTTATAATTACATCCCATTTATTATTTCTTAAAGCCCATTTTCTTGTTAATCCTAATACATCCCTCCTAGGAAAGATTTGCAGCCCAGCAGGGCGGAGAATAACAACTTGACCTTGCCTGGGTATTCCTAAAAAATTATAGCTGGGCTAGCCATTTTCAGCTTGAAAAAATTAATATCTGGGCTGGATATCTGGCCTGGGCTAGACGGGCCACAGCCCGCCCAGTTAATACCTGCAGCGATGTTTTCGTTGTTGTTCAGAGGATAAAAATTAATATATGGGGTAAAAGTCAAAAAACTCTGTAGTGCTCACACCTCAAAAACACAAATACTGCTTGAGCTGCTTGGTCCCAGCTGTCGGCCGCTTCTTGTGCAATTCTCTCATTTATTGACTACTCCCTGCTTTCCAGTTTATAATGCTCAATTCAAAAATCTCACCAATCAAGGTAGATGGCGAGTGGTGGAATACTTTTTGTAGTTTTGCAAAAGCACCTAATTAATGCTCTTGTTATCCTAAAAAAATTTATGTTTATCAATGCATTAATTGCAATGCATGCATGCATAAAGTACATGCATTGGTCAATTTTCTCTTAGTACTTGCATGCAATGATTTGGTGCACCTTGGAATCTGAACATGTGATGGAAAACAACCAAATTGAGCCTTATAAAATGGAAAAACTAAAATTTTTGAGATAAGCCCTATAAACCGGAAAGGAGGGAGTACATAGGTTGACAATGGTGTGGGACCATGATGTCAGGAAACCAGGAGGAAGCAAAATAAATTATAGTTATATATATATATATATATATATATATATATATATATATAAAATAAGGAGGCACTTGCGTACGTGAGGCTACGGACCTGGTGGGTCCCCATTGCCATCCTCTCCAAGTAAAGTCATCTCCTCGCCCGCGCGCGCTTTCTGCCCGAAACGGTCAGCGTCGGCCGCCCCGCTTCCTGGTGCAGGTGATTGCTCCGCCTTCAAACGACACAAGTGTCGTTCGTCCGTCCATCTGCCGCACACATTAATGATACACGGTTGCCGAGGCGGCTACTCCGGCGCCACACGTTCGTCCCTCAGCCTGCCCATCATTGCTATATAAACCGTTGTGCCGGCCATAGCCGCAGTCATCCGCATCCATTCCCTTTCTCCTGTCCACACCACTACTGCCCACCATGGCTTCCTCGTACTCCAGCGCTCTTCGGGAAGGGCGGACGACGGACCATAAGGAGATGGCAGCCATTGCTGCCGACCGGCTGGCCGGCAGGCAGCCGGAGGACGACGACGTCCCAATGGAGAACATGGTAGTCAACGATCCGGCACCAACCCCCTCCTCCGCTCCATCCTCGCTGGTGCATTGCACCATGACCATCGGCGAGGCCCGTGCCCAATATATGGACAGCGTGAGGCAGATGTGTGAGGATCAGTTCCGGGAGGCGCAGGCCGACGCCGCCTACAACCACCATCTCCTCCAGGAGCACCTGCAGGCGGAGGAGCAGATCGCCGTGGAGCGGGCGGGGTAGGAGGCGCTGCTCGACTTGTACTGCTCTGCCCGCAAGGGCCGCCTCGAGCGCTAGCGGTACCGCATGCGGGTGGCGGAGGCTGCGGCTGCCTACAAAGAGGCTAGCAAAGAGGGCGATGAAGCGGGCGAGGCACTGTTTGGCGAGACCGAAGATGAGGCAGAGGACAATGCCGACTCCACGAGTCCCCGCTCCGCTGGCCTCGATGAGGCCCTGCTCCGCCGAGGCCCCGCGGCGCCAACAACGAGGCAGAGGACCCCGCCGGCTCCACCGAGGCCCCACGACGCCAACAATGAGGCAGAGGACACCGCTGGCTCCGCTGAGGCCCCGCCCCGCCAACAACGAGGCAGAGGACATCGCCGGCTCAGCCGAGGCCCCACTCTGCCGGCAACGCGGGGGAGGATTTCCACCACTCCGCTGAGGCGCCGCCCACTGGCAACGAGACAGAGGACATCGCCGGCTCCGCCGAGGCCCCGCCCTGCTGCCAACGAGGCCGCGCCACACAGAAAACGAGGAAGAGTAGAACACGGTAGGTCGCCGCCGCTGGGGTCCAAGTAAGGCCACCGCTGCTACCCTCCGGTTGAAGCCAAGCTAGGCGGGTTGACCATTGACGACCGGTTAGCTTCTTGGCAGCGACATGGAGTCGGAGAGCTGCGCTGGAGAAGAACGCAGCTTCTACTTAACTGCTGGTGCAGTTGGCTGACTGACACGTGGGCCCAACATGCCACATGTCAGTTACGTAACTGCACCTGCAGTTAAGTCACTGAAGCTTCTGTTCGGCTCAGCGGGACACAGGTGGGTAGCTTCGGTTAATTAATTATACCTCCAACGCACCCCTTTTTAGTTGAAGAATGTATGAAATGTAATGAAATCCGGCATGTTTATATGAAATCCGACCGTGTATAAATGAATTTATTTTGATTAGTTCGAATTCCTGTATCACTGGCATTGGATGAACATGCAAAACAATACGTACTAGCATTATTCCCAGGGTCATCACCTCCTTTGCAGCAGTTTCACATGTACTCCCTCTGGTCTTTTCTAGTCTGCATACAAGTTTTGTCTGCAGTCAAAGTATCTCTACTTTGACCAATCTTATACAAAAAAGTATGCACTTTCACAATGTGCGAAGTAAAAAGGAACAGAAGGAGTACAAAGAGTTTGAGCAGCTTTTTAGCGTTTCTGTACATTGCAGTCAAACACACAGGCCTGGCAGTTCATAGAGAACATTCAAAACAATCGATGATTATGCATCTCAGCGACTCACATGTCAGAGGCAATATTTACTTCACAACTAAAGAATAAATAAAAAATTGATCGACGCTGCTGACAGCAAAGGGCGTCCCATTCGAAAATATCAAACGCATATCTTGCTAAAATCAATGAGCAAAATTTGACAAGGTTGTCCCATTCCAAACTATCAAATGCCTACGATTGTGGAATGGGCAGGGTTTGCCATCAGTTTGGACATTGACATGGCACCTCGTGCTAAATAAACCAGCTGTTCTTTTTGTGCAGTTCCACCAAAATCAACCAAATTCGCGCGTAGCTTGTATGATTTCGCCCTTATATGTTGCAACGCCTTGAACTTATGGGCACCTCCTTTCTTGTGGTGGAAATGAATGATTCGATGTATTCATGAACATTTTGTGCAGTTCCCATTGAAATCAAGCTGAGCACCCCTGTTTGCACAAATAAAAAAGTGATTAGTATAAAGCAAACTGTACTATGAATTGACAATTTCAACAGGAACATACATGGTCCATGTAGAACACCCTTTAGAAAAATGGAACTCACCAGAAAGAATCCTAGAACAACATTGTACTCATGCATCACAACAAAAAAATGGAGATTTGTCAGTCCTTCTGAGCTGAAGTTAGTTTGGTCTTGTGGGGAGTAATGTAACCATCCTTCAACTGCTCCGTCTGATGAGAAGATAGACAGGGCTTCTTCATCCTGGCATAATCGGAACTGGTCACTTCACATACTCCATATTCTTCTTCAGAGGAAGATGATCCTGTTGTGCAAAGACAAGAGGACAAATAAATGCTAGCATCCCTGTTTGCTCGAAAAAAGGAAAGGAAATATTTAAAACAACACAGATGAAGCACTTCTCAAGGACAATACCACTTTTTCATGACAGTATCTAAACAGTAGCACAACACCAATAGAGATGACAAAGCTCAATCATATGGTTGAAATCAGTGGGCGAGTACCAACCTTTGTCAGGAGGCTGATTGTGTAGAGCATACAGATGAAGCACTTCTCCGGAACCATCTGTTGCTATCTACGGGGGTGGCCATGCTTACTATATACTCCTCGATTAGTTTAATGTTTCCAACATCTTCTTGTGTAGTTCCACTAAAACATATGGTATCTTCAAAGAAGATCCCTGTTTGCACAAGTAGAGATAATTACGTATGGCATCAAATCAGTGGCAAAACAATTGCTCGTTCCAGCCATAGCAATAAATTAAGATGCAAAACTATATCATTACTTGTGTCATCACAGTTCCAGTGCTTCATTACAGCACTGGGAGTTGATTTTTGTTTTTCTTCCGCTTGTTCTTCCCCTTCATCACTTGGTTCAATAACAGACAAGCTTCGCCTTCAATGTAAGATTTGGCATGTCAATTAGGGAGCACAAGTATAGTACTAAACTTAATTTTCTAATGAAAGTGGCAAAATACAGGCCAGCAGTTGTGAAATATCCTTATCTTACCTCAATGGGATATTACGGTGCACATACAGATTGGAAGTCTTGTCTCCATTTGTGCAGTTCACTAAAATCAAGCAACATTATCATACAAGTAGCACAACATATGAAAGCACACTGCAGAATCATGTGAAAGAAGGCTAGTACTAACCTCTCATGATGCGGAATTCAAACAACTCACAGGAAGAAGATCTGAACCAAATTCGCCTTAACGGATAGGAAGTAAGATCTCCTCTTGTGCAGTTCCACTAACATTAAGCAATCAAACAATGTTGTCGGTGTGACATTTTGGTTGAACTGCACAAAACACTCTTAAAACAAAAGTGTTTTGTGCAGTGCAACAAAAGGTCACAATGGAAACGAGGTGAAGTAGATAATCTTGTTTACACAGAGGTGCAAAGGAAACAATTAGTGGTCAATAACAGTGGATGACACAGAAGCCAACAAAAAGAAGCATCTACCTTATCTAAATGGGAAAGAAAGCAAGACAGTAGCATTTCTCAAATGGTGGCATTGATTAATATTAACATAGAGATTATATTAACAATATAATTCATTAAACATGTAATTTGCTTTTAACTGTGGCATTGCATCAATTTTCCAGCAGCATTATTAGAGGGTGTTTGTTTACAGGGACATTTTGGTGTAGGGACTAAAAAAACTCCGTGTCAGTCCCATCTAATCCAAACAGGAGGGACTTTTAGGGACTAAAAGTGGGCATTTGGCACTAAAGAAAGAAGACCCCGAGGGAGTCTTTTTGGAACTTTTTCCAACAGTTGCCCCTGCCACGCATCGCACCTTGTTTCTATTAGTTCATTACTAGGGGTAACATGGTCTTTTAGCATGTCATTTAATAACCTCTAGTCCATGTTTAGTCCCTGGAACCAAGCAGGTAGGGACTAGGGAGTTTTTAACCAAACAGGGCCTTAGATTAACAACAGCTAATGAGTTGCATGGGACAGTGGACGCACCAGCACCATGTGCATCTACCGATGTACTGTGGTCATGCACAGTCTATTGCAACAAAGAACAAACAACCAAGGAGCATATTTGTGTTGGTCCTAGTTTTGTTATCTTTAGACACCTTTCCCTATGTGAGCGCAGCAAATCTAGTCCTGCTCAAACTCTACGGCCTTGTCCCTTCCTTTCCTTTTTGAACTAGTACTTTCGCCCCTTCCTTTCCTCTTTGAACCACGTCCTAGATTTGTGCGATATAACTTTCCCCCATTCCTTTCCTCTTTGAACCACGTCCTAGATTCATGCTATACAACTTTTCCCCTTCATTTCCTCTTTGAACCACGTCCTAGATTCATGCTATATACAACTTTTCCCACTACTTTCCCCCACTCCTTTCCTCTTTGAACCACGTCCCAGATTCATGGTATACATGCAGCTAGAGCAATGCATGTGGAGTAAGTAAAATATACCTTAAGGTTCTTGGGGCGTGGTTCGGTGGGCGACGGTACGGCGGCAAAGAAGAAGGGGTCAGAGGCCCTCCCGTGCCGCTGCTGGGTGGAAAGTGAACAGCTGTGCCGGTAGTGGATTCCCTCCCTCGCCGACGGTGACAGTGTTAAGCCTCCTTCCCTCCCCGGCGGAGGATCCTGCCGGCTCTTTGAGCAGCAGTGTGGGGAGAGAGAGGCCAACGAAGTCTTGTTTAGATCTGGAGAGGGCAAGAGAGTGTGAAGAGAGCAACTACAAGCGCTGAGGCTCCAGCGGGAGAGGGCGAGAGAGTGTGAAGAGAGCAACTACAAGCGCTGAGGCTCCAGCATGTATATATATACTGGAGAGAGAGTGTGAAGCATGCAGACCCTAGAAAACATTTTGACCAGTCAAAGAATCCTCCTGGCCAAAATTATGCTCAAGTGTAGTTATCGAACCCGAGACCTCAAGTTTGATGAGCGAACAGGCTAACCAGCTACACAACCCTCCTGATATGTTCAACGAGAGGAAAATAACCTTTTATACATTCCTGCATTCGTGTGACAAGCATGCCGTGTTTTTTGTGTGTGTGGGAGTCATTGGGATTTCAATCATAATCGTGTCATGTGGTTTTGGTTGTAAGACTATCCACAGTGTTGCAGAAATAATGCAGCCTTAGTCACCTTACCTCTCTCCACGTAGTACGTTGGGTCCCACCAGTCAGAGGGTGAAACAAACAAATTAATAAGAAAAATTAAAAGCGCCAGCGGTGTATCTTACCTCACACATCTCGCTACTTCTTGGGAACACTATCCAATTGATCCCTATGTTCGCTCATGTACTATTTTAAGTGAATCCTTATTATAACATGCACACAAATTTTGGGCACTTGTATTCGACTTAAGTCAGTGTGCCACCGTATCTCGTATACTTACTACTCCCTCCGTCTAGGTGTAATAAGTCACGTTAGAAGGTGCAACGGGACCAAGGTGTGTGTGTGTGTGTGTGTGTTTAACAACATGTGTGTGTTAGAGAGTGCGATAGATCGACCTACTCCTACAGAGAGATGGTGTGTAGTGTACGATTTTAGCCGCGAGAGTCGGTGCATCCTCTCGTTTCCGGGCGTGTCCGGTAGGGACATGCGGACAGATGCCACGCCCGCTCCTGACCAGCCTGGCCCACCCAAAGCTCCTCCATCACCCGCGCCCGCTTCCCGCCCGAAACGGTCAGCGCCGCTCCAAAGAATTGCTGCCGCATTCATGCCCGGGTAGAGCGGACGCGACCTCTCACTGGCGCAAGAGTGATGGTTGCTTCTTCCGTCCAACTTACTGCTGGGTCTATGTGATTTGACGGCTCATTGGTCTTTATTACTGAGGTGGTAGGACTGCTGGATGTCCCACGCTTTCGGCGAAAGGAGGTACTACTACTACTACTAGATTACAATTTTCTCCATTCTTACAGTGGAGGAGTGCAAGAGCAGTGAAAACACACAGGCTCAGTGCTTACATGGCCCACCTCACACTATCACCGTGCGACACCTAACTCTTTACATAGTACTCCCTCCGTTCCTAAATATTACTAGATGAGTCCCCGCGCGTTGCCGCGGAACATTGATATATCTCTCTGCGCAAAATTATCGATTTCATAGAACTAAAAAAACTCTATAACCGCATGACAAATGTGGTAGCCAAACTAAATAAACTCCCATCATCATTTAGATCATCCCACGTAAGGAAAAAAGATCAGCCAACTCCTACTGCATAATGGGATTATATTTTTCTTTTTGACATGTTAATGGGACTTAAAAGCTCACTTACATGCATGCTACCGGTGCATGCTTGCATGCAGACATGTTGATGTGATTTAAAACCTACTCACATGCATGTGCCACGGTATTTCTGCATGCTTGCATGTGGCTTAGTGCGGAGCCTCTCAACGTCTAGATCAGATGGCTATTATGGACTGATTTACTTCATCTAAAAGCTACATCAATTTTGATGATGTGGCTCAAGGAGAGGATAGAGAATTCCTAGTAGTGGGGGCCTAGCTATTACTAGTAGATAAGTATTTGTAGAGATTCCACTAGGTGAACTACATACGGAACAAAATGAATGAATCTACACTTAAAATGCGTCTATATACATCCGCATGTGGTTCATGGTGAAATCTCTACAAAGACTTATATTTAGGAACGGAGGAAGTACTAGTATAGTACTACGTACTGTAATTTATCAGCGAGATAAATTTGTACAATGCTATGAAGCTTCCAGCTCCTGTTACATGTATCTTCCATCCAAGGTTGCCCATTGCAACATTTCATCAAATACAAAGGAGACTAACATGCATGCTATTGCATCTCAATGATTGACGGATCATAGCAAATATGTACTCCCTCCATTCCAAAATAAGTGTCTCAACTTTGTGCAAACTTTAGTACAAAGTTGTACTACTACTAAAGTTGACACTTATTTTGGAAAAGAGGCAACTAAAGAAAAAAACGATCCATGCAGTCCCTAGCCCTTGAACCGTGAACCCTGACCAGGCTTCAATTTGCTGGCAACGTTCAAGCTTCCTAATAAATGAAGTTTGCAACCTTTTGACCATCGGATCATTTCGTGCAGTTTCACCAAAATCGAGATGAGCATCCCTGTGGCAAATAAATTGAAGAAGCGTGATTAGAATAAGATTACTGGGACTACTTGATGAGACATAAACTCATCACAAATATGGTACGTAGAAGCCAGTAGAGGTATCAGGTATGTGCGGGGCAAAGAAGTAGAGAAATATCCACAGGGAGTGATGTGGGCAGCTGGAGCAGTGGTGCAAGCCGGCTGTAAAGGGAGTTGTACATGAGGGACGTAGCTCAACCTTGAGGAGGGAGGTGGGAGGCGGCAACTGCCCACGTCGCGGCAGTGAGCAAGGGACGAAGGCAACCTCACCGGCTTTTTGAGAGAGAACGGCGGGGACCCGTGATCGGGACGTGCCGACAATGGGTTTTCGCCATCGGCGACGGCCACTGCATCTACACTAAGCATCCACCCCTTCCCCAAGCGGACGTGATCCGCCGGGATGTTAGAGATGTGGCCACAGTCGTTTTGTGCGAGAGAGTGTGAAGAGAGCAACCCCAGCAAGTAACCGTGTAGGCTGGCCCGTCCTGACTATGTATATAGTGGAGCGGTTTCCTTTTCTCTCCATATGAACCTATCATATTGCGTATGTGCCACTGAAGAAACAAAAACTTTATTTATAAATGACGCGGCACCTACTACTCGTTCTCCTATAACCTTGCGCTTGGCATCTCCAAAATATTAACCTTGCGATTGGCTCTTCGCCTCTTTGGGAAGTCGAGCAATAATGGTAGTGCAGTATATATTGTTCTGGCTATATGAGACCGAATGAATTGCTGCATGTCCACCACGTGGGCGAGGGTCGAGGGGCGAGGGATAGTGCTACTACCTCCGTCCTGGTTTATAGGTCCCTTTTATAGTTTGTGCCAAATTTTGACTAAAGATTTAACTAACAAAATGTTAATGCATCTCAAGAAAAATTATCTCATTGGATCCGTATTTGAACATAGTTTTCAAAAATATAATGTTTGGTGACATGCGTGAACATTTTCTTAGTTTAATCTATGGTTAAAATTTGGCACGAAATACAATGGGGACCAATAAACCCGGACAGAGGTCGTACATATGGAGCAAAATGAGTGAATCTACACTCTGAAATACGTCTATATACATCAGTGTTTGGAGTATGTACTAGTAGTTCATATTGAAATCTACTAAAGGACATATATATTCCAAACAATATGATATAATCTCTATAACCAAGGTAGTAGGGACGAGGAGTAAACGGAGGGAGTAGTAAATTTTTCTCCTCGTCCTGCGAGCCATCGCGCGCATGGGCGAGGGAGCGGGCGTAAGGCGGAGCAAGCTTCACCTCATCCTGCGAGCCACCACGCCCATGGGCGGGGGAGACGGTGTACTAAGCAAGGTTCTCCTCGTTCTGCGAGTTGACGGGACACATCAAAAGTACTTCAGTGTATAGAGCCTTGCCTCTAAGGTAGGCCCCACATGGTTTGCCTTTTTTTAATTTAACAAAGCGCGTCGAGTCGCAATTTGTTTGTTCACCCATGGTAGACGATCCTCCCTCCACCAAGTGGACAACCAGTACATGTGCCAGAAAACCACGTGGGCTGCCTTTTTCGTACAGAAATGAGCTCCACCGTGTACCCGCGCGGGTGTGGTTGGGAAAGAGGCGGGAGTACGTGCACCGTGCATGCACCTCTTCTCTTCATGCACGTCCCCCACCTACGTGGGTGTGTGTGAGAGATACAAACCACGTTCGTGAGTGTTTCTTGTTTTGGGGTGGGGGTGGGGGGTGGGTGGGGGGTTGATTTCGTGAATTATTTGTCGGAATATGTGTCGGTGACATCTCAAACAAAATTTTGCATGCAATGTGTGTGAAATGGAGGCCTATCCATATCATACATAGAGGGTCGGGCAATCCACGAGAAGAGAGGGAGGGGTCATAGCTATCGATAGAGTCGAAGAGAGGATCAAGTGGGTGGGTGCGAGATCGATGAAGAGAGCCATCGAAATTGTGTGTGTGCAAGTCAAAGATATAGCGCGACTGGCCTACCGGAACGTTAGAGGGCACATGTCAAGTTTGTGTGTGGCAGGGAGACATGACTAGAGCGCTCGATGTATCGGTGTGTGTGGGGGGAGGGGGTGGGGGGAGGTGTAGGCATAGGCCTAACTATAGAGGTAGAACGACTCGTATATGTGTTGAGAAGGAGAGACCCAGCTATGTCTTGAGGGAGATCGGTCGACATCCATACATAACTGAAGGACGGGAAATATGATGGGACAGAGAGAAATAGGAGAGAGAGAGGGAGGGAGAGGGACGGAGAGGGGTAGAGTGCTTGATGGGTGATGGAGTTGCTTCTCGGAGATGTTGGGAGAGGCCTACTAGACAAACTGAGGGTGGAACTGCAATGTTATCAATAAGAGTGGGGATGTGTTTCTGTGTGTGCCTGTGCATGATAGATCTGTCGGGACACATCCATGGATGATGAAGGGGAACCATGTGTTTGGTAAGCGAACCTAACTAGATCCATAGATCAATTGTTGTTTGTTGGAGGAAGGGAGAGACACAACTAATGAGGTAGATGGATCGACGTGTGGGTAAAAACGAGTTATAAGGACCTAGCTAGCTATATGTATAGTGAGAGATCGGTCGGTGTACGTCCATTTGTTAGAGGCAAATAAGGCCCAGCGAGACGGATAGACAGAGAGAATGGAGCTAGGAGGTGGTGCAGAGGCCCAAATACTAGCTAGATAGGGGGAGGAGTGTGCGGTTGTGAGATCGATGAAAAGAGGGGCGAGAGTTTACACGTGTGTCTGACCATATGAGAGACACGAGGCAAGGACACATAAAGGAGGAGATTGAAGGTGTGTGTGTATGTTGTAGCCAGGCATCGCCGGAGAGGTTTATCGATCAGTGTGTGTCAGAAAGGAGTTGTGGAGACTCTGGGAGAACGACCTAAAGAAAAAAATGAATGTGCCCGGTGGATAGAATGCCGAGGGAGGGGAGGGCGAGGAGGGCGGGTGCATGCACGAGATAAAGTTAGTGGTAGCTACAAAGGTTAGAGGATTGTGTGGGTGTAAGAGACTAACAAAGATCATAATTTGATATGAAAGCGGATTCATATATTTGAATAGGAGATCATAGTGTTTTAAACATTGCATGCATGAATATAGCGGTGATACACGTGCTGCGCACATGTTATACCATAATGTGATAATGCATGGCATTTGCAACTCACAGCTAAATGCTGAACAATCTAAACCATACTATACATCAAACAATCTCACATTTTATTTGAATTTGTGATAATGTGTGGCGTTTGCAGCTTACAACTAAATATCGAGCAATCTAAACAATAGTATATATCGAACATTCTCACATTTTATTTGAATTTGTGGTAATGTGTGGTGTTTGCAACTCACATCTAAATACTTGTAGGCGTAGGGGGCGGGGCACCATACATAATGTGATAAACACATTATACATATGAGACATGGTTTAGATTATGAAGATCTAGCTAGAGCTAGAAATGTAATGTGATTTGAAATCAAAATAAAGTGGATTCAAAAAATCCAGTTCGAGTTCATATAGTACAGATAGTTCATATGTAACTCGAGACTAATCATGTGGTGTGCTGTGAAGATAATACACAAACGATGGTTTAACTTGACAATAATGATGATTGTAGATCTTATTAAAATAGAGAAACGAATTCAAATGCTTTGACTTCACAACAATCATTACTGTAGATCTTATTCAAATATAGTTCATATTGAAGCGGTAGTATATACGTTTGGAATGCACTAAAACGTTCATTTGAGTAGTAGGTTGCATGCATTCTACACGTCGCGAAATATTTTAATTGAACATAACATGAATTCAAAGTTTTGAATGACATACGTAGTGCACATTGATTTGGTACAGTACACATTAGGCTTGTCCGGAAATTTCAACCCGTGCCTTGTTAGCCCGAAATATTTAAGATATATCTTTGTCTCGTTGTGCTCCGACAACTCCCTCCATCTCAACCCGCACCTTGCTATTCCGAAATTACAACGCGCGCGAAAACTCCCATCTCCTGTGAAATCCCGACATGTGAAATGCCCGTGGTACCCCTGAACCGAAAGAACCGCCTCAAATCGGTGGGGGGTACTTTCATAACTTACCCCACATTTCGGACAAGCGCGTCCCTAAGCCATGGTTCCCCACTGCCATCCCATTCGCCCACCCATTCGTACACTGAGGCCGCGAGAACCCGCGACGAAACCCCACACCCTGCTCTGTTCGCCACCCAGCCGGAGCCTCTTCCCCGACGACGTCATCCACAGCAACACCTCGACGTCCCTCATCCACCGTACCGGATGAGGATCCGTCGTCGATCTCATCATCCTGTTGGAAATATGCCCTAGAGGCAATAATAAATTAGTTATTATTATATTTCCTTGTTCATGATAATCGTTTATTGTCCATGCTAGAATTGTATTGATAGGAAACTCAGATACATGTGTGGATACATAGACAACACCATGTCCCTAGTGAGCCTCTAGTTGACTAGCTCGTTGTGATCAACAGATAGTCATGGTTTCCTGGCTATGGACATTGGATGTCGTTGATAACGGGATCACATCATTAGGAGAATGATGTGATGGACAAGACCCAATCCTAAGCCTAGCACAAAGATCGTGTAGTTCGTATGCTAAAGCTTTTCTAATGTCAAGTATCTTTTCCTTAGACCATGAGATTGTGCAACTTCCGGATACCGTAGGAATGCTTTGGGTGTACCAAACGTCACAACGTAACTGGGTGGCTATAAAGGTGCATTACAGGTATCTTCGAAAGTATCTGTTGGGTTGGCACGAATCGAGACTGGGATTTGTCACTCCATGTAAACGGAGAGGTATCTCTGGGCCCACTCGGTAGGACATCATCATAATGTGCACAATGTGACCAAGGGGTTGATCACGGGATGATGTGTTATGGAACGAGTAAAGAGACTTGCCGGTAACGAGATTGAACAAGGTATCGGTATACCGACGATCGAATCTCGGGCAAGTACAATACCGCTAGACAAAGGGAATTGCATACGGGATTGATTAAGTCCTTAACATCGTGGTTCATCCGATGAGATCATCGTGGAACATGTGGGAGACAACATGGGTATCCAGATCCCGCTGTTGGTTATTGACCGGAGAACATCTCGGTCATGTCTGCATGTCTCCCGAACCCGTAGGGTCTACACACTTAAGGTTCGATGACGCTAGGGTTATAAAGGAAGTTTGTATGTGGTTACTGAATGTTGTTCGGAGTCCCGGATGAGATCCCGGACGTCATGAGGAGTTCCGGAATGGTCCGGAGGTAAAGATTTATATATGGGAAGTCCTGTTTTGGTCACCGGAAGAGTTTCGGGGTTTATCGGTAACGTACCGGGACCACCGGGAGGGTCCCGGGGGTCCACCAAGTGGGGCCACCAACCCCGGAGGCTTGCATGGGCCAAGAGTGGTGAGGGACCAGCCCCTTAGTGGGCTGGTGCACCTCCCACAAGGTCCCATGGCGCCTAAGAGGTGGAGAGGGGGCAAACCCTAAGGGGATATGGGCCTTAGGGCCCATATTGGTGCGCCTCCCTCTCCCCTCCCCTCTTGGCCACCACCCTTGCTCCCCATCTAGGGCTGCCGCCCCCCCTAGGGGTGGGAACCCTAGAGGGGGCGCAGCCCCTCCCCTTCCCCTATATATATGAGGCCTAGGGCTGCCCATAAGATATGCGATTCGATCTCTCGTTGGTGCAGCCCTGCGTCTCTTCTTCCTCCTCTTCTGTGGTGCTTGGCGAAGCCCTGCAGGATAGCCACGCTCCTCCACCACCACCACGCCGTTGTGCTGCTGCTGGATGGAGTCTTCCTCAACCTCTCCCTCTCTCCTTACTGGATCAAGGCATGGGAGACATCACCGGGCTGTACGTGTGTTGAACGCGGAGGTGCCGTCCGTTCGGCACTTGGTCATCGGTGATTTGGATCACGACGAGTACGACTCCATCAACCCCGTTCACTTGAACGCTTCCGCTTAGCGATCTACAAGGGTATGTAGATGCACTCTCCTTCCCCTCGTTGCTGGTCTCTCCATAGATAGATCTTGGTGACACGTAGGAAAATTTTGAATTTCTGCTACGTTCCCCAACAGTGTAGATTCTTTGCACAAGTAGAACACAAAGTAGTTGTGGGCGTTGATGTTGTTCAATATGCTTACCGTTACTAGTCCAATCTTGTTTCGACGGTATTGTGGGATGAAGCGGCCCGGACCGACCTTACACGTACTCTTACGTGAGACAGGTTCCACCGACTGACATGCACTTGGTGCATAAGGTGGCTAGCGGGTGCCAGTCTCTCCCACTTTAGTCGGAACGGATTCGATGAAAAGGGTCCTTATGAAGGGTAAATAGCAATTGGCATATGACGTTGTGGTTTTGCGTAGGTAAGAAACGTTCTTGCTAGAAACCCATAGCAGCCACGTAAAACATGCAAACAACAATTAGAGGACGTCTAACTTGTTTTTGCAGGGTATGCTATGTGATGTGATATGGCCAAGAAGAATGTGATGAATGATATGTATGAGATTGATCATGTTCTTGTAATAGGAATCACGACTTGCATGTCGATGAGTATGACAACCGGCAGGAGCCATAGGAGTTGTCTTAATTTATTGTATGACCTGCGTGTCATTGAACAACGCCATGTAATTACTTTACTTTATTGCTAACCGGTAGCCATAGTAGTAGAAGTAATAAGTTGGCGAGACGACTTCATGGAGACACGATGATGGAGATCATGATGATGGAGATCATGGTGTCATGCCGGTGACGATGATGATCATGGAGCCCCGAAGATGGAGATCAAAAGGAGCAAAATGATATTGGCCATATCATGTCACTATTTGATTGCATGTGATGTTTATCATGTTTATGCATCTTGTTTACTTAGAACGATGGTAGTAAATAAGATGATCCCTTACAACAATTTCAAGAAGTGTTCTCCCCTAACTGTGCACCGTTGCTACAGTTCGTCGCTTCTAAGCACCACGTGATGATCGGGTGTGATGGATTCTTACGTTCACATACAACGGGTGTAAGACAGATTTACACACGCGAAACACTTAGGGTTAACTTGACGAGCCTAGCATGTACAGACATGGCCTCGGAACACAGAGACCGAAAGGTCGAGCATGAGTCGTATAGTAGATATGATCAACATGAAGATGTTCACCGATGATGACTAGTCCGTCTCACGTGATGATCGGACACGGCCTAGTTGACTTGGATCATGTAATAACTTAGATGACCAGAGGGATGTCTATCTGAGTGGGAGTTCATAAGATGAACTTAATTATCCTGAACATAGTCAAAAGACCTTTTGCAAATTATGTCGTAAGCTCGCGCTTTAGTTCCACTGTTTAGATATGTTCCTAGAGAAAAATATAGTTGAAAGTTGATAGTAGAGATTATGCGATCAGTAGAAAGCTTATGTCCTTAATGCACCGCTCAGTGTGCTGAACCCCAAACGTCGTTTGTGGATGTTGCGAACATCGGACATACACGTTTTGATAACTACGTGATAGTTCAGTTAAACGGTTTAGAGTTGAGGCACCAAAGACGTTTTTCGAAATCTCGCGGAACATATGAGATGTTTCGAGGGCTGAAATTGGGATTTCAGGCTTGTGCCCACGTCAAGAGGTATAAGACCTCCGACGATTTTCTTAGCCGGCAAACTAAGGGAGAAAAGCTCAATCATTGAGCTTGTGCTCAGATTGTTTGAGTGCAACAATCACTTGAATCGAGTGGGAGTTGATCCTCCAGATGAGATAGTGATGTTTCTCCAAAGTCATTGCCACCAAGCTGCTAGAGCTTTGTGATGAACTATAACATATCAGGGATAGATATGATGATCCTTGAGGTATTCGTGATGTTTGACACTGCGAAAGTAGAAATCAGGAAGGAGCATCAATTGTTGATGGTTGGTGAAACCACTAGTTTCAAGAAGGGCAAGGGCAAGAAGGGATACTTCATGAAACGGCAAATCAGTTCCTGCTCTAGTGAAGAAACCCAAAGGTTGAACCCAAACCCGAGACTAAGTGCTTCTGTAATAAGGGGAACAACCATTGGAGCAGAATTACCCTAGATACTTGGTAGATGAGAAGGCTGGCAAAGTCGATAGAAGTATATTGGATATACATTATGTTAATGTGTACTTTACTAGTACTCCTAGTAGCACCAGGGTATTAAGATACCGGTTCAGTTGCTAAGTGTTAGTAACTCGAAATAAATGAGCTACGGAATAAACGGAGACTAGCTAAAGGTGAGCTGACGATATGTGTTGGAAGTGTTTCCAAGTTTGATGTGATCAAACATCGCACGCTCCCTCTACCATTAAGATTAGTATTAAACTTGAAAAATTGTCATTTGGTGTTTGCGTTGAGCATAGACATGATTGGATTATGTCTGTTGCAATACGGTTATTCATTTAAGGAGAATAATGGTTACTCTATTTATGTGAATAACACCTTCAGTGGTCTTGCACCTAAAGGAATGGTTTATTGAATCTTAATAGTAGTGATACACATTTTCATGCCAAAAGATATAAGATAGTAATGATAGTACCACTTACTTGTGGCACTGCCATGTAAGTCATATTGGTATAAAACGCATGAAGAAGCTCCATGTTGATGGATCTTTGGACTCACTCATTTTTGAAAAGTTTGAGACATGCGAACCATGTCTATTGGTGTATACGCATGAAGAAACTCCATGCAGATGGATCGTTTGGACTCACTTGATTTTGGATCACTTGAGATATGCAAATTATACCACATGGGCAAGACGACTGAAAGCCTCGTTTTCAGTAAAATGGAACAAGATAGAAACTTGTAGGAAGTAACACATTTTGATGTGTGCAGTCCAATGAGTGCTGAGGCATGCAGTGAATATCGTTATGTTCTTACTTCACAGATGATTCGAGTAAATGTTGAGTATATTTACTTGATGAAACACAAGTCTGAATTATTGAATGGTTCGAGTAATTTCAGAGTGAAGTTGAAGATCATTGTGATAAGAGGATAAAATGTCTATGATATGATCATAGAGATGAATATCTGAGTTACGAGTTTTGGCACACAATTAAGACATTGTGGAAATTGTTTCGCAACTAATACCGCCTGGAACACCATAGTGTGATGGTGTGTCCGAACATCATAGTTGCACCCTATTGGATATGGTGCGTACCATGATGTCTCTTATCGAATTACCACTATTGTTCATGGGTTAGGCATTAGAGACAACCACATTCACTTTAAATAGGGCACCACGTAATTCCGTTGAGATGACACCGTATGAATTATGGTTTAGAGAAACCTAAGTTGTCGTTTCTTAAAAGTTTGGGGCTGCAACGCTTATGTGAAAAAGTTTCAGGTTGATAAGCTTGAACCCAAAGCGGATAAAATGCATCTTCATAGGACACGCAAAACATTTGGGTATACCTCCTAATTCAGATCCGAAAGCAATAGGGATTGTTTCTTGAATCGGGTCCTTTCTCGAGGAAAAGTTTGTCTCGAAAAGTTGAGTGGGAGGATGGAGGAGACTTGATATGGTTATTGAACCATTACTACAACTAGTGTGTAGAAGGGCACAGGAAGTTGTTCCCGTGGCACCTACACCAATTGAAGTGGAAGCTTATGATAGTGATCATGAAGCTTCGGATCAAGTCACTACCGAACCTCGTAGGATGACAAGGACGCGTACTACTTCGGAGTGGTACGGTGATCCTGTCTTGAAGGTCATGTTGCTAGACAACAATGAACCTACGAGCTATGGAGAAGCGATGGTGGGCCCAAATTCCGACAAATGGTTAGAAGCCATGAAATCCGAGATAGGATCCATGTATCATAACAAAGCATGGACTTTGGTGGACTTGCCCAATGATCGGAAAGCCATTGAGATAAATGGATCTTTAAGAAGAAGACGGACGTAGATGGTAATGTCACCATCTATGAAGCTCGACTTGTGGCGAAGAGTTTTTCACAAGTTCAAGGAGTTGACTATGATGAAATTTTCTCATCCGTAGCGATGCTTAAGTCCATCGGATTCGTGTTAGGATTAGCTGCATTTATGAAATCTGGCAGATGGATGACAAAACGAGTTTCCTTACCAGTCTTCGTATGGAAAGGTTGTATGCGATACAATCAGAAAGGTTTTGTCGATCCTAAGGATGCTAAAAGGTATGCTAGCTCCAGCAATCCTTCTAAGGACTGGAGTAAGCATCTCGGAGTTGGAATGTACATTTTGATGAGATGATCAAAGATTTTGGGTTTGTACAAAGTTTATGAGAAACTTGTATTTCCAAAGAAGTGAGTGGGAGCACTATAGAATTTCTGATGAGTATATGTTGTTGACATATTGTTGATCAGAAATGACATAGAATTTCTGGAAAGCATATAGGGTTATTTGGAAAGTGTTTTTCAATGGAAAGCCTGGATTAAGCTACTTGAGCATTGAGCATCAAGATCTATAAGGATAGATCAAAACGCTTAATGGTACTTTCAAATGAGCACATTCCTTGACATGATCTTGAAGGTGTTCAAGATGGATCAGTCAAAGAAGGAGTTCTTGCCTGAGTTGTGAGGTATGAAGTTAAGACTTAAAAGCTCGACCACGGCAGAATAGAGAGAAAGGACGAAGGTCGTCCCCTATGCTTAAGACGTAGGCTCTACAGTATGCTGTGCTGTGTACCGCACCTGAAGTGTGCCTTGCCATGAGTCAGTCAAGGGGTACAAGAGTGATCCAAGAATGGATCACAGGACAGCTGTCAAAGTTATCCTTAGTAACTAGTGGACTTAGGAATTTTCTCAATTATGGAGGTGGTAAAAGAGTTCGTCGTAAAGGGTTACGTCGATGCAAGCTTAACACCTATCCGGATAGCTCTGAGTAGAGATACCGGATATGTATGATGGAGCAACAATTTAGAATAGCTCCAAGTGGAACAGTTATTTGGAATAGCTCCAAATAGAGCGTGGTAGCTGCATCTAGGAGATGACATAGAGATTTGTAAAGCACACACGGATCTAAAAGGTTTAGACCCGTTGACTATAACCTCTCTCACAAGCATAACATGATCAAACCCAGAACTCATCGAGTGTTAATCACATGGTAAATGTGAACTAGATTATTGACTCTAGTAAACTCTTTGGGTGTTAGTCACATGGGGATGTGACCTTGAGTGTTAATCACATATCGATGTGAACTAGATTATTGACTCTAGTGCAAGTGGGAGACTATTGGAAATATGCCCTAGAGGCAATAATAAATTAGTTATTATTATATTTCCTTGTTCATGATAATCGTTTATTGTCCATGCTAGAATTGTATTGATAGGAAACTCAGATACATGTGTGGATACATAGACAACACCATGTCCCTAGTGAGCCTCTAGTTGACTAGCTCGTTGTGATCAACAGATAGTCATGGTTTCCTGGCTATGGACATTGGATGTCGCTGATAACGGGATCACATCATTAGGAGAATGATGTGATGGACAAGACCCAATCCTAAGCCTAGCACAAAGATCGTGTAGTTCGTATGCTAAAGCTTTTCTAATGTCAAGTATCTTTTCCTTAGACCATGAGATTGTGCAACTCCCGGACACCGTAGGAATGCTTTGGGTGTACCAAACGTCACAACGTAACTGGGTGGATATAAAGGTGCATTACAGGTATCTCCGAAAGTATCTGTTGGGTTGGCACGAATCGAGACTGGGATTTGTCACTCCGTGTAAACGGAGAGGTATCTCTGGGCCCACTCGGTAGGACATCATCATAATGTGCACAATGTGACCAAGGGGTTGATCACGGGATGATGTGTTATGGAACGAGTAAAGAGACTTGCCGGTAACGAGATTGAACAAGGTATCGGTATACCGACGATCGAATCTCGGGCAAGTACAATACCGCTAGACAAAGGGAATTGCATACGGGATTGATTAAGTCCTTGACATCGTGGTTCATCCGATGAGATCATCGTGGAACATGTGGAAGCCAACATGGGTATCCAGATCCCGCTGTTGGTTATTGACCGGAGAATGTCTCGGTCATGTCTGCATGTCTCCCGAACCCGTAGGGTCTACACACTTAAGGTTCGATGACGCTAGGGTTATAAAGGAAGTTTGTATGTGGTTACCGAATGTTGTTCGGAGTCCCGGATGAGATCCCAGACATCACGAGGAGTTCCGGAATGGTCCGGAGGTAAAGATTTATATATGGGAAGTCCTGTTTTGGTCACCGGAAGAGTTTCGGGGTTTATCGGTAACGTACCGGGACCACCGGGAGGGTCCCGGGGGTCCACCAAGTGGGGCCACCAACCCCGGAGGCTTGCATGGGCCAAGAGTGGTGAGGGACCAGCCCCTTAGTGGGCTGGTGCGCCTCCCACAAGGGCCCATGGCGCCTAAGAGGTGGAGAGGGGGCAAACCCTAAGGGGATATGGGCCTTAGGGCCCATATTGGTGCGCCTCCCTCTCCCCTCCCCTCTTGGCCGCCACCCTTGCTCCCCATCTAGGGCTGCCGCCCCTCCTAGGGGTGGGAACCCTAGAGGGGGCGCAGCCCCTCCCCTTCCCCTATATATATGAGGCCTAGGGCTGCCCATAAGATATGCGATTCGATCTCTCGTTGGTGCAGCCCTGCGTCTCTTCTTCCTCCTCTTCTGTGGTGCTTGGCGAAGCCCTGCAGGATAGCCACGCTCCTCCACCACCACCACGCCGTTGTGCTGCTGCTGGATGGAGTCTTCCTCAACATCTCCCTCTCTCCTTGCTAGATCAAGGCATGGGAGACGTCACCGGGCTGTACGTGTGTTGAACGCGGAGGTGCCATCCGTTCAGCACTTGGTCATCGGTGATTTGGATCACGACGAGTACGACTCCATCAACCCCGTTCACTTGAACGCTTCCTCTTAGCGATCTACAAGGGTATGTAGATGCACTCTCCTTCCCCTCGTTGCTGGTCTCTCCATAGATAGATCTTGGTGACACGTAGGAAAATTTTGAATTTCTGCTACGTTCCCCAACACATCCCGCCAGTTCAGCGACCCCGTCCTCCACCTCCAAGGAGCTGCCCCGACGTTCCCCTCGTCTTTTGCGCCACCTCTATTCCCACACCGCCGTCTTCACCTGCACCACCGGAAGAGCATCATCATCACCATTTCCTCGGATGAAGCTGCGGCCTAATCGGCGCCACCAAAGAGGTTGTACACTAATCGCCGCATTTTCTTCTTGATTCGATCTCACGGTGCTGTCGGCGCTCGGTCCCGAGCCGACACGGCACGGCTCCATCCACGGCGGCGTCGCCAGCCACTTCCTCCACGGTGTGGCTCCCTCGGTGGCGATGTCCACATCAGTAGGAGCTGCTGCTGCTTTAGCTCTCGCTTGCGCTGCTGCTCTGCTCTTGCTCTCGGTCCCCTGCCTGGTCTGCTCTTGCTATTGCTCTTGCTCGCGCTGCTGCTCTTGCTCTTGCTTGCGATGCTGATCCGATTTGGCTACACTTCAGTCGACTGAATCGACTTTTGGGTCAGTCGATTTTCAAGGGGTGGGCTCGCCGGGGTGAAGGAAGAACTAGCTGCAGCGGGAAGGGGGGCTCGCCGGAGAGGTACCCCACTATCTATCTTAGGGTTCAGGATGGGGGCGGTGGTCGCCGACGGTGGCGGGGCGTTGGCGTGGGGATCGCCGGAGAAAAATTTCGGCACGGGGGGGCCTAGAGGGATGGCTGGGGCGGCGGTGGACTGGCGGTGGGGAGTGTTTTCGGGGCAGGCGGGGCGGCGGGGGGCTGCTGTTTGGCCGGTGGTGGCTGGCGGCTCAGGGGGGTGGAGGTTGAAGATGAACTGCAGGCCCTTGATTTCGTATCCAACGGCTGCAAAATCGACTGACCAGAGATGAAAAAGTCAGTCGACCGACGTGTAGCCTCACCTTGCTAGTGCGTTCAGTTTCGATAGCAAAATTCAGTTTCGACAGAAAAATTCAGTTTCGATAGTTAAGTTCAGTTTTGACAGTTAAGTTCAGTTTCGATAGTTAAGTTCAGTTTCGACAGTTAAGTTCAGAGATGAGCGGTTGATGTATTTTACATCTAGCACTTTGTAGTTATGTATTTTACGTCATGTATTGGAGATGCTATTAGAATTCCACTCAGGTTAATGTTGTTCGTTGTCTCTCTTGTCCTGCTTCAGCCTCGGCGTCGTACAACTCGCCGGAGCTGCTCCAATGACGAAACCCTCCATCACAGCGGAGTAGTACCTCGGGCTCCATCTCCAGACGCCTAAGATCTTCTTCCCCTCCTCCAACAGCAAAGTCAACCGGAGCATCCTCACCGGCCAACCCAATCACGCTGAGATCAACATGGCTTCGCCAAAGAGGTTGTACAGTTGTTGCATCTCTTTTTTACTCTACATGTTATACGTATTGTCCACTGAGCACACAGATTTGTTCCTTTTGTGTCTCCTTGAAAGAAAAAACGTAGGAATTTTAATTTTCACTTGCCCTCCTTTTCAAATTCCTATTCATGTAGCACAAGACTAAGAGATAGTAGCATAATAGCATGATAACCGTACATTTTCTTGTGGTTTGACTTAATCTCACCATGCTTCTTTGCATCCTGTGATCTTCCAATTGTTGTGAATCAAACACCCAAATTGGCAGAAATCTTGTGTTTTTAAATTCTCTGTTTTGCACGTGCATTCCTATCCTATTCCTGTCTATTTCCTATACCTGCATTGTTGGAATCCTCCAATTCAAACGAGCCCTTACAGTATTACTTCTCTTACAGATAGTTGTCAAAGAAAACCTTGCGTGGTTTGTCCCGCTCCTGCTGCGCCATCGTCCACCCCAGCTCAGCTGCTCCAACGACAGAAGGGTCCAGCACACCAGGGATCCAACCTCCAGACTGTCTTTCGCCGCCTCGGATCTTCTTCCCCGCCATTGGCAGCCATGACAACTGCATTACCATCATCAACCAAGCAGATGACCTCGAGGACTACACGGGTCCGCAAGAGAGGTCGCACTCTTTCGTGTCTGCTTACGTTATGCATCGCTTAATATTACATGCTACTTTATCATCCTATTCACCGATTAGACTCTGAGTCAGCTCCAAACTAATGGTCAAACTTGAGTTTTTAAATGGTTGTGGGGTACATATCGGGGCCGCTATCAATAGTATCTATCTACTATCTGGTTAATCACCGGTGTCTACTATGAGTTTCATGTTGGGTGGGAAACAAACAGTAAAGAAGCCAATATCTGTATTTTTTAATTGAAGCCATTATCTGCCTGCTATTATTGGTTTTGGGTCTATCCACAGGTTGCTACCATCACTCTGGATTTCTGCATGCACTCCTTACATAATCTCACTATGTTTTATTCCTATGCATGACAGTTATTGTAAAGAATGGAACTGAACATGTAGAGCAAAAGAGACGAGCCTTGCGTGGCAATAAAATTTCATGCAGACGTCGCTCCATGGTAGGTGCAAAGGCAGCCCCTCTCCATGCATTTCGGATTGTAATCAAGAGGAAGATATTTTTTCTGAGGGGGATTCAGAAGGAGAAGACAACTCCTATTTACCCCCTAAGGTCTTCGCTCTAACTTGGCATGCTGATGTTGGTTATATCATGCATATGGTGTCTTGCATTGCTTACTTTATACATCAAATATGTCATCTGCTTAGTTTAGACATCCTTTGTGCGAATGCCATCTGTTTAGTTTATTCATCGTTTGTGTGAATTATGCAACGCCATCTTGTTTAGCCAGGTATCATATATGTGAATTTTGCAATGCCATCCTGCTTAGCCAGTCATCTTATATGTAAATTATATCAGGCCATCCTTTTTTTCGTCACATATTACATTTGTCAACAATGTTAGTACATTCAACTGCTCTTCGTGTGCATCAGCCATTTGACACGGTGATGGCAAATTCTGGAGTGAAAACAAGGTCTTCAGAGCAGACTATGCTATCTGACGAAGCGCATATCTCACTGGTTATGGATAGCTCCTCAGAGGAGGATTCAGAGACAGATGACCAGTCCTATTCCCCCCCCCCCCACGAGGTGTATGCTCTAACTTGGCAGGGTTATGTTGCTCATATCGTGCATATGGTCTCTCGCATTGCTATGTCATTTGATTAGTTTAGACATGCTTTGTGTGAATGCCACCTGTTCAGTGTCTAATTACCATATATGTGAATTATGCATTGCCATCTTGTTGCAAGACATTATATATGTGAATTATACAATGCTATCTTGTTGCAAAGGCATTATATATGTGAATTATGCAATGCCATGCTGTTTAGCCAATCATCATGTATGTGAATTATATCATGCTATCATTTTTTTGTATTACGTGTTCCATTTGTCGACAACGTTTGTATATTCAACTACCCTTCCTGTGCATCAGCCATTTGAAGCGGTGATGGAAGTATCTGGAGTGAAAACAAGGTATTCAGAGCAGACAATGTTACCTGCTGAAGCAGACATCTTGCTGGTTACAGAGAGCTCCTCAGAGGAGGATTCAGAGACTGGTGACCAGTCCTATTTTCCCCCTGAGGTCTATGCTCAAACTTGGCAGGGTTATATTACCCATGTCGTGCATGTTGTCTTGCATTGCTTAGTTTTTACATCATATATGGATTGCCATCTTCTTACTTGCTTACTATATAAATCATATATTTGAATTATATCATGCCATCATGTTTACATAGTACATACACATCATCTATATGAATTATGGCATGGCAACCCATTTAATAAAGACATCATATAGTTATATCATCTCATCCTGTTTAGTGTTTACAGTCATCATATTTTGAATTATGGCATTCTATCCGTGAATGTATGTGAATTATGGCATGCCAACCTATTTAATAAACACATTATATAGTTATGTCATGTCATCCTGTTTACATAGTCTCATATTTTGAACTATGTCTTTCCATCTTTTTTAGTTAGCCATCATAATGTGAAATTGTGTCATGCTATCCTATTTAGTTAGCCATCATATATGTGAAATTGTGTCATGCTATCCTGTTTAGTTTGACAACATAAATATGAATTATTTCATGCCCTCTTTTATTCCCCACTATCCATTGCACCTGTCTATCATACAATGTCTATACTTTCAATTACTTTTCTTGTTTATCAGCCATTTGAATTGGAGAGCGTGATGGTAGTATCTAAGGGACTAACAACACGGTCTTCAGAAAAGATAGTGCTACCAGTTGATGCAGATAGAACCACGGTTGTACTTGCCCAAGGACCAGATCCACCACACATAACCCAGACTCTCGCAGATTGTACCCCTACCCAGTTGGACAGAGAACCAGCTACACCCCTTTTAACCCCAACCCCGGCAGATAGTTACCCAGTTCCAGTTGACACAGCACCGTCTCCACCATAGAGCACCCAAACACGAGCAGTTAGTAAGGGAACTGCAGTGCCCAAAGCACGAGGACCACCACTCTGAATCCCAACTCAAGCTTAAAGGAGAAGAAGATTTGTTCTCAGGTCAGGTTCTGTAGCTATGGTTCATACTCCTTTTCTCTTGCATTACTGTATTTACTCATACCAACTATTTTCAAATTTGAAGGATGGAATTGAAACTCCAATGTCGCAACAGGTATGTTTTAAACCTGTTTCTTTAACTGGTTTGCTGTTGTAACCTGCTCTATGTTGATTTCAGTTTCAATTGAATAAACAGTTATGTTCTCACGTCATGCTCATTACAAGTGTTGTTATTGCTCTATGGTTACCCACACTTATATTCTGTCTATTCTGCTTTGTCTTGAACAAATATTATTTGAACTGTATCTCTATCTTGATTTGGCAACAAAGACTAGAATGATATAGACCATAAAGTGACCATGGTACATAGATATATGTTTGTTTCATGCTGTTATCCTGTCGACTTTAGTACTGAACTCATTTACCAAAATGAGTTTCATATACAACATGGTAAACATGTGATGTGTCTGCTTGTTTCTCTTTTAGAGTGCGGACAAATATTGGAGAACAGTACCGCGTTATCCAATGGTAAAGGAAGTAATGCAGATAAGGTTCAAGATAGTGAGACATCCTTGTTAGTCTCCAATAAAGTTGATAAAAACTATCTTGACGACAGTGAGGGAACCCAAAAGTCCTATCTTGATGTAGTGTTCGAGTTACTGGCCACTACTGCTGGCACAAGCTCTTCGAACTCGCTGCCTGAATCAGTTCATCTTCTTGAGTATCAACTTCAAGTTGAAAGACATCGATCAGATGTGTTGTGACAGGAAGCTGAAGGACTGAGGAAGTACCTGCAAATTCAGATGCATATTTTCTGGTGCAACAGCAAGCGCTGGAGGATTTAAGCGCCAAACAAGAGAAAGTTAATAAGCTTGCTAAGCATCTTGCCAACATTATGGGTACCCACGATATTGTTTCTTGAGATCTTCTGAAGTGGTTTCAGTTCTAGATTTGTTTTGCTACGGCGTTTATTTGCGCTGGTCGCCAACTTTGACAACCAATTTATATGATATGCTGCTTTGTTCCCTATATTTGCACTGGTGGCGAACTTTGATGCCCAGTGGATGTAATATGTGTAATAGCCGTGATAGCCTAGCGTTAGTTGCTTGCTTATTTATTTCCTTGTTGTCTTGTTTATTTGTTTGCTTGTAGTCATTGAAGTTCTTTTTCCGCGGTTTGCTAGTGGCTGTAATAACCTATTTTTTAAAACTAGGCCACAATAACCATGGGCTAATATTTACTGTAGTGACACTGGGCCTCCTACTGGCCATAGAAACAGTGGGCCTTCTACAGGCCTTAGAAACAATGGGCCTCCTATGGGCCGTAGAAACAATGGGCCTTCTGCGGGCCTGTAGGACCTTGAAGTATGTCTAGAGGGGGGGTGATTAGACTACTTGACCAATAAAAACTTAACCTTTTCCCAAGTTTAGAGTTTGGCAGATTTTAACTATTTTAGGACAAGTCAAGCAATCATCACACTATTCAAGCAAGCATGCAAAGAGTATATAGGCAGCGGAAAGTAAAGCATGCAATTTGCAAGAAAGTAAAGGGAAGGGTTTGGAGGATTCAAACGCAATTGGAGACACAGATGTTTTTGGCGTGTTCCGATAGGTGGTGCTATCGTACATCCACGTTGATGGAGACTTCAACCCACGAAGGGTAACGGTTGCGCAAGTCCACGGAGGGCTCCACCCACAAAGGGTCCACGAAGAAGCAACCTCGTCTATCCCACCATGGCCGTCGCCCACGAAGGACTTGCCTCACTAGTGGTAGATCTTCACGAAGTAGGCGATCTCCTTGCCCTTACAAACTCCTTGGTTCAACTCCACAATCTTGTTGGAGGCTCCCAAGTGACACCTAGCCAATCTAGGAGACACCACTCTCCAAGAAGTAACAAATGGTGCGTTGATGATGAACTCCTTGCTCTTGTGCTTCAAATGATAGTCTCCCCAACACTCAACTCTCTCTCATAGGTTTTGGATCTAGTGGAAAGAAGATTTGAGTGGAAAGCAACTTGGGAAGGCTAGAGATCAAGATTCATATGGTAGGAATGTAGTATCTTGGTCTCAACACATGAGTAGGTGGTTCTCTCTCAGAAATGGTAAGTTGGAAGTGTAGGTTCATTCTGATGGCTCTCTCCACGAATGAAGAGGAGGTGGAGGGGTATATATAGCCTCCACACAAAATCTAACCGTTACACACAATTTACCAAACTCGGTGGGACCGAATTGTTAAACTCGGTCAGACCGATTTAGTAAACTAGTGACCGTTAGGGTTTTCGGTGGGACTGACATGCATCTCGGTGAGACCGATTCGGTTAGGGTTAGGGCATAACGTAATCTCGGTAAGACCGATTACACAAACTCGGTGAGACCGATTTGGTAATAAGCTTTCTAGAGAGTTGGTCAGGTAAATTCGGTGGGACCGATTTTCTCTTTTCGGTGAGACCAAAATGTTACAAAAAGGAAACAGAGAGTTTACATTGCAATCTCGGTGGGACTGACCGCTCACTTCGGTTAGACCAAAACGTTACGAAGGGAAACAGAGAGATTAAAACCCCATCTCGGGACCGAGATCCCTACCGGTAGGACCGATTTGCTTAGGGTTTGTGGCAGTGGCTATGACTTTTGGAATCGATGGAGCCGGATAGAAAGGATCGGTGTCGGTGTCAAAACCGGCGGATCTCGGGTAGGGGGTCCTGAACTGTGCGTCTAGGCGGATGGTAACACGAGACAAGGGACACGATGTTTTTACCCAGGTTCGGGCCCTCTCGATGGAGGTAAAACCCTACTCCTGCTTGATTGATATTGATGATATGGGTAGTACAAGAGTGGATCTACCACGAGATCAAGGAGGCTAAACCCTAGAAGCTAGCCTATGGTATGATTGTTGTAATGGTTGTGTTGTCCTACGGACTAAAACCCTCCGGTTTATATAGACACGGGAGAGGGCTAGGGTTACACAGAGTCGGTTACAATGGTAGGAGATCTACATATCCGTATCGCCAAGCTTGCCTTCTACGCCAAGGAAAGTCCCATCCGGACACAGGACGGAGTCTTCAATCTTGTATCTTCATAGTCTTGGAGTCCGGCTGACGATGATAGTCCGGCTATCCGGACACCCCCTAGTCCAGGACTCCCTCAGTAGCCCCTGAACCAAGCTTCAATGACGATGAGTCCGGCGCGCATATTGTCCGGCATTGCAAGGCGGGTTCCTCCTCCGAATAATTCATAGAAGATTGTGAACACCAGGATAGTGTCCGGCTCTGCAAAATAATTTCCACATTCCACCGTAGAGAGAATAACATGTACAAAAGTTCAATCTGCTGACGTATTTTGTGGCATGACGTCATACCACCACCAAGCCTTTACTTGAATCGTTTTTTATCATACCACCACAGCGTGTTTAGCAAAGCGGTTTCCTTGGCACATCTTGTCGAAGCAGAGATCGTGTTCCCCTTATTCCGGGATTCCCATAAATACGGACGTGGGTAACCCAACCGCGCCATTGATGGTGGCGCTTGAGAGATAAGCAAGTTTTACCAGGCCGGTGGGGACGCATAGTCTTCGTCCGCCTATATATAAGGGGATAAGGATCCACCTTTTCACCTACGCCTTCTTCCTCCTTTGCTTATCCATCTCCGCGCACTCGAGCTCCAGCGCCCAAGTCCGCACATCTCGTCTCAACCTCCTCCAGTCATGTCCGGAGCGGGAGGCAAGTGGTTGGCCTCCTCCGTCACGGAGGAGCACATCGTAAAGCTGCGCGGCGCCGGATACCTTTCCAGCGACATTGCGCACCGGCTGCCCAATGAGGGGCAGCTCATCCCCATCCCCAGGCCCCATGAGAGGGTCGTATTCCTTCCCCACTTCCTCCGCGGACTGGGCTTCCCACTTCATCCCTTCGTCCGGGGGCTCATGTTCTACTATGGCCTGGACTTCCACGATCTGGCGCCAAACTTCATCCTCAACATCTCGGCGTTTATCGTCGTGTGCGAGGCCTTTCTATGCATCCGGCCCCACTTCGTCTTGTGGCTCAAGACCTTCAACGTCAAGCCGAAGGTAGTGAAGGGCGTCCAACCGGAGTGCGGAGGCGCCATGGTGGGCAAGATGCCCAACGTCCTCTGGCTCGAGGGCGCCTTTGTGGAAACCATCAAAGGGTGGCAATCGGGGTGGTTCTATATCACCGAGCCGCGGGACCCTAAATGGGCAGCGGCCCCCGAGTTCAGATCTGGTACCCCTATGCAGCTCACCTCCTGGAAAAAGAAGGGCTTGCTATGGGGCAGTTCGGAGGAGCTGACCGGACTCCAGTCCTGTCTCCAGACCTTGGTGAACAAGAAGCTCAAGCTTGTCAACGTGATCCAGGTCATGCTCGTCCGCCGGATTCTCCCCTGCCAACAACGGGCCTTCAATTTGTGGGAGTTCAATCCAGCACAGCACCAGGCCTTGAGTGGGCTCTTTGACACGACGTACGAAGCTGCCTGGAGGGTGCTGTTCAAGGGCGGAGAAGCCCCCGCATCCGAGACGGAAGACCGCGGATTCAGCACCAAGCGCCCGGCCGGCAAGGTAAGCCTTGTTATCCTCTATGGGACATTTATTTTCTTTCATAGTTTGACTCTATGTGGGATTTAAAACTCCCAATGCCTTTGACAGGACTGGTAGAGGACGTCCGGATAGGTAGACTGTCCGGCTCCCATTCCCGAAGACCCAGCGGACGGGGCTGCTGGTCCCGGCACTTTACGTGGTGCCGGAGAAGAAGGCCAAGAAGAAGGCCACGGGGACTCGAAGAAGTTCCCGGCGCCAGGTGATATCGGACTCATCGTCTGATGGCTCCGAGGCGACTCCTCCCCTGAAGACGAGGAGGAGAAAGAGGACTCTCTCCCAGAGGAGGGAGAGAGGAAGAGGAAGGCTTCCCCAATGGGGGAGGCCAAAGGGTCCAAGAGGGGAAGGACCCATCCCCCGGACAGCTCCACCAACGCCAACGTTGGCAACGAAGAGTGACCCTCAAGGGCCAGGCCTCCGGCAAGATCGTAAGTATCCGGATTCCTGAATGATTTATGATTTATCTTTTGTGTCACATAGTGTCCTTCTAATGCCGCGTACTACTGTAGTCCGGCCGATGATGATCTTCCCGCTTCATCGAGCGGGTCCTTGGCTCCGTCGGACGTGGATTCCATTCCGACTGCCTCCACCCCTCGTGACGCTGATGACATCGAGGTGGGATCCCAGGAGGGGACCCATCAGGAGGAGGCTCCGGAGGTGCCGCAAGGCAGCCTCCCGGACTTTGCGCCGGACTCTGTGCCGGAACCCGTAGTGGTTCCAGAGGCCGGCAGGCGGCCCCTTTGTAAGAAGGGCAAGACCATGACGCCGGCAGCCTCCGTCCAACCGGAGGCGCCGGACAACTTGTTGGAGGCACTTAACGGCGCTTCCATCGAGGAAGAACACCGCACTATCATGAGTGCGGTGATTCAGAAGGTTCAGCTCGCCAAGAGCAGGTTGACCGAAGCCTGCAGTAGCCTTCTAACAGGCTTTGAGGTAAGAAGTTTAAAATATGTAATGTAATACCGCATAGACAGTAGCCCCTGATGCTCGGTTCGGTGTTCGGAAAGAAAAACCGGACTGAGGATCTAAAAAAGATATACGCAGGAGTACTAAAAATTATGTCAATATGGGTTTGCAGGCTGCGCTGCTGACCTCTGCTGCACTGACTGCGGAGGTCGATGCTTTGAAGCAGGACCTCGAGCGGTCCGAGAAAGAGCTCGGCCTTGCCAAGAAGCAGCTCGAGGATAAAGAAGGTGAGTAACATCACTTTAAAATTTGTACCTTACAAAAAAGGATTTTGGTTGCAATAGAAATAACAAGGATAACGTGGGTACTGCAGGGGCCACGAACGAGGTGGCGACCCTGAAGGAGGCCGTGTCCGCAGCCGAACGCAATGCGGCCGCAGAACGAGCGAAGCGAGAGAAGCAGGAGGCGCGGGTGGCGGAGGTGCGGCAAGAGCTCCAGGCTCTCATGGAAAAGCATGAGAGTTTGGAGCGCGACTCGAAGACTCGAGAGTCCGAGCTTGCCTCGGCTCTTGAAATTGCCAAAGCCGCTAAGGCCGAGGCCCATAAGGCCCTCCAGGAGGTTGAGGATGTGAAGAAAATAGCGGCGGGTAAGGCATTTTTCATGCAAAGCAGGCATGTTAATGTAAATTACCTGTTACTTACCCGAATTCAGAGCTCTCCAGGGGCGTTTGCAGATCTGCCTTGCAGTGTGTCTGATGCCGCCGCATTCTACCGCGGCGAGGAGGGGAGCTCAACAGAGAAGGTCTTCTGGTCTCAGTACTCTGAGGCCGGACATCCGGTGCCCCCTAGCGACCAGCTGAAGCAGCTGGTCGAGCTCCACAAGGTAGCCGAGCAGGCCATGAAGGGCCTCATATTCCGGCTGTGGCCTGGAGAGGCCATGCCTGGGAGCTACTTCGGCCTCGTGCGGCGGCTGGTGGATGCGTGCCCCTGGGTGGAAGTCGTCAAGTGCTCCGCCTGCATTGAAGGTGCCCGTCGGGCCCTTGCCCGCGCAAAGGTGCATTGGGGCAGGCTGGATGCGGAGAGGCTTATCACTGACGCGCTGCCAACGGGCAAGGAGTATCGTACGCCCGAGATGTACTATAAGACTGTCCTGAAGGATGCCCGCAAGATTGCGGATGAGTGCCCCAGAGATGTAACTATTGAGTAAACTCGCAATGTGTTATCCTGTGCGCTGAAAACTTTGTTCATATGCGCTAAGCAACGCTTATTGATTTAAAATATTACCTTCTGTGCGGCCGTTTATTAAATCTGAGAGATGGCAAGTCGTCGGCTTCAGGCCCCATGCCACGACTGCTGGGGTGTTCGGGATAAACTTGAGCACTCTTGTTCCCATTTTTGGGTCCATCTAGGGAGGCGCTCAACACAACGAACAAGGCAACCGGACTTATAATGCTTGAACACTCTCACTTAGCCATAGAATTCTATAATTTTAAATTTCAGCGAAGCCCCTAGTATTTGGAAGACCGAGTTCGGGGCGCTATCCACGCCTGGGCCGGACACAGCCGGTTCCTCGCTCGAAGTGGCATAAGTCTTTAGGGACTCGAAAAGACCTCTCGAACAGGGACCAGTCTCTTGCTTTATCATGACAGTCAGTTTTAGCTTTCTCCACTGAGGCGCTCGCCCAGCTCAACCGGGGCGCAATCGCAGTGGTTCTCCCAGTGCTACCTTAGCCGACAGAACGGAACGTAAGGTACCAAAACATGGGAGCCGGGCAAACCCAACTATTGACCCAAGACATGATTCGGAGCCGATGCATATAATGCTATAAGTTTGGGGTGCCGCACTTGTGAAAGTGTTCGGACTTATCACACCATAATGCGGGAAACATAAGCCCCTGGTGTATTCGGCTGTACCAAAATGTACGGGTGCAAGATATCAAGAATAAACATATATGTAAAAAGGAAATGCAATTATAAGCAAAAGGTGATGCATTGTTTATTCAAGAGGTTCTGCCATGAGTGCAGAACGATACAAATAGTGCGGTAAGCAAGGGCTGGACTATTAGAAGTGTCTCCCTCCAGGGGTAAGCTGCAGAATGGTGTATTTAACAAATTTAATGCTCGTAATGGAGACCACCTGAGTGTTCGTCGTAGCTTTTGTCCCTCCCTGGCTGTTGCATCGTGAGTTCGGCGGATCTACTGCCGGACAGGGCCTCTGATGAACGGAGTCCTGTGGAAAAATAAAAAAAAAGAAGAAAAAAGAGTGACACACTTGGGAGCCCCTGGTGTGGTTAAGCCGCACTCTGGGCCTGTCGTGGTCGTGCCCCTCCCCCTATGCCCATGGTATCTCCAGAGCATAATGTTGTACACGAAGAGCTGGTCTTGCAATCATGCAAGGGCTGGGGTTGGGGCCGCATTGCTACGCGTGCTCGGAACATGCCAGGTGGTCTTGATTGATGTTACTCCGGGCGCGTTTGGCTATGTCCGGTCGTTTAACGGCCGAACTCGAAAATTGCCTTAAAAGGCTGCTCTGTACTTCTGCCGCAAGAGCCGCTGTGTGTTCCTCCGTTCGGAGGGAGCGTTCAGTATTTCCGTTGACTGTGATTACTCCACGAGGGCCTGGCATCTTGAGCTTGAGGTATGCATAATGCGGCACCGCGTTGAACTTTGCAAACGCGGTTCGTCCGAGCAGGGCGTGATAGCCACTGCGAAACGGGACTATGTCGAAGATTAACTCCTCGCTTCGGAAATTATCCGGGGATCCGAAGACCACTTCCAGTGTGACCGAGCCTGTACAATTGGCCTCAACACCTGGTATGACGCCTTTAAAGGTCGTCTTTGTAGGTTTAATCCTTGAGGGGTCTATGCCCATCTTGCGCACTGTATCCTGATAAAGCAGGTTCAGGCTGCAGCCGCCGTCCATCAGGACTCTAGTGAGGTGAAATCCATCGACGATTGGGTCTAAAACCAATGCGGCGAATCCGCCATGGCGGATACTGGTCGGGTGGTCTCTTCGATCGAAAGTGATCGGGCAAGAAGACCATGGATTGAACTTCGGGGCGACTGGCTCCATCGCATATACGTCCCTAAGTGCACGCTTCCGCTCCCTCTTGGGTATATGGGTTGTGTATATCATGTTTACTGTCCGCACTTGTGGGGGGAAACCCTTCTGTCCTCTATTGTTCGGCGGCCGAGTCTCCTCCTCGTCGTCATTGTGCAGCCCCTTGTCATTGTTTTCGGCAATTAACTTGCCTGTCTGCTTGAATACCCAACAATCTCTGTTGGTGTGATTAGCTGGCTTTTCGGGGGTGCCATGTATCTGGCAAGAGCGGTCGAGTATTCGGTCCAGATTGGATGGACCCGGAGTAGTTCTTTTGAATGGCTTCTTCCGCTGACCGGGTTTAGAGTCTCTGAATCCGGCGTTGACTGCCGTATCCTCGTTGTTATCGTTGTTAACGCGGCGTTTGTTTTTGTTTCGACGCGACCTGCCATTGTGGTCCTTAGTATCTGGACTGCCAGCGTTTTTGCTGAGGTTGTTGCTGCGAGCTAGCCAGCTGTCCTCTCCCGCGCAGAAGCGGGTCATGAGTGATGTGAGGGCTGCCACGGATTTCGGCTTTTTCTGTCCTAGGTGTCGGGCCAGCCACTCGTCGCGGATGTTATGTTTGAAGGCTGCGAGGGCCTCTGCATCCGGACAGTCGACGATTTGATTTTTCTTTGTTAAGAACCGTGTCCAGAACTGTCTGGCCGATTCGTCTGGCTGCTGAATTATGTTGCATAGGTCATCGGCGTCTGGTGGTCGCACATATGTGCCCTGGAAGTTGTCGAGGAATGCGGCTTCCAGGTCCTCCCAACACCCAATTAACTCTGCGGGCAAGCTGTTAAGCCAATGCCGAGCTGGTCCTTTAAGCTTGAGTGGGAGATACTTGATGGCGTGGAGATCGTCGCCGCGGGCCATATGGATATGAAGGAGATAATCTTCGATCCAAACCGCGGGGTCTATTGTGCCATCGTAGGATTCAATGTTCACGGGTTTAAACCCTTCATGGATTTGATGATCCATTACTTCGTCTGTGAAGCATAGTGGGTGTGCGGCGCCCCTATATTGAGCAATATCACGACGTAGCTCAAGAGAGCGTTGCCTGCTGTGTTCGGCCCGGCCGGAGTTGCTGTATCCAGCGCGATGGTAGTCGTCGTGGGTCGTGGGGCGCCCACGTGATCCGTAGATAGATTTGGATTGTCTTGCCTTGTCCTCCAATATGTCTCGCAAGTCCGGCGCATTCCCTCGTGGCTTCTTACTTTTTGAGCGATGCCGGGGTACAGTCCTGATGGAGGGCCTAGATGCCTCTCTGTCGCGGCCACGGGGTGGTTGATCTGCCGCATTGTGCGCTGGTGATGAAGGTTTGTATGCTTCCTCCTCTAGCCGGGGGAGCAACTTGCATTTCGGGAAACTTTTGGAGGGGCGTTCGAGTTCATAATCTTTGGCCGCGAGGACCTCGGTCCATCTGTCGGCCAACAGGTCTTGATCAGCTTGAAGCTGTTGCTGCTTTTTCTTTAGGCTATTCGCCGTGGCGATAAGCCTGTGTTTAAAATGCTCTTGTTCGACGGGGTCCTCTGGCATGATGAATTCGTCATCGTTGAGGCTTGCCCCGTCTCCGGAGGGAGGCACGTAGTTTTCATCCTCCTCGTCTACCGCTCTCTCTCGAGGGCTGGCTTCCCCGTCCTCTTGTGCTGAATCTTGCTGGAGGGGGTTGTCTTCGGCACTCTCTGGGGTGTTGTTATCTCCGGTGCCGGAATCTCCATTCTTGCTGTGGCGGGATTTAGAGCGGCACCGCTGACGTCGGCGCTTGGGCTGTTTCTTAGGAGAATCTACCTCCGCTGCTTCTTCGCTGTCCCCATCCTTTGGGGTGTCCACCATGTATATGTCGTATGACGAGGTGGTCTTCCAGTGCCCTGTAGGCGCTGGTTCTTGATCGTCTCCGGCATCGTCGTCCATACCGTCGATGTCTTCGGAGTCGTAGTCTAGCATGTCGGTTAGGTCGTTGACAGTGGCTACAAAGTGGGTGGTGGGTGGGCTTTGAATTTCTTCATCGTTCGCATCCCAACCGTCCTGACCGTAGTCCGGCCAGGGCTCTCCTGATAGCGAGAGATGCTTCAGCGAATTTAGGATATCGCCAAAGGGTGAGTGCTGAAAGATGTCCGTGGCGGTGAACTCCATGATCGGCGCCCAATCGGATTCGATTGGCAGGGGCACAAGAGGTTCGGAGTCCGGCAAGGAGTCTGGCGCCTCGGAGTCACGAGCTTTATAAGGGATAGGGTTAGTGTTCGGCTCCATCGCCGAAGAAGTCGCAGCCCCCGAGGCAGTGTCCAACCACCTGTCCTCGATCTGCGCGGTCTCCTCCGAACTATGGGTCAGGGCGGACTCGTGTGCGGCCTCCAGGGCACTATCCGGCGGCAGAGCTAAATCATGCCCATCATGACAGCGCGGCACGCTCGGCTGTGGCTCGAATCCATCGAAGATCAAGTCTCCGTGGATGTCGGCCGTGAAGTTTAGGCTTCCAAACCTGACCTGATGGCTAGGGGCGTAGCTTTCGATCTGCTCCAGATGGCCAAGAGAATTGGCCCGCAGTGCAAAGCCGCCGAACACGAAGATCTGTCCGGGGAGAAAAGTCTCACCCTGGACGGCGTTGTTGTTGATCGAAGAAGCCATCAAGCCTATTGGTGACGACACAGAGGAACTCTCAATGAAAGCACCAATGTCGGTGTCAAAAACCGGCGGATCTCGGGTAGGGGGTTCCGAACTGTGCGTCTAGGCGGATGGTAACAGGAGACAAGGGACACGATGTTTTTACCCAGGTTCGGGCCCTCTCGATGGAGGTAAAACCCTACTCCTGCTTGATTGATATTGATGATATGGGTAGTACAAGAGTGGATCTACCACGAGATCAAGGAGGCTAAACCCTAGAAGCTAGCCTATGGTATGATTGTTGTAATGGTTGTGTTGTCCTACGGACTAAAACCCTCCGGTTTATATAGACACCGGAGAGGGCTAGGGTTACACAGAGTCGGTTACAATGGTAGGAGATCTACATATCTGTATCGCCAAGCTTGCCTTCCACGCCAAGGGAAGTCCCATCCGGACACGGGACGGAGTCTTCAATCTTGTATCTTCATAGTCTTGGGAGTCCGGCTGACGATGATAGTCCGGCTGTCCAGACACCCCCTAGTCCAGGACTCCCTCAATCGGTGTGACCGATTTTGGCTTTGGGTGTAGGTCATTTGTGGATGTGGGAAAGTAGTTGAGGGTTTTGGAGCATATCACTAAGCACATGAAGCAAGAGGCTCATTAAGCAACACCTCATCCCTCCTTGATAGTATTGGCTTTTCCTATAGACTCAATGTGATCTTGGATCACTAAAATATAAAATGAAGAGTCTTGAGCTTTTGAGCTTGAGCCAATCCTTTGTCCTTAGTATTTTGAGGGATCCACTTTCACCATCCATGCCATGCCATTCATTGAGCTTTCCTGAAATAATAGTCTTGGAATAGCATTAGCTCAATGAGCTATATGTTGTTATGAATTACCAAAACCACCTAGGGATAGTTGCACTTTCAATCTCCCCCTTTTTGGTAATTGATGACAACATATAGATCAAAGCTTCGACAAATGATAATAAGATTGAATAGCATCGTCGCTTTGAGAAGTATGTGATAAGCAAGAGCTCCCCCTAAATTTGTGCATAGTTTAAGATTTGCTTTGGACTGCAAATGCACAAAGAATTAGGCTCATGGGTTACTCTTCCATGTCACATAAATCTTGGAGGTGTGCTCAAAATAATAAATATTGAATACATGCACTCATCACCAAGCATTGTGAATGATCACATAAGATAGATATGATAATATCAAGCATGCATAAGTGTAGCTTATGATCAAACACATGATTATCAATGTCTTACAAGCATAGTATCTCAACCAAAAGCAAAGAAAGTTTAAAACCACCAAATAAAAGCAAGAGAGAACAAAAGAAACACTCTCTCTCTTGAAGCCCTATGATCTATACATTTTTCTCCCCCTTTGGCAACAAGTTACCAAAAAGTTCATAGAAAATGCATAGTGCTAGATCGACTCTCGGGCTTGATCTTCTGGTGGAGGTGTCCTGATGACTCCAAGGACAAAGGCTTCAGTTGAAGTAGAGGGTGCTGGAGTGGATGCTGGAGCTGGTTGCACTGGAACTGAAGGGGCAGTGGCTGGTGCTGAAGTTGTTGCTCAAGTGTCTGCCACTGGCACTGCAACGGACCTCTAGGCTCTAGGCACTCTGGCAAACACATTAGTTGTTGTCTTGCCCTGCTTCTCCTGCAAGTCCTCCTGCAGCTGCTCTACAACCGACTGAATCTCAGTTACTTTGACATCAAGGTCATGGAATTTGAGTTCCATGATTTTCTCAAGGCTCTCCTGATTCTGAGTGAGGGTGGCCAGTCCCTTCTCAATCCTCAGTGTAGATGCTGTCAAGTAACCAAGCTGCTCCTGTTTGGTTTTCAAGAAATATTAAGATGCCTCCTCTTGAGTTGGCATCTTGGCAGCCTTCTCCTTCTTTGCCTTCTCCTTATTCTCCTGATCTTGAACTGATTGTGGATCATTCTCATTCATGACAACCTCATTGTCCTCAAAGTCTGGATAAAGTGGAAAGTGTTCCTAATCCAACTGATATTTCCCTGTGCCCATCTTTGAGTTGATCAATTCCTGAATCTGAGGTGCATATCCACAGCTCCTCTTCTGATCTGCTGCAGTCCTCTTATCATCAGGCTCATGACTTTGAACTTTTGTGGCACATCAAACACATGCAACATGTTGATGGCATGCCCTCTGATCATGTTATGGTCACCAGACTTGGGCAACAAAGTATGCCTCAGAATCCAATTAATGGTTGGCAACCCTGATAGCAAAAAGTGAACTGATCCAAACTTGTGAGTCTCTACTGCCTTGTCTGGAATTTCCTTGTATATGTGAGCCATGGAATTGTGATCCATCTTCTTCTTTGCATAGATATCCAGGCCATCCTCATTTTCCTTGGGGGCATTTATCAGACTTTCCCATTCTTCAATAGTGGATTGGTACCTTGTACCTTCAGACATCCAAACAATTCTTCCATCTGGGTAAAAGTGTGCTATGGAGTAGAATTGCATGATAAGTTCATCATTCTAGTGGGTGACTTCTATCCAACGAAATCAGCAACTCCACAAGCAACAAAGATTTCTTGCACTCCAGGATAGTGCTCTTCATTGTCTTTGATGTAGGTCAAGTCGACCCACCTCATGTCACAAACTATAGGCTTCTTGTCCAACAGAATTGTTTCATAGAAGTCCTGTTGTTCCTTTGTGTGGAACCTGTAGTCAACAACAGTTCTTCTTCTTGATGCATATGGATCTTCCATCCTCCACAGTCTCAGCCCTGAATCTTTCCGGATCCTCATGTCCTCAGCCACAGGATGGGCATCATTGTGGTCTGGTATCTTGGGCTTGAGCTTTCTTAGGACCTATCCTTCTTCATCCTCTTCTTCAGCAACATTTGGCACTGGGGCCTTGTTCTTCTCAGCAGCTGGAATACTCCTAGTATTCCTCTTTGGAACTTGCTTGGCCTTGGAGGCAGCTTTGGGTGCTTCCTTGGGCTTAGATGTTGCAGCCCCTGATCTGATTGCATCTCCCATAAGCTTCGGTGCCTTAGGTGCTGGTGCAGCAACCTCTTCCTCTTCTTCAGAATCTTTTCTCATGGAGGGCTTTCCAAGGACCTTGGCAGTTGTGGTTCTTGCTCTCTTCTTCTTCTTGTCCTGACCACCTTCATCCTCTGATTCAATTGAGAACTGCATAGTCTCACCAGTGGGGACTTTTTGAGGTTTGGAAGAAGTGACTTTCTTCTCAGGTGCCTCTTTGGGTTCTGTCTGGGTTGGCACTTGAGTGGACTTTCTGGCCTTTGGCATTGGTGTCCTCTTGGCAGGAACTTTCTTCTTCAGACCTGGCTTTGTGCTATGTGTAGAGCCATATTCCTTCTTGAGCACCACTTTATTGGAAGTGGCCTCATCTTCCTCAGCTATATAATCTTCATCTCCTGAGTCTGAAGTCCTCTTCCTCCTTTGCCTAGTAGCAGCCTTAGGCAAATTGCTAGGAGTACTTCTGCTCCCTTCGTCTGTAGTTGAGGGACTAGTGCCCTCACTCAAGTCCATCTGCTCTTCTGACCTGTTCTGACTGTCACTCTGGTCTGACATGCTGCAAAAAGCTGACTGCTGACCCTATGAAGAGTTATAGATGAGATAGAATAGATGAGCATCACAAAATGCAGAGATTTTTTGCAAAAGAATGATTCAAAAGTTCAGTTTTAGTTTTCCACAGAAAGCATTTCGGATCTACCAATTTTCAAACTCGGTGATACCGAAGCAGTTTTTGGAACCTAAACTGATGATCTCGGTTGGACCGAGTCACAGTTTGGTGGCACCGAGACTGCTAGGGTTTCACAGAATCCTCAAATCGGTCGCACCGATTAGTAATTCTCGGTCAGACCGAGAGTCACTAGTGCAATGGCATAAGCCAAATCGGTGAGACCGAGCTTTTCAACTCGGTGGGTCCGAGATGGTTTCGGCGGAAACCTAACCCTAAAAATTTGAATCTCATCTAATCTACAGACTACTTTGACTAGATAGAAGTGTTTCAATCGTGGCAAGATTCATTAAGAGTACAATGTGCTTGGAATCAGACATGGATAGCACAAAGATTGAGTCCATACCCTAACTTGGCGGTGGACTTGCTACGACGACAACGGCGGGGGCGAATTCCGTTGACGGCGGCGGAGACCAGCGACAGGAGGCTGCTGGCGACGAGGAGACAATCTGGAGACCTTCGATGGCAGAGCGAGCTATTGCGCGGGCGAAGGGTTTCGGAGAAATTTCCAAAAGTTTTGCCCGTGGCTATATATAGCCCGACCCTGTCGGTGTGACCGAGTGGAACAACTCGGTGGCACCAAGATGCATAACTGTGTACAGTTACAACAACTCGGTGTGACCGAAAAGTTCAAATTGGTTGCACCGAGATTGAAAACTCAGATCAACTTAGTGATTTCGGTAGGACCGAAATGGAGGAATCGGTCAGACCGAGAGTCACAAAGAGGTTTTGGAGGTTTAAGTCTATGACGAATCGGGGACTCCGAGTGCTCCTCACACAGAGTGGTTCGAATCTGACTTGATCAAATTTTGTGATGTAGCATGAATAGAGTTTGAGACGAGAAAAGCATAGATATCTAAAGAAGGTTCTTAGGCATTCTTGTCCATCCACTTGGCAACAAGAAAAGAGAGCAAACAATCAAAACAACAAGTGGATGTTCTTGAATGAGTAAAATATGCACCAACATGCTCACACAATAAGATGGCAAATGAAATATGCGGCAAAGCATGCACAACCAATTCTAGCATCTATCAAACAATTGGCGATGACTAGGTCATCTATATATGAGTATATTGACTTAGGAGTCAAATGAGAACATTTGATCATAGGTCATACTCATCGTTTAAGCTCAAGTGGGATTACCACTTTTACATAATGCATTGATATGTTCACACCATTAGAGTTGCTTTGACTCAATTCTTAGAGTTAAGCTCCCCCTAGATGTGAGATCCCCCCTTAGAGGGATGAACTAACCTTCGGTTTCGTCGATGATGACTTCATGTAGGTGTTGAAGATGTGGATGCTCACTGTTGGTGTAGATCATTTGGAGCAATTCTTTGGAGTGACTTGCACTTTCAACTTACCTACATGGGTTAGTCCCACAAGGAACAAACATGAATATCCATAGACATAGAGTGAAGCACACATAAAATGATGTCCATGAAATCATTAGGTTACCTTGTCCCTTGCCTTACCAACATGAGGGTTTGTGACTCCTCGAACTAGTGCAAGATGTGGAAGTTGATTGCACTTGTTCTTGACATAATGATATGAGTGAAGAATGTTGGCGGAGTCACCCTCAAGAACTCTCTAGTTCTTCTTCTTCGAGATCCACATCATCTTGATGGGAATCCTTGGAGTTGTAGTTGTACTTGATGAAGTAGAACTTGACGTAGTCTTGGGGACCCACTTGAACGAGGCTTTAGGTGCTTCTCCAAATGCATCAATCTCTTCTTGAAGCTTGTCTTTGCCTTTGTTCTTGTGGTCTTATGGTGGAAGATCATCTTGAGCTTGTGTTCCCTTGAAAGAAGTAGGATCATACTTCTCTTGTTGAGGAACAAACTTCGTCTTGGGGTATTAATCTTCTTCCCACTCAACTCCATTGGCATTGAACCTTCGTTCAAAACCAACACCTTGATTCTTCCGGTGCCTTCCTTGCTTGCGTACAATTTCCTTGAATTGCTTACTCCCGGCAAGGCTCTTGTAAACTCCTTTCTCTATAATTCCCTTCAATAAGCTATTTTCTTGCTCAAGTGTAACTTGGCTAAGAGAATCATTAGTGGAATCAAGAGAACTACTAGAAGCAACAATATTAGATTTGACATTATTATTGTTACTACTAGAGGAAGTATCTTTCCTGTACTTGTTACTTGACTTGACTTGAGGCATGTAAGTAGATAAGAGTAAATGCTTGGCAATGTAAGAAGAACTTTTCTTGCGAAGATCATCATTGATTGCCTTTAAGAACTCGTGCTCTTGCTCAAGATTGAGCTTTTCAAAGCGTAACTTCTCATGAGCCCTTAAAAGTTCTTGATGATCTTCGTAGATAGTTTCATGAGCTAACTTAAGAGTGTTTAGTTCTTTAGTTAGAAGCTCAATCTTCTCCTTATCATTGTCATTCGTTTTATCTTGATTAGCATGATTAATTGACGTTTCATCGTAGTATTCATCACTAGAGTTGTCAACAGGTAAATCATCATCCACAAGCAAGTCATCTTCATCACTATTGAAATCAACATACTTAGGGTGTGTTACCTTTGGACCTTTGGCCATGAAGCATCTTCCAACACCTTCATTTGGTGAATCAAATATGTCGTAGGAGTTGGTTGACACAAGTGCTAGACCGGTAACACCTTCATCTTGAGTGTATTCGGAGTCGGAGTGATAGTTTCTCTCGGAGTGATTATCGGAGTCGGAGCTGGATACCCATTCACCAACATGAGTTTGATGTCTTCGTTTTGTGTAGCTCCTTGATGACTTGTCCTTCCTTTTCGAATCCTTGCTTCTTCGTGAGGGTCTTCGTTCACAACGATCATCTCTACTCCTCCTCTCTCTTGGTGGTGATTCTTCTCTTTTGCTCCTTATTCTTGGAGAATCTTCTCTTCTTTTGTAGGGTGCCGAACACTCATTCGAATAGTGTTCGGGTCTCCCACAATTGTAGCAATTGCGCTCTCGACTAGAAGATCTCTTGTCATTGTAAGACCTTGACTTGGAGCTTCTTTCTTTGCTTCTACTCTTGTAGAATTTGTTGAAGTTCTTCACCATTAAGCTCAATTCTTCATTGAAGGTTTGTTTCTCGCTTGATGATGTGGGGGCTTCACTTGAGGCTTTGTAAGCACCACTTGACTTGTTGTGAAGTTCCTCCTTATCCTTGAGTGACATCTCATGAGCAACAATTCTTCCAATGACTTCCATTGGCTTGAGATCTTTGTAGTTTGGCATCATGTGAATCAATGTGCACACGGTATCATACTTTCCATCCAATGCTCTTAAGATCTTCTTGATGATGAATTTGTCGGTCATCTCTTCACTCCCTAAGCCAGCAATCTCATTTGTGATAAGAGCAAGCCTAGAGTACATTTCAGCGACACCTTCACCATCCTTCATTTTGAACTTGTCAAGCTGACTTTGGAGCACATCCAACTTGGATTCTTTGACGGACTCGGTACCTTCATGCATATCAATCAAAGTATCCCAAATTTCCTTTGCATTCTCAAGACGGCTGATTTTGTTGAATTCTTCGGGGCACAATCCATTGAAGATGATATCACAAGCTTGAGTGTTGTATTGCAGCATCTTCAATTCTTCTGCATTAGCTTCACGGTTCGGTTCTCTCCCATCAAACAATTCACCTTGCAAGCCAATACAAATAATTTCCCAAACGGCGGGGTTATGTCCAAGAATATGCATTTTCATCTTATGATTCCAACTAGCAAAATTAGTACCATCAAAGTAAGGACCTCTACGGTGATAATTTCCCTCGCTAGACGCCATACTCTCCTAGGTTGTGAAACCAAGGCTATGACCACCAAAAGCTATGGAAATCACAGCAAATGGAGACCAAGGCTCTGATACCACTTGTAGGACCTTGAAGTATGTCTAGAGGGGGGTGATTAGACTACTTGACCAATAGAAACTTAACCTTTTCCCAATTTTAGAGTTTGGCAGATTTTAACTATTTTAGGACAAGTCAAGCAATCATCACACTATTCAAGCAAGCATGCAAAGAGTATATAGGTAGTGGAAAGTAAAGCATGCAACTTGCAAGAAAGTAAAGGGAAGGGTTTGGAGGATTCAAACGCAATTGGAGACACGGATGTTTTTGGTGTGGTTCCGATAGGTGGTTCTATCGTACATCCACGTTGATGGAGACTTCAACCCACGAATGGTAACGGTTGCGCGAGTCCACGGAGGGCTCCACCCACGAAGGGTCCACGAAGAAGCAACCTTGTCTATCCCACCATGGCTGTCGCCCACGAAGGACTTGCCTCACTAGCGGTAGATCTTCATGAAGTAGGAGATCTCCTTGCCCTTACAAACTCCTTGGTTCAACTCCACAATCTTGTCGGAGACTCCCAAGTGACACCTAGCCAATGTAGGAGACACCACTCTCCAAGAAGTAACAAATGGTGCGTTGATGATGAACTCCTTGCTCTTGTGCTTCAAATGATAGTCTCCCCAACACTCAACTCTCTCTCATAGGTTTTGGATCTGGTGGAAAGAAGATTTGAGTGGAAAGCAACTTGGGAAGGCTAGAGATCAAGATTCATATGGTAGGAATGGAGTATCTTGGTCTCAACACATGAGTAGGTGGTTCTCTCTCAGAAATGGTAAGTTGGAAGTTAGGTTCGTTCTGATGGCTCTCTCCACGAATGAAGAGGAGGTGGAGGGGTATATATGGCCTCCACACAAAATCTAACCGTTACACACAATTTACCAAACTCGGTGGGACCAAATTGTGAAACTCAGTCAGACCGATTTAGTAAACCTAGTGACCGTTAGGGTTTTCGGTGGGACTGACATGCATCTCGGTGAGACCGATTCGGTTAGGGTTAGGGCATAACGTAATCTCTGTAAGACCGATTACACAAACTCGGTGAGACCGATTTGGTAATAAGCTTTCCAGAGAGTTGGTCAGGTAAACTCGGTGGGACCGATTTGCTCTTTTCGGTGAGACCGAAATGTTACAAAAAGGAAACAGAGAGTTTACATTGCAATCTCGGTGGGACCGATCGCTCACTTCGGTTAGACCGAAACGTTACGAAGGGGAACAGGGAGATTACAACCCCATCTCGGTGAGACCGAGATCCCTATCGGTAGGACCGATTTGCTTAGGGTTTGTGGCAGTGGCTATGACTTTTGGAATCTGTGGCGCCGGATAGAAAGAATCGGTGTGACCGATTTTGGCTTTGGGTGTAGGTCATTTGTGGATGTGGGAAATTAGTTGAGGGTTTTGGAGCATATCACTAAGCACATGAAGCAAGAGGCTCATTAAGCAACACCTCATCCCTCCTTGATAGTATTGGATTTTCCTATAGACTCAATGTGATCTTGGATCACTAAAATATAAAATGAAGAGTCTTGAGCTTTTGAGCTTGAGCCAATCCTTTGTCCTTAGTATTTTGATGGATCCACTTTCATCATCCATGCCATGCCATTCATTGAGCTTTCCTGAAATAATAGTCTTGGAATAGCATTAGCTCAATGAGCTATATGTTGTTATGAATTACCAAAACCACCTAGGGATAGTTGCACTTTCAGGGCCCTATCATCAATGGGCCTTATACGGGCTGTATGATCGATTGGCCAAACATGGACCAAACTGACCGCATTATGGCCGTAAACGGGCTAGAGTTGGAATCGTCCGTTCATGGGCCGACCATAACGGGCCATTGTTAATAGGCCGTATTTGATGAAGCTATGAAAACGGCCCAACGTATTAACGGACCACAAATGGGCCGACTGTAACCACGGGCTGAATTTGGCCCACAAGCAGAAAATGACAGTAATGGACCGTAAGTAAACGAATGCTGGAAATGAGCCCAAGAATAAATGAGCTCTGAGAAGGCCGAAATATAACATGGGCCGGAAACGGCCCAACGAAATAACAGGCCGTTAATGGGTATAAAGTGATACACTGTTCATTATGGGCCAGTTTCACCATGGGCCGTTAATGGGTGTAAAGTGATACACTGTTCATTACGGGCCAGTTTCACCACGGGCCATTAATAGGCCAAGAGTTACATAGGGCCTCATATGGGCCGAAAGACGTCATGGGCCATACATGCGCCAGAAGTGAAAACGGGCTGGAATCATATTGGATGGCCCAAATGGCGCTACTGGGCCTAATTCGGATAGGGCGCAACGGGCCTTGGGTTAACGGGCTGTAAATGGGCTATATGCGAATAGGCCGTTAACAGGCTTTCCATGGGCCGGCCCACCACCTTTTGACCAAGTCAAACGGGCCGGCCTTTTCACAGGAATGGGCCTCTGTTGGGCCGTGCCACGTGTTGACGTATCATTGGCGCCTTCCGTCCAATGAGTGGATGACATCTGTCCCAACGATGAGCCGACACGTGTTTCCTCCAGCCAATGATGATTTTACACGTGGAAAATCCCCATTGGTCGGGGCTGTTAACGGGTTATCGGATCCAAAACCCGACCCGATAGCTTAACGGCGTTCCATTACGGTGGATGCCACATGTCGGTCACCCTTGACGAAAGCACTTCTATGACGCGCGATTTATCGTCATGGAAGTGGACACTTCCATGATGATAATTTTGGTAATGTCATGGAACACTTCTACGACAGCACAGGTATGACTATCTTGATTCTGTCATAAAATCGTCATGGATGTACATGCATGACAAAAAACGTGACCTACTGTGACAAACACGTATCACCACGGAAATGTATTTTTTTGTAGTGCTAGCATGACTCTAATATCACCACCTCCATGTCTCAAAAAAATTATCAAGTAACAAATTGATCATAGCATCCAATTCACTTCCTATGATAGTTTTTATTATACCCAACTTGGATGCCCATCATTCTAGGACCAATTTTATAACCATAGCAAATACCATGATGTTCTAAGAGACTCTCAAAATTGATGGGGAACGTAGTAATTTCAAAAAACTTTCTACGCACATGCAAGATCATGGTGATGCATAGCAATGAGAGAGGAGAGTGTTGTCCATGTACCCTCGTAGACCGAAAGCTTTAGCACAACGCGGTTGATGTAGTCGTACGTCTTCACGATCCGATCGATCAAGTACCGAACGTATGACACGTCCGAGTTCAGCACATGTTCAGCTCGATGAAGTCCCATGAAGTCCGATCCAGTAGAGCTTTGCGGCAGAGTTCCATCAGCATGACGGCGTCATGATGGTGTTGATGATGCTACCGACACAGGGCTTCGCCTAAGCACCGCTACGATATTACCGAGGTGGAATATGGTGGAGGGGGGCACCGCACATGGCTGGGAGAGATCAACAAATCAACTTGTGTCTATGGGGTGCCCCTAGCCTCAGTATATAAAGGAGGAGAGGAGGGGGAGGGCCGGCCCTCTCTAGGCGCGCCCAAGGGGGAGTCCTACTCCCGGTGGGAGTAGGATTCCCCCTTCCCAAGTTGGAGTAGGAGAGGGAAGGGAAGAAGGAGTAGGAGAGAAGGAAAGGGGAGCCGCACCCCCAAACCTATTCCTATTCGGCCTCCTGCCCAAGGGGGGGCGCACCAGCCCCTTGTGGGCTGGTGTGCTTCCTTCTTATGGCCCATAAGGCCCATAACTTCTCCCCGGCGAATTCCCGTAACTCTCCGGTACTCCGATAAATACCCAAATCACTCGGAGCCTTTCCGATGTCCGAATATAGTCGTCCAATATATCGATCTTTATGTCTCGACCATTTCGAGACTCCTCGTCATGTCCCCGATCTCATCCAGGACTCCGAACTACCTTCGGTACATCAAAACACATAACTCATAATATAAATCGTCACCGAACTTTAAGCGTGCGGACCCTACGGGTTCGAGAACTATGTAGACATGACCGAGACACATCTCCGGTCAATAACCAATAGTGGAACCAGGATGCTCATATTGGCTCCCACATATTCTATGAAGATCTTTATCGGTCAAATCGCATAACAACATACGTTGTTCCTTTTGTCATCGGTATGTTACTTGCCCGAGATTCGATCGTCGGTATCTCAATACCTAGTTCAATCTCGTTACCAGCAAGTCTCTTTACTCGTTCTGTAATGCATCATGCTGCAACTAACTCATTAGTCACATTGCTTGGAAGGCTTATAGTGATGTGCATTACCGAGAGGGCCCAGAGATACCTCTCCAACAATCAGAGTGACAAATCCTAATCTCGAAATACGCCAACTCAACAAGTACCTTCGGAGACACCTGTAGAGCACCTTTATAATCACCCAGTTACGTTGTGACGTTTAGTAGCACACAAAGTGTTCCTCCGGTAAACGGGAGTTGCATAATGAGAATCGAGGGTTTTAGGAGTTACCCCATCTCTATGAGTAGCAAGTACACCTAATTTTTTTGGTATTTTGCATTCCATATCCATAACTAAAGATAGAGAACAACTAAGAACAGCAAATAAAAATTACTTAGTGATAAAGCAAACAAGCACACACGAGAATATTCACCCCATGCTATGACTCCCCGGCAACGGCGCCAGAAAAAGGTCTTGATAACCCGCAAGTATACGGGGTAGTTGTAGCCTCTTTCGATAAGTAAGAGTGTCGAACCCAACGAGGAGCTAAAGGTAGAACAAATACTCTCTCAAGTCCTATCGGCCACTGATACGACTCTACGCACGCTTGACGTTCGCTTTACCTAGAACAAGTATGAAACTAGAAGTACTTTGTAGGCATGATAGGATAGGATAGGTTTGCAAGATAATAAAGAACACGTAAATAAAAAGTAGGGGTGGTTTAGATAAAGATGCAAAAAAGTAAATATTAGTAGAGAGCTTTTTGTTACGAGAAATTTATTTGTCCAAGGCAATCGATAACTAGACCGGTAATCACTGTTGCAATTCTATTTGAGGGAGAGGCATAAGCTAACATACTTTCTCTACTTGGATCATATGCACTTATGATTGTAACTCTAGCAAGCGTCCGCAACTACTAAAGATTCATTAAGGTAAAACCCAACCATAGCATTAAAGTACCAAGTCCCCTTTTATCACATACGCAAACAACCTACTTACTCGGGTCTGTGCTTCTGTTCACTCACGCCACCCACCATAAGCAAATCATAAACATATTGCACACCCTACAGCGGGGATCCCTCACGCTTGCGCGACACGGAGAGCACCATAGGACAGCACCAATAATAAAACATGCAACTCAAACCAATCACGATCATCAATTAACCCATAGGACAAAATGGATCTACTCAAACATCATAAGATAGCCATACATCATTGGGAAATAATATATAGCATTGAGCACCATGTTTAAGTAGAGATTACAGCGGGTAAGAGAGAGGTTACACCGCTGCATAGAGGGAGGAAGAGTTGGTGATGAAGGCGGTGAAGTTGTTGGTGAAGATCGCGGTGATGATGATGGCCCTCGGCAGCGCTCCGGCGCCACCGGAAGCAAGGGGAGAGGGCCCCCCTTCTTCTTCTTCTTCCTTGACCTCCTCCCTAGATGGGAGAAGGGTTTCCCCTTTGTTCTTTGGCTCCCATGGCGTGGGAGGGGCGAGAGCCCCTCCGAGATTGGATCTATCTCTCTGTTTCTGCGTTCTCAGATTCTGCCCCTACACTGTTTCTTTTATATCCGGAGATCCGTAACTCCAATTTGGGTGAATCTTTCGCCCAGATCTTTCTCATAAAATTAGCTTTCTTGTGGCAAAAGAAGAGCGTCAACCGCCTTACGGGGGGCCCAAGAGAGTCCAGGGTGCGCCCCATATCTCCTGGCCCCCTCGGGCATCGTCTCACGTTGATTTTACTTCCCAAAAATCACAAATATTCCAAAATAATTCTACGTCTGTTTTTATCCCGTTTGGAATCCGTTTGATATTGGGTTTCTGCGAAACAAAAAACATGCAACAGACAGGAACTGGCACTGGGCACTGGATCAATATGTTAGTCCCAAAAAAATAGTATAAAAAGTTGCCAAAAGTATATAAAAGTTGAATAATATTGGCATGGAACAATCAAAAATTATAGATACGACAGAGGCGTATCAAAGATCTTTATCGGTCAAACCGCATAACAACATACATTGTTCCTTTTGTCATCGGTATGTTACTTGCCTAAGATTCGATCGTCGGTATCTCAATATCTAGTTCAATATCGTTACCGGCAAGTCTCTTTACTCGTTCCGTAATGCGTCATCCCGCAACTAACTCATTACATTGCTTGCAAGGCTTATAGTGATGTGCATTACCGAGAGGGCCCGGAGATACCTCTCCGACAATCGGAGTGACAAATCCTAATCTCGAAATACGCCAACTCAACAAGTACCTTCGGAGACACCTATAGAGCACCTTTATAATCACTTTGTGACGTTTCGTAGCACACAAAGAGTTCCTCCGGCAAATGGGAGTTGCATAATCTCATAGTCATAGGAACATGTATAAGTCATGAAGAAAGCAATAGCAACATACTAAACGATCAAGTGCTAAGCTAACGGAATGGGTCAAGTCAATCACATCATTCTCCTAATGATGTGATCCCGTTAATCAAATGACAACTCATGTCTATGGCTAGGAAACAGAACCATATTTGATCAACGAGCTAGTCAAGTAGAGGCATACTAGTGACACTATGTTTGTCTATGTATTCACACATGTATTATGTTTTCGGTTAATGCAATTCTAGCATGAATAATAAACATTTATCATGAAATAAGGAAATAAATAATAACTTTATTATTGCCTCTAGGGCATATTTCCTTCAAAAATAATATAAGTGAAGCATGAGAGATTAACAATTTCTACAAAATTATGCCACTGTCGTGCTCTAAAAGATATAAGTGAAGCACATAGAGTATTCTAATAAATTCCAATCAAGTGGGTTTCTCCCAAAAGGTGTGTACAGCAAGGATGATTGTGGTAAACTAAAAAGCAAAGACTAATATCATACAAGACACTCCAAGCAAAACACATATCATGTGGCGAATAAAAATATAGCTCCAAGTAAAGTTACCGATGAACAAAGACGAAAGAGGGAATGCCTTCCGGGGCATCCCTAAGCTTAGGCTTTTGGTTATCCTTGAACATCTTGGGGTGCCATGGGAATCCCCAAGCTTAGGCTCTTGCCACTCCTTATTCCATAATCCATCAAATCTTTACCCAAAACTTGAAAACTTCACAACACAAAACTCAACAGGAAATCTTATAAGCTCCGTTAGTGCAAGAAAGAAAAACCACCACATAAGGTACTGTAATGAACGCATTATTTATTTATATTGGTGTTAAACCTACTGTACTCCAACTTCTCTATGGTTCATACCACTTAATACTAGCCATAGATGCATCAAAATAAGCAAACAACACACGAAAAACAGAATCTGTCAAAAACAAAACAGTCTGTAGCAATCTGTAACTCCAGAATACTTCTGGAACTCTAAAAATCCTACAAAAATAGGAAGTCCTGGGAAATTTGTCTATTGATCTACGGAAAAAAGAATCAACACAAAAGCACAGTTCTCTGAATTACTAAAATTATTTTCGTGCTCGAAAAGTTTCTGTTTTTCAGCAGAATCAAATTAACTATCACCAAGGTTATCCTATAGGTTCTACTTTGCACAAACACTAATTAAAACATGAAAACACATCTAAACAGAAGGTATATGAAAAATTTATTAAATAACAGCAAGGAAAAATATTGGGTTGTCTCCCAACAAGCGCTTTTCTTTAAAGCCTTTTAGCTAGGCATTAATAATTTCAATGATGCTCACATGAAAGACAAGAATTGAAGCACGAAGAGAGCATCATTAAACATGTGATAAACATATCTAAGTCTAACATACTTTCTATGCATAGGCATTTTATAAGCAAACAAATTATCATAGCAAGCAAAAACTAGCATATGCAAGGAAGAAGAAAGGAACAATAGCAATCTCAACATAACGAGAGGTAATTTTGTAACATGAAAATTTCTGCAACCATATTTTCCTTTCTCATAATAATTACATGTAGGATCATAATCAAATTCAATAATATAGCTATCACATAACATATTCTCAACACGATCCACATGCATGTAAAGTTGAAACTCTTCCAAAATAGTGGGATTAACATTAACTAAAGTCATGACCTCTCCAAACCCACTTTTATCAAAAATACCATAAGACTGAACATTCTCCAAATATGTGGGATCTAAAGTTTACCCTCTTCCAAACCCACTTTCAATATTATTGCAAACACTATTATCAATCTCATATTCATCATGGGGCTTAAATAAATTTTCAAGATCATAAGAATCACCCCAATCATGATCATTGCAACAAGTAGTAGACATAGCAAAACTAGCATCCCCAAGCTTAGGGTTTTGCATATTGTTAGCACAATTGACATCAAGAGCATTTATAGTAAAATCATTGCAATCATGCTTTTTATTCAAAGATCTATCGCGAATCACTTCATAAAGTACTTCATCACAATTTTCAGATTCACGAATTTCAAGCAAAACTTCATAAAGATAATCTAGTGCACAAAACTCACTAGCAATTGGTTCATCATAATTGGATCTCTTAAAAAGATTAGCAAGCGGATGAGGATCCATAGATCTTAGCTTCTTTCTTTAGTAATAAATACACAATTATTCCCACCAAACGAGCAAACGAGCCAAGTAAGACATTAAGGTAAACGAAAAGATGAACGGAAGAAGGGCGAATAAAATGGCAAGGGTGAAGTGGGGGAGAGGAAAACGAGTGGCAAATGGCAAATAATGTATTGCGAGGGAGATGAGTTTGTGATGGCTACTTAGTATGTCTTGACTTGAGCAAAGACCTCCCCGGCAACGGCGCCAGAAATCCTTCTTGCTACGTCTTGAGCTTGTGTTGGTTTTCCTTGAAGAGGAAAGGGTGATACAACAAAGTAGCATAAGTATTTCCCTCAGTTTTTGAGAACCAAGGTATCAATCCAGTAGGAGGGTCCTCAAAAGTCCCACACACCTACACAAACAAACAAGAACTCGCAACCAACGCAATAAAGGGGTTGTCAATCCCTTCACGGGCACTTGCGAAAGTGAGATCTGATAGAGATAATATGATAAGATAAATATATTTTTGGTCTTTTATGATATAGATTGGAAAAGTAAAGATGCAAATAGAAGTAGATTGAAAGCTTATATGATAAAAGTTAGACCCGGGGGCCATAGGTTTCACTAGTGGCTTCTCTCAAGATAGCATAAGTATTACGGTGGGTGAACAAATTACTATCGAGCAATTGATAGAAAAGCAAATAATTATGAGATTATCTAGGCATGATCATGTATATAGGCATCACGTCCGTGACAAGTAGACCGACTCCTGCCTGCATCTACTACTATTACTCCACACATCGACCGCTATCCAGCATGCATCTAGAGTATTAAGTTCATAAAGAACAGAGTAACGCATTAAGAAAGATGACATGATGTAGAGGGATAAACTCATGCAATATGATATAAACCCCATCTTTTTATCCTCGATGGCAACAATACAATACGTCCCTTGCTGCCCCAACTATCACTGGGAAAGGACACCGCAAGATTGAACCCAAAGCTAAGCACTTCTCCCATTGCAAGAAAGATCAATCTAGTAGGCCAAACCAAACTAATAATTCGAAGAGACTTACAAAGATAACTTAATCACACATAAAAGAATTCAGAGGAGATTCAAATATTTCTCATAGATAAACTTGATCATAAACCCACAATTCATCGGATCTCGACAAACACACCGCAAAAAGAGTTACATCGAATAGATCTCCAAGAAGATCGAGGAGAACTTTGTATTGAGATTCAAAGAGAGAGAAGAAGCCATCTAGCTAATAATATGGACCCGAAGGTCTGTGGTAAACTACTCACAACTCATCGGAGAGGCCTTGGAGATGATGTAGAGGCCCTCCATGGTCGATTCCCCCTCCGGCGGAGCGCCGACGAAGGCTCCAATATGGGATCTTGCGGATACAGAAGGTTACGGTGGTGGAAATAGTTTTTTGTGGTCTCTTCTGATGTTCTCGGGGTACGTGGGTATATATAGGAGGAAGAAGTATGTCGGTGGACGCTCGAGGGTCCCACGAGGGTTGGGGGCGCGCCCACCTGGAGGGGGCGCGCCGGGCACCCTCGTGGCTGCCTCGCTTGTTTCTTGACTTCCACTCCATATCCTCTAGATCACGTTTGTTCCAAAAAGATCGCTCCCGAAGGTTTCATTCCGTTTGGACTCCGTTTGATATTCCTTTTCTTCGAAACACTGCAATAGGCAAAAAAAAACAGCAATTCGGGCTGGGCCTCCGGTTAGTAGGTTAGTCCCAAAAATGATATAAAAGTGTAAAGTAAAGCCCATAAACATCCAAAACGGGTAATATAATAGCATGGAACAATCAAAAATTATATATACGTCGGAGACGTATCACATACATTGATATAGTTCTTTTAATTGCTAAGGAAGCAATACTGTACAGAAACAAAACTAATTTATTTTATTTATACCGGCATGATAACTTTTTTGAAAGGCTTATACCTATAGGTTGTATCTTGTCTAGAAATTCCCTACTCAGATGAGTTTATCTTTTTCATTTGTAGCAAAGAAATAATTCGATGTTGAGTTGTACGTGCATTCTTGATTCTTCAAAAAACCTAAAATGAGAGAATAAACTCTTCATATTTACTCTGAATATTTTGGTTCATAGCTACTCCATTAAGATCGCCGATGAGTGGAAGTTGTAAGATCTTCTACAAAAGCAATGCATGACAGTGAGGCAACATGTTCTTCAGCAACTGGAAGGAAATTTTTAAGCATGAAGTATGTGCGACATCCCATAGGGCTAGGGAAAAAACCTACAGTGCTACAATCTGATGATATCTTTTGGTTTTGTCTTGATGGTGTGCATGCCAAAATGAATAATGAAACTCCAGCCCTCCATGTACCGCAACCATCCATGTTTCATTGTTCTTTTTTTTTTGAGGGGACATGTTTCATTGTTCTGATGTAGGAAATTAGATAGCACAATTTAACAGTAATCCAGAAGAACAACCAATAAACGTGTATAGATGGGATGCAAAATAATGCAAATATTCATTTGTCTGCAAACATAATTGCAGAAAGCATGGGGAAAATAATAATCATAAAATTATAGAGGATAACATCACAGTAAGTAGCAAGATAGTGTACCGGCAGGTGACTGGAACTCCAATTTTCTCCGAGCATTATAACTTGTATGAGAGTAACAACATACATGAAGGGAGCAAATAAATAGCATGGTGAGGCTAATTTCAGCAGTATAATCAGGGATTAAGGTAAGATGGTACTTACTGGTATGTCTCCTAATAAATTCACTGTCCCAGAACAAATGTAATCCCATAATCGTGTTTCTGTGAAAATCATGTATCATGGTAACCCTGCAGTATTGCTTAATTTCCAGACATAATTAATCTAAAAATTGTTAACTTCCAGAAAACAGTGGACTGAAAATTTATTTAGTGAATAAGTAGAACATGAGTTGAGGAGGGGCGGTTAGTTGTTCATATGGCTGCATAGATATTTATTTTCTAAGTTTACAACAGAGTGCATGAAGGTGAAATTTGGTGGTCATTTGCATATATTATGAATGTCCTTATGGATCTGTTGTTGACTCATATGGGTATGAAGAAGAGAACATGTGGATGACATTGGTGACGAAGATATTAATGGATATGAAAGATTTAAATGGGTACACTTGCACATGTACTCATAAGAAACACACATGTTTGTTTCAACGGTGAGAGTAATAAGAATATACAAAATGAAGTACTAAACTATAGTCAGGCCATGACTCGAAAATCCGCATCTGAGCCCGGGCTCATATGCTCCCGCTCAGAAAAAAATTCAAAACAAATAGTAGAAAAATTCAAAAAAATCCATTTTTTTGTGTGGTAGATAATTTGGTGCGTGAGGTCCGCTCCAAATTTCAACTCATTTGGATGTCTGAGCAGCTCTCGGAAAAAAAGACAAATCGGGTAAAAACAGTTCGTGAATAATGAACTTTTTTACAGACCCTGATTTTGTCTTTTTTGCAGAGCTGCTCAAATGTCCAAACGAGTTGAAATTTTCAGCGAACCTCACGCATCAAATTGACCACACAATTTTTTATTATTTTTTTTTTGAATTTTTCTAGTATTTGTTTTGATTTTTTTCATCAGAGAGGGTGCATCTAAGCCCGGGAGCCAAATTGGCCTTCTCGGCCATGACTCATCTTCTTTGTACAAATAATCTTGTCCATCTATAGTTCTCACCTAAAAACTTTGAGGCAGCTCATACCAAAATACGATGCACTGTTGAAACTCTGACGTGTTGCTGCACGAAATGACAAGAGATTAAGCTTTAGTTAGTACCATCCCACAAAAAAGGGTTGGGAAACATATTAGCATATCAGAATGGATTCCAACAATCTGAACTTCCCATATTCCTGAAAATTGGCTCCTTTTTCTCGGCCACCTGAAAATTAGCTCCACCCAAATGAAAGTTTCCAACTTGTATGATACGTGTGAATACACTGTCATCTGCATTGACAAACTTGCACAAAAGAAAATTCGAGATGTTCCTAATTAATTAGTACGTATATGCCAAAGCATGAAGAAATCAGACTGCAGAAGTAATTTAGGTAAGTCGTAATCATACCCAAAATGATTCCTTTTCCTAATATCGCATAAAAAAGAAAGAAAGTAAGTTCATGCCCCAATCAGGATGCAATCCTCATTTTCTAATTCCAAATCAATCCTTTTTTTCGGGGAGTTCTAACCAATCTGGGAGAATACATATGTACCTTGTTGCTTCCAGTTCTTGGGTTATTCTAATATGCAGCTGACGCAACTAACAATTGGCGAGGCCATTGCTACTGAGAAGAGCACGACAGGATAGAATCCTCAGGAATTATGCCTTCATCGAGGATCAGGGATTCAGGGTAGCCGGCATCAGAAAGGCGGCCTGGCCCGCACCCCTACTACCATAGAGATGTTGGAGGTGAGGCGGAGTAGTTGGATCTCAGAGGAGGTATGATACGTCTCCAACGTATATACTTCTCCAAACACTTTTGCCCTTGTTTTGGACTCTAATTTGCATGATTTGAATGAAACTAACCCGGACTGACGCTGTTTCCAGCAGAATTGCCATGATGTTGTTTTATGTGTAGAAAAGAAAAGTTCTCGGAATGTCCTGGAAATCCACGGAGGCACTTTTTGGAAATAATAAGATTTTTTGGCGAAAGAATCAACCCCAGGGGGCCCAGGGCCTGTCCACGAGACAGCCCCCCCTAGGGCGCGCCCCCTATCTCGTGGGCCCCTTGGACCTCCACCGACGTCAACTCCAACTCCATATATTCACGTTTGGGGAGAAAAAAATGAGAGAGAAAGTTTCATCGCGTTTTACGACACGGAGCCGCCGCCGAGCCCTAATCTCTCTCGGGAGGGCTGATCCGAAGTCCGTTCGGGGCTCCGGAGAGGGGGATTCGTCGCCGTCGTCATCATCAACCATCCTCCATCACCAATTTCATGATGCTCACCGCCGTGCGTGAGTAATTCCATCGTAGGCTTGCTGGAAGGTGATGGGTTGGATGAGATTTACCATGTAATCAAGTTAGTTTTGTTAGGGTTTGATCCCCAGTATCCACTATGTTCTGAGATTGATGTTTCTATGACTTTGCTATGCTTAATGCTTGTCACTAGGGCCCGAGTGCCACGATTTCAGATCCGAACCTATTATGTTTTCATGAATATATGTGTGTTCTTGATCCTATCTTGCAAGTCTATAGTCACCTATTATGTGTTATGATCCGACAACCCCAAAGTGACAATAATCGGGATACTTCTCGGTGATGACCGTAGTTTGAGGAGTTCATGTATTCACTATGTGCTAATGCTTTGTTCTGGTTCTCTATTAAAAGGAGGCCTTAATATCCCTTAGTTTCCACTAGGACCCCGCTTCCACGGGAGGGTAGGACAAAAGATGTCATGCAAGTTCTTTTCCATAAGCACGTATGACTATTTACGGAATACATGCCTGCATTACATTGATGAATTGGAGCTAGTTCTATATCACCCTATGTTATAGCTATTACATGAGGAATCGCATCCGGCATAATTATCCATCACTGATCCATTGCCTACGAGCTTTTCACATATTGTTCTTCGCTTATTTACTTTTCCATTGCTACTGTTACAACTACTAAAAAAGCCCAAAAACATTTATCTTTACTTTTGCTACCGTTACCATTATTATCATACCACTTTTGCTACTAAATACTTTGCTGCAGATACTAAGTTATCCAGGTGTGGTTGAATTGACAACTCAATTGCTAATACTCAAGAATATTCTTTGGCTCCCCTTGTGTCGAATCAATAAATTTGGGTTGTATACTTTACCTTCGAAAGCTGTTGCGATCCCCTACACTTGTGGGTTATCAAGACTAATTTCTGGCGCTGTTGCCGGGGAGCATAGCTCTATTCTCTGAGTCACTTGGGATTTATATCTATTGATCACTATGAAGAACTTGAAAGACGACCGATCTACTATTTTGCCCTCAACTACGAGGGGAGGTAAGGAACTGCCATCTAGCTCTGCATTAGATTCTCCTTCCGTTATTAGTAGGCTTGCGACACCTAAACCTGCTACTGCTATGAATTCTGTATGTCGCATGTTATTGATGATGCCACTTCTGCTATGCATGATGAAACTACTTTTGTGCGTGATACTACTTTGACATTAGGTAAATTTCTTGATGAACAACTTGCTAGAGTTAGGGGGAATGAAATTACTGAAGATCCTATTACTAATGATAGTGATGATGAAGGTTCTCCCAATGATTATGTATTGGCTGTTGTTCCTGAGGGTTATGTTATGAATGAAGAAGTTGCTAGGGAAATCTTTGCTTGCAATGATAGATATGATCTTAAGAAATTATTAGCTAAATGGAAGTAGCAGTCTCTTAATGCTAGAATGAAGCCCGATCCTGCTTTTGCTACTTCACCTATCTGTGTTACTGATAAGGATTATGAATTCTCTGTTGATCCTGAAATTATTACTCTAGTTGAATCGGATCCTTTTTATGGCCTTGAATCTGAAACTATTGTGGCACATCTTACCAAGTTGAATGATATAGCCACCCTGTTTACTAATGATGAGAAGTCTTGCTATTTTTATATCCTTAAGATATTTCCGTTCTCATTAAAGGGTGATGCTAAGACTTGGTGTAATTCTCTTGCTCCTGGTTGTGTGCGTAGTCCCCAGGATATGATTTATTACTTCTCTGCTAAATATTTCCCTACTCACAAGAAACAAGCTGCCTCGCGGGAAATATATAATTTTGTGCAAATCAAAGAAGAGAGTCTCCCACAAGCTTGGGGGAGGCTTCTCCGATTACTTAATGCTTTGCCTGATCATCCTCTTAAGAAAAATGAAATACTTGATATCTTTTATAATGGACTAACCGATGCTTCCAAGGACTACTTGGATAGTTGTGCTGGTTGTGTTTTCAGGGAAAGAACAGTTGACCAAGCTAAATTACTATTGAATAATATGTTGACTAATGAAAATAATTGGACTCTTCCCGAGCCAATTCCTAAGGCAATTCCTGAACCAATTAAGCCAACTCCTGAGCCTATTCCTAAACCTACTCCGAAGAAGAGGGGAGTTCTATTTCTCAGTCCTGAAGATATGTAAGAGGCAAATAAATCAATGAAAGAAAAAGGTATTAAAGCTGAAGATGTTAAGAATTTACCTCCTATTGAAGAAATATATGGTATTAATATACCGCCTGAAGAACCATATTGTCTTGATAACCCGACACAGGTAGTAAAGGTAAATTCTCTCTATAGATATGATAAAGTTGAAATACCCTCTACTAAATTTCATAGCCCATGCTTAGATGAATTTGATGACTTTATGGCTAGACAAGAAAGTTTTAATGCTTATGTTGGTAGAGAGTTAAAGAATAATGCTTTCGAGATAGGACACGTGGGCGATAATCTGGCTAGAGTTAAGGATGAACTTCACCGCGTTAGCAAATATGCTTCTATGGTTGCTACTCAAGCTGAGCAAGTACTCAAAGCTCAAAATGATTTGCTTGATGAATTGAAAAATAAAAATGACTTTGCTGTTAGAGTGGCTACTAGAACTGGTAGAATGACTCAGGAACCTTTGTATCCTGAAGGCCACCCTAAGAGAATCGAGCAAGATTCTCAGAGAAATAATTTAGAGGCACCTAGTTCTTCCAAAAGGAAGAAAAAAATGATAGGACTTTGCATGCTTCTAGTGAACCTATTACAGACACACCTGAGAATCCCAATGATATTTCTATTTCTGATGTTGAAACACAATCAGGTGATGAAAATGAACCTAGTGATAATGTTAATGATAATGTTCATGTTGATGCTCAACCTAGCAAAAATAATGATGTAGAGATTGAACCTGCTGTTGATCTTGATAACCCACAAACAAAGAATCAACGTTATGATAAGAGAGATTTTGTTGCTAGGAAGCACAGTAAAGAAAGAGAACCATGGGTTCAGAAACCCATGCCCTTTCCTCCTAAACCATCCAAGTCAAAGCATGATGAGGATTTTGAGCGCTTTGCTAAAATGATTAGACCTATTTTCTTACGTATGCGCTTAACTGATATGCTCAAAGTAAATCCTTATGCTAAGTATATGAAGGATATCCTTACAAACAAAAGAAAGATACCGGAAGCTGAAATTTCCACCATGCTTGCTAATTACACTTTTAAGGGTGGAATACCAAAGAAACTTGGAGATCCGGGTGTGCCAACTATACCATGCTCCATTAAAAGAAATTATGTTAGAACTGCTTTATGTGATCTTGGAGCCGGTGTTAGTGTTATGCCTCTCTCTTTATATCGTAGACTTGAATTGAATAAGTTGACACCTACTGAAATATCTTTGCAAATGGCTGATAAATCAACTGCTATACCTGTCGGTATTTGTGAGGATGTGCCTGTTGTGGTTGCAAATGCCACTATCTTAACGGACTTTGTTATTCTTGATATTCCCGAGGACGATAGTATGTCTATTATCCTTGGTAGACCTTTTCTTAATACTGCATGGGCTGTTATTGATTGCAACAAAGGCAATGTCACTTTTCATGTTAATGGTAATGAGCATACGGTATACTTTCCGAGGAAACAATCTCAAGTTCATAGCATCAATTCTATTGAAAAAGTTCCAACTATCATTTTTGGAGGTTTTGAATTTCCTCTTCCTACTGTCAAGAAAAAATATGATATTCTTATTGTTGGGGATTTTCGTATCCCCGTTGAGGTAACTTAGTGTTATTAAAAATTTCTCCGGTTTCGTGTTATTCATAATGAGTTTGTTAACAAGACTTGATCAACCTTGTTAGTGGATTCATTTTGATGATCATGAGATGGATGAAACTAGAAGGCACAACCTTTTGTACCCTCTTTTTACTTTCTATTATTTAGAATAAATAAAGCAAAAATAGTATTATCCGTCTGTTTTCTGAATTATCCGTGCATTAAAAAATACTCCAAAAATAAAAGTGCTCCAAATGCCCTGCAAATTTAGTATGATTTTTTGTGGAGTATTTGAGGATTTTAGGCACTGAAATCACTGCAGGAGGGGCAAGCACCAGGCCACGAGAGAGGAGGGCGCGCCCCCCCTATAGGGCCCCTGGTGGCCCCCTCCACTTATGCTAGCACCCACACACTTCATCTTCTACCCAAAAAAAATCCTCATCCAGCTCAAGCACGAGTTCTAGCTCATTTTGCTGCGATTTTCGATCTCTTAGGTCAAAACTCCATTCACAAAACTGCTTTGGGAGATTGTTGCTTGGTATGTGACTCCTCTGTGACGCCCCCGATTCAATCATACACTAATCATACACGAAAACATGTACGATCAAGATCAGGGACTCACGGGAAGATATCACAACACAACTCTAAAAATAAAATAAGTCATACAAGCATCATATTACAAGCCAGAGGGCTCGAATACAAGTGCTCGATCATAGACGAGTCAGCGGAAGCAACAATATCTGAGTACAGACATAAGTTAAATAAGTTGCCATAAGATGGCTAGCACAAACTGGGATACAGATCGAAAGAGGCGCAGGCCTCCTGCCTGGGATCCTCCTAACTACTCCTGGTCGTCGTCAGCGGCCTGCATGTAGTAGTAGGCACCTCTAGTGTACTAGGAATTGTCATCGATGGTGGCGTCTGGCTCCTGGGCTCCAGCATCTGGTTGCGACAACCAGGTAGAAAGGAAAGGGGAAAAGGGGGGGAAAGCAACCGTGAGTACTCATCCAAAGTACTCGCAAGCAAGGAGCTACACTACATATGCATGGGTATATGTGTAAAGGGCCATATTGGTGGACTGAACTGCAGAATGCCAAAATAAGAGGGGGATAGCTAATCCTGTCGAAGCCTACGCTTCTGGCAGCCTCCGTCTTGCAGCATGTAGAAGAGAGTAGATTGAAGTCCTCCAAGTAGCATCGCATAGCATAATCCTACCCGGCAATCCTCCCCTCGTCGCCCTGTGGAAAAGCGATCACCGGGTTGTCTGTGGAACTTGTCTGGGTGTATTTTATTAAGTTTCCAGTTCTAGTTGTCATAAGGTCAAGGTACAACTCCGGGTCGTCCTTTTACCGAGGGACACGGCTATTCGAATAGATAAACTTCCCTGCAGGGGTGCACCACATAACCCAACACACTCGATCCCATTTGGCCGGACACACTTTCCTGGGTCATGCCCGGCCTCGGAAGATCAACACGTCGCAGCCCCACCTAGGCACAACAGAGAGGTCAGCACGCCGGTCTAAATCCTATGCGCGCAGGGGTCTGGGCCCATCGCCCATTGCACTCCTGCACGTTGCGTACGCGGCCGGAAGCAGACCTAGCAACCTCCATTACAAAGGAAGTCACGTTACGCGGTCCAATCTGGCGCGCGCCGCTCAGTCGCTGACGTCAAGAAGGCTTCGGCTGATACCACGACGTCGAGTGCCCATATCTTTCCCATGTAGTTGGTTAGTGCGTATAGACCAAATGGCCAGACTCAGATCAAATACCAAGATATCGTTAAGCGTTTTATTATGAAGCAACCACGGACGCCGATCAGGGCCAGGCCCACCTCTCGCCTAGGTGGTCTCAACCTGCCCTGTTGTTCCGCCACAAAGATCCACACAGAGGGTCGTCGGGACAAAGGTCCTTTCAGCCCCTAATTCGTGAATCACTCGCGGGTACTCTTCGAGCGGACCCGACTTTAGTCACCATATGTATAGTATGTATATATGTATAGTATTTACCCGTGATCACCTCCCGAGTGATCACGGCCCAATAGTATAGCAAGGCAGAATGACAAGAATGTAGGGCCAATGGTGATAAACTAGCATCCTATACTAAGCATTTAGGATTGCGGGTAAGGTATCAATGACTGTAGCAACAATGACAGGCTATGCAACAGAATAGGAGTAACCGAACAGTAACATGCTACACTACTCTAATACAAGCAGTATAGAGAAGAATAGGCAATATCTGGTGATCAAGGGGGGGGCTTGCCTGGTTGATCTGGCAAGAGAGAGGGGTCGTCAACTCCGTAGTCGTACTGGGTAGCGGCGGCGTCGGTCTCGGTGTCTAGCGGAAGAAGAGGGGGAAGAAACAATGAATACAATGCAAACAGATGCATGACGATGCATGACAAAGCAAAGTGTGATGCTAGGCGTGCCCTAACGCGGTATGAGGTGATGCCGGTGAAGGGGGGAAACATCCGGGAAAGTATCCCCGGTGTTTCGTGTTTTCGGGCAAAGGAGCCGGAGGGGGAAAGTTGCGAGTTCGATAGGTTAGGGATGTGTGGCGGACGAACGGGCTACGTTCCTGGACTCGTCTCGTCGTTCTGAGCAACTTTCATGTTGAAAATAATTTAATCCGAGTTACGGTTTAAAAGATATGATTTTCTAAAGATTTTATTAATTTCTAGAATTTAATTAACTATTTAATTTAATTCGAAAATGGATTTATGACATCATCATGATGTCATGCTGACGTCAGCATTCAACAGAGTTGACTGGTCAACCTGATAGATGGGGCCATTGACTGGGTCAACAGCACGATCAGCAGGCCCAGTCAGCAGTCAACAGTCCTGTTGACTTAGTCAAACTTACGCGTGGGTCCCACTTGTCATAGTCACAGTTTAACTAAACCTAATTAACTAGTTAATTAATCATTAGATTATCTAATCAGAGTTAATCAGGTTAATTAGCAGATCTAATTAAGTTAATTGATTATCTAATTAATTAATTAATTAATATTTTTCTAATTCTTCTTTTTTTTAAACGTTCTGGGGGCGGCCCCACATGTCAAAGGCACGGAGGCCTTAGCGGGCACAGGGCGGTGCGGGTGCTGCAATTAACGGGCGCTGGGCGCCCGAGCCTGGTCAGGCGTGACCCAGGCGAGGCCAACGGCGCGGTCGGCGGACAGGGGAGGCGATGGAGGCCAGCGGGGAGGCGCAGTGAGGCCGCAGCGGCAGGCGGACCAGAGGCAGGGCGAGGCCAGTGGCCAGGGCGGCCGCGGTGGCCTGCCGGCGTGTGGCGGAGAAGAAGTGCGGGGCTGACCCGTGGGACGGTGCGAAGGGCCGAGCGGGGTCACGGCGGCGACAGCGGAGCCGCCGGGAGGAGGCCACGGCCGTGATCGCGTGTGCGCAAGGGAGAGAGGAGGAGAGGGGGAGCTCAGCAGCGGCACCGGTGAGCACATCAGCGGGCAGATGCACGAGCGGGAGGGACCGCAGGGGGGTGTGGGCGCGAGCGCGCGCTGTCGGCCACGGTCGGGCACGACAGAGAACAGGCCACGCCCGAGAGCGGGCGTGCGCGCGCGTGAGCTGCGGTGACCACGGGGAAAGGAGGAAGGGGGGCGTCACAGGGTGGTGTAGGGGTTCGGGCAGCGAGGGTTGAGGAGGAAGACGAAGACGATGTGCATAGTGGTAGCAGGCCGGTGGGGAGGTCCGGCGAGGTGGAGGGCGGCGACGTAGCTCCGGGCGGCGGGGATCGTCGGCGGCGTCGGCGCGGTTTGTTCCCCCTCCCGATCCAATCGAGAGAGAGGGGAGGGAGATATTTTGGGGGAGGAGTGGGGTGTCGGTGGCGGTTCGGGGTCTCACCGGTGGGGCGATATGGAGAGGGAGTGGGCGGCCTGGGCCGGTTTGGGCCGGCCTGGCTAGCAGCTGGGCCGACTGGCCCAGTGGGGGCTTCCTTTTTTTTCTTCTGTTAGTTTTTGTTTTGTTTTCTATTTTTTTATCTGTTTTATTTTATTTTAGTTTTATAAAATTTAAATGCGACAACTAATTTGGTGTTATTAATTAGGTCACAACCCCAAATATTTTGGCACTTTAAATAAAGTATTTTGCATTTGCTTATTACTTTAAAAGCATTTTGGATAATTGTTTTATCATTGTTTTTAGTTTATTTAGTGCATTTAAGTACTTTATTAAAAGATGATTTCTTCACCAACATTTATTATGGATTATTTGACACATTAGGAACAATTTAGTTTTGACTTTTGAAAACTTTAATTGTTTTGACTTTAATTCAAATTTGAATTTGGATCGGTTCCGAACTAACGCGAGATTATCAACAGTAATCGAGGTGACATGGCATCATTACCAGAGGGTTACTGTAGCTTGATTACCCGGGCGTCACAATTCTCCTCCACTACAAGAAATCTCGTCCCAAGATTTAAGCGGTGGAGTAAGGGGGAAGGTGCTAGTAGCAAAAAACCTAACGAGTCTTCTCGGTCTTGGCTGCCCTTTCGAAGAGGTTGATCCATTACGTTGATGTCTTTATTCCTCTGCTTCAGGTCATCATGATGAAGTCGGCATCCTTTCTTCAGAAACTCCATCGTCCTACGAACGTGACCAAGGGGAAAAACTCCGAAAGAACGCATATCTAGAAAGCTGGGGATCTGACGGTGAACTCAATGGGAAATACACAAGGTACCCCACGAGTTGTATTTCAGTGAATTCGTTGAGTGCAATATACGATGGTACCAAAGTTTCAAACGGGTAGGCAATCATTTGATGACTAGACAGAAGCTGGAATAGAGGTTTGAACAACGAGAATAACATGGTGTTTGATTCCAGAATGATTAATGGTATAGAATTTAGCTCGTGAATCACATACGAATCCAGGTGCAAAGGATACATTAAAACCCGAGTTGTAAAGAAGAGTCAGGTTTCGATCCAGTGGACCTGTGGGTTATGGGCCCACCATGTGGGTTGAAAGTAGGAAGGGTGGTGACATCTTGCACAGCCGCGACAGGGAGGCATAGTGAATAGCTTGTCAGCTATGCCGGCAACAATGTCGGTACCAAGGACGGGGAACGAAGAGAGCAATTTTCCTGCTTGTTGAACGAGGCGAACCAATTGGCAAAGTTATCACCCATCGGTGGTTACCGGAATGTCATCAACAATAGTAACAGTATCTTACAGACAGAGTGGTACAGCAAGGTGACTACCTAAACAGGGAATTATCTCTGCTTAGTTAAGTCAGATTACAGGAAAGGTTAAACAAAAGAATGGAAAGGAAAATGCGATTATCAGATTAAACAGAACAATGGAAAGGAAAATTGTGATTACACACAATTATTAGTAGTATATCCTTCCCATGTACAAGCAGAACATGGCATACAGGGTAGGAGAGCAAGTATCCAACCATTCAGATAAGAGGCAAGGATTAATCAAGATGTTACCCATACAACGGTGTTTGGATAACTGACCAAGAAACCTTTAGCATCGCGCCTCCAATGTTCTTATGAAGAGCGGGGTATCATAGTCATGCTTCGAGGTAGCAATGATATGGTGTTTCAATCAAGGGCCAGACTTTGGATACACAAATGATCCATCAGGAGCAACTTATAAAATAAGTCTTACAATTTCCTTCAGGAAGAATAGTTATCCTTGCAAAAGAAATTATAATGATAGGTCCTCCAGCCAGGGGGTGCTAGGCATGACATCATATTACCGGGTCATCAAAGGACCAACATCATATCTCGTGAAAAGTTGTCCCAACCATCATATCTGACCGAGTTTCAGATCCGATTGGTGTCATGATACCTCAGACTCAGGATGTCCGAGAAGAAAAGGTGCGACATGAATTGGCGAAATGACATTGCAAGATTCTCGGGAAATGACTATGGAAGTGAGTTCGAAGACAAGGATTCATCATCATTAAACCAAGGAGAGGATGAGGGGGTGGCTGATGGAATCAGCGACAATTTATCGAGATTAACAAAAGATGGATTTCCACAATTATGTGAACAAGGAGATAACATTTGTCAGATCAAATGGTATAATGATGTATGCTCGAGGAAAACATACACAATTAAACATTGGTTGAAAGGTACACCCGAATATGGGCTGGGTTGCACGACCAACCTCGGAATGGTGATTCAATAATCAATAGTCTAAGAATGAACGGCCGACCATTAACTTCAAAGCAAGAGGGTTGCTAGAAGGGCAGAATCCAAACAACACCGTTCACTTGTTAGAAGCAACACGGGGACCAAGAAAGAATGGTGATGGTGAGAGGTGTCACTATACCAAGAATTCTTAAGAGGTGGAGTAATCCTCATGACATTCTTGATATAAAAGATGGTAATACTCCAAGATAAAGAAGAAGAAATGCTGGATAGCAAGGAGCTCAATGTATAACATAGAACACGAACAAGTTTGTGTTGAAGGGAAGGCAATAATGTGGTCGACGACAACACAAATCATCGAGGGCAAGGATGGTATTTCTCATCATGAATTCAATTGATATCCAGGGAGAGCTCAGAATGTTGATGATGATCATGACACAATTGTCGAGAGAATTCATGAAGATGTAATCAATTGGCGATGACATCAAGTCAAAGGAATGATGAAGCAAAAGGTTATTGAAACCATGGGTACGACACAAACTCCAAAGCAAGCTTGCTGTCCAAAGCGAAATGATATGATGAGGAAGATCGACGTAAGCTTAGCTCATCGTCAAATATTGTGCTCTGGGAAGAAGGACCAGGTAGCGCAGTTAAAATCGGCATGATAAGGATATAGCCAAACAGGCTAGGAATGACGTGATTGAGTTCAAACTCGTAAGTAATGAAGGTTACCAAGAGTTGTTTAATCGCGATGCGGACTCGAGTCAGTTATCGGTGTCTTTGAGTGTTTAATAACTCAGAGCCCGTGAAAAATTGGAATCAATGAGAATGTAGCACTTGATGAAGAACTCATAAGAAGTTATGCAGTTCTGTGATAATCTTGAGATACCAGGGGGGTGATACTCGACGACAAATAGAAGTAGAGGTTGGACTGGGATATTACTCCGCAGAAGACAAGTGCTTAAACTTGCATAAGAAATGGCATTTAAAGGAGAACATGGTCGGAACCACGATTGCAAAAGGCCAGATCCCAGATATAAGATGAACTTATACCAAAGGAATAATTAATTTAAGAGAAGCTTTAATGATACGATCTACATCGTGTCCATGGGCATGAACACAAAGTTCAAGGTCGACTCCCACTTCTCTAATGCATAACCTTTCATTCACTTCTCATTTTCGAAGAAGTTGTAATGTTGAAATTTTATCTAGCAAAATACCAGAAGAGTATGACTCGTGAAAACTTTTGAGTTCACAGATATTAAGGAAGGTATAGGTTCAACCCTTCAGGGTATCGTGGAAACATATACCACAAGCTTCAATAGTAAATACCACCAGCTCGAAAGCAGAGCATTGTTGGCCAAGCAGATGATACAATTTACCAAAGGAACTATGTATCAGGGGAAGAACTCACAAGGTGATTGACTATGAAGGTCACTGTCGGATAACAATCCAACAATGGATCGGGTGATCCACAACGGAGCTGATGTGAGTATCGGTACTCCATCAGAGGAAGAAAGAATGCACGAGCATCATATTATAGAACATCGGAGTAATTCGATGCTTAGATAACAAAGAAATTACGATTTCCAAAACAAAGGATCAGAAGCAGTCGCTCTGATCAAGGATGGATAAGTTGGATAGACCAGAGGCACAATTGGCGACAAATAGTTTGGTCGAGAACCAGCTCATGTTCAAAAATGATGTCTGAGCCGGAAAGATAATTTAGAAGGGTTGATAGATGATTGTGTGCATTCGCACACATGTTGAATCAATAGGATCAAAATGACGGTGTCAAAAGAAACTAGTGCCAGATATATGGGAAGCATCCATAATGCTAGTAGACAAGTATTTGCAGAGCAATAAAGCTGCTAAGGATATTCGGAGGATTGAATAGTATTTCAAAGACTTTTGTGAAACACCTGAACAACTGGGATGAGCGGATACTCTAAAGGTGCGAGAAATTATTCTTAGGGGTATTCAGGTGGCAAAGAACTGCAAGGCAGTAGGCACAAAATATTCTCGGGGTATCTTGTAATAACAAGATCGACTGGGAATAAAAGTAAGCACGACAGGTGTAAGTATTTATCCATAGGGATATTTCGGTGGTAGGGAATTGCAAAAGCAACGGGCAAAAGGTCTCGAGAGAAAATCGGAGAGTATCTTCAAAATCTTCTGGTGCAGCCGGCGATCATTTGGACTGAAGGGGCTCTCCAGGAAAAAGTATTTTCGAGAACCTAAAGTTAGATTTTAGTAAAAAAATCGTTTAACCCGAATAGAAGAGAGTTCAGAATCCCGGAGTAAAGATCGAGGAGTAAAAGATCCTAATACCACCCAATGGCGACGTGGGCCCGTAAGCCGCACAGCCATGTTAGTAAAAACTTTTTTAATGACTAGACTCGACTTCAGCCAAGGAGTTGGAAAGGGGGATTCCTATAGGCAGTCGGCACTGATACCAACTTGTGACGCCCCCGATTTTCAATCGTACACTAATCATACACGCAAACGTGTATGATCAAGATCAGGGACTCACGGGAAGGTATCACAACACAACTCTAAAAATAAAATAAGTCATACAAGCATCATATTACAAGCCAGGGGCCTCAAGGGCTCGAATACAAGTGCTTGATCATAGACGAGTCAGCGGAAGCAACAATATCTGAGTACAGACATAAGTTAAACAAGTTGCCATAAGATGGCTAGCACAAACTAGGATACAGATCGAAACAGGCGCAGGCCTCCTGCCTGGGATCCTCCTAACTACTCCTGGTCGTCGTCAGTGGCCTGCATGTAGTAGTAGGCACCTCCAGTTTAGTAGGAATCGTCATCGATGGTGGCGTCTGGCTCCTGGGCTCCAGCATCTGGTTGCGACAACCAGGTAGAAAGGAAAGGGGAAAAAGGGGGGAAAGCAACCGTGAGTACTCATCCAAAGTACTCACAAGCAAGGAGCTACACTACGTATGCATGGGTATATGTGTAAAGGGCCATATTGGTGGACTGAACTGCAGAATGCCAGAATAAGAGCGGGATAGCTAATCCTGTCGAAGACTACGCTTCTAGCAGCCTCCGTCTTGCAGCATGTAGAAGAGAGTAGATTGAAGTCCTCCAAGTAGCATCGCATAGCATAATCCTACCCGGCGATCCTCCCCTCGTCGCCCTGTAGAAAAGCGATCACCGGGTTGTCTGTGGAACTTGTCTGGGTGTATTTTATTAAGTATCCGGTTCTAGTTGTCATAAGGTCAAGGTACAACTCCGGGTCGTCCTTTTACCGAGGGACACGGCTATTCGAATAGATAAACTTCCCTGCAGGGGTGCACCACATAACCCAACACGCTCGATCCCATTTGGCCGGACACACTTTCCTGGGTCATGCCCGGCCTCGGAAGATCAACACGTCGCAGCCCCACCTAGGCACAACAGAGAGGTCAGCACGCCGGTCTAAATCCTATGCGCGCAGGGGTCTGGGCCCATCGCCCATTGCACTCCTGCACGTTGCGTACGCAGCCGGAAGCAGACCTAGCAACCTCCATTACAAAGGAAGTCACGTTATGCGGTCCAATCTGGCGCGCGCCGCTCAGTCGCTGACGTCAAGAAGGCTTCGACTGATACCACGACGTCGAGTGCCCATATCTTTCCCACGTAGTTGGTTAGTGCGTATAGACCAAATGGCCAGACTCAGATCAAATACCAAGATCTCGTTAAGCGTGTTATTATGAAGCAACCGCGGACGCCGATCAGGGCCAGGCCCACCTCTCACGTAGGTGGTCTCAACCTGCCCTGTCACTCCGCCACAAAGATCCACACAGAGGGCCGTCGGGACAAAGGTCCTTTCAGCCCCCAATCCGTGAATCACTCGCGGGTACTCTTCGAGCGGACCCGACTTTAGTCACCATATGTATAGTATGTATATATGTATAGTATTTACCCGTGATCACCTCCCGAGTGATCACGGCCCAATAGTATAGCAAGGCAGACTGACAAGAATGTAGGGCCAATGGTGATAAACTAGCATCCTATACTAAGCATTTAGGATTGCGGGTAAGGTATCAATGATTGTAGCAACAATGATAGGCTATGCAACAGAATAGGAGTGACCGAACAGTAACATGCTACACTACTCTAATGCAAGCAGTATAGAGAAGAATAGGCAATATCTGGTGATCAAGGGGGGGCTTGCCTGGTTGATCTGGCAAGAGAGAGGGGTCGTCAACTCCGTAGTCGTACTGGGTAGCGGCGGCGTCGGTCTCGGTGTCTAGCGGAAGAAGAGGGGGAAGAAACAATGAATACAATGCAAACAGATGCATGAAGATGCATGATAAAGCAAAGTGTGATGCTAGGCGTGCCCTAACGCGGTATGAGGTGATGCCGGTGAAGGGGGGAAACATCCGGGAAAGTATCCCCGGTGTTTCGTGTTTTCGGGCAAAGGAGCCGGAGGGGGAAAGTTGCGAGTTCGATAGGTTAGGGATGCATGGCGGACGAACGGGCTGCGTTTCTGGATTCGTCTCATCGTTCTGAGCAACTTTCATGTTGAAAATAATTTAATCCGAGTTACGGTTTAAAAGATATGATTTTCTAAAGATTTTATTAATTTCTGGAATTTAATTAACTATTTAATTTAATTCGAAAATGGATTTATGACATCATCATGATGTCATGCTAACGTCAGCATTCAACAGAGTTGACTGGTCAACCTGACAGATGGGGCCATTGACTGGGTCAACAGCACGGTCAGCAGGCCCAGTCAGCAGTCAACAGTCCTGTTGACTTAGTCAAACTTACGCGTGGGTCCCACTTGTCATAGTCACAGTTTAACTAAACCTAATTAACTAGTTAATTAATCATTAGGTTATCTAATCAGAGTTAATCAGGTTAATTAGCAGATCTAATTATGTTAATTAATTAATTAATTAATTAATTAATATTTTTCTAATTCTTCTTTTTTTTAAACGTTCTGGGGCGGCCCCACATGTCAAAGGCACGGAGGCCTTAGCGGGCACAGGGCGGTGCGGGTGCTGCAGTTAACGGGCGCTGGGCGCCCGAGCCTGGTCAGGCGTGACCCAGGCGAGGCCAACGGCGCGGTCGCCGGACAGGGGAGGCGATGGAGGCCAGCGGGGGGACGCAGTGAGGCCGCAGCGGCGGGCGGACCAGAGGCAGGGCGAGGCCAGTGGCCAGGGCGGCCGCGGTGGCCTGCCAGCGCGTGGCGGAGAAGAAGTGCGGGGCTGACCTGCGGGACGGTGCGAAGAGCCGAGCGGGGTCACGGCGGCGACAGCGGAGCCGCGGGGAGGAGGCCACGGCCGTGATCGTGTGCGTGCAAGGGAGAGAGGAGGAGAGGGGGAGCTCAGCAGCGGCACCGGTGAGCACATCAGCGGGCAGATGCACGAGCGGGAGGGACCGCAGGGGGTGTGGGCGCGAGCGCGCGCTGTCGGCCACTGTCGGGCGCGACAGAGAACAGGCCACGCGCGAGCGCGGGCGTGCGCGCGCGTGAGCTGCGGTGACCACGGGGAAAGGAGGAAGGGGGGCTCACAGGGTGGTGTAGGGGTTCGGGCAGCGGGGGTTGAGGAGGAAGACGAAGACGACGTGCGTAGTGGTAGCAGGCCGGTGGGGAGGTCCGGCGAGGTGGAGGGCGGCGACGCAGCTCCGGGCTGCGGGGATCGTCGGTGGCGTCGGCGCGGTTTGTTCCCCCTCCCGATCCAATCGGGAGAGAGGGGAGGGAGATATTTTGGGGGAGGAGTGGGGTGTCGGTGGCGGTTCGGGGTCTCACCGGTGGGACGATATGGAGAGGGAGTGGGCGGCCTGGGCCGGTTTGGGCTGGCCTGGCTAGCAGCTGGGCCGACTGGCCCAGTGCGGGGGTTCCTTTTTTTTCTTCTGTTAGTTTTTGTTTTGTTTTCTATTTTTTTTATCTATTTTATTTTATTTTAGTTTTATAAAATTTAAATGCGACAACTAATTTGGTGTTATTAATTAGGTCACAACCCCAAATATTTTGGCACTTTAAATAAAGTATTTTGCATTTGCTTATTACTTTAAAAGCATTTTGGATAATTGTTTTATCATTGTTTTTAGTTTATTTGGTGCATTTAAGTACTTTATTAAAAGATGATTTCTTCACCAACATTTATTATGGATTATTTGACACATTAGGAACAATTTAGTTTTGACTTTTGAAAACTTTAATTGTTTTGACTTTAATTCAAATTTGAATTTGGATCGGTTCCGAACTAACACGAGATTATCAACAGTAATCGAGGTGACATGGCATCATTACCAGAGGGTTACTGTAGCTTGATTACCCGGGCGTCACATTCTCCATTGGTCCAATTAGTTTTTGTTCTAGTGCTTTATTCATTGCAAATTTTTGCTGCATAGGTGACCATGTTCTTGAGCTTTCATGTTAAATTTATGTGGTCCCAAGCAATTCCAATGCATGATATAGGCTCTAGGCACTTGTAGGAGTAGTTGCTATCAATCTTGTTTAGTTCTATTCACTCTTATTTTGAAGTTACTAAAATTTCAGAAATTTTCAGAAAAAGAAATATGCTTAGAAGAATGTACCAAGGTGGTTCCTCGGCAAAGAAAGGGCCAAGGATTGCTATACGTGAGCAAGATGTTAAATTGCCGAGGGACGCAAATGTACGGGCTTGTGAGTGGCCATCCGATGATTTTATGGTCGAAGCAGGCTTCAAGGAGGAATTTGACGCGTATGTGCGTAATGCCGGGCTGGAGGACTTCTTACAAGATAAGTGTCCTCAATACTATCAATTGACTGATTCCTTTGTGCGGAGGTTCCAATATAACTATACGCATAATTCTCCTAGTGTTATGTTTGATATTTATGATACATCTTATACCATGGATTTAGAGGATTTCACAACTGCTTGCAAACTCCCGCAGTGGGGTAATATTAATGATCCTCACAAATCTGAATTTAGAGATTTTCTTGCTAGTATCACTATGGGAGAATCTAGGGACATAGCACAAGCTACCATAGGGAGCATTCATTTTCCTGCTATACATTATTTTGCTCTTTTTATTGGTAGATGCATTAATAGTAAGGACAAAGCATGTCACATGTGTGTCCCTGATCTTTGTGTCCTCAAGAGTGCTGTGTTAGGTTATAAAGGTTATACCTTGGGGGCAATAGTTGCACGTAGGTTGTAGAATAATAGTAGACGGGGGGATTTATTTGGAGGAATTTATGCAACCCGTGTGGTTAATTTTCTTAATATAGCCCCACGAGAGGGGGATATGATTTTACCTCCTGTTTATTTGGATAAAGAAGCTATGTTCAATCATCATTTTCTTGAGAGGAATGAACAATTCCTCCATTATCGACTAATCTATGACAGGCGCAACGTCGTCCCTGTTACTCTTCCTGCCCCCTACCTTTTTGATTATCAGGCAAAAGGAAGATATGTTGTCACCAGGGAAGAAGCAGTTGAATACGAGAGGGGAATGGAGGCAGCTCGCCAACACGCTCCTGCTCAGGAGGCGGTCGCCTCTGCATCTCAGTACAACCCCAGCTTCACTTATGGATATCAGCCAGGCGGTCATTGGTACTAAACCAACTTAGGCCAAAAGCCTAAGCTTGGGGGAGTACGTATTTCTCACCGACTTTACATTCATGTTCACACACTAGTCGTCGGTGCTCATACTCTTTCATTGTATTATCCATGCTAGTTTAAATTTCTTTTTCTAGTTTTCTTCTTGTGTGTTGGTTAAAATCTTAAGAAAACCAAAAAAATAGTTAGTTTAATTTCCATGCTTGTATTAGAATTAAAATGAAAACCCAAAATGATTTCTAGTTCTTTTTTTACTTGTTGGGAGCTTTCCCGTGTAAATAGTTTTATTTTCTTTTCTTTCTTTTGGGGGTCGAGAAGACTATATTGAAAATGCTTAGTGGCTCTTATTTGCATGATTGTTTATTTAATTTAGAGCCCATACTACCTTGTCTTCTCTCTTGAGTTGAATGCTTGCAGATTCCACCTTAGTCCAATGCATGTGCACTCTCATTATTATACACATCGTTCGGTCATGCGAGTGAAAGGCAATAATGATGATATATGATGGACTTATTGGGATGAGAAAAGCTGGTATGAACTCGACCTCTCCTGTTTTTGTAAATATGATGATTTATCGTTCCTGAGTCAGCTATTATGAAGTAAACATATTTGCAATGACATTTAGAGATTATAGTTGCTTGAGCCATGCTTGATTAGCTATGAGTTATAATGGTTTACCTTGCGTGCCAACATGCTATTAGAATGATTATGATGTGATATGATGGGATGGTATCCTCCTTTGAATGGATTGAGTGACTCGACTTGGCACATGTTCACGCATGTAGTTGAATCAAATCAACATAGCCTTCATGATATTTATGTTCATGGTGGATTATATCCTACTCATGTTTGTATTCGGTGTGAATTAATTTTAATGCATGTTTATGACTGTTGTCGCTTTCTCAGTTGGTCGCTTCCCAGTCTTTTGCTAGCCTTCACCTGTACTAAGCGGGAATACTGCTTGTGCATCCAAACTCCTTAAACCCCAAAGTTGTTCCATATGAGTCCACTATACCTTCCTATATGCATTATTTACCTGCCGTTCCAAGTAAATTTGTATGTGCCAAACTCCAAACCTTTAAATGAAATTCTGTTTTGTATGCTCGAGCAGCTCATGTTACAACTAGGGCTGCCTATATCTTCCATGCTAGGTGGGTTATTCTCATGAGGAGTGGACTCCGCTCCTCATTCACGAGAAAGGGCCGGTAACCGGGATGCCCAGTCCCATGATCCAAAAAGATCAAAGCAAATCAAAACAATTAAACAAAACTCCCCCAGGGTTGTTGTATGTTGGAGGCACTCTTTGTTTCAAGCAAACCATGGATTGATGCTTGTTGGTGGTTGGGGGAGTATAAACCTTTACCATTCTGTTTGTGAACTGCCTATAATGCATGTAGTATGGAAGATACAACCATCTCATAGTTGTTGCGTTGACAGCAAAAGTATGCCGCTCAAAATGTTATTCAATCTCTATTTTAAAATCGAGCTCTGGCACCTCTACAAATCCCTGCTTCCCTCTGCGAAGGGCCTATCTATTTACTCTTATGTTGAGTCATCACCCTTCTTATTAAAAGCACCCGCAGGAGAGCACACTGTCATTTGCATTCATTACTATTGGTTTATATTGGGTATGACCTGACTGGATCTCTTTTACCATGAATTACACTGTTTAGTCAGTCCTTGATCTTTAAAGGTGCTCTGCATTTATGTTTTGCGGTCTCAGAAAGGGCTAGCGAGATACCATTTTGTTATATCATGTTATGATTATGTTGAGAAAGTGTTGTCATCCGAGTTTTTATTATTATGGCTCGCTAGCTAATTATGCTATTGATATGAGTAATTGTGAGACCTACGTGTTATTGTAAGTATGGTTAGTTCATAATATTTGCTGAAACTTGAATGCTGGCTTTTCATGTTACAATAACAAGAGCAAACAGAGTTTGTAAAAGTTTTTCTTTATCACTTTCAGTTTATCAACTGAATTGCTTGAGGACAAGCAAAGGTTTAAGCTTGGGGGAGTTGATATGTCTCCAACGTATCTACTTTTCCAAACACTTTTGCCCTTGTTTTGTACTCTAACTTACATGATTTGAATGAAACTAACCCGGACTGACGCTATTTTCAGCAGAACTGCCATGATGTTGTTTTATGTGTAGTAAACAAAAGTTCTCGGAATGTCCTGGAAATCCACGGAGGCACTTTTTGGAATTAATAAGAATTTTTGGCGAAAGAATCAACCCCAGAGGGCCCAGGGCCTATCCACGAGACAGGGGGCGCCCCCCCAGGGCGTGCCCCCTATCTTGTGGGCCCCCTGGACCTCCACTGACCTCAAATCCAACTCCATATATTCACGTTCGGGGAGAAAAAAATCAGAGAGAAAGTTTCATCGCGTTTTACGACACAGAGCCGCCGCCAAGCCCTAATCTCTCTCGGGAGGGCTGATCTGGAGTCTGTTCGGGGCTCCGGAGAGGGGGATTCGTTGCCGTCGTCATCATCAACCATCCTCCATCACCAATTTCATGATGCTCACTGTTGCGCGTGAGTAATTCCATCGTAGGCTTTCTGGAAGGTGATGGGTTGGATGAGATTTACCGTGTAATCAAGTTAGTTTTGTTAGGGTTTGATCGGTAGTATCCACTATGTTCTGAGATTGATGTTGCTATGACTTTGCTATGCTTAATGCTTGTCACTAGGGCCCGAGTGCCATGATTTCAGATCTGAACCTATTATGTTTTCATGAATATATGTGTGTTCTTGATCCTATCTTGCAAGTCTATAGTCACCTATTATGTGTTATGATCCGACAACCACGAAGTGACAATAATCGGGATACTTCTCGGTGATGACCGTAGTTTGAGGAGTTCATGTATTAACTATGTGCTAATGCTTTGTTCCGGTTCTCGATTAAAAGGAGGCCTTAATATTCCTTAGTCTCCACTAGGACCCCGCTTCCACGGGAGGGTAGGACAAAAGATGTCATGCAAGTTCTTTTCCATAAGCATGTATGACTATTTACGGAATACATGCCTACATTACATTGATGAATTGGAGCTAGTTCTATATCACCCTATGTTATAGCTATTACATGAGGAATCGCATCCGGCATAATTATCCATCACTGATCCATTGCCTACGAGCTTTTCACATATTGTTCTTCGCTTATTTACTTCTCCATTGCTATTGTTACAACTACTACAAAAACCCAAAAACATTTATCTTTACTTTTGCTACCGTTACCATTATTATCATACCACTTTTGCTACTAAATACTTTGATGCAGATACTAAGTTATCCAGGTGTGGTTGAATTGACAACTCAACTGCTAATACTCAAGAATATTCTTTGGCTCCCCTTGTGTCGAATCAATAAATTTGGGTTGAATACTTTACCCTCGAAAGCTGTTGCGATCTCCTACACTTGTGGGTTATCAAGGTACAGGGGAGACCAACCCATGCATGGGTTGATTCAGCCATGTCTTCCTCCGGCCATGATCTGCGTCACCTGCAAGGGATTGCAGCAGATAGGTGGGGAGGGAGCAAATCTCCAGATTGACAGCGGAGCAAGACTAATCGATCTTGGATTTGTTAGGCAGACCAAGAAGACGGACCGGGGAGGCACGGGATGGGTTGAGAATTAAAGGTGAAAGTGAAAGCGGAAGTGGAAGTGGAAGGGAAGACTTGAGAGACACTGATCAATCTTGGATTTGTTAGGCATACCAAGAAGATGGACTGGGGAGGCACGAGATGGGTTGACAATTAAAGGTGAAAGTGAAAGCAGAAGTGGAAGTGGAAGGGGAAGTGGAATGGGAGACTTGAGAGAGAGAGAGAGAGAGAGAGAGAGGACACTCGTGAGGTCAGATTGTGGTGGGTCCCTTGGCAATAACTGAACACCTATGTGGCAGCATTGTTGTACTTGTCGGTCCCATATGTAGTCACTTATTAGATGCCGATGTGGCAAGTGTGCTAAGGTGGGTAGGCTGCATGTCAAGAGAAATAGGTTAGTGGGGATGATCTATTTATGTATTATAGATATGCACGAGTAGAACACAATGAGTTATGGGCGATAATAGTCAAACTGCTTACCAGCATGTCTTACTTTGATTCGGCGGTATTGTTGGATGAAGCGGCCCAGACCAACATTACATGACCGCTTTCATGAGACTGGTTCTACCGACGTGCTTTGCACACAGGTGGCTAGTGGGTGTTTGTTTTGTTGGGGAACGTAGCAGAAATTCAAAAAAATTCTACGCATCACCAAGATCAATCTATGGAGTAATCTAGCAACGAGGGAAAGGGGAGTGCATCTACATACCCTTGTAGATCGCTAAGCGGAAGCGTTCAAGTGAACGGGGTTGATGGAGTCGTACTCGTCGTGATCCAAATCACCGATGATCCTAGTGCCGAACGGACGACACCTCCGCGTTCAACACACATTCAGCCCGGTGACGTCTCCCATGCCTTGATCCAGCAAGGAGATAGGGAGAGGTTGGGGAAGACTCCATCCAGCAGCAACACGACGGCGTGGTGGTGAAGGAGGAGCGTGGCAATCCTGCAAGGCTTCGCCAAGCACCGCGGGAGAGGAGGAGGACTTGGGAGAGGGGGAGGGCTGCGCCAGAACTTGGTTGCGGCTGCCCTCCCACCCCTCCACTATTTATAGGTGGGAGAGAAGGGGGCTAGCCCCCCTAGATCTCATCTAGGGTTGGGGGCAGCGGCCAAAGGGGGAGGAGTGCCTCCCAAGTCAAGTGGAGGCCCTCCCCCTTAGGCATTTCCTAAACGGCGCCCGTAGCGCCCGTTTTAGGCTTAACGGTAGAGGGCGCACACCCCTTTCACCGCACTAGGCCGGCCCACGTTACTTTTTTTAAAGACGCAAAAAGCAGCGTCCCCACGGTTACTCGAACTGGCGATCTTCTTGCTCAGAGTTCGTTGTCACAACCAACCAACCAGCCTACTTTACGTGTTTACTACTGGCCTTTTTCTTATATAATCTTTTTTTTATTTGCTGGAATGGATTTCTTTTTTTTCGTCTTTGGAATAGTTTTTTATTTTTCCTTTTTTATTGGAACGGTTTTGTTCATTTTTTCTTTTCTGCTAAATGCGTGAACATTTTCTGCAAAATCGATGAACTTCTCTCACCAAATTCCATGAACTTTTTTCAAAATCGATGAACTTTTTTTTCAAATTCAATGAACTTTTTTTGAAAACCAATGAACTTTTTTAAATTCGGTGAACTATTTTCGAATTGGATGAACTATTTTCAATGTCCAAAATATGTTCAGATTTTTCGAAATTCATTTGACTTTTCAGAAAATGTTTTTCGAAATTCCAAATTTTGTTCATGTTTTCGAATTTTGTTCGCATTTCAAAAATAGTTTTGAATTCCAAATTTTTGTTAACCATATTAAAGAAAAATGTTCACCATACATTGGAAAAATGTTCAGTGTGTATAAAATATGTTCATCATGTATAGAAATTTTGTTCAGCATGCATTCAAAAGGACTTCATCGTATTTAAAAAAAAGTTCTACGTGTATTTGAATATTGTTCACTATACATTGAAAAAATGTTCAGTGTGTATTAAAAATGTTCATCGTGTAGAGAAATTTTGTTCAGCATGTATTCAAAAAAAGTTCAGTGTATTTTAAAAAAATGTTCAGTGTTCTTTGAATAATGTTCACCCTATACTAAGAAAATGTTCAATGTGTATTCAGAACTATTTTTGAATACGCGGGCCTTTTTTTGCATGCCCAAGAACTCCATCCGTAATATTTGAACATATTTTCAATAATTGAAATGTATAAATGCCATAGTGTATTGTGCAATAAATAGCGCATCTATTTGCTGTTTATTTAAACTTTCGCGGTGGAAATATCCGCTAGCAGTTAGGTGGTGCAGTGGCTAGCCTCACCGTGTGGAAGCGAGAGGGCGCGAGGTCGAATCCCGGTCGGGAGGTATTTTTGGCTATCATTTTTCTCTCTGCTTTGTTGCGTGATCATGGGCCGGCCCATTCAACCGCTGCTGCGGGCGCCAGATCCCTTGCGCGGCGCTGAAGGCGCCCTATAGGAGGTCCCTCCCCCTTAGGGTTTCCCCTCTCCCATGCGCATGGGCCTTGGGGGGGCTCCTGCCCCTGGCCCATTAAGGCTAGGGCGCCCCCTTACAGCCCATGCTGCTGTATTGGACGTGGTGGAACATTTTCCGGACCTCTGGACCCCTCTGGAATCCTACGGAACCTTCTGGAAGCTTCCCGGTACAATACCGGAAAAAACCGAATTTTTCCCAGAACCCGAACAACAACTTTCCATATATAAATCTTTACCTCCGGACCATTCTGGAACTCCTCGTGATGTCCGGGATCTCATCCGGGACTACGAACAACATTCGGTAACCACATACAAACTTCCTTTATAACCCTAGCGTCATCAAACCTTAAGTGTGTAGACCCTACGGGTTCGGGAGACACGTAGACATGACCGAGACAACTCTCCGGCCAATAACCAACAGCGGGATCTGGATACCCATGTTGGCTCCCACATGTTCCACGATGATCTCATCGAATGAACCACGATGTCGAGGATTCAATCAATCCCGTATTCAATTCCCTTTGTCTAGCGGTATAGTACTTGCCCGAGATTTGATCGTCGGTATCCCGATACCTTGTTCAATCTCGTTACCGGCAAGTCTCTTTACTTGTTCCGTAACACATCATCCCGTGATCAACCCCTTGGTCACGTTGTGCACATTATGATGATGTCCTACCGAGTGGGCCCAGAGATACCTCTCCGTCACACGGAGTGACAAATCCCAGTCTCGATTCGTGCCAACCCAACAGACACTTTCGGAGATACCCATAGTGTACCTTTATAGCCACCCAGTTACGTTGTGACGATTGGTACACCCAAAGCATTCCTACGGTGTCCGGGAGTTGCACAATCTCATGGTCTAAGGAAATGATACTTGACATTATAAAAGCTTTAGCATACGAACTACACGATCTTTGTGCTAGGCTTAGGATTGGGTCTTGTCCATCACATCATTCTCCTAATGATGTGATCCCGTTATCAACGACATCCAATGTCCATGGTCAGGAAACAGTAACCATCTATTGATCAACGAGCTAGTCAACTAGAGGCTTACTAGGGACATGGTGTTGTCTATGTATCCACACATGTATCTGAGTTTCCTATCAATACAATTATAGCATGGATAATAAACGATTATCATGAACAAGGAAATATAATAATAACCAATTTATTATTGCCTCTAGGGCATATTTCCAACAGTCTCCCACTTGCACTAGAGTCAATAATCCAGTTCACATCGCCATGTGATTAACACTCACAGGTCACATCGCCATGTGACCAACATCCAAAGAGTTCACTAGTGTCACTAAACTAGTTCACATCATCATGTGATTAAGACTCAATGAGTTTTGGGTTTTGATCATGTTTTGCTTGTGAGAGAGGTTTTAGTCAACGGGTCTGCAACATTCAGATCCATATGTACTTCGCAAATCTCTAGGTCATATTGTAAATGTTGCTTCCACGCTCCACTTGGAGCTATTCCCAATGGTTGCTCCACCATACGTATCCGGTTTGCTACTCAGAGTCATTCGGATAGGTGTTAAAGCTTGCATCGACGTAACCCTTTACGCCGAACTCTTTATCACCTCCATAATCGAGAAACATGTCCTTATTACTCCAAGGACAATTTTGACCACTATCTGGTGATCCACTCCTTGATCACCTTTGTACCCTCTTGCCAGACATGTGGCAAGGCACACATCAGGTGCAGTACAAAGCATGACATACTGTATAGAGCCTATGGCTAAGGCATAGGGAACGACATCCGTCCTTTCTCTCTCTTCTGCCGTGGTCGAGCTTTAAGTCTTAACTTTATACCTTACAACTCAGGCAAGAACTCCTTCTTTGACTGATCCATCTTGAACACCTTCAAGATCATGTCAAGGTATGTGCTCATTTGAAAGTACCATTAAGAGTTTTGATCTATCCTCATAGATCTTGATGCTCAATGTTCAAGCAGCTTAATCCAGGTTTTCTATTGAAAACACTTTTCAAATAACCCTATATGCTTTCTAGAAATTCTACATCATTTCTGATCAACAATATGTTTACGACATATACTTATTAGAAATTCTATAGTGCTCCCACTCACTTCTTTGGAAATACAAGTTTCTCATAAACTTTGTATAAACCCAAAATCTTTGATCATCTCATCAAAGTGTACATTCTGACTCCGAGATGCTTGCTCTAGTCCATGGAAGGATCGCTGGAGCTAGCATACCTTTTAGCATCCTTAGGATCGACAAAACCTTTCTGATTGTATCACATACAACCTTTCCTTACGAAAACTGGTAAGGAAACTCGTTTTGACATCCATCTGCCAGATTTCATAAATGCAGCTAATGCTAACATGATTCCGACGGACTTAAGCATCACTACGGATGAGAAAATCTCATCGTAGTCAACTCCTTGAACTTTTGAAAAACTCTTTGCCACAAGTCGAGCTAGACGGTGACATTACCGTCCACGTCCGTCTTCTTCTTAAAGATCCATTTATCTCAATGGCTTGCCGATCATCGGGCAAATCCACCAAAGTCCATGCTTTGTTCTGATACATGGATCCTATCTCGGATTTCATGGCTTCTAACCATTTGTCTGAATATGGGCCCAACATTGCTTCTCCATAGCTCATAGGTTCATTGTTGTCTAGCAACATGACCTTTAAGACAGGATTACTGTACCACTCTGAAGTAGTACGCATCCTTGTCACCCTACGAGGTATGGTAGTGACTTGATCCGAAAGTTCATGATCACTATCATAAGATTCTACTTCAATTGGTGTGGGCGCCACAGGAACAACTTCCTGTGCCCTACTACACACTAGTTGAAGTGACGGTTCAGTAACCTCATCAAGTCTCCACCATGCTCCCACTCAACTTTCCGAGACAAACTTTTCCTCGAGAAAGGACCCGATTCAAGAAACAATCCCTATTGCTTTCGGATCTGAATTAGGAGGTATACCCAACTGTTTTGGGTGTCCTATGAAGATGCATTTTATCCGCTTTGGGTTCGAGCTTATCAACCTGAAACTTTTTCACATAAGCATCACAGCCCCAAACTTTTAAGAAACAACAACTTAGGTTTCTCCAAACCATAGTTCAAACGGTGTCGTCTCAACGGAATTACGTGGTGCCCTATTAAAGTGAGTGTGGTTGTCTCTAATGCCTAACCCATGAACGATAGTGGTAATTCGATAAGAGACATCATGGTACGCACCATATCCAATAGGGTGCAACTATGATGTTCGGACACACCATCACACTATGGTGTTCCAGGCGGTATTAATTGTGAAACAATTTCCACAATGTCTTAATTGCGTGCCAAAGCTCGTAACTCAGATACTCATCTCTATGATCATATCATAGACATTTTATCCTCTTGTCACGATGATCTTCAACTTCACTCTGAAATTACTTGAACCATTCAATAATTCAGACTTGTGTTTCATCAAGTAAATATACTCAGTATCTACTCAAATCATCCGTGAAGTAAGAACATAACGATATCCACTGCGTGCCTCAGCACTCATTGAACTGCACACATCAAAATGTATTACTTCCAACAAGTTGCTTTCTTGTTCTATTTCACTGAAATCGAGGCTTTCAGTCATCCTGCCCATATGGTATGATTTGCATTTCTCAAGTGATTCAGAATCAAGTGAGTCCAAACTGTCCATCTGCATGGAGTTTCTTCATGCGTATATACCAATAGACATGGTTCACATGTCTCAATCTTTTTCAAAAACGAGTGAGTCCAAAGATCCATCAACATGGAGCTTCTTCATGCGTTTTATACCAATATGACTTACATGGCAGTGCCACAAGTAGGTGGTACTATCATTACTATCTTATATCTTTTGGCATGAACATGTGTATCACTACGATCGAGATTCAATAAACCATTCATTTTGGATGCAAGACCATTGAAGGTATTATTCAAATAAACAGAGTAACCATCATTCTCCTTAAATGAATAACCGTATTGCGATGGACATAATCCAATCATGTCTATGCTCAACGCAAACACCAAATAACAATTATTTAGGTTTAACACCAATCTCGATGGTAGAGGGAGCGTGCGATGCTTGATCACATCAAGATTGGAAAACACTTCCAACACATATCGTCAGCTCACCTTTAGCTAGTCTCCTTTATTCCGTAGCCTTTTATTTCGAGTTACTAACACTTAGTAACCGAACCGGTATCTAATACCCTGGTGCTACTAGGAGTACTAGTAAAGTACACATTAACATAATGTATATCCAATATACTTCTATCGACCTTGCCAGCCTTCTCATCTACCAAGTATCTAGGGTAATTCTGCTCCAGTGACTGTTCCCCTTATTACAGAAGCACTTAGTCTCGGGTTTGGGTTCAACCTTGGGTTTTTTCACTAGAGCAGCAGCTGATTTGCCGTTTCATGAAGTATCCCTTCTTGCCCTTGCCCTTCTTGAAACTAGTAGTTTCACTAACCATCAACAATTGATGCTCCTTCTTGATTTCAACTTTCGCGGTGTCAAACATCGCGAATATCTCAAGGATCATCATATCTATCCCGGATATGTTATAGTTCATCACGAAGCTCTAGCAGCTTGGTGGCAATGACTTTGGAGAAACATCACTATCTCATCTGGAAGATCAACTCCCACTCGATTCAAGTGATTGTTGTACTCAGACAATCTAAGCACAAGCTCAACGATTGAGCTTTTCTCCCTTAGTTTGCAGGCTAAGAAAATCGTCGGAGGTCTTATACCTCTTGACGTGGGCACGAGCCTGAAATCCCAATTTCAGCCCTCGAAACATCTCATATGTTTTGCGACATTTCGAAATCGTCTTTGGTGCCTCAACTCTAAACCGTTTAACTGAACTATCACGTAGTTATCAAAACGTGTATGTCAGATGTTCGCAACATCCACAGACGACGTTCGAGGTTCAGCACACTGAGCGGTGCATTAAGGACATAAGCCTTCTACGAAGCAACGAGGACAATCCTCAGTTTACGGACCTAGTCCGCATAATTGCTACTATCAACTTTCAACTGAATTTTCTCTAGGAACATATCTAAATAGTAGAACTAAAGCGCGAGCTTACGACATAATTTGCAAAGATCTTTTGACTATGTTCAGGATAATTAAGTTCATCTTATGAACTCCCACTTAGATAGACATCCCTCTAGTCATCTAAGGGATTACATGATCCGAGTCAACTAGGCCGTGTCCGATCATCACGTGAGACGGACTAGTCAACGTCAGTGAACATCTTCATGTTGATCGTATCTTCTATACGACTCATGCTCGACCTTTCGGTCTTCCGTGTTCCGAGGCCATGTCTGTACATGCTAGGCTCGTCAAGTCAACCTAAGTGTATTGCGTGTGTAAATCTGGCTTACACCCGCTGTATTCGAATGTTAGAATCTATCACACCCGATCATCACGTGGTGCTTCGAAACAACGAACCTTCGCAACGTTGCACAGTTAGGGGGAACACTTTTCTTGAAATTATTGCGAGGGATCATCTTATTTAAGCTACCGTCGTTCTAAGCAAATAAGATGCATAAACATGATAAACATCACATGCAATCAAAAGTGACATGATATGGCCAATATCATTTTGCTCCTTTTGATCTCCATCTTCGGGGCTCCATGATCATCATCGTCACCGGCATGACACCATGATCTCCATCATCGTGTCTCCATGAAGTTGTCTCGCCAACTATTACTTCTACTACTATGGCTAATGGTTTAGCAATAAAGTAAAGTAATTACATGGCGTTGTTCATTGACACGCAGTTTATATAATAAATTAAGACATCTCCTATGGCTCCTGCCGGTTGTCATACTCATCGACATGCAAGTCGTGATTCCTATTACAAGAACATGATCAATCTCATACATCACATATCATTCATCACATTCTTTTGGCCATATCACATCACATAGCATACCCTGCAAAAACAAGTTAGACGTCCTCTAATTGTTGTTTGCATGTTTTACGTGGATGCTATGGGTTTCTAGCAAGAATGTTTCTTACCTATGCAAAAAGCACAACGTGATATGTCAATTGCTATTTACCCTTCATAAGGACCCTTTTCATCGAATCCGATCCGACTAAAGTGGGAGAGACTGGCACCCGCTAGCCACCTTATGCAACAAGTGCATGTCAGTCAGTGGAACCTGTCTCACGTAAGCGTATGTGTAAGGTTGGTCCGGGCCGCTTCATCCCACGATGCCGCCGAATCAAGATAAGACTAGTAACGGCAAGTAAATTGACAATATCGACACCCACAACTGCTTTGTGTTCTACTCGTGCATAGAAACTACGCATAGACCTAGCTCATGATGCCACTGTTGGGGAACATAGCAGAAATTCAAAAAAATTCTACGCATCACCAAGATCAATCTATGGAGTAATCTAGCAACGAGGGAAAGGGGAGTGCATCTTCATACCCTTGTAGATCGCTAAGCGGAAGCGTTCAAGTGAACGGGGTTGATGGAGTTGTACTCGTCGTGATCCAAATCACCGATGATCCTAGTGCCGAACGGACGACACCTCCGCGTTCAACACACATGCAGCCCGGTGACGTCTCCCATGCCTTGATCCAGCAAGGAGATAGGGAGAGGTTGGGGAAGACTCCATCCAGCAGCAGCACGACGGCGTGGTGGTGAAGGAGGAGCGTGGCAATCCTGCAGGGCTTCGCCAAGCACCGCGGGAGAGGAGGAGGACTTGGGAGAGGGGGAGGGCTGCGCCAGAACTTGGGTGCGGCTGCCCTCCCACCCCTCCACTATTTATAGGTGGGAGAGAGGGGGCTGGCCCCCGTATATCTCATCTAGGGTTGGGGGCGGCGGCCAAAGGGGGGAGGAGTGCCTCCCAAGTCAAGTGGAGGCCCTCCCCCTTAGGGTTTCCCCTCTCCCATGCGCATGGGCCTTGGGGGGGTTGGTTCCCCTGGCCCATTAAGGCTAGGATTCCCCCTTACAGACCATGCTGCTCTATTGGACGTGGTGGAACACTTTCCGGACCTCCGGACCCCTCCAGAATCCTCCGGAACCTTCTGGAAGCTTCCCGGTACAATACCGGAAAAAACCGAACTTTTCCTGGAACCCGAACAAAGACTTTCCATATATAAATCTTTACCTCCGGACCATTCCGGAACTCCTCGTGATGTCCGGGATCTCATCCGGGACTCCTAACAACATTGGGTAACCACATACAAACTTCCTTTATAACCCTAGCGTCATCAAACCTTAAGTGTGTAGACCCTACGGGTTCGGGAGACACGTAGACATGACCGAGACAACTCTCCGGCCAATAACCAACAGCGGGATCTGGATACCCATGTTGGCTCCCACATGTTCCACGATGATCTCATCGAATGAACCACGATGTCGAGGATTCAATCAATCCCGTATTCAATTCCCTTTGTCTAGCGGTATAGTACTTGCCCGAGATTTGATCGTCGGTATCCCGATACCTTGTTCAATCTCGTTACCGGCAAGTCTCTTTACTTGTTCCGTAACACATCATCCCGTGATCAACCCCTTGGTCACGTTGTGCACATTATGATGATGTCCTACCGAGTGGGCCCAGAGATACCTCTCCGTCACACGGAGTGACAAATCCCAGTCTCGATTCGTGCCAACCCAACAGACACTTTCGGAGATACCCGTAGTGTACCTTTATAGCCACCCAGTTACGTTGTGACGATTGGTACACCCAAAGCATTCCTACGGTGTCCGGGAGTTGCACAATCTCATGGTCTAAGGAAATGATACTTGACATTATAAAAGCTTTAGCATACGAACTACACGATCTTTGTGCTAGGCTTAGGATTGGGTCTTGTCCATCACATCATTCTCCTAATGATGTGATCCCGTTATCAACGACATCCAATGTCCATGGTCAGGAAACAGTAACCATCTATTGATCAACGAGCTAGTCAACTAGAGGCTTACTAGGGACATGGTGTTGTCTATGTATCCACACATGTATCTGAGTTTCCTATCAATACAATTATAGCATGGATAATAAACGATTATCATGAACAAGGAAATATAATAATAACCAATTTATTATTGCCTCTAGGGCATATTTCCAACATGTTTCTCCAGCCTTTGTTGAATCGAGTTTGACTACGCCCGGTCCTTGTTGAAGGTTAAAACAACACATTTGATGAAAAATCGTTGTGGTTTTGATGCGTAGGTAAGAACGGTTCTTGCTAGAAGCCCGTAGCAGCCACGTAAAACTTGCAACAATAAGTAGAGGACGTCTAACTTGTTTTTGCAGGGCTTGTTGTGATGTGATATGGTCAAGACGTGATGATATATAAATTTTTGTATGAGATGATCATGTTTTGTAAAAGTTATCAGCAACTGGGAGGAGCCTTATGGTTGTCGCTTTATTGTATGTAATGCAATCTCCATGTAATTGCTTTACTTTATCACTAAGCGGTAGCAATAGTCGTAGAAGCAATAGTTGGCGAGACGACAACGATGCTACGATGGAGATCAAGGTGTCAAGCCGGTGACGATGGTGATCATGACAGTGCTTTGGAGATGGAGATCAAAGGCACAAGATGATGATGGCCATATCATATCACTTATTTTGATTGCATGTGATGTTTATCCTTTATGCATCTTATTTTTCTTAGTACGGCGGTAGCATTATAAGATGATCCCTCACTAAATTTCAAGGTATAAGTGTTCTCCCTGAGTATGCACCGCCACGACAGTTCTTCATGCTGAGACACCACGTGATGATCGGGTGTGATAAGCTCTACGTTCACATACAACGGGTGCAAGCCAGTTTTGCACATGCAGAATACTCGGGTTAAACTTTACGAGCCTAGAATATGCAGATATGGCCTCGGAACACTGAGACCGAAAGGTCGAGCGTGAATCATATAGTAGATATGATCAACATAGTGATGTTCACCATTGAAAACTACTCCATCTCATGTGATGATCGGACATGGTTTAGTAGATATGGATCACATGATCATTTAGATGACTCGAGGGATGTCTATCTAAGTGGGAGTTCTTAAGTAATATGACTAATCGAACTTAAATTTATCATGAACTTAGTCCTGATAGTATTTGCAAATTATGTTGTAGATCAATAGCTCGCGATGTAGTTCCACGCTTATTTTTTGATATGTTCATAGAGAAAAATAAGTTGAAAGATGATAGTATAAATGATGCGGACTTGGTCCGTGATCTGAGGATTATCCTCATTGCTGCACAGAAGAATTATGTCCTTGATGCACCGCTAGGTGACAGACCTATTGCAGGAGCAGATGCAGACGTTATGAACGTTTGACAAGCTCGGTATGATGACTACTTGATAGTTTAGTGCACTATACTTACGGCTTAGAATCGGGACTTCAAAAATGTTTTGAATGCCACGGAGCATATAAGATGTTCCAAGAGTGGAAATTGGTATTTCAGACTCATGGCCGAGTCGAGAGGTATGAGATCTCTGACAAGTACTTTGCCTACAAAATGGAAGAGAATTGCTCAACCCGTGGGCATGTACTCAGAATATCTGAGTACTACGATCGCTTGAATAAAGTGGGAGTTAATCTTCCAGATAAGATAGTGATTGATAAAATTCTCTAGTCACTATCACCTAGTTACTGGAACTTCGTGCAAGGGATGACGAAAACAATTCTCGAGCTCTTCACGATGCTCAAATCAGCGAAGGTAGAAATCAAGAAAGAGCATCAAGTGTTGATGGTTAACAAGACCACTAGCTTCAAGAAAAAGGGCAAAGGGAAGAAGGCAAACTTCAAGAAGAATAGCAAGCAAGTTGCTGCTCCGGGAAAGAAGCCCAAGTCTGGACCTAAGCATGAAACCGAGTGCTTCTACTGCAAAGGAAATGGTCACTGGAAGCGGAACTGCCCCAAACCTTTGGCAGATAAGAAGGATGGCAAAGTGAACAAAGGTATATTTGATATACAGATTATTGATGTGTACTTTACTAGTGTTCATAGTAACCCCTAGGTATTTGATACCGGTTCAGTTGCCAATATTAGTAACTCAAAACAGGAGTTACAAAATGAATAGAGACTAGTTGAGGGTGAAGTGATGATGTGTGTTGGAAGAGATTCCAAGGTTGATAAGATCACCATCACATACTCCCTCTACCTTCGGGATTAGTGTTGAACCTAACTAAATGTTATTTGGTGTTTGCGTTGAGCATGAATATGATTGGATCATGTTTATTGCGATACATTTATTCATTTAAGTCAGAGAATAATTGTTGTTCTGTTTACATGAATAAAACCTTCTATGGTCATACATGTAAATGGTTTATTGAATCTCGATCGTAGTTATACACATATTCATAATATTGATGCCAAAAGATGCAAAGTTGATAATGATAGTGCAACATATTTGTGGCACTGCCGTTTAGATCATATTGGTGTAAAGAGCATGAAGAAACTCCACACGGATGGACTTTTGGAATCACTTGATTATGAATCATTTGATGCTTACGAACCATGCCTCATGGGCAAGATGACTAAGACTCTATTCTCTAGAACAATGGAGCAAGCCAATAACTTACTTGAAATAATACATACCGATGTATGCGGTCCAATGAGTGTCGAGGCTCGCGGCGGGTATCATTATTTTCTACCTTCATAGATGATTTGAGCAGATATGAGTATATCTACTTAATGAAACACAAGTCTGAAATGTTTGAAAAGTTCAAAGAATTTCAGAGTGAAGTGGAGAATCATCGTAACAAGAAAATAAAGTTTCTACGATCTTACCGCGGAGGCAAATATTTGAGTTACAAGTTTGGCCTTCATCTAAAACAATGTGGAATAATTTTCACAACTCACGCCACCTGGAACACCACATCGTAATGGTGTGTCTGAACGTCATAACCGTACTTTATTAGATATGGTGTGATCCATGATGTCTCTTACCGATTTACCACTATCATTTTGGGATTATGCATTAGAGACAGCTGCATTCACATTAAATAGGGCAACATCTAAATTCGTTGAGATGACGCCATATGAACTGTGGTTTAGCAAGAAACCTAAGCTGTCATTTCTTAAAATTTGGGGCTGTGATGCTTATGTAAAAAAGTTTCAACCTAATAAGCTCGAACCCAAATCGGAGAAATGTATCTTCATAGGATACCCAAAGGAAACTGTTGGGTACACCTTCTATCACAGATCTGAAGGCAAGATATTCGTTGCTAAGAATGGATCCTTTCTAGAGAAGGAGTTTCTCTCGAAAGAAGTGAGTGGGAGGAAAGTAGAACTTGATAAGGTAATTATACCTTCTCCTGAATTGGAAAGTAGTTCATCACAGAAATCATTTCCAGTGATTCATACACCAATCAGTGAGGAAGCTAATGATGATGATCATGAAACTTCAGATCAAGTTACTACCGTACCTCGTAGGTCAACCAAAGTAAGATCCACACCAGAGTGGTACGGTAATCCTGTTCTGGAGGTCATGTTACTTGACCATGACAAACCTACGAACTATGAGGAAGCGATGATGAGCCCAGATTCTGCGAAATGGCTTGAGGCCATGAAATCTGAGATGGGATCCATGTATGAGAACAAAATGTGGACTTTGGTTGACTTGCCCGATGATCGGCAAGCCATAGAGAATAAATGGATCTTCAAGAGGAAGACATACGCTGATAGTAGTGTTACTATCTACAAAGCTAGACTTGTCAAAAAAGGTCTTTTGACAAGTTCAAGGTGTTGACTACGATAAGATTTTCTCACTCGTAGCGATGCTTAAATCTGTCTGAATCATGTTAGCAGTTGCCACATTTTATGAAATCTGGCAAATGGATGTCAAAACTGCATTCCTTAATGGACATCTTAAAGAAGAGTTATATATGATGCAACCAGAAGGTTTTTTCGATCCTAAAGGTGCTAACAAAGTGTGCAAACTTCAGCGATCCATCTATGGACTGGTACAAGCATCTTGGAGTTGGAATATATGCTTTGATAAGTTGATCAAAGCATATAGTTTTATACAGACTTGTGGTGAAGTCTGTATTTACAAGAAAGTGGGTGGGAGCATACTTGCCCGAGATTTGATCGTCGGTATCTTCATACCTAGTTCGATCTCGTTGCCGGCAAGTCTCTTTACTCATTCTGTAATTCATCATCCCGCAACTAACTCATTAGTCACATTACTTGCAAGGCTTCTTATGATGTGTATTACCGAGAGGGCCCAGAGATACCTCTCCGATACTTGGAGTGACAAATCCTAATCTTGATCTATGCCAACCCAACAAACACCTTTGGAGATACCTATAGAGCATATTTATAATCACCCAATTATGTTGTGACGCTTGATAGCACACACGGTATTCTTTCGGTATCCGGGAGTTCCATAATCTCATAGTCAAAGGAATATGTATATGACATGAAGAAAGCTATATCAATAAAACTGAACGATCAATATGCTAAGCTAACAGATGGGTCATGTCCATCACATAATTCTCCTAATGATGTGATCCCGTTCATCGAATGACGACACATGTGTATGGTTAGGAAACTTAACCATCTTTGATTAATGAGCTAGTCTAGTAGAGGCTTACTAGGGACACGGTGATTTGTCTATGTATCCACAGATGTATCAAGTTTTTGGTTAATACAATTCTGACAATAATAATAAACATTTATCATGATATAAGGAAATATAAAATAACAAGTTTATTATTGCCTCTAGGGCATATTTCCTTCAATCAATAATGAAGAGTGCCCATCGGCAGTAGCACAAAATGAAAAACAAACATTATGATTCTGAAGAGGAGAACTCACCGATCAGTATGGAAAGAAGTACCATCGGCATGACTGATCAGCACGCATCCATAACTAACAACGACACTCAACTGCGTTATAAGAAGGAGAGGAAAAGTGAAGGTGATTGATTGAGACGAACGCATCAGGACATGAGACCCGTGTAAGGGAGAGGGCAAAAGCACGACGGCCTCTGATGGCAGCTCGCCTAGAGATTGCAAGGCGCGACTACAAGGTGAGCTAGCAAAAGGCATGGATGGCTCTACTGCTGGAGGTCAAGGTCGCGAGAGAGGCGCCGCCGCTACCACCTAGCGGCGGCCGCCACGCTAGGGTTTGCTACAAAAGGAGGAGTGGCGCAGGTTTTTTGGAAGACAAGGAGGAGCGACACAAATGGTACAATAGAAAGCCCATTGGGCCCAGATTTACACCAACTAGCCAAAATTTCATGGAGTAGCGGCCTAGCACCATTAGCGCTCGTTCCTAGCGATTAGTATGAGTGGACGTGGGATTGATCGCTAATCTGATGGCTAGAAACACATCAAAGTGATGATCCGACGGCTATGGGTGCTGATGGTCTAGGAGGGCTGGAAAGTTGCACAGTTTTAATGGAGTAGCGACGCAACACCGTTATCGCTCGTTCCTAGCGATTAGTATGAGTGGACGTGGGATTGATTGCTAATCTGATGGCCAGAAACACATCAAAGTGATGATCTGACGTCTATGGGTGCTGATAGTCTAGGAAGGCTGGAAAGTTGCATAGTTTTAATGTATCTAAATTTGGCTTGTTAGAATACATGTAGCATAAGGTATGTCTCTCCTCATTTATTTTGCTATAGGACCTTGTTGGTTGTATTCTTGGGTGCTTTGACAAGGAGCAATTACACAATGTGATTATGGTCTCTACTTACTTTGCAAGTAGTTCTGTGAAGCCATTGTGGCATGTACTTAGAACTTCTGTTGATGTGCAGTGCGTCAACCGATGACGGAGAAATTAGGTTCGTAATGAGTGCTTTATGTCGGGGTGAACGAGCTTCCATTAGGCCATTGATTTCCCAATGAAGGAGCTTTGAGGCAAGCACCGCAATGATGTATATTTGTATATGGCATAATATGTAGGAACCCTCTCCTTGTTTCCTTTTGTTCTTGGTTTCGCTCCAGTTGATTACTGCCAATTATTCTAGCTATTTTGTCGTACCCAGGTGCCTATGAGATCTGCACAGACAAAATTCATATTGATTTGTTTAGTTGTGGCACGTATCGCCGCTACAGCAGTATGGTTATTTAGTCCTCAAATAAGGTAGTTTCCATCTCCCCTTTACATATGATGGATATATATATGTGATACGTCCATTTTGCATCATGATTTCCTACTGTTATTTATAGTGTCTTTAATCAATATAACACTTTGTGGAGCAACTCTAATTCTGTTTCTCTCTTAATATGCAAGATTTACATGAAGAGGGAGATTGCCGGCAGCTGGAATTCTGGACCTAGAAAAGCTATGTCAGATATATATATTCTGCACATCTCCAAATGAGCTGAAATTTTATAGAGATTAATTTTGGAATAAATAAAAAATATTGGAGCAAAGAAGTGCTAGAGGGGGCCACCCAGGTGCCCGTGAGGCACCAGGGCGCGCCCTGGTGGCTTGTGGGGCCCCTGGCCAGCCTCCGGTGCCCATTTTCTGGTATATAAGCCCATTTGCCCTAGAAAAAAAATAAGGAGACGACTTTAGGGATGGAGCACCACCTTCTCGAGGTGGAACTTGGGCAAGAGCACTTTTGCTCTCCGATGGAGTGATTCCGCCGGGGATACTTCCCTCCGGGAGGGGGAAATCGAAGCCATCGTGATCTTCAACAACCCTCTCATCGTGGCAGGACCAATCTTCATCAACATCTTCACAAGTACCATCTCATCTCAAACCCTAGTTCATCTCTTGTATTCAATATCAAAACCTCAGATTGGTACATGTGGGTTGCTAGTAGTGTTGATTACATCTTGTAGTTGATGCTAGTTGGTTTATTTGGTGGAAGATCATATGTTCAGATCTATTATGCTATTCAACACCCCTCTATATTGTACATGAATATGATATGTGAGTAGTTACTTCTGTTCTTGAGGACATGGGAGAAGTCTTGTCATATGTAATCATGTGAATTTGGTACTCGTTCGATATTTCGATGATATGTATGTTGTTGATTCCCTTAGTGGTGTTATGTGAACGTCGACTACATGACACTTCACCATCTTTGGGCCTAAGGGAATGTATTGTGGATTAGTAATTAGATGATGGGTTGCTAGAGTGATAGAAGTTTAAACCCTAGTTTATGCACTATTCCGTAAGGGGCTGATTTAGATCCACATGTTTAATGTTGTGGTTAGATTTATCTCAGTTCTTCTTTCGTAGTTGCGGATACTTGGAAGAGGGGTTAATCATAAGTGAGAGGCTTTTTCTATTAAGAACAACACCCAAGCACCAGTCCACCCCACATACAAATTATCAAAGTAGCGAACGCGAATCAAACATACATGATGAAAGTGACTAGATGAAGGCTATTGTGTCCGGACGGCTACCGTCGTTGATGGTGGAGGTTGTGCCCTCCCTCGTGCCGACGGTGCTGCGGCCCTAGTCCCGGATCCTATTCCCCGCTGTGCAGGCCTCACTTCGTGGTGCCGTGGTGAGACGGCGTGGAGGCTTCATGGCCACGGTGGCGCAAGATGGTGGTCGGTTTGGTGGCAGGCTCTGGAGCATCTGAGGTGAAGGTTGGGATTGGGGGAAACCCCTGTCGGCCTGGCCGACATCGACACCGGTGGGTGCCATCGGACCTTCCTGGAGGGCGTCAGGGGCGACCCTGATAACCCACAAGTGTAGGGGATCGCAACAGCTTTCGAGGGTAAAGTATTCAACCCAAATTTATTGATTCGACACAAGGGGAGCCAAAGAATATTCTTGAGTATTAGCAGTTGAGTTGTCAATTCAACCACACCTGGATAACTTAGTATCTGCAGCAAAGTGTTTAGTATCAAAGTAGTATGATAATAAAGGTAACAGTAGCAAAAGTACTGTTTTTGGGTTTTGTAGTAGTTGTAACAGTAGCAACGGAAAAGTAAATAAGCGAAGAACAATATGTGAAAGCTTGTAGCCAATGGATCAGTGATGGATAATTATGCCGGATGTGATTCCTCATGTAATAGTTATAACATAGGGTGACACAGAACTAGCTCCAATTCATCAATGTAATGTAGGCATGTATTCCCTAAATAGTCATACGTGCTTATGGAAAAGAACTTGCATGACATATTTTGTCCTACCCTCCTGTGGCAGCGGGGTCCAAGCGGAAACTAAGGGATATTAAGGCCTCCTTTTAATAGAGAACTGGAACAAAGCATTAGCACATAGTGAATACATGAACTCCTCAAACTACGGTCATCACCGAGAATTATCCCGATTATTGTCACTTCGGGGTTGTTGGATCATAACACATAATAGGTGACTATAGACTTGCAAGATAGGATCAAGAACACACATATATTCATGAAAACATAATAGGTTCGGATCTGAAATCATGGCACTCGGGCCCTAGTGACAAGCATTAAGTATAGCAAAGTCATAGCAACATCAATCTCAGAACATAGTGGATATTAGGGATCAAACCCTAACAAAACTAACTTGATTACATGGTAAATCTCATCCAACCCATCACCGTCCAGCAAGCCTACGATGGAATTACTCACGCACGGCGGTGAGCATCATGAAATTGGTGATGGAGGATGGTTGATGATGACGACGGCGGTGAATCCCCCTCTCCGGAGCCCCGAACGGATTCCAGATCAGCCCTCCCGAGAGAGATTAGGGCTTGGCGGGGGCTCCATGTTGTAAAACGCGATGAAACTTTCTCTTTGATTTTTTTCTCCCCGAACGTGAATATATGGAGTTGGAGTTGAGGTCGGTGGAGGTCCAGGGTGCCCACGAGATAGGGGGGCGCGCCCAGGGGGAGGGGGCGCGCCCCCCTGTCTCGTGGACAAGGTGTGGGCCCCTGGTCTTGATTCTTTCGCTAATATTTTTTATATTTTCCAAAAAGTGCCTCCGTGGATTTCCAGGACATTTCAAGAACTTTTATTTTCTACACATAAAACAACATCATGGCAGTTCTGCTGAAAACAGCGTCAGCCTGGGTTAGTTTCATTCAAATCATGCAAGTTAGAGTCCAAAACAAGGGCAAAAGTGTTTGGAAAAGTAGATACGTTGGAGACGTATCAACTCCCCCAAGCTTAAACCTTTGCTAGTCCTCAAGCAGTTCAGTTAATAAACTGAAAGTGATAAAGAAAAACTTTTACAAACTGTGTTTGCTCTTGTTGTTGTGAACATGAAAAGCCAGCATTCAAGTTTCAGCAAATAGTATGAACTAACCATACTCACAATAACACTTAGGTCTCACAATTACTCATATCAATAGCATAATCAGCTAGCGAGCCATAATTATAAAACTCGGATGACAACACTTTCTCAAAACAATCATAACATGATATAACAAAATGGTATCTCGCTAGCCCTTTCTGAGACCGCAAAACATAAATGCAGAGCACCTTTAAAGATCAAGGACTGACTAAACACTGTAATTCATGGTAAAAGAGATCCAGTCAAGTCATACCCAATATAAACTAAAAGTAATGAATGAAAATGATAGTGTGCTCTCCAGCGGGTGCTTTTTAATAAGAAGGGTGATGACTCAACATAAAAGTAAATAGATAGGCCCTTCGCAGAGGGAAGCAGGGATTTGTAGAGGTGCCGGAGCTCGATTTTAAAATAGAGATTGAATAACATTTTGAGCGGCATACTTTTGCTGTCAACGCAACAACTATGAGATGGCGATATCTTCCATACTACATGCATTATATGCAGTTCCCAAACAGAATGGTAAAGGTTTATACTCCCCCAACCACCAACAAGCATCAATCCATGGCTTGCTCAAAACAATGAGTGCCTCCAACTAACAACAACCCTGGGGGAGTTTTGTTTAATTATTTTGATTTGCTTTGATCTTTTTGGATCATGGGACTAGGCATCCTGGTTACCGGCCCTTTCTCGTGAATGAGGAGAGGAGTCCACTCCTCTTGAGAATAACCCACCTAGCATGGAAGATATAGGCAGCCCTAGTTGAAACATGAGCTGCTCGAGCATACGAAACAGAATTTCATTTGAAGGTTTGGAGTTTGGCACATACAAATTTACTTGGAACGGCAGATAAATACCGCATATAGGAAGGTATAGTGGACTCATATGGAACAACTTTGGGGTTTAAGGAGTTTGGATGCACAAGCAGTATTCCCGCTTAGTACAGGTGAAGGCTAGCAAAAGACTGGGAAGCGACCAATTGAGAGAGCGACAACAGTCATAAACATGCATTAAAATTAATTTACACCGAGTACAAGCATGAGTAGGATATAATCTACCATGAACATAAATATCATGAAGGCTATGTTGATTTGTTTCAACTACATGCGTGAACATGTGCCAAGTCGAGTCACTCAATTCATTCAAAGGAGGATACCATCCCATCATACCACATCATAATCATTCTAATAGCATATTGGCACGCAAGGTAAACCATTATAACTCACAGCTAATCAAGCATGGCACAAGCAACTATAATCTCTAAATGTCATTGCAAATATGTTTACCTAATAATAGGCTGACTCAGAAATGATGAACTCATCATATTTACAAAAACAAGAGAGGTCGAGTTCATACCAGCTTTTCTCATCTCAATAAGTCCATCATATATCGTCATTATTGCCTTTCACTTGCATGACCGAATGATGTGTATAATAATAAGAGTGCACGTGCATTGGACTAAGCTGGAATCTGCAAGCATTCAACTCAAGAGAGAAGACAAGTAATATGGGCTCTAAGTTAAATAAACAATCATGCATATGAGAGCCACTAAACATTTTCAATATGGTCTTCTCGACCCCCAAAGGAAAGAAAAGAAAATAAAACTATTTATACGGGAAAGCTCCCAACAAGTAAAAAGAAGAACTAGAAATCTTTTTGGGTTTTCATTTTAAATGCTACTACAAGCATGGAAATTAAGTTAACTAATTTTTTTTGGTTTTTCTTAATGTTTATAAGACACACAAGAAGAAAGCTAGAAAATAAAATTAAACTAGCATGGATAATACAATGAAAGAGTATGAGCACCGACGACTAGTGTGTGAACATGAATGTAAAGTCAGTGAGAAATACGTACTCCCCCAAGCTTAGGCTTTTGGCCTAAGTTGGTCTAGTACCAAGGACCGCCTGGCTGATATCCGTAAGTGAAACTGGGGTCGTACTGCGATGCAGCGGCAACCGCCTCCTGAGCTGCGGCGTGTTGGCGAGCTGCCTCCGCTCTCCCCTTGTGTTTAGCTGCTTCCTCCCTGGTGACAACATATCTTCCTTTTGCCTGATAATCAAAAAGGTGGGGAGCAGGAAGAGTAACATGGATGACGTTGCGTCTGTCATAGATTAGTTGATATTGGAGGAATTGTTCATTCCTCCTTAGAAATTGATGATTGACCATAGCTTCATAATGCAAATAAACAGGAGGTATCAACATATCTCCCTCTCGTGGGGCTATACCTAGATAATTAGCCACACGGGTTGCATAAATTCCTCCAAATAAATCTCCCTTTCTACTATTATTCTGCAACCTACGTGCAACTATTGCCCCCAAGTCATAACCTTTATAACCTGACACATCACTCTTGAGGACACAAAGATCAGGGACACACATGTGACATGCTTCGTCTTTACCGTTAATGCATCTACCAATAAAGAGAGCAAAATAATGTATAGCGGGAAAATGAATGCTCCCTATGGTAGCTTGTGCAATATCCCTGGATTCTCCCATAGTGATACTAGCAAGGAAATCTCTAAATTCAGATTTGTGAGGATCATTAATATTACCCCACTGCGGGAGTTTGCAAGCAGTTGTGAAATCCTCTAAGTCCATGGTATAAGATGTACCATAAATATCAAATATGACACTAGGAGAATTAGACGCACAGTTATATTTAAACCTCCGCACAAAGGAGTCAGTCAATTGATAGTACTGAGGACACTTATCTTGTAAGAAGTCCTCCAGCTCGGCATTACACACAAACGTGTCAAATTCCTCCTTAAAGCCTACTTCGACCATAAAATTATCGGATGGCCACTCACAAGCTCGTACATCCGCGTCCCTCGGCAATTCAACATCTTGCTCATGTATAGAATCCTGGGCCCTTTCTTCACTGAGGAACCACCTTGGTACATTCTTCTAAGCATAATTCTTTTTCTAAAATAATTCTGAAATTTTAGTAACTTCAAAATAAAAGTGAATAAAACTAAATAGGATTGGTAGCAACTACTCCTACAAGTGCCTAGAGCCTATATCATGCGTTAGAATTGCTTGGGACCTCATAAATTTAACATGCAAGCTCAAGAACATGGTCACCTCTGCAGCAAAAATTTGCAATGAATAAAGCACTTGAACAGAAACTAATTGGACCAATGGAGGAGTCACATACCAAGCAACAATCTACCAAAGCAGTTTTGTGAATGGAGCTTTGAGCAAGGAGATCGAAAATCGTAGCAAAATGAGCTAGAACTCGTGCTTGAGCTGGATGGGGATATTTTTGGGTAAAAGATGAAGTGTGTGGGTGCTGTCATAAGTGGAGGGGGCCCACCAGGGGCCCATGACACAGGGGGGCGTGCCCAGGTGGGGTGGGCGCGCCCTCCACTCTCGTGGCCTGGTGCTTGCCCCTCCTGTAGTGATTTCAGTGCCTAAAATCTTCAAATATTCCATAAAAAATCATACTAAATTTGCAGGGCATTTGGAGCACTTTTATTTCCGGGATATTTTTTAATGCACGGACAATTCATAAAACAGACAGATAATACTATTTTTGCTTTATTTATTCTAAATGACAGAAAGTAAAAAGAAGGTACAGAAGGTTGTGCCTTCTAGTTTCATCCATCTCATGATCATCAAAATGAATCCACTAACAAGGTTGATCAAGTCTTGTTAACAAACTCATTCCGAATAACACGGAACCGGAGAAATTTCGAATAACACTAAGTTACCTCAACGGGGATATGAAAATCCCCAACAATAAGAATATCATACTTTTTACTTGATAGTAGGGAGAGGAAATTCAAAACCTCCAATAATGATAGTTGGAACTTTTCCAATTGAATTGATGCTATGAACTTGAGATTGTTTCCTCGGAAAGTGTACCGTATGCTCATTACCATTAACATGAAAAGTGACATTGCCTTTGTTGCAATCAATAACAGCCCCTGCAGTATTCAAAAAGGGTCTACCAAGGATAATCGGCATACTATCATCCTCGGGAATATCAAGAATAACAAAGTCCATTAAGATAGTGACATTTGCAACCACAACAGGCACATCCTCACAAATACCGACAGGTATAACAGTTGATTTATCAGCCATTTGCAAAGATATTTCAGTAGGTGTCAACTTATTCAAATCAAGTCTACGATATAAAGAGGCATAACACTAACACCAGCTCCAAGATCACATAAAGCAGTTCTAACATAATTTCTTTTAATGGAGCATGGTATAGTTGGTACCCCCGGATCTCCAAGTTTCTTTGGTATTGCACCTTTAAAAGTGTAAGTGGCAAGCATGGTGGAAATTTCAGCTTCCGGTATCTTTATTTTGTTTGTAATGATATCCTTCATATATTTAGCATAAGGATTCACTTTAAGCATATCAGTTAAGCGCATACGTAAGAAAATAGGTCTAATCATTTCAGCAAAGCGCTCAAAATCCTCATCATCCTTTGTCTTGGATAGTTTAGGAGGAAAGGGCATGGGTTTTTGAACCCATGGTTCTCTTTCTCTACCATGCTTCTTAGCAACAAAATCTCTCTTATCATAACATTGATTCTTTGATTGTGGGTTATCAAGATCAACAGCAGGTTCAATCTCTACTTCATTGTTTTTGCTAGGTTGAGCATCAACATGAACATTATCATTAACATTATCACTAGGTTCATGTTCATCACCTGATTGTGTTTCAGCATCAGAGATAGAAATATCATTGGGATTCTCAGGTGTGTCTACAGTAGGTTCACTAGAAGCATGCAAAGTTCTATCGTTTTTCTTTTTCTTCTTTTTAGAAGAACTAGGTGCCTCTAAATTATTTCTCTGAGAATCATGCTCTATTCTCTTAGGGTGGCCTTCAGGATACAAAGGTTCCTGAGTCATTCTACCAGTTCTAGTGGCCACTCTAATAGAAAAGTCATTTTTATTATTTAATTCATCAAGCAAATCATTTTGAGCTTTGAGTACTTGCTCAGCTTGAGTAGCAACCATAGAAGTATATTTGCTAATGAGTTTGAGTTCACATTTAACTCTAGCCATATTATCGCTTACGCGTCCTACCTCGAAAGCATTATTCTTTAACTCTCTACCAACATAAGCATTAAAACTTTCTTGTCTAGCCATAAAGTCATCAAATTCATCTAAGCATGGGCTATGAAATTTAGTAGAGGGGATTTCAACTTTATCATATCTATAGAGAGAATTTACCTTTACTACCTGTCTCGGGTTATCAAGACAATGTGGTTCTTCAACAGGCGGTATATTAAGACCATGTATTTCTTCAATAGGTGGTAAATTCTTAACATCTTCAGCTTTAATACCTTTTTCCTTCATTGATTTCTTTGCCTCTTGCATATCTTTAGGACTGAGAAATAAAACACCTCTCTTCTTCTGAGTGGGTTTAGGAATAGGCTCAGGAGTTGGCTCAATTGGTTCAGGAATTTCCTCGGGAATTGGCTCAGGAAGAGTCCAATTATTTTCATTAGTCAACATATTATTCAATAGTAATTCAGCTTCGTCGACTGTTCTTTCCCTGAAAACACAACCAGCACAACTATCCAAGTAGTCCTTGGAAGCATCGGTTAGTCCATTATAAAAGATATCAAGTATTTCATTTTTATTGAGAGGATGATCAGGCAAAGCATTGAGTAACTGGAGAAGCCTCCCCCAAGCTTAGCGATCTTCAATTATATATTTCCCGCAAGGCAGCTTGTTTCTTATGAGCAGGAAAATATTTAGCAGAGAAGTAATATATCATATCCTGGGGACTACGCACACAACCAGGAGCAAGAGAATTATACCAAGTCTTAGCATCACCCTTTAATGAGAACGGAAATATCTTAAGGATATAAAAATAGCGAGATTTATCATCACGAGTGAACAGGGTAGCTATATCATTCGACTTGGTAAGATGTGCCACAACAGTTTCAGATTCAAGGCCATAAAAAGGATCAGATTCAACTAAAGTAATAATCTCAGGATCGACAAAGAATTCATAATCCTTATCAGTAACACAGATAGGTGAAGTAGCAAAAGCAGGGTCAGGTTTCATTCTAGCATTAAGAGACTGCTGCTTTCATTTAGCTAATAACTTTTTAAGATCATATCTATCATTGCAAGCAAAGATAGCTCTAGCAGCTTCTTCATTCTTCACATAACCCTCAGGAACTACAGACAATTCATAATCATCGGGAGAATTTTCATCATCACTATCATCAATAATAGCATCTTCAATAATTTCATTCCCCCTAACTCTAGCAAGTTGTTCATCAAGAAATTCACCTAATGGCAAAGTAGCATCATGCACAGAAGTAGTTTCATCATGCATAGCAGAAGTGGCATCATCAATAACATGCGACATATCAGAATTCATAACAGTAGCAGGTTTAGGTGTCGCAAGCTTACTAATAACAGAAGGAGAATCTAGTGCAGAGCTAGATGGCAGTTCCTTACCTCCCCTCGTAGTTGAGGGCAAAATCATAGTTCTGTCGTCTTTCAAGTTCTTCATAGTGATCAACAGATATAAATCCCAAGTGACTCAGAGAATAGAGCTATGCTCCCTGGCAACGGCGCCAGAAATTAGTCTTGATAACCCACAAGTGTAGGGGACCGCAACAGCTTTTGAGGGTAAAGTATTCAACCCAAATTTATTGATTCGACACAAGGGGAGCCAAAGAATATTCTTGAGTATTCGCAGTTGAGTTGTCAATTCAACCACACCTAGATAACTTAGTATCTGCAGCAAAGTGTTTAGTAGCAAAGTAGTATGATAATAAAGGTAACACTAGCAAAAGTAATGTTTTTGGGTTTTGTAGTAGTTGTAACAGTAGCAGCGGAAAAGTAAATAAGCGAAGAACAATATGTGAAAAGCTCGTAGGCAATGGATCAGTGATGGATAATTATGTCGGATGCGATTCCTCATGTAATATTTATAACATAGGGTGACACAGAACTAGCTCTAATTCATCAATGTAATGTAGGCATGTATTCCGTAAATAGTCATGCGTGCTTATGGAAAAGAACTCATCTTTTGTCCTACCCTCCCGTGGCAGCGGGGTCCTAGCGGAAACTAAGGGATATTAAGGCCTCCTTTTAAAAGAGAACCGAAACAAAGCATTAGCACATAGTGAATACATGAACTCCTCAAACTACGGTCATCACCGAGAAGTATCCCGATTATTGTCACTTCGGGGTTGTCGAATCATAACACATAATAGGTGACTATAGACTTGCAAGATAGGATCAAGAACACACATATATTCATGAAAACATAATAGGTTCAGATCTGAAATCATGGCACTCAGGCCCTAGTGACAAGCATTAAGTATAGCAAAGTCATAGCAACATCAATCTCAGAACATAGTGGATACTAGGGATCAAACCCTAACAAAACTAACTTGATTACATGGTAAATCTCATCCAACCCATCACCGTCCAGCAAGCCTATGATGGAATTACTCACGCACGGCGGTGAGCATCATAAAATTGGTGATGGAGGATGGTTGATGATGACGATGGCGATGAATCCCCCTCTCCGGAGCCCTGAATGGATTCCAGATCATCCCTCCCGAGAGAGATTAGGGCTTGGCGGCGGCTCCGTGTCGTAAAACATGATGAAACTTTCTCTCCGATTTTTTTCTCCCCGAACGTGAATATATGGAGTTGGAGTTGAGGTCGGTGGAGGTCCAGGGGGCCCACGAGATAGGGTGTGGGACCCCTGGTCTCGTGGACAGGGTGTGGGCCCCCTGGTCTTGATTCTTTCACCAATATTTTTTATATTTTCCAAAAAGTGCCTCCGTAGATTTTCAGGACATTCCGAGAACTTTTCTTTTCTACACATAAAACAACATCATGGCAGTTCTGGTAAAAACAGTATCAGTCCGGGTTAGTTTCGTTCAAATCATGCAAGTTAGAGTCCAAAACAAGGGCAAAAGTGTTTGGAAAAGTAGATACGTTGGAGACGTATCAGACCCTTCCTCTCGCCTCGCCGCGTATTGGGGGAAACCCTTGGCAGCAACGTCGTCATCGTCGCGGTCCTTCTTGGAGGTGTTGATTGGTAACGGTGCTTCGGAGCCTTGGAGCTTGGTGGGAGATCTTCGATGGGCGAAGTGGTCGTGAAGCTTCTTCATTTTCGTTGATTCGTCGTTGTCGGCATTTTTTTCTCTTGTTGTTTCTCTTTCGTTTCTTTTGGGTGTGATTGTGCTGCTTCCGCCCCAGCACCTATCATTGGCTGTATCAGTTGGTTTCTTTGTAATACAAAGCGGGGGGAAACCCTTTTTCGGAAAAAAGTGACTAGATGAATTTCCTATGTGTCCTCAAGAATGCTTAGCTTATTATAAGAGATCGTTTCGGCCTGTCCTTTTCAACAAAAAAGATTGGGCTACCTTGCTGCACCTTAGTTACTATTGCTACTTGTTACAAATTATCTTGCTGTCAAACTACTCGTTACCGACAATTTTAGTGCTTGTAGAAAATACCTTGTCGAATACCGCTTGTCATTTCCTTCTGCTCCTTGTTGGGTTCGACACTCTTACTTATCGAAAGGACTATGATAGATCCCCTATACTTGTAGGTCATCAAAGCTCTTTTCTGGCGCCATTTCCAAGGAGTGAAGCGCCTTTGGTAGGTGGGATTTGGTAGGGAACATTTATATTACGTGTTGAAATTTACTGTTACTTGCTAATATGGAAAACAATCCTTTGAGGGGTTTGTTCGTGTTATTTTCACCTCGACCGGAAGCACAAAGAGTTGCTCCTTAACCTACTGTACCTACTGAAAATATTTGTTATGAGATTCCTTTGGGTGTGATAAATTGCTACCTAATCCTTATGCAGGAGAAAGAACATTACCTCCTGATATGCACCTAATCTATGTGGATGAAATTTATGGATTATTTAAGGTTGCAGGTTGATACGTCTTCAACGTATCTATAATATTTGATTGTTTCATGTTGTTATATTATCATTCTTGGATGCTTTATAATCATTTTATAGCAACTTTATATCATTTTTTGGGACTAACCCATTGACATAGTGTCAAGTGCCAGTTGCTGTTTTTTGCTCGTTTTTTACTTCGCAGAATATCCCTATCAAAGGAGTCCAAATGCAGTGAAACTTTTTGGAGATTTTTTTTTGGACCAGAAGACAACTTGGGAGCCAAGGACGCACCTGGGGGAGGCCCATGGGGCCCACAAGACACCAGGGCGCACCAGAGAACCCTGGCGCGCCCTGATGGATTCTGGGGCCCGCGGGGGTCTCCTGCACTGCCTCTTCGCTGTATAAATCCTCAGAAATTCCAGAAACCCCAGGGGAGCAGATGAAACACAATTCTAGCTGCCGCGAGTTCCAGAACCACGAGATCCAATCTAACACCATCACGGAGGGGTTCATCATCCTGATTGGTGCCTCTCTGATGATGCGTGAGTAGTCCACCATAGACCTACGTGTCTGTAGGCAATAGCTAGATACATTTGATGTAATGACTTTTGCGGTGTGTTTGTTGGGATCCAATGAATTTTGAGTTTATGATCAATTTTTATCCATGAATATTATTGGAGTCTTCTTTGATCTCTTATATGCATGATTACTTATAGCCTTGTATTTCTTCTTCGAATCTTTGGTTTAGTTAGGCCAACTAGATAGATTTTTCTTGCCATGGGAAAACGTGCTTTGTGATAGAAATGCACATTGAGAGCCGACCTGTCGTTGTCATGGGAATCATCGCCGGTTCAATGCATGCTCGTCGTGAACCCACACACCGGTGGCCAGATGATGGCGATGGTAATCGAGGAGTCATGAATGCGCCAATACTCTATTTCACATGTTTCTCACCGCGGAAAAAAGAGAACAAAAATTGAACAGACATCAATGACAAGCCACTAGGGGTAGCCAGTGATAATAAAGTAGTAGCAGCACTGATGGTGCATTTTGACTTTAGTCTGTGATGAACAGTCGACCTCGCTACGGTTGAGGACAATAACACATACATACCGTTAACCGTCTTGGTAGTCCTGTAGAGGCTCATCACTGACGCGTCCGCGCTGTCCCTCCAGTGATGACCCTCATCACTGACGCGTGGTCATAGGCCAGTTAGTGATGAGTAGTCACTTGTGTTTGGTTTTGTAGTAGTGTTGGGGGCGAAACACAAATTTTATGTAAATTACATGACAAGTCAACATTAATATAGAACAGAAGAGATGTTAACCCCAAGGCGCGACTCTGTAGTAGTGCCATGGGCGCCGTGGTTTGGGGTCCGTTGTCAAATCCCCGGAACACAATGCTACTTAAATCACGTAACAGTTCAACACGGGTGTAGAAGAGAAGACATGTGGACCCCATTTCATGGCTGCGGGTACAAAATAGTTACGAGAAGTGATGCCATGGGGAATGCCAACAACAAAATATAGCAAGTAAATACAATAGAAAAATGTATGTCACGACATAACTAACGATGTTTTTAATGTGTATATATTTTTCTAGTTTACGAGGTTTGATTTTGGAGAAAATAGGAAAGCACCTGTATTTATTTCAGAACAAAAAGCATCTTGTTTTTTAGTAGAGCAATTTTTTTAGCAAAGGCATGGATGTTAATGGGCGGGCCGGCAAGCGGAGAACTAGGCCATACTTACTTGTGGAGAAGGATAGCTTCTTCTTGGGCCAGTCCCTCCGAGGAGAGACCGGGCCGGACTTTTTTTTTGAGGATAAGACCGGGCCGGACTGACAAGTATACAACCATCCCACCAACCCGACCACATCGTTGTTGAAACCCTAAGCTGCTAGGTTATTCGCCCCAAAGAATAAGAAAACCCCAGGCGGCGGCGGTGGCGGCGGCTGACACAGAGATCGACGGTGGGGGCAAGAGGCGGCGGCGGTGGAGACAGAGATCGACGGTGGGGGCAAGAGGCGGCGGCGGCGGAGACAGAGATCGACGGTGGGGGCAAGAGGCGGAGATGAGCAGCGGGTCGATCTCGTGTGACATGGAGATGCTGATGGAGGATATCATCTCCCTGTGGAGAGAGCGGAAAGACCTTATGGAGTCTCTTACTCCCAAGATTTCTTGCTGGAGGGATCAGATCTCTGGAGCAGTAATCTCGTCCTTCCATAAGATGGACTCACAGTAGCAGCAGGTATACTTGATAGACGACTTCGATATTCTGGAGGACGTCGAGGATTTGGGCCAACGGATGCTATCTTTGGCACATTCTCTTTCGACTTCCCATGCCCCCATCTCCTTGTACAAGGCGGACGAGCTGGTTAGAACAACATCCAAATTGGCGAATATCTCGCTGGATTTCTACAATTCTACCGAGGCGGCAATGGAGGAGGCAGCGGAGGAGGAGAGGGATAGGATGACGGAGATTCAGAAGACAGAAGGAGAAGGTACTGCTGAGGAGCTGGATGAAGAGATGGAGATAAAGAAGACGAAGCAGACTCAGGAGAAGAAGATGAGGAATGATGATGAGCTGAGCAAGCTTTTTCTGTCCCACGAATTCTTGAAACTCTCCTCCAATTTCCTGGATAGACCCTAATGCTACAAAAATGAGTTGGCCATGCTGTTTACGGTGGAGGGTGAGGAGGAGTATGAGAGGGTGAGGGAGGCCGAGAGAGAGAGATGGAGAGGCAGAGGGCGAAGAGTAAGCAGGAGGCAGAGGGACAAGAACAAGCAGCAGATTGTGGTGAAGGAGGAGCGCGTTGCTGATGAGCAGGAAACAAAATCTCAAACGGAGCAACTCAAAGAGTGGATGGATGATGAGCTGGAATTTTTCGCAGTCCACCGTAGCACCTGGGAACGCTCTAGTGGCAGCAAGGCCGGGCGGTTCGGTGGCTTCGAAAGTAGAAGTAAGTAAAATATCCACGCTCAACTTTATTCGTTTAGTCTATTATTATTATCTTGGTGAGCTCTTACTACTAGTATGATTTTTTATACTACCACTGAGACAAAAAAGTTTTACTTACTATTTCGCTGGCACTCGCTGTCCTATTATTCACCAGTACCTCCTATTATTCACCAGTACCTGTGTGTGTCATAAGGTGCGGATGGACAAACGGGATGCAAATGAGTCTGAAGATCTGACCGTACCATAATAAATATATGGCTTGACCTACTAAATTCCAGTAAGCGGCAAGTTAACTATGGGACTTGCTACAACATAAAACTGAATCTGCAATAAGTCATTTATTTATTTATAGTATTGGTCTGATTAAAAAGTGCGAAGAAAGACCCATTGAGTATGGACAATTGGGCACAGTTAAATTAGGAAATAATCTGCAACTCAAGGATACTCACATTGTTATATTTATAGTATAGGAAAGTGTTAAAATTGAATTAGCCAGCTAAAGTTGCTTAGCAGCAGCTTTAATGTGGTACAAGGACTGAGGAATATCTGGGTAAATGCAAGTATTCACACTTACACGGTTCAACAAAACAGGGGGGAAGTGGTATCTGCTTGAGATCTCTTTGTACTACTAACTCTTGAAGCATTTCAAAATGAAAGTGAACTGATGGTCTTTGTTTAATTTGTGTTGCAGCGATATTAAGTCCTCTCCAATTTACGCACTGCACACCCGGTATCCTTCTGCCCCGTGCCGCTGTCACTGAAAGAACATTGCAAATCTACTCATTCAAACTTGTTGGACTAACGGAGCAGCTGAAGTGGCCACTCTGTGTTTATGGTGTGGTTGCTGCCCGAGACACCGTAGACCGCAACCGCAACCTTCTCTTCTCTCAGTCGAGGATCATGGGTCAATTACTCTCTGTACATGTATGAACTATTGTATATTCACTTTCTCTTCATTGTCCTCTTCTTCTTTTAAGTAATAATACATACTTCTTTGTCTTCTGTTTCTTTTAAGTAATAATATATACTTCTTTGTCCTCTGGTTCTTTTAAGTAGTATTTTTCTTCCTCTTCAGCCAAACACTATAATGATGATTTAATCTAATGATTGCAGGACTCTTATCTGCGCTTGACTGGCCCGTCTCGAGCAATTCTAGTTGGGGATTATGTTGACTTTGAAGTTGAATTAAAAGTACATGATGGAGATGATGAGCGCAATGATACACAGTTGATGTGTGTTAGCAAGCGGTATAAAGAAGCAGACGGCGACGGTGAGCAACCTTTGCTCTTGGATAGCCCATTCTGTAGTTTGGAGTTGAGGTTTGAGATTTTTCCTACGACGGTCGAGCTCACTGTATTGTCGGTTCGTGTTGTTGGAGGGGAGTTCCCTTTTAGCTCTGGGGGTCAGGTTGCTTGTATTGTTGGTGCCCGTGAGAGGGTTGTGCTGTTTGATTCAACTGAAATAATTACTAGAGAAGACGAAGTAGTTTTGGATGGTTATGTTCCTTTGTCAAGAAACGCCGTTTCAGTAGAGTTTCAAAAAGGAGTGACTGTTGAGGTAACAGCCTATGTTGATTCTGGTTCTATCTCTGATCTTGTCCACTTCCCTTCCAAGTGGTGCAACATTAGTCAGGATAGATGTTTCATCTGTGGTTCTGAGGTGGAGATTACCGTTGCATGGTCCCGGGTTGTGAGAGACAAGATGGAGATGTTGCTGGAGGGATACGCTACCCAGGTGTAGTGTGTTATCTGTAATCAGGAATGGTAGTTGTATGTCGGCAAGTATCAACTATATATATATATATATATATATATATATATATATATATATATATATATAATATTTTGTATGTTGCCTCTATATTTTGTATGTCGGCAAGTAGTATATATGAAGTCTACTCCCTCCGTTCCTAAATATAAGTCTTTTTAGAGTATGTCTATATACATCTGTATGTTGTAGTTCATTTGAAACCCTTATATTTAGGAACGGAGGGAGTATATTATATTATTTGACTCTTATGTGTTAATGAGCAGTCGTGTTGTGTGAAATATTCAGGAAATAGCCTTGAAAGCCAAGTTTGCTTTTTTTTTTGAAAAGGGGGGTCTCCCTGGCCTCTACATCAGCATGATGCATACGGCCATCTTATTAACCAAACAAAAAGGTCCGACAAGGTCTCAAGGTCTCCAAAAGTGAAAAACAAGACAAAAAGGCTTACACAGAACCAATAAGGCTAGAAACACTGACTAGCCAAAAGAAGGATGCCACAATAGGCTGGCTGAAATTAGATAGGAAAACTAATTGCCTATCCTATTACATGACCGCCATCCAAACCGGTTGAATATATCCCGAGCTACCGTCTCCCGGCGGATAGATCCAGTAACCAAACGCTTCCTGGCCTCCGTCGAAGTGAGTAGCGACCAGGAACGGATCAGCGCCGTAACTTTGAAGATAACCTGCAAAAAATGAATATTTGTTGTCCTGTTAAAAACCAAGTCATTCCTGCAATTCCAGAGCGCCCATACCAAGGCGCAGACTCCTACACGAATATGTCACGCTAACCCGGGCTCTACCCCGTTAAGCCACGTTCCAAATAACATGTTGACTGAACTCGGTGGAGGAATATTAAAAACAATATGGACTGTCCTCCATAAAACTCTAGCTAGTGGGCAATCAAGAAAAAGATGTTTAATTGTTTCATCCCAATCACAAAAACTACACCTAGTAGGTCCTGTCCAATTACGCTTTGTCAAGTTGTCCTTGGTTAAAATAACTTGTTTGTGTAGAAACCACATAAACACTTTAATTTTCAAAGGAACTTTGACAGCCCACACATGTTTGAAACTAGGAACCGAGCTTGAATTGATCACATCAACATACATTGATTTAACTGTAAATTCACCCAACCTAGCGAGTGTCCAGCGTAATATATCGGGTTGTTGGGAAAGTTGAACATCCATCAGTCTCCTTACTAGATGTAGCCAATCTTCCCAACGATTGCCCACTAACGGCCATCTGAACTGAATATTAAGGGGGATTGATTGAAACACCGTTGCAACAAAAGCCTCATGTCGTTGAACAATACGATACAACGACGGGTATTGGATAGCTAGGGGTGCCCCTCCGAGCCAAGTATCCTCCCAGAATCTCGTACTGGCTCCGTCACCAACAATAAACTTTGTCCTCTGAAACAAGGAAAGCTTTACTTTCATAAGCCCTTTCCAAAAGGGTGAATCAGTCGGTCTTACTGTGACCTGAGACAAAGTTTTGGTGTGAAGATACTTATTACGAAGGATTTGTGCCCAAGTGGCGTCAGTTCCGCTAGATAACTTCCACGACCACTTGCTAAGAAGACATCTGTTCTTGACTTCAAGATTTTCAATCCCAAGACCCCCTTGGTCTTTCGGTCTACAAATTATATCCCATTTGGCTAAACGGTATTTTTTTTAGCTCATCACCCTGCCAAAAGAAACGGGATCGATAGAAGTCCAGTCTTTTCCTAACACCAACTGGGACTTCGAAAAACGACAAAAGAAACATAGGCATACTCGTGAGAACCGAATTAATAAGAATTAAGCGACCTCCGTATGACATGAGCTTGCCCTTCCAGCAACTCAGTTTCTTTTCGAATCGATACTCGATACACTTCCAATCTTTGTTTGTCAGCTTACGATGGTGGATTGGAATTCCTAAGTATGTGAAAGGCAAAGCCCCCAAATCACACCCAAACAATTGCTTGTAGGTCTCTTGTTCATCATTGGCTCTACCAAAGCAAAACAATTCACTTTTATGAAAGTTAATCTTTAGCCCAGTCAATTGTTCAAATAAGCATAACACCAGCTTCATATTTCTCGCTTTTACCAAGTCATGCTCCATAAAGATGATAGTATCATCGGCGTACTGGAGGATGGACACCCCTCCATCAACGAGATGAGGAACCAGGCCTCCCACTTGACCAGCCTCCTTAGCCCTTCCTATCAAAATTGCCAACATATCCACAACAATGTTGGACAAAATGGGGGACATCGGATCCCCTTGTCTTAGGCCCTTGTATCTCTGGAAATAATGACCAATGTCATCATTAACTTTAATTCCAACGCTCCCTTTTTGCGTATAGGATTCAACCTGGCGTCGCCAGACCTCATCGAAACCTTTCATACGCAACGCCTATTGTAGGAATGGCCACTTTACTTTATCGTACGCTTTCTCGAAATCCACCTTAAAGATAACTCCATCCAATTTTTTCGAGTGGATTTCATGGAGCGTTTCATGCAGGACCACCACCCCTTCCACGATGTTTCTATCCGGCATGAAAGCAGTTTGGGAATGCTGCACCACAGAATGCGCAATCTGTGTGAGCCGATTCGTCCCAACCTTGGTAAAATTTTTGAAACTAACATTCAGAAGGCATATCGGCCTGAACTGCTCGATCCTCAGAGCATCTGTCTTCTTAAGAAGCAGTGTTATTGTTCCAAAATTTAAGTGAAATAACTGAAGCCATCCAGAGAAAAGATCGTGGAACATAGGAAGTAAATCCCCCTTAATAATATGCCAGCATCTTTTGTAAAACTCCGCCGGAAATCCATCCGGCCCCGGAGCCTTATTGTTTTTCATCTGCATTATGGCATCAAAAACCTCCTTCTCCGAGAAAGGGGCAACCAGAATATCATTATCATTAGCAGTTAGTTGAGGCACATCCTCAGTCCTGGACTCATCGAGGGACACACAACTATCCTCCGGAGGTCCAAATAACTGCTTATAATACTCGGTGATGTAAAGTTTCAGATTGTCCTGTCCTACAATTGTTCCTTCATCTTGCTCAAGCTGGAAAATTATCTTCTTTCTATGTTTGCCATTAGCAATCAGATGAAAGAATTGAGTGTTGGCATCCCCCTGGATCACTCTACGAACTTTAGCTCGCAATGCCCACTTCAACTCTTCTTCGCAGAGAAGTTCCTTCAACCTCATCTCCGCATCCAGCTTAAACTGGAGCTCAGCAGGTTGCAAGATCGTGGATTCGGCTTTAATATCGAGGGATTGTATGAGAGAAAGGAGCCTGTCCTTTTCAATCTTATAAGTCCTACTAAGGTGTTTAGCCCAGCCCTGTAGGAAGCTTCTCAAATGTCTAATCTTATTCTGCCATCGCTCGACAGACGTCTTGCCTCCTCTATTTTAGCCCATTCCCTGGCTATCAGATCGAAGAAACCTTCTCGTTTAAACCAAGCCAGTTCGAAGGAAAATGTATTTTTGTTTCCCACGTGATTTGGCTCACTTGAGTCCACGAATAATGGTGTGTGATCCAAAATACCACGTGAGAGAGCCTGAACCGTCACAAGAGGGAGCTTCCGTTCCCACTCGACGCTCGCTAGTACCCGATCCAACTTCTCATATGTCGGATTGGACAAAGAGTTGGCCCAGGTAAATTTTCGACCAGAAAACTCTATCTCTCTCAGATCCAAGCTTTCAATGATGGTGTTAAACATAAAAGACCATCTGCCATCAAAATTATCATTATTCTTTTCCTCTCTCCGCCTAATGATGTTGAAATCACCCCCAACCAGAATTGGGAGCTGCTCGGAACCGCAAATTCGAACCAAGTCCGCCAAAAACTCCGGTTTAACCTCGGGTTGTGCGGCACCATAAACCGCCACCAGAGCCCAGTTAAACCCATCAGCTTTAGACCTAACCCGAAATTTAACCGCAAAGTCACCCATCACTACACTACGGACTTCCAGTGAATCGCATCTCACTCCAAGAAGGATCCCACCGGATCTACCTCTTGGGGGAAGGCAATGCCAATCAAAATCGACACCCCCCGAAAGCGTGTTAAGAAACTGTGGCGCAAAATTATCCCTACCAGTTTCAGAGAGAGCAATGAAATCTAATCGATGCTCCAGAGTCGCTTCAGCGAGAAACCTTTGTTTAGCCAAGTCCTTCAGACCTCTGCTATTCCAAAAGATTCCTTTCATATGTCATCATGAAATTTTTTTGCCGTACGAATCCTAGCACTCCTACGGACCGCAGATGCAGGATACACCTTCCACTTCCACTTACGTTTGGGTTTACTATTGTCCACCATCCGGTCCTCATAACCGGGCTCTGGTGGTTTATTCACTACATCCTCTAGACTAACCTCCTCCTCCTCGGAGTCAATAGTGGATGGTGCAAGGTCCGCACAAAAATTGTCGAGCACTCTCACCCCCAACGCATCAATCTCAGCATCATTCATAGGTCTCACTGCTGCTAGGTTTCAAATAGTTTCTAAAGCGTGTTCCGCTTCCACATCAAGGAGATCATTAACCGAGTTGGAAATTTCACTATTAGTATTCCCCAGCGAAACTCCTAGTTGATTTGCATTATTTATAATCTCATCCTTAGAAAAATGCAAAATAGAATTGGACAAGTTGACTGACATACCGGTGGTGACCTCAATGTCATGAAGCTTGGCCACCCTCATAGCGCACCTCTGCTGCATGTCATCAACCTCCGGGTGGTCCTGGAGACGAGAACTCATCCGTCTCCCCGCAGAGACCGGGTCGGGGATCCCACCGAAGGCAATAACCTCCTCCTGAGTAGCGCCACTTGGAGGAGGCGGTGGCGGAGGGCTCCCACGGCGGACGGACGGAAAGCGGGGGGATGGAGGTGCCGGCGCCGCCTGCCCGACCACCCCTCCTGCCCCAACCCTCAAACCTGAGGGTGTCGCCGTCCCGACAGCCGAATGAGAAGGAAGGACCGAGGCCACCTGCCCCAGACTCCCACCCAGCACCACCGGAGATAAGGCCTCACTAGCCGGCGCCGAAGGGGAAGGGTCCGAGGCCACCTGCCCCAGACGGTCTCCCCCACGGCCGGCCAACAACGGCGCAGCTGGCGACGCTGGCGTCAGGGTAGAGGGAGAGGAAATCGTGGCCACCTGCCCCGAACTCCCCCCCTAGGCAGAACCACCGAATCAGCCGCCATCTGTCTGCACGAGACCGCAGGGGACCCTGGGAGGAGCGGAACCACCTGAGGCTCCACGTCCCTCCCCCCCAAGGTCGTCTCCGAGTGGCCCGTCACACAGTCACCCACCACGAGACGAACAGCAGACACAAAATCCAGCACCGGGAGCGAGCACTCGAAAGCATCATCAGAATCCAGCCGGTCGCTCCAAAGCCTAGGAGGGGCAGATGCAGGCTCAAAAGATCCAAACCGCAACGTACTCTTAGGTACCGACAGAGATGGGACCGGCTCTACCCCGGACCCAGTCTCGGGCAACTGAGCAACTGGTCCCGATCCGTTGGACCTCTCTCGTCCAGCCTCATCAGTCGGATCCTCCCTAGCACCAGCATTGTTGTCACCCTCATGCATATCCACGTTAGCACCATTAACCGCCTCAACAAACAACTCAGAATCCTCAAACTCAATCTCAAGAGGAAATACCTCTCCCCTATAAGTCTAGTTAACCACATCCAGGACGAACTCGATGTCCAAAACACTCACTAGCAATCTGGCCACCCCATGGGCGCGAGTGAATGCCATATCCACTTTCTCAGTTTTGCCAACCATGATACCCAGACTAGCCACAACACGAACATCCGTCAGAGACTAAGAGGGTGCCCTAGAGAACCGTAGCCACACCTGAGTGAGGGGCTTCCCCTTAGGCTCCACTTTATTCCACTCTTGAAACTCTACAATGCAATTAGTGCCGGGCACCTTACACAACCCAAAGCTCAGCAAGCGCCGCAAGTCCTCTACCGATGGGAAGTCAACCCTGAACACGCGCTCCTCGATGTGGACAAGCTCCCACTGAAATCTCTAGGAGCCAGTTCCTGAAGCCTCTGCACAATCTGAGCTTCAGAGACTGCTCCCTGGGTAGCCTTCACAATTCTAGTAGTCAGGCTCCGCGTCTCAACTGGAATCTCTCTCGCAGCTGGGGACTCAAAGAACACCAGCTCAGCACAATATACTCCATACGTTGTAAGAGTCGGAGCCTGATCACGCAGAAGCGGGCAATCCCCCGAGGCATGTGCTGGCTTACCACACGTATCACACAACTCGGCCACACACTCAGCAATAAAGTGTCCCTTCTCACCGCATCGATAACAAAGCATTTTCTCCTTCCTACGCGCCCACTTGGACGCCCTCTCAGACTCAGACCTGATGCCTGCGTCAGCTGAAGCACCAGTCATAGCAACATCCGTGTTGGCCAGAGCCGTCACTACCTCCATAGCCTCGCTAGTCAGAGCGGTCGCCTGAGTGGGATCAGCCTCCACCCCGGTCGCCTGATGGTCCACAACGGTCGGCGGCGGATGCTGTCTGCGGAAACCACGACCACCCCCTCGACCACGACGTTGACCACGGTAGCCACCTCTCTGCCGTGAATCCGGTCAAGAAGCACCCTCGACAAAACCGCCCGGAGGGCCAAAGAACGGCCTCTCAGCAGAACCATCACTCTGCCAAGCGTAACCACGACCACCTCCCGTAGATGACGATCCACGGTGTTGACCATCCCCATAAGCATCATAGCAATCGTCCCCCCACTGTCCACGGGGCGGATCTGAAGACTCTCCAGCCATGTTGTCTTGTCTCGTCTGCGTAGGACCCGAGCTTTTTTGCGTCGGCCTCGCCACATAGTGAGGCGGCGGCGCGGCACGAGACTGCACGCCGGCATTGGTTGCCTGTGCAACCGGCCGAGACCCATCGACGTGGCCAACCGGTCGAGGGCCATTATGCAACAGCGGCCTTGGTGGTGCAGCTCCACGCCCCACCGCCGAAGGATTCGGAGGCCTCGGCGGAGGCGCACCACGTCCTGCGGCGGCCATAGCTGCCGGGCTAATCACCGGTGGCCGCACCCCGGGCTATGCGCCAAGGCCGCGACCCGTTGTCGGCGTGGTTGCTCCACCAGGGGCTTCGGTGCCCCGACCCGAAGGCAAGGGCGGCACCCCCCACTACCGGCGCCATGCACAGGCCGGGGCGGAGCGGCCCGGCCACTGCCAACTCCTGGCGGCGGCGCACCACCGCCACGGCCACCCCCCGCCGGAAGAGGCCTTAGGGGGCACCGGCGGACCGCCGCGCCCTGCCATGGCCCCGAGAGGCGGAATGCGCCGAGCTCGGACGTCCCCCGCAGAACGGAACCGCCGCGTCGGAGTCGAACGAGGAACCCTAGGACGCTGCGATGGGGGCTGTAGCGACGTACGGGACACACTGCATGCCTCGATCCCCTCGACGTGCTCCATAACCCGGTCTGACTGGGCCACATACCCAGCAGACCCCAGCCCAAACACCCAGCGGCCCATCGATAGAATTCCTCCCCTCGCAGCCCAGGAGCGAATTCAAACGCTCCTGGCGCATCGCTCCTATCCGGGACACCGTAACCGTCGGCTGCGCTGCCACGGTCACCTCCGGCGCCGATCGAGCCCGTGCCCGGCGAGGAACTTTTCTTCTAGTAACCGTAGCCCAAGAATCCGGCTGAATCAGATCGAAAATAGTCAAGTTCGGAAGACTTACCTTAGGTATGGGACCTTTCCAAGGATGGATCGCGGAAGCCGCCGTCCTCCGATGAACAATCCGACGAACCACCTCCACGTTGTCCTCCGGATGCAGACCTTGCCGCGTCGGATCGTCAATCGGCACGACCCCCTTCACAATCGTAGCCACTTCCTCCTCCGAATACCCAGGGTTGAAAGCTTCACAGATCACATCCGAAGTCGTCGGCGAATACCCGTCGGACGGGACACCGGAGCAGTCCCCGTCGTCGTCGTCCTCTTCGTCAGAGTCGGCGAGAGCCCAGAATCTCCCCCCGACCAGCCTAGCACCAGGAGCGGCGGACGCCGGTGTCCGGATCGCGGCGATTGCCGCGGGCATCGCCCGCGTCGCCTTAGGCATCCTTTCTAGCAAATTTCCAAAAGCCAAGTTTGCTTGTACTGGCATTAGGTTTACTTGTGTTGTGTGCCATTGCAAATATTCTGCTCAGCTGCTTAATAGAAGTATGTAAGATTGGGATGCCATGCATTTAGTCTCCCACCTGGTACCATTGATGCATTGCTTTTGAACGGTGTCCTCCAGGGATGGTAGATCGTGTGCTTACTGCTTACCCAGGGAAGAAATACAAGTTAGAGGGTCCAATGTCGAGTCCCCCATTGTTAGGATGGTCTCGAGTTTGCAAGTCACAACCCAAACAAAATAATTGAGAGTGGATTAACAAGTTGGGATGCAATCCAGATAGATTCTGCAACTGAAGTTGTGAGGCAAAAGGAACTAGCAATGGAGATTGAAAAATTACTGGAGTTGGAAGAAATGTACCGGGCTCAACGAAGCAGACTGAATTGGCTGCAGTTTGGAGATCGTAATACGGAGTACTTTCAGAACTTTGCCTCGGTAAGGCGTATAAGAAATTGTATCAAAAAACTACGGAATGCCCATGGTGTTTGGCAAGAACGTACGGCGTATCTAAATCCTCTAATTTCAGAATATTTTGCTGGTTTGTTCTCTACAGAGATTGAGGAGCCGGACCCTGCTTTCATAAATCATGTTGTGCCCCGTGTTACGAAAAACATGAACAATGAGCTTCTGAAACCTTACTCAGCGGAAGAGGTGAAGAAGGCCTTATTCTCTATAGGTGACACCAAAGCGCCAGGTATAGATGGTTTGCATGCTGTGTTCTTTAAAAAATGCTGGCACATTTTTGGAGATCTACTCACAAGTGAAGTGCTGAACGCAATAAATAATAAAGTTATCCCTGATAGTTGGAATGATACTATGATAGTTCTAATACCCAAAGTGGACTCATTGGAAAATATATCACAGTATAGACCGATCAGTTTATGTAATGCCCCATACAAAATCATCTCTAAAATGATTGCTTTCCGGTTAAAAAATTCTGGATGAAGTAATATCTCCTGTCCAGAGTGCATTTGTACTAGGGCGATCAATTACTGATAATATTCTCATTGCTTATGAAAGTATGCATACTATTAAAAATAAGAAGAAATGCAAGATAGGATATTGTGTAGTAAAGCTTGGCATGCACAAGGCGTATCACCGGGTTGAATGGATCTTTTTGGAAAGAATGATGAGTAGACTTGGTTTTCATGGTGATTTTGAGTAAGATTTAATGATGAAGAGGCAGATATGTTTGTGCCAAGCAGGGGCCTCCGTTAGAGGGTCCCTCTATCACCTTATTTGTTTCTCTTATGTGCAAAAGGGCTTTCGAGTGCTCTAGCTCAGCAAGAGGAGGTTCGTGGCATAGAGGGTGTTCGGGTGTGTGCAAACGCACTGTCAATATCTCATCTATTATTCGCTGATGATTCCCTTATACTCATGAAGGCAGATATGATTAATGCAACCGCATTGAGATCAGTGCTTGATGCTTACTGTGCTAATTCAGGCCAACTTATTAGTGAAGCCAAATACAATATTTTTTTCAGCCCAAATATTGATGAGGAAATAAAAACCCACATGTGTACTGAACTTAATATCCACACTGAAGCAATTTCTGAAAAGTATCTGGGACTCCCCTCTATGGTGGGGATGGACAAAAGTGGTAGTTTTACTTGCTTGAACGGATCATTTGAAAGACTTAAGGGGTGGAAGGAGAAGTTACTTTCCACAGGTGCAAAGGAAATTCTTTTGAAGGCAGTAATCCAGTCAATCCCAGTATTTGCCATGGCTGTTTTTAAGATCCCAAAAAAATTATGCAAAGAGATGAATGATGCTATGTCTGCCTTTTGGTGGGGAGATTCTGAGGATGACAAGAGGATGCATTGGTTTTCTTGGTGGAGGTTGTGTATTCCAAAAAAGCTGGGAGGAATGGGATTTTGAGATCTATTTTCTTTTAACATGGCTATGCTCTCTAAGCAGACATGGAGATTATTAAATAACCCTGATTCACTTTGTGCCCAGGCACTAGTAGAAAAAGGGCCTATTGCCCCGGTTCGTAAGGGCCATTTGTCCCGGTTGTTGAACCGGGACTAAAGTGTCGTTACTAATGCCCTAGGCCTTTAGTCCCGGTTCTTATACAAACTGGGGCAGATGGGCCTCCACGTGGCCGGTGCGGCGAGCCCAGGCAGGAGGCCCTTTGGTCCCGGTTGGTGGCACCAACCGGGACCAATAGGCATCCACGCGTCAGCATTTCAGGGGCTGGGTTTTTTGTTTTTTAAGGGGGGGTTAGGGGGTTTTGGGGGGGTTAATTTAGGTGTTTCATATATTGTGTTAGCTAGCTAATTAATAGAGAGAAGTGTCCTCTCTTATCTCCATGCTTGGTCAACGCTACGTACTATACATATAGAGAGGACTAGACACGCTAGCTAGTAAGCAAATGAAGGAAACAGAAGATCGTCATGAACATATGCATACAGAGAGAAGTGATATCGACCACCTCTCCTTCTCTAAGAGATTGGTCGAACAATAAGTTCTACATATATACAATATAATTATCTCATACAATATAATCTCCTAATTATATATGAACTCAGGGTCCACATGGTATTCTTCGTCTTTATCGATCACGTGGTCAAGAAAGAATGCCGCCAATTCCTCTTGAATTGCTCGCATACGATCTGGTGGTAGGAGTTCATCCTGCATCCGAAATATCTAATTTGAAGAAGGGGGTCAATACATATATATGAATAAATGAAACTCAACACTACAAATGATGGTAATAAAATAAAATTGTGAATATTATTATTTACACACTTCATATTGTTTGTCAGAGTAGCCCCGCTCACAGGTCGTGTGGCGGATGGACTCGCAAATGTAGTATCCACAGTAATCTTCCCTTGTTCCTGCCGCAACCACTTTACAAGAAATAGAGGTCAATCAAACTGATAAGCAAGCATGCTAAATGGTATTGATGAAACTAGCGCTTGAATCACTAGGAGATGCGCGGAACATGCTACTATAGTACTTACTTTTAGGTGTTTAAATTGCAGCTTCTTCGGCAGTCCCGGAGTTTTTGAGGTGAATTTTTTCCAAACCCTGCCAGACAAAGAAAACAATTACTTGATATCAGGAAATGAACAAAGTTGCCGATATGGTGCGATAATGACCGATTTAACTTACTTCTCTAGAATTTCAGTCATGTTCGCATACTCCTTGGGATCTTTTCGTCTCGAGTCTAAGACGGTTACTAGTCCCTGCTCAAGCTTAATCTCTAGGAGAATATAGTGGAAGCTGCGCACGCATGCATAACTCATCAATTACATTACTATAACCTCGACTAATAAGGGAAACCGAATATGCACAAGACAGTAACACTCACTTGAAGTTGTAAGGAAAGAGTATTATAGCTTTGTTCTGATTTAATACAAACGATTGTAGCAACTTGGCCTCAGTATCTTTGGCCTGAAATTAAACCATATATGCATCTATGAGATTTGTGTTAATGAACCCAATATCACCGATATGTCTTTTATTCAATTCGGCGATCTTCAATCTGCATAATATAGTGAGGATAATTAAAAATACATGCAATGAAAGAGCTGACCTATATATAGAGACTTAATAACAGAAGTAGTACTACTTACAGACAGTAGCAAGTGACCGTTAATTTATCGAGGGCCTTTTGATTGAAAAACTGGAAGAACTCCTCAAATGGAACATTCAACAGCTCAATTCCAACGAGGTCATGCTCCTCTTTAACTCTCAGCATCAAAATATTCGTCCCCCCAGACTCTCTGCAGGTTTTCATGTACCAATCATGGAATCTTCGCATCATCGTTGTTAGAGATCTTTCATCTTTGACGAGAGGCTTCCCGTACTCGTATTTGTGTTCGTCCACCTCCAAGAAATCATAATGTACATCGTCGGGCAGGTAATCTCCAAGATTGTTATAACCGGGCACCATCCCCAGATCATTAGCGACGATATCGCTAGACACCTGGATCGGGGGGAACGATTGGTTCGCTTGTTCTTCGATCTGGGCAATTTTTTTTCCCAGCTCGTCGTTTTGCTAACCTTTTACCACTAACAGTACTGCTCGACCACTCCACTTCGACAAATGACTTTTCAATAATGCGCTCATAGTTGCCTTTCGGCGGAGACTTTGATGGTTTCTTCAGGGCAGCCAGAGTATGCTTCGCTTTCACCGGATCTATCTTCTCCTCTGGAGGTGGATGTTTCTTTGCTTTCACCCCTTCAAAGAAGTTCTTCACTTCGGCTCGCACGATCTTCGCGTTTTCCTCCAGGCTCCTCTCGTATGGTAACTTCTCTGGAGTATTCAGAGAAGGACCGAATCTGTATTGCCTCCCGCCTCTGGCTGTACTGCTAGACGCCGGAGCAGACGGAGCGGCTGCGGCTATCTTTCCTTGCTTACGAGGTGGAGGAGAAGGACTACGACGTGCCGGAGCAACCGAAGCGGCGGCGGGTCTCTTCCACCCTTATTGACGAGGCGGAGAAGGAGGAGGCTAGCTGCTCGGGCGCGCCGATGCAGGCGGAGAAGGAGGCGGAGTGCCGCCATGCGTCGAAGAAGGAGGCTGAGTGCCCTGATCACTCACCGGAGGAGGAGGCGGAGTGCCCTGACTCGCCCGAGGAGGAGGAGGAGGTGGAGGCGTCCAATTCGGAAGGTTGATGAGCTCCTTCCTCCATAGGCATGGAGTCTTCAGAGAAGAACCCAGCCGAATCTCCCCTTCACCCGTAGGGTGGTCAAGCTCGAGGTCCTCAAATCCGTCCACCCTAGCATATCCTTCTGGAATCGACCGGCAGTGGTAGGTTGCGCCAGGTTCAGTAGGTAAAACAGAGCGAACAGCCGCCTTGACTTTGAATTTCATCCATTGCGTCATAAGGTGGCAATGTTGAGACTCCGTGATAGCATCCACGGGGTAGCTAGAAGGAGCCGTGATGACAGGCTCCAGCTGAAGCTGCTCGGTGGAAGCCACGCTGCTTCTCCACTGAGATGGCGGGGTAGCTTCAGGGGAAGCTTCGGCAGGTCATTTGCTGTGATTTGCTTCGCGTTCCTCTATCGCTTGTACCCTTGCGTGCAGCGCCTGCAGTTGGCTATGCTCCACCTTCTTCCTCCTCTCCTGGCATTTGTAACCCCCTGTGTCCGGAAACCCAGCCTTCCATGGAATGGAGCCTGGCGTGCCTCGTGTCCGTCCAGGGTGCTCAGGATTCTCGAGGGCCATGTGAGCTCGTCCTTCTCTCTGTCTAGAACGAACGTCCCTTGCTGCACTGCCTCGATATACTCCTGAAGCCTCATGACAGGTATTCGCAGTTGCTCGTCTGTCCAAACACACTTCCCTGATACAGGGTCCAAGGTTCCGCCAACCCTGAAGAACCAAGTCCGGCAACGGTCTGGACAATTCAATGTCTCTGGTTCGACCCCTTTATCAATCAGGTCATTCTCAGCCTTGGCCCACAACGGTCGGGCTTTGAGGTAGCCACCTGACCCCGTGCGATGGTGATGCTTCTTCTTCGTAGCATTTTTCTTGTTTCTCGCTGACATCTTTATACTCTTGTCTGATGTCTTTTGGGCCACAAATGCGGGCCATTGATCTCTGATCTTCTCATACCAGCTGGTGAATTCTGGTGTCTTTTCTTCGTCGACAAACGATGTTTTCAGCTCATTCTTCCACCTCCTGAATAGTTCTGCCATCTTCTTAAGAGCATGGGACTTGATCAATTGCTCTTTAACTAGCTTCTCCGGATCCTCCTCTGGCGGTAGGGTGAAATTTGCCTTAAGCGTTGTCCAAAGATCATCTTTCTGCATATCGGAGACATAAGACACCTTAGGGTCTTCATTCTTAGGCTTTAACCATTGGTGGATACTGATCGGGATCTTGTCCCTAACAAGAACCCCGCGTTGAGCAGCAAATGCTTCCTTTGTCCGGATGGGTTCAATCGGCTTGCCATCGCACGCGATTGATGTGATCTCAAACCTTTCATCGGAGCGCAACTTTTTCTTCGGGCCTCGTCTCTTTACCTAAGTTGTGCTCGATCCGTAGGGCTAGAAAAAAGAAGAAAGACGAGAGTTAATTAATATGTGTGCATACAAAAACAATGAATGCATCAATTAGCTAGTCAGCACAGGCTTAACTAATATATATACCTGGCCGGACTCGGTTTGGTCACCGGAGCCGTCATCATGGTCTCCTTCTTGTACCAGCATTGGGTCACCGGAGCCATCATAATCATATCCTTCTTCTTCACCCTGTCCTTCCAGACCATCGTGTTGTTGAGAAACGACAAGACGACATCACTTCCTTTTGCGATTATGTCCCCCAACATCGCTTCTGTTGCTTCGTCTCGGGGGTGCTCCATAGTTTCTACAAATATTTACAACATGGAAATTATTATTCAAACATGAAAGATGGATATATTAGCAAACGTAGAACTAGCTAGCTAATCACAATAAGGAATCATATTAGTGGCCTCGAAGCTGCTTCTCTAGGGTTTGGGGTGGCCACGGCAACGCTTCAAGGGTTTGGGGTGGCCTCGACAACGCTTCAAGGGTTTGGGGTGGCCTCGACGACAACGCTCTTTTAACTTGGTAAATTTGGGTGGCCTCGAGAGAGTTTGTCGGGTAGGGGCGTGGCGGGAGGGGGTAGGAGACCGACATCGTTTTTTCTAGGGTCTGGGTGTCCTCGAGAGTTTTGGTCGAGCGAGAGGGCCGGGGGGCGGGGGGGGGGGGGGGGGGGGGGTGCTCCCATGGTATAAGTTATCACGGTCGAGAGGGTGAACCTCGACCCTCTGCCCTAGTTTCCGACCCTCGACCCTCTGCCCTAGTTCGCGATAAAGAAGAAGAAAAAAAAGAGGAGAAGAAGAAAGAATAGAGGAGTAGAAGAAAAAAAAGTCTTCCACTCCTCTATTCCTTCTTCTCCTCCTCTTTTTTTTCTTCTTCTTCCTCTTCTTATTTTTTCCGACGCCCCCCTCATGTAAATGCGGTGGAAACACATTACGAAAAATGTGGTGGTGGCCGAGCCGGGCGGTTTTCTTTTCCTTCCTCATTTTTTCCTTTGTTTTTTCTTATGTGTTTGTTTTTGTTTTCACTCTACATTTTCGTACATATGAAAAAAATAAAGTTTCTATACAAAAGTGCACAATTTTTATGAACAAATTACAACATCTAAATTAACTACGAACACATCTAAATAAATATAACTACACATCTGAAATTTTCCTTATCTTAAAATTAAACTAAACATAAACTAAAATAATCTAAAAAACATGTAAAAACATCTTAAAATAGCATCTAAAAACATCTAAAAAATATCTAAAAACTGAAGGAAATATGCCCTAGAGGCAATAATAAAGTTATTATTTATTTCCTTATTTCATGATAAATGTTTATCATTCATGCTAGAATTGTATTAACCGGAAACATAGTACATGTGTGAATACGTAGACAAACATAGTGTCACTAGTATGCCTCTACTTGACTAGCTCGTTAATAAAAAATGGTTAAGTTTCCTAACCATAGACATGAGTTGTCATTTGATTAACGGGATCAAATCATTAGGAGAATGATGTGATTGACTTGACCCATTCTGTTAGCTTAGCACTTGATCGTTTAGTATGTTGCTATTGCTTTCTTCATGACTTATACATGTTCCTACAACTATGAGACTATGCAACTTCCGTTTACCGGAAGAACACTTTGTGTGATACCAAACATCACAACGTAACTGGGTGATTATAAAGGAGCTCTACAGGTGTCTCCGAAGGTACATGTTGGGTTAGCGTATTTCGAGATTAGGATTTGTCAATCCGATTGTCGGAGAGGTATCTCTGGGCCCTCTCGGTAATGCACATCACTATAAGCCTTGCAAGCAATGTGACTAATGAGTTAGTTGTGGGATGATGCATTACAGAACGAGTAAAGAGACTTGCCGGTAATGAGATTGAGCTAGGTATTGAGATACCGATGATCAAATCTCGGGCAAGTAACATACAGATGACAAAGGGACCAACGTATGTTGTTATGCGGTTTGACCGATAAAGATCTTCGTAGAATATGTAGGAGCCAATATGAGCATCCAGGTTCCGCTATTGGTTATTGACGGGAAACATGTCTCGATCATGTCTACATAGTTCTCGATCCCGTAGGGTCCGCACGCTTAAGGTTTCGTGACAGTTATATTATGAGTTTATGAGTTTTGATGTACCGAAGGAGTTCGGAGTCCCGGATGAGATCGGGGACATGACGAGGAGTCTCTAAATGGCCGAGACGTAAAGATCGATATATTGGACGACTATATTCGGACATCGGAAAGGTTCCGAGTGATTCGGGTATTTTTCGGAGTACCGGAGAGTTACGAGAATTCGCATTGGGCCTTAATGGGCCATACGGAAAAGGAGAGAAAGGCCCCAAAGGGTGGCCGCACCCCTCCCCATGAACTAGTCCGGATTGGACTAGTGAGGGGGGCGCCCCCTTCCTTCCTTCTCCTACTCCCTTCCCTTTCCTTCTCTCCTACTCCTTCTACTTGGAAGGGCTCCTAGTTCTACTAGGAAAGGGGGAATCCTACTCCCGGTGGGAGTAGGACTCCCCTATGGCGCGCCATAGAGAGAGGGCCGGCCCTCCCCCTCCTCCACTCCTTTATATACGGGGAGGGGGGCACCCCTTGGAGACACAACAATTTATCTCTTGATCTCTTAGCCGTGTGCGGTGCCCCCTCCACCATAGTCATCCTCGATAATATTGTAGCGGTGCTTAGGCGAAGCCCTGCGACGGTAGAACATCAAGATCGTCACCACGCCGTCGTGCTGACAGAACTCTCCCTCGACACTCGGCTGGATCAGAGTTCGAGGGACGTCATCGAGCTGAACGTGTGCTAGAACTTGGAGGTGCCGTAGTTTTGGTGCTTGATCGGTCGGGCCGTGAAGACGTACGACTACATCAACCGCGTTGTGTTAATGCTTCCACTTTCGGTCTACGAGTGTACGTGGACACACTCTCCCTCTCGTTTCTATTCATCACCATGATCTTGCGTGTGCGTAGGAATTTTTTTGAAATTACTACGTTCCCCAATAGTGGCATCCGAGCCAGGTTTTATGCGTAGATGTTATATGCACGAGTAGAACACAAGTGAGTTATGGGCGATACAAGTCATACTGCTTACTAGCATGTCATACTTTGGTTCGGCGGTATTGTTGGATGAAGCGGCCCGGACCGACATTACACGTACGCTTACGCGAGACTGGTTCTACCGATGTGCTTTGCACACAGGTGGCTGGCGGGTGTTAGTTTCTCCAACTTTAGTTGAACCGAGTGTGGCTACGCCCGGTCCTTGCGAAGGTTAAAACAACACTAACTTGTCGAACTATCATTGTGGTTTTGATGCGTAGGTAAGAACGGTTCTTGCTCAGCCCGTAGCAGCCACGTAATATTTGCAACAACAAAGTAGAGGACGTCTAACTTGTTTTTGCAGGGCATGTTGTGATGTGATATGGTCAAGACGAGATGCTATATTTTATTGTATGAGATGATCATGTTTTGTAATCGAAGTTATCGGCAACTGGTAGGAGCCATATGGTTGTCGCTTTATTGTATGAAATGCAAACGCCCTGTAATTGCTTTACTTTATCACTAAGCGGTAGCGATAGTCGTAGAAGCAATAGATGGCGTAACGACAACGATGCTACGATGGAGATCAAGGTGCCGCGCCGGTGACGATGGTGATCACGACGGTGCTTCGGAGATGGAGATCACAAGCACAAGATGATGATGGCCATATCATATCACTTATATTGATTGCATGTGATGTTTATCCTTTATGCATCTTATCTTGCTTTGATTGACGGTAGCATTTTAAGATGATCTCTCACTAATTATCAAGAAGTGTTCTCCCTGAGTATGCACCGTTGCGAAAGTTCTTCGTGCTGAGAACCACGTGATGATCGGGTGTGATAGGCTCTACGTTGAAATACAACGGGTGCAAAACAGTTGCACATGCAGAATACTCAGGTTAAACTTGACGAGCCTAGCATATACAGATATGGCCTCGGAACACGGAGACCGAAAGGTCGAACGTGAATCATATAGTAGATATGATCAACATAGTGATGTTCACCATTGAAAACTACTCCATCTCACGTGATGATCGGACATTGTTTAGATGATTTGGATCACATGATCACTTAGATGACTAGAGAGATGTCTGTCTAAGTGGGAGTTCTTTAGTAATATGATTAACTGAACTTAAATTTATCATGAACTTAGTACCTGATAGTATTTTGCAAATTATGTTGTAGATCAATAGCTCGCGTTGTTGCTTCAATATATTTATTTTGATATGTTCCTAGAGAAAAACTATGTTGAAAGATGTTAGTAGCAATGATGTGGATTGGATCCGTGATCTGAGGATTATCCTCGTTACTGCACAGAAAAATTATGTCCTTGATGCACCGCTAGGTGACAAACCTATTGCAGGAGCAAATGCAGACGTTATGAATGTTTGGCTAGCTCAATGTGATGACTACTTGATAGTTTAGTGCACCATGCTTAACAGCTTAGAATCGGGACTTCAAAGACGTTTTGAATGTCATGGACCATATGAGATGTTCCAGGAGTTAAAGTTAATATTTCAAGCAAATACCCGAGTTGAGAGATATGAAGTCTCCAACAAGTTCTATAGCTAAAAGATGGAGGAGAATTGCTCAACTAGTGAGCATGTGCTCAGATTGTCTGGGTACTACAATCGCTTGAATCAAGTGGGAGTTAATCTTCCAGATAAGAAAGTGATTGACAAAGTTCTCTAGTCACCATCACCAAGTTAGTAGAACTTCGTGATGAACTATAGTATGCAAAGGATGATGAAAACGATTCCCGAGCTCTTCGCGATGTTGAAATCAACACAGGTAGAAATCAAGAAAGAGCATCAAGTGTTGATGATTGACAAGACCACTAGTTTCAAGAAAAGGGCAAAGGGAAAGAAAGGGAACTTCAAGTAGAATGACAAGCAAGTTGTCACTCCCGCGAAGAAGCCCAAAGCTGGACCAAAGCCTGAAACTAAGTGCTTACACTGCAAAGGAAATGGTCACTTGAAACTGAAATGCCCTGAATATTTGGTGGATAAGAAGGATGGCAAATTTAACAAGGGTATATTTGATATACAGGTTATTGATGTGTGCCTCACTAGTGTTTATAGTAGCCCCTGAGTATTTGATACTTGTTCGGTTGCTAAGATTAGTAACTCGAAACAGGAGTTACGGAATAAACAGAGACTGGTTGAAGGGGAAGTGACGATGTGTGTTGGAAGTAGTTCCAAGATTGATATGATCATCATCACACACTCCCTATGCTTTCAGGATTAGTGTTAAACCTAAATAAATGTTATTTGGCGTTTGCGTTGAGCATGAATATGATTTGATCATGTTTATTGCGATACGATTATTCATTTAAAGTTAGAGAATAATTGTTATTCTGTTTACATGAATAAGACCTTCGATGGTCATACACCCAATGAAAATAGTTTGTTGGATCTTGATCGTAATGATACACAATATTGATGCCAAAAGATGCAAAGTTAATAATGATAGTGCAACTTATTTGTGGCACTACCGTTTGGGTCATATCGGTGTAAAGCGCATGAAGAAACTCCATAAAGATGGATTTTCGGAATCACTTGGTTATGAATCATTTGATGCTTGTGAACCGTGCCTTTTGGGAAAGATGACTAAAACTCCGTTCTCTGGAACAATGGAACGAGCTACTGACTTATTGGAAATAATACATACCGATGTATGTGATTCAATGAGTGTTGATGCTCGTGGCAAGTATCGTTATTTTCTGACCTTCACAAGATGATTTGAGCAGATATGGGTATATCTACTTGATGAAACATAAGTCTGAAATAGTTGAAAGGTTCAAAGAATTTCAGAGTGAAGTGGAAAAATCATCGTAACAAGAAAAATAAAGTTTCTGCAATCTAATCGTGGAGATGAATATTTGAGTTACGAGTTTGGCCTTCAGTTAAAACAATGTGGAATAGTTTCACAAGCTCACACCACATGGAACACCACAGCGTAACGGTGTGTCCGAACATCGTAACCGCACTTTATTGGATATGGTGCGATCTATAATGTATCTTACCGATTTACCACTATCATTTTGGGGTTATGCATTAGAGACAACTGCATTCACTATAAATAGGGCACCATCAAAATCCGTTGAGACAACACCATATGAACTATTGTTTAGTAGTAAACCTAAGCTGTCGTTTCTTAAAATTTGGGTTGCAATGCTTATATGAAAAAGTTTCATCCTGATAAGCTCAAACCCAAATCGGAGAAATGCGTCTTCATAGGATACCCAAAAGAGACTATTGGGTACACCTTCTATCACAGATCCGAAGGCAAGATATTCGTTTCTAAAAATGGATGCTTTCTAGAGAAGGAGTTTCTCTCGAAAGAAGTGAGTGGGAGGAAAGTAGAACTTGATGAGGTAACTGTACCTGCTCCCTTATTGGAAAGTAGTTCATCACAAGAACCGGTTCCTATGACAACTACACCAATCAGTGAGGAAGCTAATGATACTGATCATGAAACTTCAGATCAAGTTACTACCGAACCTCGTAGGTCAAGCAGAGTAAGATCCGCACCAGAGTGGTACGGTAATCTTATTCTGGAGGTCATGTTACTTGACCATGACGAACCTACAAACTATGAGGAAGTGATGATGAGCACAGATTCCGCGAAATGGCTTGAGGCCATGAAATCTGAGATGGGATCCATGTATGAAAACAAAGTGTGGACTTTGATTGACTTGCCCGATGATCGGCAAGCCATAGAAAATAAATGGATCTTCGAGAGGAAGATGGACCCTGATAGTAGTGTTACTATCTACAAAGCTAGACTTGTCGAAAAAGTTTTTTGACAAAGTTCAAGGTGTTGAATACAATGAGATTTTCTCACTCGTATCGATGCTTAAAAGTCTGTCCGAATCATGTTAGCAATTGCCGCATTTTATGAAATCTGGCAAATGGATGTCAAAACTACATTCCTTAATGGATTTCTTACAGAAGAGTTGTATATGATGCAACTAGAAGGTTTTGTCAATCCTAAAGGTGCTAAAAAAAATGTGCAAGCTCCAGCGATCCATCTATGGACTGGTGCAAGCATCTCAGAGTTGGAATATACGCTTTGATAAGTTGATCAAAGCATATAGTTTTATACAGACTTGCGGTGAAGCCTGTATTTACAATAAAGTGAGTGGGAGCACTACCGCCTTTCTGATAAATATATGTGAGTAACATATTGTTGATCAGAAATGATGTAGAATTTTTCTGGAAAGCATAAAGGAGTATTTGAAAGGAGTTCTTTAAAAAAGACCTCAGTAAAGCTACTTACATATTGAGCATCAAGATCTATTGAGATAGATCAAGACGCTTGATAAGGTTTTCAATAAGTACATACCTTGTCAGGTTTTTGAAGTAGTTCAAAATGGAACAGTCAAAGAAAGAGTTCTTGCCTGTGTTGCAAAGGTGTGAAATTGAGTAAGACTCAAATCCCGACCACGGCAGAAAATATAAAAGAGAATGAAAGTCATTCCCTATGCCTCAATCATAGGTTCTATAAAGTATGCTGTGTACCAGACCTATTGTATACCTTGCTCTGAGTTTGGCGAGGGAGTACAGTTTTGATCTAAGAGTAGATCACTGGACAATGGTCAAGAATATCCTTAGTGAGGACTAGGGAAATATTTATCAATTATGGAGGTGATAAAAGAGCCCGTCGTAAAGAGTTACATCGGTGCAAGCTTTTACATCGATCCAGATGACTCTAAGTCTCAGTCTGGATACATATTGAAAGTGGGAGCAATTAGCTAGAGTAGCTCCGTGCAGAGCATTGTAGACATAGAATATTTGCAAAATACATACGGCTCTAAATGTGACAGACTCGTTGACAAAGCTTCTCTCACGAGCAAAACATGATCACACCTTAGTACTCTTTGGGTGTTAATCACATAGCGATGTGAACTAGATTATTGACTCTAGTAAACCCTTTGGGTGTTGGTCGTGATGATGTGAACTATGGGTGTTAATCATATACAGATATGAATATTAGTGTTAAATCACATGGCGATGTGAACTAGATTATTGACTCTAGTGCAAGTGGGAGACTGAAGGAAATATGCCCTAGAGGCAATAATAAAGTTATTATTTATTTCCTTATTTCATGATAAATGTTTATTATTGATGCTAGAATTGTATTAACCGGAAACATAGTACATGTGTGAATACGTAGACAAACATAGTGTCACTAGTATGCCTCTACTTGACTAGCTCGTTAATAAAACATGGTTAAGTTTCCTAACCATAGACATGAGTTGTCATTTGATTAACGGGATCACATCATTAGGAGAATGATGTGATTGACTTGACCCATTCTGTTAGCTTAGCACTTGATCGTTTAGTATGTTGCTATTGCTTTCTTCATGACTTATACATGTTCCTACAACTATGAGATTATGCAACTCCTGTTTACCGGAGGAACACTTCGTGTGCTACCAAACGTCACAACGTAACTGGGTGATTATAAAGGAGCTCTACAGGTGTCTCCGAAGGTACATGTTGGGTTGGCGTATTTCGAGATTAGGATTTGTCACTCCGATTGTCGGAGAGGTATCTCTGGGCCCTCTCGGTAATGCACATCACTATAAGCCTTGCAAGCAATGTGACTAATGAGTTAGTTGCGGGATGATGCATTACGGAACGAGTAAAGAGACTTGCCGGTAACGAGATTGAGCTAGGTATTGAGATACCGACGATCGAATCTCGGGGAAGTAACATACCGATGACAAAGGGAACAACGTATGTTGTTATGCGGTCTGACCAATAAAGATCTTCGTAGAATATGTAGGAGCCAATATGAGCATCTAGGTTTCGCTATTGGCTATTGACCGGAAACATGTCTCGGTCATGTCTACATAGTTCTCGAACCCGTAGGGTCTGCACGCTTAAGGTTTCTATGACAGTTATGAGTTTATGAGTTTTGATGTACCGAAGAAGTTCGGAGTCCCGGATGAGATCGGGGTCATGACAAGGAGTCTCAGAATGGCCGAGACGTAAAGATCGATATATTGGATGACTATATTCAGACATCGAAAAGGTTCCGAGTGATTCGGGTATTTTTAGTACCGGAGAGTTACGGGAATTCGTATTGGGCCTTAATGGGCCATACGGGAAAGGAGAGAAAGGCCCCAAAGGGTGGCCACACCCCTCCCCATGAACTAGTCCGAATTGGACTAGGGAGGGGGGGAGCCCCCTTCCTTCCTTCTCCTTCTCCCTTCCCTTTCCTTCTCTCCTACTCCTTCTACTTGGAAGGGCTCCTAGTTCTACTAGGAAAGGGGGAATCCTACTCCCGGTGGGAGTAGGACTCCCCTAGGGCGCGCCATAGAGAGAGGGCCGGCCCTCCCCCTCCTCCACTCCTTTATATACGGGGAGGGGGGCACCCCTTGGAGATACAACAATTGATCTCTTGATCTCTTAGCCGTGTGCGGTGCCCCCCTCCACCATAGTCCTCCTTGATAATATTGTAGCGGTGCTTAGGCGAAGCCCTGCGATGGTAGAACATCAAGATCGTCACCACACCGTCGTGCTGACGGAACTCTCCCTCGACACTCGGCTGGATCGGTGTTCGAGGGACGTCATCGAGCTGAACGTGTGCTAGAACTTGGAGGTGCCGTAGTTTCGTTGCTTGATCGGTCGGGCCGTGAAGACGTACGACTACATCAACCGTGTTGTGCTAACGCTTCCACTTTCGGTCTACGAGGGTACGTGAACACACTCTCCCCTCTCGTTGCTATGCATCACCATGATCTTGCGTGTGCATAGGAAATTTTTTGAAATTACTAGTTCCCCAACAAAAACATCTAAAAATCTAATAGTAGCACGACGCATGGGCGGAGGAGCCGGCGCCAGCGCCGGCGGGGCAGGGGAGGGGCGCAGGGGCGCGGGATAGGGGAGGGGTGCAGGAGCAGGCTGGTGCTCACAGGGGGCGGTGGGGCACGGTGGGTGGTTCGTCGGGGCCGGTAGGGGCGAGAGGGTCGATGTCGTCGTCGGTGCAGAGGGCATCAGTGGCGACGACGGCGACGTTGAGCAGGCTGACGGCAGCGACGACGACGTCGAGCAGCCTGAAAGTGTCGGTGGCGGCGGCGACGGCAAGGTGGAGCAGGGGCGTCGGGCGTCGACGGCGAGGAGGAGTAGGGGCATCGGGGGAGAAGAAGTGGTGGATTTGGTCGAAACTGCTAAGTGTTTTCTTATATACCCAGGGCATTGGTACCGGTTCGTGGCACCAACCGGACCAATGCACCCTTTAGTCCCGGTTGGTGCCACCAGCCGGGACCAAAGGTCACTTTTCAGCAGCCAAAGGGCGGGAAGCAGAGGCCTTTGGTCCCGGTTGGTGGCACCAACCGAGACTAAAGGGGGTGCATTGGTACCGGTTGGTGCCACGAACCGGTACCATTGAGCCCCTTTAGTCCCGGTTGGTGCCACCAACCGGGACCAAAGGCCTTGCACGGCGGCATGGTGGTGGGAGTTATTCCCACCTCGCTAGTTGAGAGGGGCGCGCAGTGGTTTATAAGCCCCACTGCCGCACCCCTCTCGAGCTCCTCTCCATTGCAGGCTTACGGGCCTAATTCTGACTGCTATGCCTGATGGGCCTATTGGGCCTTCTGCAGGCCTGAATCCTGGCCCGTGGATGGGTTTCTAGTCGTATTCACTCCGTGGTGGCCCAGTAGGTGGCAATTTTTTTATTTTTTCCCAGTTTTTTTGTTTTCTTTATTTTGTTTTGTTTCTACGTACAACAAAATACTTATTTATTTTATTTTATTTTGTTTATAATTACTTATTTATTTTATTTTATGATAATTCTTTTTGCTATTAAAGTTTCTAACATAAAAAGTTCTTTATGAAACTTCCTTTTGCTTTTAATGATTTTGAATAGAAAATACTTTGATAATTTTAGTTGCATCAATTTTATATAATTTTAGTTTCAATAATACTAGAGGTTGCTTATAATGTTTTGAACAGAAAATACTTTGATAATTTTAGTTTCATAAATTTAATTTATGTTATTAAAGTGTATTTTATTTTATTTTATTTTATTTTGTTTCTACTTATATACTTTATTAAAGTTTATATTATTTTGTTTCAAATTACTAATTTATTTTATTTTATGATAATTCTTTTTGCTATTAAAGTTTCTAACAAAAACAGTTCTTTATGAAAATTCTTTTTGCTTTTAATGATTTTGAACAGAAAATACTTTGATAATTTTAGTTGCACCATATTTATATAATTTTAGTTTCAATAATACTAGGGGTTGCATATAATGTTTTGAACAGAAAATACTTTGATAATTTTAGTTTCATACATTTTATTTATGTTATTAAAGTTTATTTTATTTTATTTTATTTTGTTTCTACTTATATATTTTATTAAAGTTTATATTATTTTGTTTCAAATTACTAATTTATTTTATTTTATGATAATTCTTTTTGCTATTAAAGTTTGTAACAAAAAAGTTATTTATGAACTCTGAAACAAAGGGATTTCATACGGAAACTCGTCTGTTACAAAGGGATTTCATTTTTGTTATCAGGGTTTCATACGGAAACTCGTCTGTTACAAAGGGCTTTCATTTTTTTTGAACTCATTTGAACTCCATAGTTTTTTGTGTTCAAAATGCACCATTCAAAGCCACATCATCAATTTTCAACCCTTTCTGACTTCATTTGTTATTTTTCATGCATTTACTGATTATTTTGAGCTATATGACCATGAAATTGAAAAGCATTTGAAATGAACTCTGAAAAGGTTGAAAGTTGGCATGGTATCATCATTTCACCCACATAGCATGTGCAAGAAAGTAGAGAGGGTTACGGCAAAAACCGGATGCACTTCGTGTACAAAACGGACAATCTCTTTCGAAGTATCAGGGTTTCATACGGAAACTCGTCTGTTACAAAGGGATTTCATTTTTTTGAACTTATTTGAACTCCATAATTTTTCTGTGTTCAAAATGCACCATTCTAAGCCACATCATCAATTTTCAACCCTTTCTGACTTCATTTGTTATTTTTCATGCATTTACTGATTATTTTGAGCTATAAGACCATGAAATTGAAAAGCATTTGAAATGAACTCTGAAAAGGTTGAAAGTTGTCATGGTATCATCATTTCACCCACATAGCATGTGCAAGAAAGTAGAGAGGGTTATAGCAAAAACTGGATGCACTTCGTGTACAAAACAGACGATCTCTTTCGAAGTATCAGGGTTTCATACGGAAACTCGTCTGTTACGAAGGGATTTCATTTTTTGAACTTATTTGAACTCCATAGTTTTTCTGTGTTCAAAATGCACCATTCAAAGCCACATCATCAATTTTCAACCCTTTCTGACTTCATTTGTTATTTTTCATGCATTTACTGATTATTTTGAGCTATAAGACCATGAAATTGAAAATCATTTGAAATGAACTCTGAAAAGGTTGAAAGTTGGCATGGTATCATCATTTCACCCACATAGCATGTGCAAGAAAGTAGAGAGGGTTACAGCAAAAACTGGACGCACTTCGTGTACAAAACAGACAATCTCTTTCGAAGTATCAAGGTTTCATACGGCAACTCGTCTGTTACAAAGGGATTTTATTTTTTTGAACTTATTTGAACTCCATAGTTTTTCTGTGTTCAAAATGCACCATTCAAAGCCACATCATCAATTTTCAACCCTTTCTGACTTCATTTGTTATTTTTCATGCATTTACTGATTATTTTGAGCTATAAGACCATGAAATTAAAAAGCATTTGAAATGAACTCTGAATAGGTTGAAAGTTGGCATGTTATCATCATTTCACCCACACAACATGTGCATGAAAGTAGAGAGGGTTACCGCAAAAACTGGATGCACTTCGTGTACAAAACGGACAATCTCTTTCGAAGTATCAGAGTTTCATACGGAAACTCGTCTGTTACAAAGGGATTTCATTTTTTTGTACTTATTTGAACTCCATAGTTTTTCTGTGTTCAAAATGCACCATTCAAAGCCACATCATCAATTTTCAACCCTCTCGTGAATAGATAAGTGACCAAATTAATAGAAGTTCATCATCACATTAAAACCAAAGTTCATACATAATTCTCATTGAATAACATATAGCTCTCCAGAGCATCTAATTAAACCATACATTGAAATTATGTAAAACATTTCAATGCAACAACAAATGCGATCATAATCGCAACCAAGGTAACAACTGATCCAACTGCATAATGATACCAAGCCTAGGTATGAATGGCATATTTTCTAATCTTTCTAATCTTCAACCGCATTGCATCCATCTTGATCTTGTGATCATCGACGACATCCGCAACATGCAACTCCAATATCATCTTCTCCTCAATTTTTTTATTTTTTCCTTCAAGTAGTTGTTTTCTTCTTCAACTAAATTTAACCTCTCGACAATAGGGTCGGTTGGAATTTCTGGTTCAACCACCTCCTAGATAAATAAAATCTATGTCACGTTGGCCGGCATAATTGTCATAAACAATAAATGAACCAAATAGTTAGCAAAAGATAATATATACCACATCCAAATCATAGACAGGACGAGGGCCGATGGGGGCGGGTACCAAAACCATCACACTATAATAACAGGGAACAATAAAAGTAAGAAAATTAGACAAGTATCTATCTGAAGTAAGAATTTTTTCTTTCAGAAAGAAGATAAGAACAAGAGGCTCACCACGGTGGTGCCGGTGACGAGATCGGCGCGGGTGATCGACGACGGTGAAGATGGGGACGGGACGTGACGGACCGCTAAACCCAGACAAATCTCGGGGGAAATGGAGCTCGGAGGTTGAGTTTCGAGAGGAGAAAGATTAACTAGTGTGGCTCGGACATTTCATCGAACACCTCATGTGCATAGGAGGTGAGCTAGAGCAACCAAATGCCCTCCCCTCGCCGGCCAGAAAAAACAGAGCATCGTGGAGTGCTCTGCTATGGCGATGGGGTATATATAGGCAATTCATTTGTCCCGGTTCATGGTAGAAACCGGGACTAAAGCCAAGCATTTTGTCCCGGTTCAAGCCACGAACTGGGACCAATGGTTATGGGCCAGGAGTAAGGACCATTGGTCCCGGTTCGTGCCTAGAACCGGGACAAATGGGTCCATACTGTTGGGGAACGTAGTAATTTCAAAATTTTCCTACGCACACGCAAGATCATGGTGATGCATAGCAACGAGAGGGGAGAGTGTTGTCCACGTACCCTCGTAGACCGAAGGCGGAAGCGTTGGCACAACGCAGTTGATGTAGTCGTACGTCTTCACGATCCGACGGATCAGGTACCGAATGCACGACACCTCCGAGTTCAGCACACGTTCACCTCGATGACGTCCCTCGAACTCCGATCCAGCCGAGCTTTGAGGAAGAGTTCCGTTAGCACGACGGCGTGGTGACGATGATGATGTCTACCGACGCAGGGCTTCGCCTAAGCACCGCTACGATATTATCGAGGTAGACTATGGTGGAGGGGGCACCGCACACGGTTAAGAGATCTCAAAGATCAATTGTTGTGTCTCAAGGGGTGCCTCCCTCCCCGTATATAAAGGAGTGGAGTAGGGGGAGGGGGCCGGCCACCCTTGGAGCGCCCCACGAGGAGTCCTACTCCCACCGGGAGTAGGACTCCCCCCTTCCTTGTTGGAGTAGGAGAGGAGAGGGAAGAAGAGAGAGAGAGGGAAAGGAAAGGGGGTGCCGCCCCCCTCCTTGTCCAATTCAGACTGGGGCGGGGGGGGGGGGGGAGGGGAGGGGCGCGAGGCTGCCCCTTGGCCGCCTCTACTCTTCCACCACTTGGGCCCATGAGGCCCATTAACCTCCGGGGGGTTTCCGGTAACCCCCGGGTACTCCGGTATTTATCCGATAACCCCCGGAACCATTCCGGTGTCCGAATATAGTCGTCCAATATATCAATCTTCATGTATCGACCATTTCGAGACTCCTCGTCATGTCCTTGATCACATTCAGGACTCCGAACTACCTTCGATACATCAAAACACATACACTCATAATATAACTGTCATCTAACTTTAAGTGTGCGGACCCTACGGGTTCGAGAACTTTGTAGACATGACCGAGACCCGTCTCCGGTCAATAACCAATAGCGGAACCTGGATGCTCATATGGGCTCCTACATATTCTACGAAGTTCTTTATCGGTCAAACTGCATAACAACATACGTTGTTCCCTTTGTCATCGGTATGTTACTTGCCCAAGATTCGATCGTCGGTATCTCAATATCTAGTTCAATCTCGTTACGGGCAAGTCTCTTTACTCGTTACTTAATGCATCATCCCATAACTAACTCATTAGCTACATTGCTTGCAAGGCTTATAGTGATGTGCATTACTGAGAGGGCCCAGAGATACCTCTCCGATAATCGGAGTGACAAATCCTAATCTTGAAATACGTCAACTCAACAAGTACCTTTGGAGACACCTGTAGAGCACCTTTATAATCACCCAGTTACGTTGTGACGTTTGGTAGCACACAAAGTGTTCCTCCGGTAAACGGGAGTTACATAATCTCATAGTCATAGGAACATGTATAAGTCATGAAGAAAGCAATAGCAACATACTAAATGATCAAGTGCTAAGCTAACGGAATGGGTCAAGTCAAGCACATCATTCTTCTAATGATGTGATCCCCTTAATCAAATGACACTCATGTCTATGGTTAGGAAACTTAACCATCTTTGATTTACAAGCTAGTCAAGTAGAGGCATACTAGTGACACTTTGTTTTTCTATGTATTCACACATGTATTATGTTTCCGGGTAATACAATTTTAGCATGAATAATAAAAATTTATCATGATATAAGGAAATAAATAATAACTTTATTATTGCCTCTAGGGCATATTTCCTTCAGTCTCCCACTTGCACTAGAGTCAATAATCTAGATTACACAGTAATGATTCTAACACCCATGGAGCCTTGGTGCTGATCATGTTTTGGTTGTGGAAGAGGCTTAGTCAACGGGTCTGCAACATTCAGATCCGTATGTATCTTGCAAATCTCTATGTCTCCCACCTGGACTTGGACCCGGATGGAATTGAAGCATCTCTTGATGTGCTTGGTTCTCTTGTGAAATCTGGATTCCTTTGCCAAGGCAATTGCACCAGTATTATCACAAAAGATTTTCGTTGGACCCAATGCACTAGGTATGACACCTAGATCGGATATGAACTCCTTCATCCAGACTCCTTCATTTGCTGCTTCCGAAGCAACTATGTACTCCGCTTCACATGTAGATCCCGCCACGACGCTTTGTTTAGAACTGCACCAACTGACAGCTCCACCGTTCAATATAAACATGTATCCTGTTTGCTATTTAGAATCGTCCGGATCAGTGTCAAAGCTTGCATCAATGTAACCATTTACGACTAGCTCTTTGTCACCTCCATAAACGAGAAACATATCCTTAGTCCTTTTCAGGTATTTCAGGATGTTCTTGACCGCTGTCCAGTGATACTCCTGGATTACTTTGGTACCTCCCTGCTAAACTAATAGCAAGGCACACATCAGGTCTGGTACACATCATTGCATACATGATAGAGCCTATGGCTGAAGCATAGGGAACTTCTTTCGTTTTCTCTCTATCTTCTGCAGTGGTCGGGCATTGAGTCTGACTCAATTTCACACCTTGTATTACATGCAAGAACCCTTTCTTTGCTTGATCCATTTTGAAATTCTTCAAAACTTTGTCAAGGTATGTACTTTGTGAAAGTCCAATTAAGTGTCTTGATCTATCTCTATAGATCTTGATGCCCAATATATAAGCAGCTTCACCGAGGTCTTTCATTGAAAAACTTTTATTCAAGTATCCTTTTATGCTATCCAGAAATTCTATATCATTTCCAATCAATAATATGTCGTCCACATATAATATTAGAAATGCTACAGAGCTCCCACTCACTTTATTGTAAATACAGGCTTATCCAAAAGTCTGTATAAAACCATATGCTTTGATCACACTATCAAAGCGTTTATTCCAACTCTGAGAGGCTTGCACCAGTCCATAAATGGATCGCTGGAGCTTGCACACTTTGTTAGCATCCTTTGGATCGACAAAACCTTTTGGTTGCATCATATACAACTCTTCTTCCAGAAATTCATTTAGGAACGTAGTTTTGACATCCATTTGCCAAATTTCATAATCATAAAATGCGGCAATTGCTAACATGATTCGGACAGACTTAAGCTTCGCTACGGGTGAGAAAGTCTCATCGTAGTCAACCCCTTGAACTTGTCGAAAACCTTTTGCAACAAATCGAGCTTTGTAGAGAGTAACATTACCATCAACGTTTGTCTTCTTCTTGAAGATCCTTTTATTCTCGATGGCTTGACGATCATCGGGCAAGTCAACCAAAGTCCATACTTTATTCTCGTACATGGATCCCATATCAGATTTCATGGCCTCAAGCCATTTTACGGAATCTGGGCTCATCATCACTTCCTCATAGTTCGTAGGTTCGCCATGGTCAAGTAACATGACCTCCAGAATAGGATTACCGTACCACTCTGGTGCGGATCTTACTCTGGTTGACCTACGAGGTTCGGTAGTAACTTGATCTGAAGTTTCATGATCAACATCATTAGCTTCCTCACTTATTGGTGTAGTCGTCACAGGAACCGATTTCTACGATGAACTATTTTCCAATAAAGGAGCAGGTATAGTTACCTCATCAAGTTCTACTTTCCTCCCACTCACTTCTTTCGAGAGAAACTCCTTCTCCAGAAACGATCCATTCTTAGCAACAAATGTCTTGCCTTCGGATCTATGATAGAAGGTGTACCCAACAGTTTCCTTTGGGTATCCTATGAAGACACATTTCTCCGATTTGGGTTCGAGCTTATCAGGTTGAAGCTTTTTCACATAAGCATCGCAGCCCCAAACTTTAAGAAACGATAACTTTGGTTTCTTGCCAAACCACAGTTCATAAGGTGTCGTCTCAACGGATTTTGATGGTACCCTATTTAACGTGAATGCAGCCATCTCTAAAGCATAACCCGAAAATGATAGCGGTAAATTAGTAAGAGACATCATAGATCGCACCATATCTAGTAAAGTACGATTACGACGTTCGGACACACCATTCCGCTGTGGTGTTCTGGGTGGCGTGAGTTGCGAAACTATTCCGTTTTGTTTCAAATGTAGACCAAACTTGTAACTCAAATATTCTCCTCCATGATCAGATCGTAGAAACTTTATTTTCCTTCTACGATGATTTTCAACTCCACTCTGAAATTCTTTGAACTTTTCAAATGTTTCAGACTTATGTTTCATTAAGTAGATATACCCATATCTGCTCAATTCATCTGTGAAGGTGAGAAAATAACGATACCCGCCGCGAGCCTCAACATTCATTGGACCACATACATCAGTATGTATAATCTCCAACAAATCAGTTGCTCGCTCCATAGTTCCGGAGAATGGCATTTTAGTCATCTTGTCCATGAGGCATGGTTTGCAAGTACCAAGTGATTCATAATCAAGTGATTCCAAAAGTCCATCAGTATGGAGTTTCTTCATGCGCTTTACAACAATAGGACCCAAACGGCAGTGCCACAAATAAGTTGCACTATCATTATCAAGTCTGCGTCTTTTGGCTTCAACATTATGAATATGTGTATCACTACTATCGAGATTCATCAAAGATAGACCACTCTTTAAGGGTGCATGACCATAAAAGATATTACTCATATAAATAGGACAACCATTATTCTCAGATTTAAATGAATAACTGTCTCACATCAAACAAGATCCAGATATAATGTTCATGCTCAACGCTGGCACCAAATAACAATTATTTAGGTCTAAAACTAATCCCGAAGGTAGATGTAGAGATAGCGTGCCGACGGCGATCAAATCGACTTTGGAACCATTTCCCACGCACATCGTCACCTCGTCCTTAGCGAGTGTCCGCTTAATTCGTAGTCCCCGTTTCGAGTTGCAAATATTAGCAATAGAACCAGTATCAAATACCCAGGTGCTACTGCGAGCTCTAGTAAGGTACACATCAATAACATGTATATCACATATACCTTTGATCACCTTGCCATTCTTCTTATCCGCCAAATACTTGGGGCAGTTCCGCTTCCAGTGTCTAGTCTGCTTGCAGTAGAAGCACTCAGTCTCAGGCTTAGGTCCAGACTTGGGTTTCTTCTCTTGAGCAGCAACTTGTTTGCCGTTCTTCTTGAAGTTCCCCTTCTTCTTCCCTTGGCTCTTTTTCTTGAAACTGGTGGTCTTATTAACCATCAACACTTGATGCTCCTTCTTGATTTCTACATCACAGCTTTTAGCATTGCGAAGAGCTCGGGAATTGTCTTGTTCATCCCTTGCATATTATAGTTCATCACGAAGCTCTTGTAGCTTGTTGGCAGTGATTGAAGAATTCTGTTAATGACACTATCATCCGGAAGATTAACTCCCAGTTGAATCAAGTGATTGCAATACCCAGACATTTTGAGTATATGTTCACTGACAGAACCATTCTCCTCCATCTTGCAGCTGTAGAACTTATTGGAAACTTCATATCTCTCAATCCGGGCATTTGCTTGAAATATTAACTTCAACTCCTGCAACATCTCATATGCTCCATGACGTTCAAAATGTCGTTGAAGTCCCGGTTCTAAGCCGTAAAGCATGGCATACTGAACTATCGAGTAGTCATCAGCTTTGCTCTGCCAGACGTTCTTAACGTCGTTAGTTGCATCTGCAGCAGGCCTGGCACCCAGCGGTGCTTCCAGGACGTAATTCTTTTGTGCAGCAATGAGGATAATCCTCAAGTTACGGACTCAGTCCGTGTAATTGCTACCATCATCTTTCAACTTTTCTTTCTCAAGGAACGCATTAAAATTTAACGGAACAATAACACAGGCCATCTATCTACAACAAACATAGACAAGAAAAATACTATCAGGTACTAAGTTCATGATAAATTTAAGTTCAATTAATCATATTACTTAAGAACTCCCACTTAGATAGACATCCCTCTAATCATCTAAGTGATCACGTGATCCAAATCAACTAAACCATAACCGATCATCACGTGAAATGGAGTAGTTTTCAATGGTGAACATCACTATGTTGATCATATCTACTATATGATTCACGCTCGACCTTTCGGTCTCAGTGTTCCAAGGCCATATCTGCATATGCTAGGCTCGTCAAGTTTAACCTGAGTATTCTGCGTGTGCAAAACTGGCTTGCACCCGTTGTAGATGGACATAGAGCTTATCACACCCGATCATCACGTGGTGTCTGGGCACGACGAACTTTGGCAACAGTGCATACTCAGGGAGACCACTTTTATCTTGAAATTTAGTGAGAGATCATCTTATAATGCTACCGTCAATCAAAGCAAGATAAGATGCATAAAATATAAACATCACATGCAATCAATATAAGTGATATGATATGGCCATCATCATCTTGTGCTTGTGATCTCCATCTCCGAAGCACTGTCATGATCACCATCGTCACCGGTGCAACACCTTGATCTCCATCGTAGCATCGTTATTGTCTCGCCAACTATTGCTTCTACGACTATCGCTACCGCTTAGTGATAAAGTAAAGCAATTACAGGGCGATTGCATTGCATACAATAAAGCGACAACCATATGGCTCCTGCCAGTTGCTGATAACTCGGTTACAAAACATGATCATCTCATACAATAAAATATAGCATCACGTCTTGACCATATCACATCACAACATGCCCTGCAAAAACAAGTTAGACGTCCTCTACTTTGTTGTTGCAAGTTTTACGTGGCTGCTACGGGCTTAGCAAGAACCGTTCTTACCTACACATCAAATCCACAATGATAGTTCGTCAAGTTAGTGTTGTTTTAACCTTCTCAAGGACCGGGCGTAGCCACACTCGGTTCAACTAAAGTTGGGGAAACTGACACCCGCCAGCCACCTGTGTGCAAAGCACATCGGTAGAACCAGTCTTGCGTAAGCGTACACGCAATGTCGGTCTGGGCCGCTTCATCCAACAATACTGCCGAACCAAAGTATGACATGCTGGTAAGTAGTATGACTTGTATCGCCCACAATTCACTTGTGTTCTACTTGTGCATATAACATCAACGCATAAAATCCGGCTCTGATACCACTGTTGGGGAACGTAGTAATTTCAAAAAAATTCCTACGCACACGCAAGATCATGGTGATGCATAGTAACAAGAGGGGAGAGTGTTGTCCATGTACCCTCGTAGACCGAAAGTGGAAGCGTTAGCACAACGCGGTTGATGTAGTCGTACATCTTCACGATCCGACCGATCAAGTACCAAACGCACGGCACCTCCGAGTTCAGCACATGTTCAGCTCGATGACGTCCCTCGAACTCCGATCCAGCCGAGCTTTGAGGGAGAGTTCCGTCAGCACGACGGCGTGGTGACGATGATGATGTTCTACCGACGCAGGGCTTCACCTAAGCATCGCTACGATATTATCGAGGTAGACTATGGTGGAGGGGGGCACCGCACACGGCTAAGAGATCTCAAGGATCAATTGTTGTGTCTATGGGGTGCCCCCCTCCTCCGTATATAAAGGAGTGGAGAAGGGGGCCGGCCAAGGGGAGGAGGCGCGCCCAAGGGGGAGTCCTACTCCCACCGGGAGTAGGACTCCTCCTTTTCCTATTTGGAGAAGGAGAGGGAAGGAAGAGGAAGGAGGGAGGAAGGAAAGGGGGGGCCTCCCAATTCGGATTGGGCTTGGGGGGGGGGGGGCGCCCCCTCCCTTGCTCCTTTCCCCTCCTTTCCACTAAAGCCCATTAAGGCCCATATACCTCCCGGGGGGTTCCGATAACCTTCCGGAGCTCCGGTATTGTCCCAATCTCACCCGGAACCATTCCAGTGTCCAAATATAGTCGTCCAATATATCGATCTTTATGTCTCGACCATTTCGAGACTCCTCGTCATGTCCATGATCACATCCGGGATTCCGAACTACCTTCGGTACATCAAAACACATAAACTCATAATATAACCATCATCTAACTTTAAGCGTGCGGACCCTACGGGTTCGAGAACTATGTAGACATGACCGAGACACGTCTCCGGTCAATAACCAATAGCGGAACCTGGATGCTCATATTGGCTCCTACATATTCTACGAAGATCTTTATCGGTCAACCGCATAACAACATACGTTGTTCCCTCTGTCATCGGTATGTTACTTGCCTGAGATTCGATCGTTGGTATCTCAATACCTAGTTCAATCTCATTACCGGAAAGTCTCTTTACTCGTTACGTAATGCATCATCCCGTAAGTAACTCATTAGCTACATTGCTTGCAAGGCATATAGTGATGTGCATTACCGAGAGGGCCCAGAGATTCCTCTCCGACAATCGGAGTGACAAATCCTAATCTCGAAATACGTCAACTCAACAAGTACCTTTGGAGACACCTGTAGAGCACCTTTATAATCACCCAGTTACGTTGTGACGTTTGGTAGCACACAAAGTGTTCCTCCGGTAAATGGGAGTTACATAATCTCATAGTCATAGGAACATGTATAAGTCATGAAGAAAGCAATAACAACATACTAAACGATCAAGTGCTAAGCTAACGGAATGGGTTAAGTCAATCACATCATTCTTCTAATGATGTGATCCCATTAATCAAATGACAACTCATGTCTATGGTTAGGAAACTTAACCATCTTTGATTTACGAGCTAGTCAAGTAGAGGCATACTAGTGACACTCTGTTTGTCTATGTATTCACACATGTATTATGTTTCTGGGTAATACAATTCTAGCATGAATAATAAACATTTATCATGATATAAGTAAATAAATAATAACTTTATTATTGCCTCTAGGGCGTATTTCCTTCACGTTACGCACTATCCGAATTAGGCCCAGTAGCGTCATCTGGGCCATCCAATATGATTCCATCCCGTTTTCACTTCTGGCCCATGTATGGCCCATGACGTCTTTCGGCCCATATGAGGCCCTATGTAACTCTTGGCCTATTAACAGCCCGTGGTGAAACTGGCCCATAATGAACAGTGTATCACTTTACACCCATTAACGGCCCGTGGTGAAACTGACTCGTAAAGAACAGTGTATCACTTTATACCCATTAACGACCCGTTATTCCGTTGGGCCGTTTCCAGCCCATGTTATCTTTTGGCCTTCTCAGAGCCCATTTATTCTTGGGCTCATTTCTAGCATTCGTTTACTTACGGCCCGTTACTATCATTTTCTGCTTGTGGGCCAAATTCAGCCCGTGGTTACAGTCGGCCCGTTTGTGGTCCGTTAATACGTTGGGCCGTTTTCATAGCATCATCAAATACTGCCTATTAACGATGGCCCATTATGGTCGGCCCATGAACGGACGATTCCAACTCTAGCCCATTTACTGCCATAATGTGGTCTGTTTGGCCCATGTTTGGCCAATCGATCATACGGCCCGTATAAGGCCCATTGATGATATGGCCCGTAGAAGGGCCATTGTTTCTATGACCCGTAGAAGGCCCATTGTTTCTATGGCCCATAGAAGGCCCACTGTTTCTAAGGTCCATAGAAGGCCCACTGTTTCTACGGCCCGTAGGAGGCCTAGTGTCACTATAGTAAATATTAGCCCATGGTTATTGTTGCCTAGTTTTAAAAAATAGGTTATTGCAGCCACTAGCAAACCGCGGAAAAAGAACTGCACTGACTACAAGCAAACAAATAAACAAGACAACAAGGAAATAAATAAGCAAGCAACTTACGCTAGGCTATCACGGCTATTACACATATTACATCCACTGGGCATCAAAGTTCGCCACCAGTGCAAATATAGGGAACATAGCAGCATATAAACGCCGCAGCAAAATAAGTCCAGAACTGAAACCACTTCAGAAGAGCTCAAGAAACAATATCCTTGGTACCCATATTGTTGGCAAGATGCTTAGCAAGCTTATTAACTTTCCCTTGTTTGGCGCTTAAGTCCTCCAACACTTGCTGTTGCACCAGAAAGTATGCATCTGAATTCTGCAGGGACTTCCTCAGCCCTTCGGCTTTTGTCGCATAACATCTGATCGATGTCTTTCAACATGAAGTTGAGACTCAAGAAGCCGAACTGATTCAGGCAACGAGTTCGAAGATCTGGTGCCAGCAGTGGTAGCCAGTAACTCGAACACTACATCAAGACAGGACTTTGGGGTTGTCTCAGTGTCTTCAATATAGTTTTTATCAGCTTTCTTGGAGACTAACAGGGATGTCTCACTATCTTGAACCTTATCTGCATTACTTCCTTTACCATTGCATAACGGGGTACTCTTCTCCAATATTTTATTCGCGTTCTAAAAGAGAAACAAACAAACACATCTCAGGTTTACAATATAGTATATGAAGCTCATTTTGGTAAACCAGTTCAGTAGTAAGGTGGACATGATAACAACATGAAACAAACATATATCTATGTAGTATGGTCACTGTATGGTCTATATCATTCTAGTTTATGTTGCCAAATCAAGATAGATACAGTTCAAATCAAATCTATTTAAGACAAAGCAGCATAGACAGAATATAAGTGTGGGAAACTACATAGCATTAACAACACTTGTAATGTGCATGCCATGAGAACATAACTATTTATTCAATTGAAACTGAAATCAACATAGAGCAAGTTACAACAGCAAACAACCAAACACGTTGAAGAACAGGTTTAAAACATACCTGTTGCGCCATTGGAGTTTCAATTGCATCCTTCAAATTTGAAATTAGTTGGTATCAGTAAATATAGTGATGCAAGAGCAAAGTAGTATGAACCATAGGTACGGAACCTGACCTGAGAACAATTCTTCTTCTGCTTTAAGTGTTGACTTCGGGTTCGGAGTGGTGGTCCTTGTTATTTGGGCACTGTAGTTGCCTTACTAAATGCTCGTGTTTGGGTGCTCTGTGGTGGAGACGGTGTTGTGTCAACGTTAACTGGGTGTCTATCTGCTGGGGTTGGGGTTAGAAGGGGTGTAGCTGGTTCTCTGTCCAACTGGGTAGGGGTACAATCTGCATGAGTGTGGGTTATGTGTGGTGGGGCTGGTTCTTGGGCAAGTACAACCGTGGTTCTATCTGCATCGACAGGTAGCACGATCTTTTCTGAAGACCATGTTTTTAATCCCACAGATACTGCCATCACTCCCTCCAATTGAAATGGCTGATAAAAAAGAAAAGTAATTGAATGTATAGACATTGTAAGATAGACAGGTGCAATGGATAGTAGGGAAGAAAACAGGGCATGAAATAATTCACATTTATGTTGTCTAAGCAAACAGAATAGCAAGACATAATTTCACATATATGATGGCTAATTAAACAGGATAGCATGACAAAATTTCACATGTATGATGGCTAACTAAACAGGATAGAATGACATACTTCAAAATATGATGACTATGTATACAGGATGACATGATATAACTATACGATGTGTCTATTAAAGTGGTTGGCATGCCATAAATCACAAACACGCCGTCGATGGAAACATGATGGCATGATATAATTCACGGATAGAATGACATAATTTAAAATATGATGACTATGTAAACAGGATGAGATGATATAACTATATTATGTCTTTAGAAAATGGGTTGGCATGCCATAATTCAGATACATGCTGTCTATGTAAACATCATGGCATGACATAATTCAAATATATGATTTATATACTAAGGAAGTGAGCAGAGGGAAATTGCATATATGATGTGTCAACTAAGGAGATGGCATTCAATATTGTGTATATGATGTAGAAACTAAGCATTGCAATACAACATATGCATTATATGAGTAATATAACCCTGCCAAGTTTGAGCATACACCTCAGGGGGATAATAGGACTGGTCATCTACCTCTGAATCCTCCTCTGAAGAGCTATCTGTAACCAGCAAGATATCTGCTTCAGCAGGTAGCATTGTCTGCTCTGAAGACCTTGTTTTCACTCCAGATTTCTCCATCACCAATTCAAATGGCTAATGCATAGGAAGAGCAGTTGAATATACAAACATTGTCGACAAAAGCAATGAGAAATACAAAAAACAGGACGGCATGATATAATTCACATATATGACGCTTGCCTAAACAGCATGGCATTGCATAATTCACATACATAATGCCTTGCAACAAGATAACATTGCATAATTCACATATATAATGTCTTGCGACAAGATGGCATTGCATAATTCACATATATGGTAATTAGACACTAAATAGGTGGCATTCACACAAAGCATGTCTAAACTAAGCAAATGACATAGCAATGCAAGATACCATATGCACAATATGAGCAACATAACCCTGCCAAGTTAGGGCATGCACCTCGGGGGGGGGGGGGGATATGACTGGTCATCTGTCTCTGAATCCTCCTATGAGGAGCTATCGGTAACCAGCAAGACATGCGCTTCGTCAGATAGCATTGTGTGCTCTGAAGACCTTGTTTCCACTCCAGATTTTTCCATGACCATGCCGAATGGCTGATGCACAGGAAGAGTAATTGAATGTACTAAAATTGTTGACAAATTTAACACGTAATAAAAAAATGATGGCATGATATAATTCACATATAAGATGACTGGCTAATGAGGGTGGCATTTCAAAATTCACATATATGATGCCTGTCTAAACAAGATGGCATTGCATGATTCACATATACGATAAAGAAACTAAACAGATGGCATTGACACAAAGCATGTCTAAACTAAGCAGATGACATCTTTAATGTATACAATAAGCAATGCAAGGCACCATATGCATGATATTACCAACATCAGCATGCCAAGTTAGAGCGAAGACCTCATGGGAGTAAATAGGAGTGGTCTTCTCCTTCTGAATCCCCCTCAGAACAGTTATCTTCCTCTTGATTACGATCCGAAATGGGTGGAGGGGGGCTGCCTTTGCGCCCACCATGGAACGACATCTGCATGAAATTTTATTGCCACACAAGGCTTGTCGCTTTTGCTCTACATGATCAGTTCCATTGTGTACAATAACTAGCATGCATAGGAATAAAACATAGTGAGATTATGTAAGGAGTGCATGCACAAATCCAGAGTGATGGTAGCAAACTGTGGATAGACCCAAAACCAATGATAGCAGGCAGAAAATAGCTTTAGTTAAAAAGTACAGATAATGGCTCCTTTGATGTTTGTTTGCACCCAACATGAAATTCATAGTAGACACCGGAGATTAACCAGATAGTAGACAGATAGTACTGATTGCTGCCCCAATATGTACACCACAACCATTTAAAAACTCAAGTTTCAGCATTAGTTTGGACCTGACTCGGAGTCTAATAGGTGAACACGATGATAATGTAGCATGTCATCATATTAAGCGACACATAACATAAGCAGACACGGAAGAGTGCGACCTCTCTTGCGGACCCGTGTAGTCCTCAAGGTCATCTGCTCAGTTGATGATGGTAATGCAGTTGTCGTGGCTGTCGGCGGTGGGGAAGAAGATCTGAGGTGGCGAAAGACAGTCTGGAGAGCGGATCCCTGCTGTGGCGTACCCTTTCGTCATTGGAGCGGCTGAACTGGGGTGGAACACAGCACCGCAGGAGCAGGACAAACCACACAAGGTTTTCTTTGACACATATCTATAACAGAAGTAATTGAGTAAGGGCTTGTTTGAATTTGAGGATTCTAACAATGCATGGATAGGAAATAGACAGGAATAGGATAGGAATGCACGTGCAAAACAGAGAATTTAAAAACACAGGATTTCTGCCAATCTGGGTGTTTGATTCACAACAATTGGAAGATCACAGGATGCAAAAAAGCATGGTGAGATTAAGTCAAACCACAAGAAAATGTACGGTTATAATGCTATTATGCTACTATCTCTTAGTCTTGTGCTTGATGAATAGGAATATGAAAAGGAGGAGAAGTGGATATCAAAATTCCTATGGTTTTTCTTTCAAGGAGACACTAAAGGAACAAATCCTACAGTTTTCCTTTGCTCCATTCCTTTGCATCAAATTCATGAAAAGTAGTACCATAGGAAACTTTCCAATTCCTATGTTTTTCATTCACTTTTCCTTTCAAGCACTGGCGATTCTAGTAGGCAGGCTTGAGCAGGGAAAATCCTACACTAAAAAAAATGTTTTTGTGCTACTTCTATTACTTTGGACCCAGGACACTGCCATACTAGCTCAACTCTCAGGCCCATCGACAAATGCACAGCTCAAACACGCAAAGATAAATAATGATGGCGTTCAAGAGAGTCCATCACAGATAACTAAGTTTCCTGGTACCTCACTGCTTGTCATATAGTAGGATAAAATAATCATATTTCCTGTTACTACGAGTGCTCAGTGGACAATATATATATAACATATAGAGTAAAAAAGAGATGCAACAAGTGTACAACCACTTTGGCGAAGCCATGTCGATCTCAGCGTGATTGGGTTGGCCGGTGAGGATGCTCCGACTGACTTGGCTGTCGGAGGAGGGGAAGAAGATCTTAGGCGTCTGGAGATGGAGCCCGAGGTACTGCTCCACTATGATGGAGGGTTTCGTCGTTGGAGCAGCTTCGGTGAGTTGTACGACGCCGAGGCTGAAGCAGGACAAGAGAGAAAATGAACAACGTTAACCTGAGTGGAATTCTAATAGCATCTCCAATACATGATGTAAAATACATAACCACGAAGTGCTAGATGTAAAATACATCAGCTGCTCATCTCTGAACTTAACTGTCGAAACTGAATTTAACTGTCAAAACTGAACTTAACTGTCAAAACTGAACTGAACTGTCAAAACTGAATTTTGCTGTCGAAACTGAACGCACTAGCAAGGTGAGGCTACATGTCGGTCGACTGACTTTTGCAGCCGTTGGATACGAAATCAAGGGCGTGCGGTTCATCTTCAACCTCCACCCCCCTGAGCCACCAGCTACCACCAGCCAAACAGAAGCCCCCCGCCGCCCGCGGCCGGCGGTGCGCCGCCTCGCCCGCCCCGAAAACACTCCCCACCGCCGGTCCGCCGCCGCCCTGGCCATCCCTCTAGGCCCCCCCCCCCCCGTGCCGAGCTTTTTCTCCGGCGATCCCCACGCCACCGCCTCACCAATGCCCCGCCACCGCCGGTGACCACCGCCCCCACCCTGAACCCTAAGATAGATAGTGGGGTACCTCTCCGGCGAGCCCCTCTCCCCGCTGCGGCTGATTCTTCCTTCACCCCGGCGAGCCCCCCACGCCCTGAAAATCGACTGACGCAAAAGTCAATTCAGTCGACTGAAGTGTAGCTTAATCGGAGCAGCATCGCAAGCAAGAGCAAGAGCGAGAGCAGTAGCGCGAGCAACAGCAATAGCAAGAGCAGACCAGGCAGGGGACCGAGAGCAAGAGTAGAGCAGCAGCGCGAGCAAGAGCTAAAGCAGCAGCAACTCCTAATGATGTGGACGTCGCCGCCGAGGGAGCGACGCCGTGGAGGAAGTGGCCGGCGACGCCGCCGTGGATGGAGCCACGCCGTGTCGGCTCGGGACCAAGCGCCGGCAGCACCGTGAGATTGAATCAAGAAGAAAATGCGGCGATTAGTGTACAACCTCTTTGGTGGCGCCGATTAGGCCGCAACTTCATCCGAGGAAACGGTGATGATGATGCTCTTTCGGTGGTACAGGTGAAAACGGCAGTGTGGGGATGGAGGTGGTGCGAAAGACGAGGGGAACATTGGGGCAGCTCCTTGGAGGTGGAGGACGGGGTAGCTGAACCGGCGGGACGACGAGATCAATGATGGATCCTCATCCGGTACGGTGGATGAGGGACGTCGAGGTGTTACTGTGGACGACGTCGTCGGGGAAGAGGCCACGGCTGGGTGGCGGATGGAGCAGGGTGTGGGGTTTCGTCGCGGGTTTTCGTGGCCTCGGTGTACGAATGGGTGGGCGGATGGGATGGCAGTGGGGAACCATGGCTTAGGGACGCGCTTGTCCGAAATGTGGGGTAAGTTACGAAAGTACCCCCCACCAATTTGAGGCGGTTCGTTCGGTTCAGGGGTACCACGGGCATTTCACGTGTCAGGATTTCACAGGAGGTGGGAGTTTTCGCGCACATTGTAATTTCGGAATAGCAAGGCGCGGGTTGAGATGGAGGGAGTTGTCGGAGCACAACGAGACAAAGATATATCTTAAATATTTCGGGCTAACAAGGCGCGGGTTGAAGAGGCGGGAGTTTTGCAGCACGATAGACAGAGACGCTAGCTAGAATTTTTGGCATAACAAGGCGCGGCTTGAAATTTCGGAAGAACAAGCTTAACGTCTACCCCCAAAAAAGACAATTTGCACCTCAACACTCACAACACACACACAAACACCATTTAGACTAGAGTAAGGTACATGTGCATTGCACGCATGAGATTTGGCAACCAAATTATGAATAAAAACCACATTATAGCATGTAAGCTTTGAGTCATATATGCATGATGTAGATGTTCGTTTAAATCTTATAGTTTATTTCATTCAAAATCATCTAGTTTTTTTAAGAAAGCTAATCTATTTTAAGATTCATGGAATTGTGCGTTGTAAGACATAAAGTAAAAACAAATAATGGCAAATCATGTAGAAAAACATTTGGGCAATTCTGATACGGAAGATTCTAGAACAAATAAGAAGTGCTTGTGTTTTGATGTTTGTGCATTATGCTTAAGTTCAACCATGGAGTCTTCTAGATTATACATGTGGCGAAATCTGGTGGAATCTAGATGATATCCAACGACCAGTAGTGCTCAAATTTGCCATCTTTGGACCATCGGATTCACCTCATCCAACGACCATCTTTCACAGTTAAAGTTACCCGCACACAATATAAAAAAATATAAAATATAATATATATAGGGGTATAGATATAGATATGTGATGCGAAAGCCGCCCATCATCTCCAATTAGAATAGTGTGTCCATGCACGGATGCGACGTGGCCAAATGATGTCTGCCATCGGTATCTCAAATTCAAATCAATCTGACCTTGTTCAATGTGTATACATTACAACATGCTCGTTTCCAAACCACACCGCGTAGATCTCCGTTATATTCATGCATGCATGGGTTTCAAACATCAGGATCTCTTATTCAAATATTTGAATTCAACTTTACATTGATTATGACCTCACCTAGTCTTTTACACCCACACAGTCGTCTTCTCTTTATAATTGTACCACTAACTTTCTCTTGTGCATGCATGCACACACACTACCAGTCGGCATTATCCATCGCACACATGCAATCTTTTTCTTCAGGTCGGTCTCCCATGAAGGCACACACCCACACACATCCCCCTCTCCATCATATCGGGCATTCTTTATCTCTCACGTGTGCATGCGCAACGATCGATGTTCCTCTATGTATGTGTGTGTATAGCTAGGTATTTCATAGTTTTCCACACAAACCGATCAATCGATATATCCAGTGAGGTCTCACCCTCTTTCCCATGTCCACATCGATCAATCTATACCTCTCTATATAGGATTAACATATATAGCTAATACACCCACATTAATTATATATCCAACGTCCCCCTCTCATCATCCATGCCTTCCGCTTCATCTCTCAGAGGCGTGCACAATGGCGAAGACAAGGGCAGTAAGGGCCCTGCCCCCCTAACATCACTATATATCGAGGCTAATATGAATGTGATCATTAGACAATTGCTGCTAAAAATGGTTTAAGTTCATGAATTGACCCTCCTTGTAAAGGATTAGCAATGCTTGGCCCCCTGGCTCATTTATTTTCCATGGCTCTACCACTGCATGCAACAGCGCACGTTCTCACCCCCTCACTCTAAATATCGATCTCGCACTTGTGCATTGCTTCATAGTCTCCCTCCACTCGGCCCCTCGCACCATCTTCTAGCCCCTCACCGGATTTTGCCACATGTACAATCTAGCAGACTCCATGGTTGAACTTAAGCATAATGCACAAAACAACAGTGGTTCTCTTTTGTTCTAGAATCTTCCGTATCATAACTGCCCAAACTTTTTTTCTAGTTGAATTGCCATTATTTGTTTTTTACTTTATGCTTTACAACGCACAATTCCATGAATCATAAAATAGATTAAGGGCTTCTTTGATTCAAAGGATTCTCAAAGGAATTTTGGAGGATTCTAATCATTAGGAATTTTTCCTATCTTGGTTGTTTGATTCGTGGGATTGTAAACCATAGGAATTTTTCCATATGATTCATTTGCACTAGATTTCATAGGAAACATCCCATCCACTCAAACCTCTTTGAAAGAATTTTGTGTTTTTTCTATGCACAATCAAACACTCGTACAATCCTGTAGGATTCAAGACGACATTCCACTATAATCCCATGTTTTTCCTATTCCCGTGTTCTTAGCTTTTTTATAAAAACTAATTGATTTTGAATGAGATGAACTATAAGAATTAAACGAAGGGCTACATCAGGCATATATGAGTCAGAGCTTACATGCTATAGTGTTGTATTTATTCATAATTTGGTTACAAAATCTGATGCATGCAATGCACGTGTACCTTACTAGTACTTCGAGTATGTGCAAAACACGTAAATTAGAATACCAATGGCACGCTACATAGTGTCTCTCTTACAGTTCATGAAGCCATGTGGCACATGTGGAGGCGTTGTCGCGACCTCCTTGCATAGATTGATCACAATGACGTGCCGCTGGTTCCAGAAGAATGTACTCGTCCTCCCTGAGCCATACTGGCGGTACATGCACGAAGCAAAGATGTGCACGCACGCCACACACACTCATTCCCTCGCACGCACACGCGGGTACACGGGCGGATGCAATTTTGTACCAAGATCCACCCCATGTGATAATTTGACGCGTGTAAAGTCATTCACTTCATTGATGGTCAATTAATACAGCGCATGCAAATTGAGTGGACATGAGGGCGGAAGAAAGACATTATTACTCCACTGCGCGCATGCGAGTAGTTAAATCATGGGTTGCTAGTAGTACTTCCATTGGTCTCCTTTGTATTTTGTGCCAATTTTTGACAGTAACATAATATTTACGCATTTGAGCAGTGTAATACTTGAAATTTATGTTCCGCTAAACTCATCGGGAGCCGTTTCGGGCCTCGAAACCAAAACCATGAATTAATCTTTACCTTGTTCCCATCACATTCGAAAGCCTGTTCACACCTACTAGTACATACCAAACCTGAATGTTTCCCACTCTGCAGGTATTAGTACTAGTGCTAGTACTTAGGTTATAAAAAGGGGAACTACCGAACCGAAAATTACTCTACCTTTCCTCCTCATAAGTGCTTCTTCTTCGTCCGTCGTTGCCCTGGCTGGCGAGCAGAGCTCTAGGCCGAGAACTACTCGTAACTAGGGAACAACAACCAAGGTTGCGGAAAAAAAGAGAGGGCTCGCCGCCACACAGAGACCTCGAAAGATCTCTCACGGGCAGGCGATGGCTCCCAGGAGCGCCCTAGCCGCGGAGGCGAGCATGCCGAGCCGGCGGCGCTAGAGTCGTTATCCCTCGATGACATGCCCGATCAGCTCAATAAGCACCTCAATAAGCAGAAGGAGTTCATCCAAGGCTTGATGGAGTTGCTGAAGGAGAGCCTCGATGACATGCCCGCTGAGCTCAATAAGCAGGGGGAGTTGACCGCCGGCTTGGTGATGCTGCTGAAGAAGAGCATTGCCTCGAAGAAGAAGGCGGCTGGCAAAATCCTGCAACTTCAGGAGGACAAGGCGAAGCTCTGCCACGAGATCGACCTGTTGAAGGAGAAGAACGCCGGCTGGAAGAAACTACATGAGAATAGTAGTTCCTCGATGAAGATGTTGTAGGCCCTCATCATGGAATAGAAGGAGGAGTTGGCAAAGCTCCGCATCAAGCACCCGACAGCTGTTAAGGTACGTAATGCGACCGTTGAACAGATGATGAAGGCTCGCATTGAGAAATCCTGCGTCATGGACAGAATGAAGAAGATGGTAGGGGAGACGCGCAAGGAGATGGAGGTCGTGGAGGCAATGAAGAAGCAGTTATGACTCTGCGGCGAATTAGATCATTTGGGGTGATAATCTACCTTCTTCTTTTGCTCCTGTGTTTCATCTTTTGCTTCGGGTGTTTCGCCGCACGTGTCATGTTCTCTGCGAGGCATGAATAGAACAATGCTTTTTTTGAGGGAATGAATAGAACAATGCTAACAATGAGATGACTAGAAAATTAGATCATTTTTTATTGCCATATGGCAATGGGCTGCCGTGTTTCGTGCTCCTCCGTCGCAGTACTACTCCAGTGGAAAACTTGAGTATACCGCACGGTTCTTTGCTCCTCCTTAGGTCGTCGGCGCATTTATACGAGAAGTCAAATCACAAGGCCCAGCCTTCCAGCAGTAATGAGCCGTCAAATCACGAAGGCCCTCGCCTCTCGTGAAGCCGACCAAGCTAGACTGCCCCACCCTCTAGCCTTTTAAAAAATGTATACTTTTGTACAGTAGTAGTATCGATGGATTGCGCCATGGAGCAAAACTTGAAATTAAAAAAAGGTGGTACATATAGAGAGCGCTCGTCGCCAAATTATGCATATAGTACTATTAAAAAGGCTAGTCACAATAATGGTGTGCAGCACAACCCACCCCTCAAATAAAACTAAGCATCCTGGAATTCTTTGACAAAACTAAGCACCCTGAAATTCTTTGACAACTAAACTGCTAGCTATATGATGTTGGCCATATATATTGTACGTATATAATGTGAAGAAACGAGTGGTAGTACTATACCAACTGAAAGATGAAATGTAAGAAATACTAGTATGTACGTACTGAAGAGTTAAAGTAACGAGAAGAAACATAACATAGTTCTGCTGGGGGCTCAGCACAACACACCCCTCAAATTAAATTAAGCACACCTGAAATTAAACTTTGCAACTATTCCGGTAGACACTGCATTAGAACCACCATGAGCAACGACACTGCCACCTTACTCGGAGTCCTCGTCCACGTCCTCGACCCCGTCCTTGTCCCTCTTCCTCTTGGCCGATACTTCTTTGCTTGAACCTCACACCTCTTGCTCTTCATCCAACCCTTGTAGATATTGAAACAAAGGTAGCCATCCATTGCAGCGTAGTGGATGTGGTCTATATCTAGCACATTCCGCTGCCGTGCATAATGATGAAATGTGTATGGAGGTTTCTCCAGTTTACCGTACAAAGGATGAACCATGGCTCCTGCCAGGGTCAGCATTGAAGGCTGACGAGAGGACACTAGCCAATTCTTCTGGAGGTCGAAGGTGTTGCCTACAATGAGGCCTATCCGACCCAGTACTTCTTTGTCATTACCAAAGTCTACAGTAACGAATTTGACTAGGTTGCTCTCGAGGAAGTCCTTAAAATCTAGGCATTCAACGTCGGCATGGCATATGTGGTAGACCAAGCGTAAGTCATGCACGCAAACATGGATCGCGGCGGGCTTCTTCCTCTCTTCGTCCTTTAGATCCTTCTCTTGTCCCAGGACTGTGGTGTACTCAACATCTAGCCCAGTGACCCACTCATCATCTGAATTTTCGAACATGCGTCTGAAGCGAGAAAGGCATCCTTTCACCATCACGGAAGAACAGGTGTAGATGACGTCGAACTCATCGCCAGTGATGGTTCTAACCTTGTACTCACCGCTGATCATGGAGATTTGGGACGCCATGGATTTGGGAGGAGGGTTAGGATTAGTGGAACTGTCGTAATGTGAAAGGACGGGACGACTAGGAGCAAACCGCCGTAGTATTGAAGGACGTGCGGGGACGACTAGGAGCGAACTGCCAGGGTGCGAATGGCAGGGTAGTGGCTTTCCATTCTCCCATGATACGGGCTTCCGAGAGCCCTTGGATCTGAGATCAAATGGTTGCATGGCATGATTCTAGACCTATGGGTGAATATCCTATCCTGGAGGGTTATTCTGCAAATTTTCAACAACTTAGCATGCGACCGTTTGATCTCAAATCCAAGGGCTGCCAGCAGCCCGTATCATGGTCGCGCCTACCATGACCGTCGCATTGCTCGCTCGGTCGCGCCCTTGGAGATTTAACACGGTGCGTTAGGCTATTTGATGTTGGCATGTCATACATAGTCATCACTTAGTCACTCATACTACAACAAGGTTGGCTATAAGGTTGGATATAAGTGTATTTATTTATTTTACTTTTCTCTATCTCTTTGTACGGAGTATCTCACTGGTTGGAAAGGCATGCAAATTCCCAAACCTTCCTACACCCTGAATCGAATTTTTTGCCTAACAAGTTGTGCCGTGCAATTGGAATTCCAACTTGAGTAATACTAGTAGTAGGAGTACCATGGGCCAGTTCTTTTAGGCTTCTAGATTAGTAATCCCATAACCACTACCTCTGTCCTGTTTTATTGGTCCCATTGTAGTCTGTGTCAAATTTTGATCATAAATTTAACTAATGAAATGTTAGTGCATGTCACATGCACTAACATTTTATCAGTTAAATCTTTGGTCAAAATTTAGCACAAATTACAATGGTGAGGAATAAACCAGGACGGAGGCACTGTACTACTAGTACTAGTTTAGAAGCCCAAATAAATGAGTGAGGCGCCTTATTGTTTTAGGCCCTTCCCAGTGCTCCACGCTATACAGGTGCTAAGGGTGCCACATAGGCAAGAAAATGATGTGGCAAAGCAATTAAAGAAGAGAGAGAGCATTAGGGTGACCCTAGGAGGAAACGGTGCTAAGCGTGTGAACCTATGCAAAATAACTATCAACCAATGAATGATGGAGTTTAATTGTTAAACAATTCAATGAGGGAGGCTTAGCTACAAAAGCTAAGCACTAATGCACTGGGGAGACTAGTTGCTAAGGTTTTAAATGCGCTTAGCACCTCACGTAAGCACCAATGCATTGAGAGCATTACTCTCCACTGTGACTAGTCTTATGGGAAAAGCTGGGGAAGCTGCCAAAAGAACTGGCCCTAGGAGTAGTAGCTAGGGATCGAGTGTGCGAGATGAACCGGAAAAAGTAAATGCAGAGAGATGAAATGCAAAAAGACAGAGGGATGTGATGGTTGCTTGTCCGTTTATTTTACCAGGCCACTTATTACTGGGAGTGGTTGGGTTTTGTGATATGACGGCTTTACTGCCGCGCCACGAGCGGGGTGAGAGGTGAGACTCTTGTGCAGCGCCACCCTCTACACTAGTACTACTACATCAGTCATGGTTTATCCCCCATTGAATTTGACCGAAGATTTAACTGACAAAATGTTAGTGCATGTCAACAAAAACAATATTGTATTTGAACATAGTTTTGAATGATATAAATTTAGGTGACATGCATCATCATTTATCGTACTATATATAATGTTAGTTCAATTTTTGGTTGTACTAATCTATAGTAGTAAGGTGCCCGTGCGTTGCACGGAAGAGTGAAATGCATTGATCGGGGTGTTGTTTATTTTGACAAAGGATGTGGGGGTCATCTCATGTGTAACAGGTATCGATAGGTTTCTTCGAATATTATTTCATCTCTAGAGCTCAGAAACATCCGGATGAAATAGATAAAAAAGTATCTTTTGCAAACAAAAGCCTTCAAATGTTCAACCTGCATCCAAAACTTGTGAAGAAATAACTCTTATTGTGCTTTGCAGGAAATGGTTCATCATAAGTCTTTCACCAGTACTGTAGTAAAAATTCATACATGGAAGATTCTAGACTAAACCATAAATGGATACACTTTTATTCATGCGCGATACTCCAATAGAGCAAGATCATGCATGGAAGTCTCCACATGCTTAGACAACGGATTACATTGAGCGAAGACTAATGATCAACATTTAACTTAGTAATGCAAATGTCCAGGAGAACCTCCTTGGAGTCCCCATGCACATTGTTGGGGGTCAAATAATACCATGTGTCTTCCATGTCCACATCGGCGGGAAGGTCCTAGCTCGGCAGAGTGCAAGTCAGCTTGATGTAGCTAGTGTCGCCGCCCACGTACCTCCGAGGGGTAGTAATAGTGAGCACGCACCCGTACATCGGCCTCGTGTTAGTGTCAGCGTCAGCGGCGTCGCCCTTGACACACACTACAGAGATGTGGCGGCGGCCTGCGCGGGCCTCGCCGGTGGCCACGATCAAGAGGAAGACGCTGTCGTTCTCCTCCGAGACTAGCAGGCGGCGCTGATCCTCCAGCGACTCTAGCACGGTGAATGGGTAGCACATCTCGTACTTGATGTTCTTCGCCAAGGGCCAGTGATCGCCGCACGCCTGTGTTAGGTGATGCACGATGTCCGCCGGCGAGCCCCAAAACGGCACCGGGCACTCATAGCAGTAGACGAAGGGCTCCTTGGAGGCATCGACCAGGTCGTCCATGAAACGGGAGTGACTGTAGGGGACGTTCCGCCAGTTGAATATATGAGCAAATTACTACGAGATTTACTACAAAATAAATCATGACGGCTATAACAGAGATTAACTAATCATGCGGACTAGCATAGTATATGAACAGATCGAGTCTAGGACACAGACTAGAAACATGAATTCTACCATGATTTCGAACAGGAAGGACAGAAACACATACCGTGCAACGGGAGCAGCACCATTGGCATTGAGGTTGTCACCCATGTCGTTGAGGAAGAGGTTGCCGAGGTCGGAGAAGAAGTCATCGTAGGTGAAGTCATCGCTGCTAGCAGTCGCGAGAGTGCGCTCCCCAAATGTCAACAGCGCCAGCCGAATGGAGCGCAAGAGGGAGTGGCTGTAGGGGACGTTGCGACCGCCGAATGGAGCGTAGGAGTAGCCCACGAAGCAGTAGATGGTGCTCCTCCCTAGTCTCTATTCTTATCTCTATCTCTACTACTCTTCTTTGTTTTTTATAATATACTAGTTGTACTTGTCAAATCGAATAATACTCCGCCGTCCACTACACGCCCCACTGAAACACGCCTCCTCGCCTCCATCAAACCCCTCCGTTAAACCCGCATGCAATCCGAGAAACCTACTCCGGCCCGCGGGAGGAAATTTGCCGATTGCCGCGGGAGGGTTATTCTGCAAATTTTCAGCAACTTAGCATGCGACCGTTTGATCTCAGATCCAAGGGCTGCCAGCAGCCCGTATCATGGTCACGCCTACCACGACCATCGTGTCGCACGCTTGGTCGCGCCCTTGGAGATTTAACATGGTGCGTTAGGCTATCTGATGTTGGCATGTCATACATAGTCATCACTTAGTCACTCATACTACAACAAGGTTAGCTATAAGGTTGCCTATAAGTGTTTTTTTACTTCTCTCTATCTCTTTCTTTGTACTCCGTGTATTGCCAAAAATGTTCTTATATTATGGGACACATGTCACAGGGAGTACTAGTATTTATTGCATTTACCAAGGAGTGACCTCTTCCAATGAAATGGTGTGCTTATTAGTTTTTTGTTGCTAAGTTTGCTTCATTTAATTAGCTATAGACTCAAAATTGTCTTTTCAACTAGGTACACGCGCTTAGCACCGTTTCTTCCTTGGGTCACCAAACTAGTCTCTCTCTTCTTGATTAACTTGCCACATCAGACTTTATGCCTATGTGGCAAGCTTAGCACCTGTAGGAGCAAGTAAGTACAACAGTGCACTTTACATGGCATTTTTGCATATGTGGAGGAAAGAGAGGCAAGCAAAAAGTGGAGAAGTGGGCTCTCATGCAAGAGCCAACCTCTACTACATGGTGGAGCATTGAGAGAGGCGCCTGTATGGAGGTGGTTAGGAATCGGGAGACTCACGCCGGTCGTAGCATCATAGTTAAAATGCTAATGGCAAGTAAAATCACGTGGCCCCACCTGTCCAGCAGTAACTCGCTGTCAAATCACACAGCCCTACGTTTGCAGCAGCCTACTCCCTCATCTTCTCGCGTCTCTATCGAACCGGCTAGGCGGAACTGCCCCGCCGCCTACCGCGCAGGAAAAGCCCCGCCCTTGACTTTTAAATAGTACAGTATACTAATTTTGTATCCATGGATTGCGCCATGGAGCAAATCCTCTAGAAAACGGTGGTACACATGTACGGAGTATATAGCACGCCCGTCGCGTTCGCGTCGCACCCTAGACGGTCGGCCGGTCTGGCACGCTGCTCTCCGAATGGAACACACGTCATATTGCGTTTGGAGACACATGTGGGACCGCAATTGAGAATCGACCATAGGCACACTCCCCGGCCCCGCAAGTCGGGTGACTTAATAGAAGAGGGAGACGAGAGATAGTACTAGAGAAGTGTTGTACTACGTTGGTGCCTGGACGATCCCTGCAAGACACGAAAGATCAGTTCGTCCAGGCATGTGACCAGACTCCAGCAGACACGCCTGGATTGGCTATCGTCTACATATCGTGCAGGCTATGTTGTACATGGTTGTAGTTGTGGTGAGAAATCTAAAAAAAGGTTTCTTGTCATCTTGCAAAATTAGGTGTCATGTGCTTCGGATCACTTCGAGGGTTAAACAGCGACAACTGAGTTGGGCTAGTCATTGGGGGCACATGCACGAAGACTACTCGGCTGCCATCTAGGCCAAGCCGGCTATGTTAATTAGGACATCTATCGACGGACCCCATTTCTACGAGTTTATCTTTAACTTGAGCTTTGTTCCTCGTCTAGTTTGTCCGTCGGGATTCATGTTGTCTCCTTTGGGCAGTGAGGTCATGATTTCTTGTCATGTGGCATTTTTTTGTGTTATATGTTATAATCCGGCACTTCAGATCAAAATGACGACAACTGCGCCTCCGGGCCACGTGCATGAAGACTTCTCGACAGTCATTGGCGAGGTCAAGCCGGCTCCGTAGACAAAAGAAAACTAGTACTACTCCACTATATAGGCAGGAGCCTCCGCGCTTGCTTGCCAGTGTTTCTCTCTTCACACTGTCTCGGCCTCTCCAGTTCTAAACACGACAGCGGTGGCCACACACACACTCTCTTTCTCTCTACTCACCGGTGGTCACAGATCCAGCCGGATCCTCTCCACAGGGGAAGGTGAGAAGGTGCAACATTCATGCGGTCGTCCTTGACGATGTCTCTTACCCACTGTTGGCGCGTCCCGATCATCCTGCCTTGCCGTTCTCTCCCAAGCACCGCTGGCGAGGGAGGGCCTCCGACCCCTTCTTCCTCGCTGTCGTAGTGTGGGCAGATCCGGCCTCCCGCCGCCCACCTAGCGACATCCCGGCGACCATCAGGTATAACTTCCTTCGAAACCGGCCTTGCTCTACTTCCCGAGCTCCTGATGTGCCTGCATTTGTATGTTTTACTATTTCTCAGGCCCCCTCATAGATAGGATCAATCGGCTGTTCGAAAACCACCTAATTTTTTTATGTTTAAGAGGTAAAACTAGTTCATGCACTCGAATCTAGTACTACTTGGTTCAAACAAGGAAGAAAGGGGGTGGGGGTGGGGGAGGATTTGTTACCTGAATCTAGGACTTAGTCGAAAGAGGAAATAATCGGGGTGAAAAGTAGCAGAGACTGGCTATCCAACTGGTCTCTAGGTCTAATAGGGAAATAAAGGGAAATGCAGTACAAACTCAATATAAACCCGATCTATTGGTTGAAAAAGGAAAGAAAGTGGGGACCGGGGGACAAGTCAACAGAGTAAGTCCAACACTAGATTTGCTAGCCTCACACAGTATAAGGTGGCTATACCGAACAGAAATGGGACCAACCCAGATATCCTGTTCTGATGTTTGTTGCCCCGAGCCACTCTTATGTAATGCCACTGGTAAAATGTAGCAGTCGCACTGTAAAAACTAAGGACACGTTAAACCAATGTTGTTTTCAATGTAATGCCTCCAGTAATATGAACCAATGGCACTTTTTTACATGTCCTGCTAAATTTCCCATTAAGATAAGTTGGTTCTTTTTATTAGAAATGCAATTGTCCTGGTCCGCCTACTTTCCCGTGCCCAAAGTAATGTCGTATTTAACGATTGTCATAGTTAGTCCTAATGCCCACACTAATATCTAGCAATGCCACTGCTTTAGAAATTGCTACTGTCCTTGTAGGACTGCCATTTAGATAAGGAACATGCTTCTTTTCATTTGATGCATGTTTCATCACTTGTTAGTCACCCTCCTTTCCACCTTTTCTGTGCAAATAGAGATATACATTTCACGCTCGATCTTAGTTGAACTGCACAAATGATATCCAAATTATAGTTGAGTATTCCAGGAGCTTCACAACCAACCTTGATGTTGCTCAATTTTATTGCAACTAATGAAGAATAAGCTTTGTGGGTTTTGTTTTCTGATGGAAATGGAACCGGGGCTGGAGCCCTTTTCTTAAAAAAATTGAAGAAGAAGCTGCTAGCTCACGGGACATTGCTTCATTTCAGGTGAACTGCACCAAAAGGTCCCATGAATTGAATCATCCATGTTGGTGACTGAAAGAGCCAGCTTCAGCATCCCAGTCAAAGCACCCCCGGCCTCCATCCTTGCGATGCACGGTACACCTCGTTTGCCACCTACTTGACCCTAGTGTCACTGATAAAATGAAGTAATAGTACAGTTAAAATAGAGCGAGTGTCATATCTATCATTTCATTTCCAATGTAGATAAAGAAAGTGCTTCTCTTTGATAATGTATGTTTCATCAACTAGTTCCATTGTTAATGTTTAAGCGTTTCTGCAAACTGGGGTGCTTAATTTTAGTTGATCTGTACAAAAATAGAGATTTGAATGTCTCAAGGCCCCTCCTTGTACTACCGCTGTACACTGATGTTCATCACTAGCAGAAGGTGTATCTGGGAGACTTGGGACGATGTCCGGTATGAGGCGTACCGTATGAGGCGTCGCAGGGCCCATCTCGCCCTCCCAGCATGGCATACTATGATACTATCGCAATATTTTATTCTATTTATTTTGTGTGTTTCATCAACTAGTGCCACTATAATGTAATCACGCCTTTTCATTATTTGTGCAAACAGGGCTATTCAGCTGCATTTTGGTGGAACTGCACAAATGTACGTATGGAACCGGCATATGTGCAGAGTGCAAGGTGTGCCAAGTAAAAATTACCGACACCAACCATGCTGCATGCACGCATTGGCATCCACCACCACCAGTGGGATGTGTGGCGCTCTCTATGAACGGATCTTTCTCGGTAGTAAATCCTCTAACCAAATACTAGTAGCTTATATTGGCACTTTTCTAGGGAGTACTCTTTTCTGAAAGAAGCACCAATCTATTTTTCTTTATTTGTACACTATGTCACAACTTTGACCCAAAGGTCCAGAGCTATTTATGGTGATTGGCGTAGTACTCGCAGACTGATTGTAAGCATGGTTTTCATTAGCTGTCACAAGCATGAGCAGGTGGAAGATTAGGTTAGTGTGAAGCTTACCTTAAACCCTACCGCTGCTGTTGAAACAAGGCGAGCGTTGAGGGAACCGTGGAGAACAGCGGGGAAGCAACGTCGCGCCATTCGGCTTCCTCTTGCGGTGGAAGAACAAATACTCCTGTGGCTCCGGCTGGCTCTGCACCCTCACGAACGGCACACCATACTCGATCGATTCGCTATCCTCTGGGTGCTCGACGTTCGACCTGTACACCCACCACCTCCGCCTGACTGTCGCCTCGGGTAAATCTGTCTACTCCATCGCCCAGAGGAGATACTCGATGAACTCGGAGGACTGCGGAGTGACTGACGCCGAGGAGTACATGTACATCGCTGCCCTCATCGCCGTCCTCTCGCTCTTTCGCATACATTGCCACATGGCCTGCACCGTCCTTGAAATCTCCCACTCATTGTCAAACCAAGTAAGGATCTCCTTCAACCTAGCTAACTTTGCCTGGTCGCCGTCAGCGATCTTCCTGATTCGCTGCTGCATCCTCTCCATAGATGTTCTTCTGAGTGGTCCGGTGCTAGCTTTGGAAGATGGGAGGAGAGACGGTGGTCTTGCAATAGAGAAGAGGGAGAGGCGAGACGGTGGTTTTGTAATGCAGATGATGGAGAGGAGAGGAGGTGGTTTTGCAATGGAGAAGATCAGAAGAGGGAGAGGCGAGACGGTGGTTTTGGACTGGAGATGATGGAGAGGAGAGGAGGTGGTTTTGCAATGGAGAAGAGGGAGAGGAGCGTGCGGCAGCGATTTCGGATTGGACGAAAGGGCTGGCGCGCTATGACTGGATCAAAATCAAAATCATTTTACCCTTCAATTAATAAAGCGACCCCACATTAACTAGTCTCCCTTTTAATCCGGGTCATAGTTGACCATGATTTTCGCACATAAAATATATGTTATACGTTGCAAAAATAATATAATTTGAAAGTACATTCAGATACGAACCAAACAATACAATTTTTGGTGACATGCATTCACATTTTGCTTGTCAAATACAGTACATGGTCAAACTTTGACCCAAAATACGCAAAACAACAAAAAAATACTTCCAAGACCAGCGCCGCTCTTCCGCTCTTCTCCTCTTAAACCACTGCCGCTCCTCTCCTGTTCCAATCTAAATCCAGCGCCGCTCCTCTCCTCTTCCATTTCAAAACCACCGCCCCTCCTCTCCTGTTCTAGTCCAAAACCAGCGTCGCTCCTCTCCCATTCTAATCCAAAACCAGCGCTGCTCCTCTCCTCTTCCATTCAAAAACCACCTCCGGCAAGTGAAGGTGCTGTGGAGAATTAGATCGATGGAGGAGTACAACCGATACGTGAGGATCGCAGATGGCGACCCTGTGAAACTAGCTAGGATGTTGGAGATACAGTCTTGGTTTGACAATAAGGACCAACTAGCAGCGACGGCGACATCCATGGCCAAATATCTGCAACAGAGCGAAAAGGCGGCGATACTCCCGGAGGGAGTCGCGCCGGAGTACATAGAGCTGCTCCTCTGGGCCATGGAGCAAACAGATTCACCGAATCCAATCGTGAGGGAGCGGTGGTTGGAGTATCGATCCCAGATGGAGCATCCACCAGAGGTTGAAGGATCGAGCATCTACAGGGTGCCACTTGTGAGGGTGTCCTGCCAGAGCGAGCCGATGGAGTTTTCGTCGACCGAACCCAACTTCAAGAGGAGAAAAGCAGTTGGCCCGATGACGCTTCCCCGCCATCCTCTCCCTCGCCATTCACATCGTCTCACTAGGCGGCTATCTGCCGCTGAGGAATAGGAGGGGACTGCCCCCCCCCCCAGCCCAATAGTCGGGCAGGTTGTGAATTGTCAGGAGGAGCTTAGGGTTGTCAGTATTTGCAGGTTGTGAATTGTGTTTTGTGTTGTCTATTTTGAGAGTACTTTCAGATATGAATGTCTTTTGAATTTCAGATTTGCAGTATTGAGCATATGAAGTATTTTATGAATTCTAGAGATCTATTTTTAGCACTTCAAAAAATGTAGTTTCATAGGAGTATAAAAGTGCAGACAATGTGATTCTCAGAGAAGAAACTGCAAGTTTCAGTTTCAGATAAGAAACTGCAAGTTCAGTTTCAGATAAGAAACTGTAACTTTCAGAGGCAGAGCATTTATATTAACACGACATTTTCAAACAGGGTTAACATCATGTTGGAAGTTTTATTCATGGTCGAAAATGGAACTACCAGCTAGTTAACATCATGCTGATCAACATTCATGCATAGCACATCTTCATATGATGCACAGTCAAAATGCCCACAAAATGTCGAGTGTGCGAAACACAGAGAAAACGAGGGACGAAGTTTTGGCAAGTGTTGGACGTGGTGTGCGTAGATGACAATGGGGACCCACATGTCAATAAAGGCAGAGGCAAAAAATTTGGAGATATTTTCCCTGCACAGGTGTGAGGTGGAATCGAATCCGGGCGGAACAGCTATCGGGTAGTGTCACTTTGCCACTAGGCTAGTTTAGTAGTTTCATTAATAATAAGGCACTTCCTCAGGTGGTCGGATCCCCTCCTGCGCCTTTGTGCGCTCGCCGCGACGCCGCTGTCTGCCGTTGGGAACATGCTGAACAGATGAGAGGAATCTGGAAAGGACTATACATGGAGAGGCGGACAGTCGGGACCCACCAGGTCTATGGCCGTACGCAAGCAAGTGCCTCATCGAAAAATACTTCCTCCTAATGCTATACTAACATTGGGGCCCATGAGTTTGTCAACATAGTTATATTTTTTTAGGTGCTTCAATGTAGTTATTATAGGAGATAAATTCACAACGAAGCCCGGGAGCTGGCAGGTATCATTTATTATCACTGGGCCAGCAAGTATATGCTGGGTTTTGGACTGCCCCGTCTAGGTTTTCATTTTTAACATGCGCAGCCCACGGCCTCGGATGGGAGGTCCATAGGCCTGTTTGTATTTTCTTGAGGGCCGTCATGTATCGACCAGCCTATGGACCTCCCATTTGAGGTTTTATTTTTCCTGAATATCGGCAGCCCAATTTATGTATTTTTTTGAAGAAAACGCAGAGGTTTGTTCCATTTTTCTATATAAGAATAGGAACGCCAGGTCCAACTTATGTTTCCCTTCTAACTATATTATATATATTTAAATTATTTCATATGTTATTATCTATTATTTTTATTGTCATCATATATTTAACTGATACTTACATATGTAAGAAAACAATATCCCACATCTTATTAATTTATAAAAATAATTTCTTAACAATAAAATCTTGGATTGTTTTGGCACAAAAATCCTAGTGATTGTGTACAAAAACTTGGTAAGATTTAAGGACGAATGTAATAATATCACTTATTATTTAAATATATTTATAACAAAATGCTCAGCCCCTTTTTATTTTTTGATAACATTGCTGGCCCAACCCAACATTATAATTAGAATCAGCCTAGCAAAACCGTGTATTTCGAGAAAGTGCAAATGGCCTATAATTTTTTAGGAAATAAAATAAATGGGCCGCATGGATGCTACATTATTTGTTCACCCAGCCCAGCTAATGGCTCTAATTTAAAAAAAGACCAAATTGACTGTAAATTCTACCGAACAAAAAAATACTGTAAATTCTGAAAAAATGGGTTGAATACGTGCCACATTTTTGGAGGCTGAAATGTGGGCCAATAGTTCGAAGACAACGCAAGTCGTTATCAATTTAGTCAAAAAATGACATGTGAGCCGTTGGATTTACATCCAACGACCGACATCCATCTTCAATCTCTCGTCTTCTTCCTCCAGCGCCGCCGGGACCACCTCCCGTCTCCTGCTGCTAGCAGCTCCGCTTAGCACGCTTCGCTATGAAGCGCTACTCCACCGTTGGCCAGGCCATCCCTCCACCCGTCCACACCTTTCTTCTCCACCGACTGCCGAACCGCACTGCACTGGAACCAGTTAACCCTCGTACACCTCTCCGTCTATGACTCTACTCTCGCGTCTTCCCATCTCTGGCTCGTTGCTGTCCGGGGCCTCGCCGTCGTCCACCACCTTGGATGCGCTCGGCGCGGCGTGGTCAACGTGGTCAACGAACGACACCATCGGAAGTAGACTGTGCATGGAGAGGCTGACAGCTGGGTCCACGGCCGCACACAAGGAAATGCCTTCTTATTACGCGCAAAATAATGATTCCTCCACCTGACATCTGGGACCTGTAACAGCCCCAAAATTGGGTTATAATTTTTGTGCTGTTATTTCTTCCTGGCACTCATTTTTCAAATCTTTCTCCTGAGTTTTCCTAATAACCCTGAGAATTCTTGTCATTTCCAACCTTTCAAAACTTGCTCATGTCTTTTTCAGTGGGCAAGACCTCAGTTGCATCATCTGAAACCCTCTCAAACCCTAATTCCAAATTTTTGGGATTTGAATACCCTTTGTGATTTCAAAGGGGCTATCATTTTCCTTGATCTGTTGATCATCCCATCTGTTCCTAGAGATCCTACTATCCTTTTCAACCTTGGATATGAAAAAATATTGCCAAGTCCCATGCAATATTTTTGAAATGTGATTTATTCCTTTTCTTGCCTTTCTGAGGAATAAAATCGAAAGGCATAGCTAGACATCTCCAAAATTCATGTGAATTGATGGAGTTCATAATTATGCCTAACCAAGCTCTGGCAATTATATTGGCCATAATTAAATAGGGAAAATTGCATTCTTCCTATTTAATACCAATATTGCATTTCTGCCATTTTCCAAAGGAACTACTATTTTTATAGCAGGGAAAATTCCCACATAAATTGTGGAGCTTGTCCTTGTTATATAATCACTAGTTCCATCCTTATCTCATGTTCCACAGATCAAAAATTGAGCACATGATCCAATGCAAGTTTCTGCCTTCTCTAAAAATTTGTAAAGGAAGTGCTTTATTCCTAATTCCATTTGAGCTGCAATTTGGCAGGGTGATTAATATTGATAAATAACCCATGGATACCAAAGATGAGATCAATACAATCATCCTAGCTCCCTGTGCAATTTTTCAAAGTTTCTGACCAGATTGTCACTTTGTGAAGGAAGTACCTTCATAGAGGTTCCAAATGGGATGAAACTTTTCCAGCCTCTCAATTATCCCAAATCATTAGCCTTCACCCAAATTCAGCTCATTTCATTGAGCTATGTGAGCACAGGAGCAAGTCTTGTTTTCTATCCAAATTTTCAGTTTGTGAAGCAAGTATATTTTATATTGCTCCATTATGGCTGAAAATAATTCCAGGCCTTCTCCTATCCATTTAACCCTCCTACACAAGAGTTTGGCTAATTTTATTTATCCAATATTTTCCTAGGATTTTCTCAAGTTTCTGGTCCAAAGTAATGCTTGTGAAGAAAGTACCAATTTGGCAAGTCCATTTGGGCTGATCTTTTTACAACATCTACCTATGACCAAATCATGAGGATTTACCAAGTTATAGCTCAATCAAACACTCCTAGTGATTGCGTCATCATCTTCTAGTTTCTGGACATATTTTAGCAGTTGTTGAGCAACTATGATAAATAATTGTCCTAATGCCCTCAAAACCCCCAGGACCGTAGTCCTTGATACCCTCAGCCTACCAAACATCAAGTTTACCATTTACCCTCTCTGATTTTATCTCTAGAGTGTGGCCAAGTTTGCAACAGCAAACTTGTGGAGCTTGTTTTACTCCACTCCCTTTGTCTCTGCCTGTCTCTTTACCATAGTAACAATCCATCTTCGAAGGACTACGCGGTAGACATGGTTTAACCTCAGTAAAAACCCCAGAGCGCGCCATGCCAGTGGTGACTACGAGGGCAGCCGGATAAAACGGTGGTCTAGCCACTTTTCGCGTCGGCATCGCTGCTCCGACTGTCTCTGGCCTCGCCATTAATGCCCAACAGTTACCCCTCGGCGTCCTCTTCCCTCTGGACCTCTGGACCCCTTCGTTTTCTTCTCTGGCGAGCCGTGCCAACGACTGGAATAGTGCGGTCCTGTGCATCGTCGCCTTCCTTCCCGGTGTCCTCTTCCTCCGTTCGTCCGCGAGCTTTGCTCGATTCCGTGAGCCTCTAGCGCTCGTCCTCACCCTCCTTGTCGCCTTCCCGCCGCTTCCCGTGAGTATTGGCCTTGTCTGCCGACGACTGCGCCGTCGCCGATGCACCGACACGTCGCCCTCCGCGTGCCACTCGCAGTCCCCAAGCCTCCCGCAGCTCTCTCCCCCTCGCCTCGGAGCTCCCCTTCTCTTCCCCATCGCCATGGCCGCCGCTTCGGCCTTCTCTGGTTCCGGCGACCAGGGCCCTCCCACGCCGTTCCTCCTCCACCAGCGCCTTCCCCGTGCTCCATCGAGCCTCCCCGTAGCCTCAGCCTCCTCTCACCCTCACCAGAACCCCGTGTCATCAGCGGCCGAAGCCCTGCTCCGCCGCAAGCCTTGCTGCGGCCGCTGCGAAGCTCTCCGGCGGCAGCAACCACCGCCCTGAGATGCGCCTCTCCGTCCTGCGCGTTTTGGTAGGTCGCACGACCCACGAGGTGGCTGGAGTCGCCGGTGATCCTCGTCGGGGCGATCTCCTCCCTCGGCATCGCTCGCTCCCGAGCCGGAGGTAGAAGACGCCAGGGCCAGGCGGGCCCCTCGACCCCACCTGTCAGCGACCCAGGAGCCCGGCCCCGCCTCTGCCCTTTGACCCGGTCAGCGCCAGCGTGGATAAGTGAAGGCGTCGTCTGCGAAGCCGTTTTCCCTGGTCGAAGACGTATTTCAGAAAAGACGCGTTCGGTTTAAAACTGCTAGGGACCTGTTTGTAGAAGTATTTTTACAGATTAGTCCCTGAGTTTTAAACGCCCGTATCTTTTTTCCCGTAACTCCGATTGAGGTAAATCCAATGCCCACGTCTTCGTCTTGTTGAGCCCGTTCTATTCCCATCATTTTCACTATGGTTTGACATTGTGAAAATGACCTCTTTTCCCTTGTCCGTAAACAGCCCCCTCCGAGAGAGAACTGTTTCCGGCAAATTTTTCCGCGGTAGCTTCTCACTTCTTCCCGGAGTATTTGTCGACCCCCAGGCAAGCCAACCTCTTATCATGAGCCTCGAACTTGCATGTTGACTTTGCTTGCACCTTGTGTGTGTGTAGTTGCAGTTATTTCTTCTCGTTTTCATCTGTAGTTATTCCGTTATGCCTGTCATGCATGCTTATGTTTTCATGCTACCTCTTGCCATGATAATTAGAATGTTGTTATTGATGATGCCATGTCACTACTCTAATTTATTTTCATGTCATCATTATAAAATGCTATGATGAGGGTAATGCACCGTGGATATGTTAGTACTTGGTATTGTTATGTTCTTTATGCTGTAAGCGTTCACTTGAGAAGCTCGATGTTTTGTTAAAGTATTTGGATGATGTATGCTCATTGTTGCATTCATGTTCAAATGCTGGTATGATGATTGATGATGGAGAAGATAATAATATGACTTAATAATAAAACCCCTCCGTCATCGATGGGATCGAGTCATAGTGCCGCCAAATCGAACTTTTCCAGTGCAACCACATTTGCCGGTATGGGACGGCCTTAATGCAGTCTATTGTCGTGCCTCTGGTCGGTGCCTCCAACTAGGGAAGGTTATGGGCGCGCGCTACCCTGATCAGGTAGGCGCAGCATAACCTTGTGAGCCTGTTGTTAAGTTAAGTTTTGGTACCGGGTCCCAGAGTGGATCGTGACCACGATGGTGGTTGAGGTGTCTGGAGGTAGACACGGGGCCACCCAAGACTAGCCCAGTGGGGAGTGAGTCGGAGTGGTCGGGAGAGTGTCATGACAGTAGATCGGTTTCGTCGGAATACCGTTGGTCCACCCGAATGGGAGTGCGAGGCCATGGGTTCCTTAGTGTGGGTACAGTGCGCTACCTCTGCAGAGTGTATTTAAAGTATCGATAGCCGCATCCTCGGTCATGGGCATAAGTTTGTAGTAGGGTACACTATCGGGTCTTGGTCGAAATGGAGGATAAACCTGAAATAATTAAGCTGGGCTAGATGTGGTCTGGTTGTTATCGCCGTAAGGATCACGGGTCATATGTGGTCGGGTTGTGATCGCCAGAAGGATCATGGGCCAGTTGTTCGTCGGGTTGTGATCGCCGTAAGGATCATGGGTTTGTTTCTGTTTGTGATCAGGAAATGAGGTGACCACCATTGGTAAGAGAGTCCGAGGGACTCAATGCACAAGTTTGGTTGCATTGCATGAGTAATATGTTTGCATTTAAAGAACCATGGTAGAGCATGAGATGGTTGCATACAGTTGACAGGCTATGCTGCATTTGGTATGATTGGTAGTCTATTTTCAGCATAGTTTCATGATGCCATGCCATGCTTAGATTGATATGATTGAGATGATATGCTATGTTTTGCTGTTGCCATGTTAGAAGTAAATTTGCTATGCCATGTTGTTGCCATGCTAGTGGATGCTGATACGTCTCCAACGTATCTATATTTTTTGATTGTTTATATTACCCCTTTTGGATGTTTATGGGATTTATTTTACACATTTATATCATTTTTGGGACTAACCTACTAATAGGAGGCCCAACCCATATTGCTGTTTTTTCTTGCCTATTTCAGTATTTCGAAGAAAAGGAATATCAAACGGAATCCAAACGGAATGAAACCTTCAGGAGCGTGATTTTTGGAACGAACGTGATCCAGAGGACTTGGAGTGCAAGTCAAGAAGCAGACGAGGCTCCCACGAGATATGAGGACGCCCCCCTGTAGGGCGCGCCCCCTGTCTCGTGGGCCCCTCGGGCGGCCACCGACGTACTTCTTCCTCCTATATATACCTACGTACCCTGAAAACATCCAGGAGCACCACGAAACACAATTTCCACTGCCGTAACCTTCTGTATCCGCGAGATCTCATCTTGGAGCCTTCACCTGTGTTCTACCGGAGGGGGAATCAACCACGAAGGGCTTCTACAGCAACATCCTCGCCCCTCCGATGAGTTGTGAGTAGTTTACCACAGGCCTACGGGTCCATAGTTATTAGCTAGATGGCATCTTCTCTCTTTTTTGGATCTCAATACAATGTTCTCTCCCTCTCTTGTGGAGATCTATTCGATGTAAACTCTTTTTGCGGTGTGTTTGTCGACATCCGATGAATTGTGGGTTTATGATCAAGTTTATCTATGAATAATATTTGAATCTTCTCTGAATTCTTTTATGTATGATTGAGTTATCTTTGCAAGTCTCTTTGAATTATCAGTTTGGTTTGGCCTACTAGATTGGTCTTTCTTGCCATGGGAGAAGTGCTTAACTTTGGGTTCAATCTTGCGGTGTCCTTACCCAGTGACAGAAAGGGTTGCAAGGCACGTATTGTATTGTTGCCGTCGAGGATAACAAGATGGGGTTTATATCATATTTCTTGAGTTTATCCCTCTACATCATGTCATCTTGCTTAATGCGTTACTCTGTTCTTATGAACTTAATACTCTAGATGCAGGCAGGAGTCGGTCGATGTGTGGAGTAATAGTAGTAGATGCAGGCAGGAGTCGGTCTACTTGTTATGGACATGATGCCTATATACATGATCATGCCCAGATAATCTCATAACTATGCGCTTTTCTATCAATTGCTCGACAGTAATTTGTTCACCCACCGTAATACTTATGCTATCTTGAGGGAAGCCACTAGTGAAACATATGGCCCCCAGGTCTATCTCTTATCATATTTGCTTTCAATCTACTTTTATTTGCATCTTTACTTTTTGCATCTATATTATAAAATACCAAAAATATATTTATCTTATCTTACTATCTTTATTAGATCTCACTTTCGCAAGTGGCCGTGAAGGGATTGACAATTCCTTTATTGCGTTGGTTGTGAGTTCTCAGTTTGTTTGCGTAGGTGCGTGGGACTTTTGAGGAGCCTCCTACTGGATTGATACCTTTGTTCTCAAAAGCTGAGGGAAATACTTATGCTACTATTGATGCATCACCCTCTCCTCTTCGAGGAAAACCAACGCAAGCTCAAGACGTAGCAAGAAGGATTTCTGGCATCATTGCCAGGGAGGTCTTCGCTCAAGTCAAGACATACCAAGTACCCATCACAAACCCATCTCCCTCGCATTTACATTAGTTCCCATTTGCCTATCGTTTTCCTCTCCCCCACTTCACCCTTGTCGTTTTATTCGCCCTCTCTTTCCCAATCTCCTCCTCTCTTCCGTTTGCATTCCCATTGCCATGGCCGAATCAAAAAGAACTAAGGGCCCTTTCCTAGGTTCTAGTACCTTGGATAACCCCTCTATCCTCTCTAAGCTCATAAATAATGATGCTATAGAAAGACCCACCGGGGTCTCCAATGAGAGCTTGAATAATTTTGATGAGGATGACTCTGGAATTTTTCGCTATTTACTTGATGAGTCTTTAAAAGATGCTTGGGATAGGTTATTAAGGATTCGAGCTAGCTATGTGCCTCAATATCAAATTGAAGATTACTAAAAGAGGTTTTATATTGGCTTGCCCGCTTCTTTTAAACAAGTTTTAGATTCTGTTTTTGAAGGAAGTTTTCTTGAAAGGGATGCTATATATACTTATGAAAGAATGAAAACCATATTTGGGCATCCTATGAATGATAAGGTTGAATCAACTACTCTCTTGTGCTTTTATCAAAATGAAATTATTAAAGAGATGAAGTCTAGTTTAGAGGCAAACTTCCGTAACGTGCTTAATCTTACTTCTTCCATTAATGGCCATGTGCTTACCTTAAATATAAGAATGAATGCTATAGAAAGGAGATCCTCCTCTCCTAGTGCCAAAGATGGCACCCATTAGATCTATCCTTGCTTTTATGCCTAGCTAGGGGCGTTAAACAATAGCGCTAGTTGGGAGGCAACCCAATTTTCTCTATGTTTTTTGTTTTCGCTCCTGTTTAGTAATAAATCTTGCATCTACCTTCTGTTTAGATGCGTTTTTATCTTTTAATTAGTGTTTGTGCTAAGTAGAACCTATAAGATAACCTACGATGATAGTTGATTTGATTCTACTGAAAAACAGAAACTTTGCACGCACGAATATAATTTTGTTAAATCACAGGAACGTGATTTTGCGTTGATTATTTTTGATGCTGTTCAATAAACAAATTGTACAGGACTTACTATTTTGGTAGTATTTTTAGAGTTCTAGAAGTTTGCGTTAGTTACAGATTTCTACAGACTGTTCTGTTTTGACAGATTCTGTTTTTCGTGTGTTGTTTGCATATTTCAATGCATCTATGGCTAATAAATTAGTTTATAAACCATAAAGAAGTTGGAATACAGTAGGTTTAACACCAAAATAAATAAAGAATGAGTTCATTACAGTACCTTATGTGGTGGTTTTGTTTTCTTTCACTAACGGAGCTTATAAGATTTCCTGTTGAGTTTTGTGTTGTGAAGTTTTCAAGTATTGGGTAAAGCTTTTATGGACTATGGAATAAAGGGTGGCAAGAGCCTAAGCTTGGGGATGCCCATGGCACCCCAAGATATTCAAGAATAGCCAAAAGCCTAATCTTGGGGATGCCCCGGGAAGGCATCCCCTCTTTCGTCTTCGTTCATTGGTAACTTTACTTGGAGCTATATTTTTATTCGCCACATGATATGTGTTTTTCTTGGAGCGTCGTGTATTATATTAGTATTTGCTTTTTTAGTTTACCACAATCATCCTTGCTGTACACACCTTTTGGGCGAAGCCTACTTGATTAGAATTTGCTAGAATACTCTATGTGCTTCACTTATATCTTTTGAGCTTGATAGTTTTTGCTCTAGTGCTTCACTTATATATTTTAGAGCACGGTGGTGTCTTAATTTTGAAGAAATTACTAGTATCTCATGCTTCACTTATATCTTTTTTAGAACAGCATGGTATTTTCTATGGTTTTAAAGTTGGTCCTAGAAGGATGAGCATCCAAGTTGGGTATAATAAAAACTATAATAGAAAGTGAATTGGATGCTATGATCAATTTGATGCTTGATAATTGTTTTGAGATATGGAGGTACTGATATTAAAGTCATGCTAGTTGGGTGATTATGAATTTAAAAATGCTTGTGTTGAAGTTTGTGATTCCCGTAGCATGCACGTATGGTGAACCGCTTTGTGATGAAGTTGGAGCACAATTTTATTTATTGATTGTCTTCCTTAGGAGCGGTCGGGGACGAGCGATGGTCTTTTCCTACCAATCTATCCCCCTAGGAGCATGCGCGTAGTGCTTTGGTTTTTGGTGACTTCTAAATTTTTGCAACAAGTATATGAGTTCTTTTGACTAATGTTGAGTCCATGGATTATACACACCCTTTCACCCTTCCATCATGCTAGCCTCTCTTGTACCACGCAACTTTCGCCGGTACCATATACCCACCATTTACCTTCCTCAAAACAGCCACCATACCTACCTATTATGGCATTTCCATACCCATTCCGAGATATATTGTCATGCAACTTTCCACCGTTCCGTTCATATGACACGCATTACTTTTGTCATATTGCTCTTTGCATGATCATGTAGTTGACATTGTATTTGTGGCAAGGCCACCTTCATAATTTTCATACATGTCGCTCTTGATTCATTGCATATCCCGATACACCGCCGGAGGCATTCATATAGAGTCATATCTTGTTCTAGCTTTGAGTTGTAAATCCATAAAAGTGTGATGATCTTCATTATTAGAGCATTGTCCTAGTGAGGAAAGGATGATGAAGACTATGATTCCCCCATAAGTTGGGATGAGACTTCGGACTTTACAAAAAAAAGATAAAGGCCAAAAAAAGAAGGCCAAAAGAAAAAAAAAGAAAAGAAAAAGAAAAAAATGAAATGAGAGAAAAAGAGAGAAGGGACAATGCTACTATCCCTTTTTCCACACTTGTGCTTCAAAATAGCACCATGATCTTCACGATAGGGAGTCTCATATGTTGTCACTTTCATATATTAGTGGGAATTTTTCATTATAGAACTTGTCTTGTATATTCCAATGATGGCTTCCTCAAAAGTGCCCTAGGTCTTCGCGAGCAAGCAAGTTGGATGCACCCCCACTTAGTTTCTTTTGTTGAGCTTTCATATATTTATAGCTCTAGTACATCCGTTGCATGGCAATCCCTACTCACTCACATTGATATTTATTAATGGGCATCTCCATAGCGCATTGATACACCTAATTGATGTGAGACTATCTTCTTCTTTTTTTCTTCTCCATGACCACCATTCTATTCCACATATAGTGCTATGTCCATGGCTCACGCTCATGTATTGCGTGAAAGTTGAAAAAGGTTTGAGATTATTAAAGTATGAAACAATTGCTTGGCTTGTCATCGGGGTTGTGCATGATTAAATACTTTGTGTGATGAAGATAGAGCAACAGCCACACTATATGATTTTGTAGGGATAACTTTCTTTGGCCATGTTATTTTGAGAAGACATGATTACTTTGATTAGTACGCTTGAAGTATTACTATTTCTTATGTCAATATAAACTTTTATTTTGTATCATTTGGATCTGAACATTCATGACACAATAAAGAAAATTACATTATGAATTATGCTAGGTAGCATTCCACATCAAAAATTCTCTTTTTATCATTTACCTACTCGAGGACAAGCAGGAATTAAGCTTGGGGATGCTCGATACGTCTTCAATGTATCTATAATTTTTGATTGTTCCATGCTATTATATTACCCCTTTTGGATGTTTATCGGCTTTATTTTACACATTTATATCATTTTTGGGACTAACCTACTAACCGGAGGCCCAGCCCATATTGCTGTTTTTTTTTGCCTATTTCAGTATTTCGAAGAAAAGGAATATCAAACAGAGTCCAAACGGAATGAAACCTTCAGGAGCGTGATTTTTGGAACGAACGTGATCCAGAGGACTTGGAGTGCAAGTCAAGAAGCAGCCGAGGCTCCCACGAGATAGGAGGACGCCCCCCCCCCCTGTAGGGTGCGCCCCCTATCTCGTGGGCCCCTCGGGCGGCCACTGACGTACTTCTTTCTCCTATATATACCTACGTACCCCGAAAACATCCAGGAGCACCACGAAACACAATTTCCACCGCCGTAACCTTCTGTATCCGCGAGATCTCATCTTGGAGCCTTCGTCGGTGTTCTACCGGAGGGGGAATCAACCATGGAGGGCTTCTACATCAACATCCTCGCCCCTCCGATGAGTTGTGAGTAGTTTACCACAGACCTACGGATCCATAGTTATTAGCTAGATGGCTTCTTCTCTCTTTTTTGGATCTCAATACAATCTCCCTCTCTTGTGGAGATCTATTCGATGTAAACTCTTTTTGCGGTGTGTTTGTCGAGGTCCAATGAATTGTGGGTTTATGATCAAGTTTATCTACGAATAATATTTGAATCTTCTCTGAATTCTTTTATGTATGATTGAGTTATCTTTGCAAGTCTCTTCGAATTATCAGTTTGGTTTGGCCTACTAGATTGGTCTTTCTTGCCATGGGAGAAGTGCTTAACTTTGGGTTCAATCTTGCGGTGTCCTTACCCAGTGACAGAAAGGGTTGCAAGGCACGTATTGTATTGTTGCCATCGAGGATAACAAGATGGGGTTTATATCATATTGCTTGAGTTTATCCCTCTACATCATGTCATCTTGCTTAATGCGTTACTCTGTTCTTATGAACTTAATACTCTAGATGCAGGCAGGAGTCGGTTGATGTGTGGAGTAATAGTAGTAGATGCAGGCAGGAGTCGGTCTACTTGCTATGGACATGATGCCTATATACATGGTCATGCCTAGATAATCTCATAACTATGCGCTTTTCTATCAATTGCTCGACAGTAATTTGTTCACCCACCGTAATACTTATGCTATCTTGAGAGAAGCCACTAGTGAAACATATGGCCCCCGGGTCTATCTCTTATCATATTTGCTTTCAATCTACTTTTATTTGCATCTTTACTTTTTGCATCTATATTATAAAATACCAAAAAAGTATTTATCTTATCTTACTATCTTTATTAGATCTCACTTTCGCAAGTGGCCGTGAAGGGATTGACAACCCCTTTATTGCGTTGGTTGCGAGTTCTCAGTTTGTTTGCGTAGGTGCGTGGGACTTTTGAGGAGCCTCCTACTGGATTGATACCTTGGTTCTCAAAAACTGAGGGAAATACTTACGCTACTATTGCTGCATCACCCTCTCCTCTTCGAGGAAAACCAACGCAAGCTCAAGACGTAGCAGATGCCATGAGGTTAGCTTGATTTATGTTTTCGGTTGATATTATGCCATGCTTAGTTTCTGATATGAGATAGGTTGTTGTAGACGCTTGGTTCTTGCTTTGTCTTATGCTTGTTTGGATGCTATGTATTTGGTTGTCTTGCAAGTACATTCAATGTACTGACCTGGCGTGTCATGCCAGTTTTGTAGGTCGTACCCGATTTGTTCGTTGTTCCATCGTGCTAGGCCGTAATCTTGCCAGTCCTGTGAGTTGTGGAGCCCAGCCAGAGTGATAAGCTTCCAAGACTCCCGCCGCCATTTTAATATACTTCCGCTGCCATGTAAATAGCCTTAGGGCTATGCAGAAGATTATATTCATCACTGATGTAATTATATACACATGTATTTGATGAATATTCTTGTACCTGGAATGCTGCATCATGGACCTGTCGTGCGTCAGGTGTTATCCTGGGCTGACGTGCGAAGCCCCCCTGCTCCATGCGGATCGGGGTGCCACAGGGCTTGGTATCAGAGCAGCCAGGCTGGTATAGATTATCCTAGCATTAGATCCCTACCACCATCAACCCGTAATGACCCTTAGGGATTTGACCCATCCCTGGCATCCGAAATGGCCACTGTTAATCAACAGGTGGCGCAGTCAGGACCGACACGTCCTCACCCCACTGTCCCTGCCTAGTTATCTGTGGAGCAAGTAGCAACCCTATCCTTTCTGGTCGGCCGCGCCGCTTTCCCTTCGCCATTAAGGGAAAGGGGCCACGCCATGCGGGCCTGTCCCGTGTAGCTACCTATAAATGCCCTTTCCGCTAGCCGTATCACTCGCTCCTCAGTCCGCCATGTCCCTGTAGAGAAGCTTAGCTAGTAGCACCCCAGCCATGGCTAGCAGCTCCAAAACTCCCACGTATTACACCCGCACCTATGCCGTCAACCACCCTGGTTTTCCAGCCCTTCTTGCCGAGATGCTCACCAAAGCATTTGGTGGTAAGACTAGCCCCGATTACCTGTGTTCCAATCGACACCCGTCCCTCACCTTCATCGCTTTGTTGCATGAGTGCACATCATCCTAGCCCCTGCAGCAGATGTCCAGACTTTGGTTTTACAGGGTAGAGCCATGCCTACATCTAGTTTACCCATTCAAGCCGCTGCTGTGGAGGCCATGCTTCACCTCCGAACCAACTTCCCGCATGTAGCAACAAGGCGAGAGTTCTGCTTTTTCCCCACTGTGTCAAACGCAGTAATGCAGAGTTCTTCCGTTAGCCAAGGAGATGATCCCGCAATCGCTTGCCTGGTGCAATACATCACTGCCAGGGGATGTTGATTTCAATGCTGCTTGCCGAGTTTAGAGCCATGGACAATAATGTGGTACGAGTCGTCAAGGAAGCTTACCGTGAGGCTCATAAGTTCGCATCTCAAGCTGTTTGCCCAACGCCATCCGAACCAGTGCTATCCTCTCAACCTGTGCTATGGCCCAAGCCAAACATCATCACCCTCGACAAGTCTCTTCTCCGGATCCATCAGCAGCATTTTCCTGGAGCAATTCCAGCCCCACCGCCCCAACCCATAGTAGTGTCGGATGATGAAGATGGAGATTGGCTCAGTCTTCGTCCTCCAAGAGAGCCCCAGCAAGGCCAGTCTTCTGCATGACCTCAGTCATGCAGTCAGTGGTTCTTGCTAGTCGATCGGTCTGTCGGTTCATCCCCGACATGAGGATAGAACCATGTATCTCAGAGTGAGTAGTTTCGATTGGCGCGTAGTGCGTTTGTGCTTTGAGGTATGCTGGTACTGTTGTAACCCGTATGCTGTGTTATTTGCTTGCTTGCTTTTGTTTGTGTGTTTGTTTTTGCTTGTCTCTCTGTCACACAGAAATGTTTGACAGGGTTGGCAATGTGTGCTAACAAGATTTTAATCAGTATGACACATACACTAAAAACAACATTGACTCGTTCTGGGTCTCTAATAAAATGCGCGCTAGTGTAGGTATATGTATACCAGGAGTACATATACCCACTAGCATTAAATCACCTTAGTATGAATTGTCTGGTATGTTTTTTTCGGTTGCATGTTTATTGCATCTGTCTGTTTGTTTGTATTTTACTGCATACTGCACACATGCCCGGTTCACCCACGAGTACAGTTGAGCAGTACTCAGGGGAATGCAAAGTCACATATCCCTTTCTATCTGTGCATACCCCGTGTGCCAGATTTTCCAAACCCAGAACCCCAAAGAGGCCATTTTCATCTGGCCATTTCTCATCCCCGATTCTTTCTCATGAACCTGATTGTGTTTTCGGAGAAACACTGCCAGCTTTATTTCTCTCGATCCATTACAACTCCCCGATACAGATTTCAACTCCGATTCTACCTCGACAACTGCATTTCGTGGAGCAATCCGCGAAATTTTTCACATGCCCTAAACCGATTTCTGAGCTGGCGTAGCCACCTCACCTGCATAGGAACCCATCACCACGACCATCACTGCCTTGCGTGGCGTCGCAAGTCGCCACCACCGCTCCACCGCAGCACGCGATTACTCCGCCACCCCATGCCCCATCTTCTTCCACACCTCGAGCCACCAGCCGCGCGTTGTCTCAAGCTCGCTCGTTCCTGATGAGAATCACCAGGAGGAACGACGAGCCGACCAGCGTGCCCAGCAGTGACGTGAGGAACAACCGTAGCGCCACCAAGAACACCTCCTCGCCGAAGGAGCTCGGCTAGATCTCGCTCAAACCAAAGAGGTAGTAGAGTGGCATTGTGTTTGTGTTTTAGAAGCGAGCCGCGCTGCCGTTTTTATAGCCCAACCCCGGTGTACGGTGAGCGGAGTCCAGGAAAAATCGCTCGTCGCCCGATCACCAGGGTCCAGGAGGCGAATCCGTGAGCAGTGCTGGCCCGCGACGTGAGTGCCCGCTGCACTAGCGACATGCACGCCGTGCACTATGGCACTAGGGTCCACATCGCCCTAGGAGCTAGATACGCGCTGCCCCAAGCCGCACGCGAAGCAGCAGCACGGGAGAAGCAGTTAGCCGGAGGTAGAAGAAGGAGGCTGCCAGTGGGCCCTGGACCCACGTGTCAGCAGGTGAGTCCACTGTTCACTGGGTGCATCTAGCAATTTTTCGAGAGTTTGATCTCGAGTGCCCCTAGCCGTGTATTTAACCGTGTTTTCCCCTATATCTTCCTGGGTGTACCAATTATCGGTGCCCCAACTCGTTCAAATTCAACCAAAGGGTTAATTTTAACCCAGAAATTTTTCCTCGGATCTTTTCTTTGTGCTGTAACACTAGGAATCTCGAGGACGAGATTCTTTTAAGGGAGGAAGGTTTGTAACAGCCCCAAAATTGGGTTATCAATTTTTGTGCTGTTATTTCTTCCTGGCACTCATTTTTCAAATCTTTCTCCTGAGTTTTCCTGATAACCCTGAGAATTCTTGTCATTTCCAACCTTTCAAAACTTGATCATGTCTTTTTTAGTGGGCAAGACCTCAGTTGCATCATCTTAAACCCTCTCAAACCCTAATTCCAAATTTTTGGGATTTGAATACCCTTTGTGATTTCAAAGGGGCTATCATTTTCCTTGATCTGTTGATCATCCCATCTGTTCCTAGAGATCCTACTATCCTTTTCAACCTTGGATATGAAAAAATATTGCCAAGTCCCATGCAATATTTTTGAACTGTGATTTATTCCTTTTCTTGCCTTTCTGAGGAATAAAATCGAAAGGCATAGCTAGACATCTCCAAAATTCATGTGAATTGGTGGAGTTCATAATTATGCCTAATCCAAGCTCTGGCAATTATATTGGCCATAATTAAATAGGGAAAATTGCATTCTTCCTATTTAATACCAATATTGCATTTCTGCCATTTTCCAAAGGAACTACTATTTTTATAGCAGGGAAAATTCCCACATAAATTGTGGAGCTTGTCCTTGTTATATAATCACTAGTTCCATCCTTATCTCATGTTCCACAGATCAAAAATTGAGCACATGATCCAATGCAAGTTTCTGCCTTCTCTAAAAATTTGCAAAGGAAGTGCTTTATTCCTAATTCCATTTGAGCTGCAATTTGGCAGGGTGATTAATATTGATAAATAACCCATGGATACCAAAGATGAGATCAATACAATCATCCTAGCTCCCTGTGCAATGTTTCAAAGTTTCTGACCAGATTGTCACTTTGTGAAGGAAGTACCTTCATAGAGGTTCCAAATGGGATGAATCTTTTCCAGCCTCTCAAGTATCCCAAGTCACTAGCCTTACCCCACATTAAGATCATTTCATTGAGCTATGTGAGCACAGGAGCAAGTCTTGTTTTCTATCCAAATTTTCAGTTTGTGAAGCAAGTATATTTTATATTGCTCCATTATGGCTGAAAAAAATTCCAGGCCTTCTCCTATCCATTTAACCCTCCTACCCAAGAGTTTGGCTAATTTTATTTAGCCAATATTTTCCTAGGATTTTCTCAAGTTTCTGGTCCAAATTAATGCTTGTGAAGAAAGTACCAATTTGGCAAGTCCATTTGGGCTGATATTTTTACAGGATCTACCTATGACCAAATCATGAGGATTTGCCAAGTTATAGCTCAATAAAACACACCTAGTGAGTGCTTCATCATCATCTAGTTTCTGGAAATATTTTAACAGTTGTTAAGCAACTATGCTAAATAATTGTCCTAATTCCCTCAAAACCCCCAGGACCGTAGTCCTTGATATCCTAAGCCTACCAGACATCAATTTTACCATTTACCCTCTCTAGTTTTATCTCTAGAGTGTGGCCAAGTTTGCAACAACAAACTTGTGGAGCTTAGTTTACTCCACTCCCTTTGTCTTTGCCTGTCTCTTTACCATAGCAACAATCCATCTTCGAAGGACTACGCGTTAGACATGGTTTAACCTCAGTAAAAACTCCAGAGCGCGCCATGCCAGTGGTGACTACGAGGGTAGCCAGCCAAAACGGTGGTCTAGCCACTGTTCGCGTCGGCATCGCTGCCCCGAATGTCTCTGGCCTCGCCATTAATGCCCAACAGTTACCCCTCGGCGTCCTCTTCCCTCTGGACCTCTGGACCCCTTTGTTTTCTTCTCCGGCGAGCCATGCCAATGACCGGAACAGTGCGCTCCTGTGCATCGTCGCCTTCCTCCCTGGTGTCCTCTTCCTCCTTTCGTCCGCGAGCTTTGCTCGATTCCGTGAGCCTCTGGAGCTCTTCCTCACCCTCCTCATCGCCTTCCCGCTGCTTCCCGTGAGTATTGGCCGCGTCTGTCGACGACTGCACCGTCGCCGACGTGCGGACACGTCGCCCGCCGCGTGCCACTTCCTCCCCTCCTCTCTCGAGCTCCTCCACGGCTATAAGTAGCCAGCCCCGAGCCCCCTCGCAGTCCCCAAGCCTCCCGAAGCTCTCTCCCCCTCGCCTCAGAGCTCCCCTTCTCTTCCCCATCGCCATGGCCGCCGCTTTGGCCTTCTCTGGTTCCGGCGACCAGGGCCCCCCCTCGCCGTTTCTGCTCCACCAACGCCTTCCCCGTGCTCCGTCGAGCCTCCCCGTAGCCTCAGCCTCCTCTCTCCCTCACCAGAACCCCGTGTCCAGCAGCGGCCGAAGCCCTGCTCCGCCGCAAGCCTTGCTGCGGCCGCTGCAAAGCTCTCCGGCGGCAGAAACCACCGCCCTGAGATGCGCCTCTCCGTCCTACGCGTTTTGGTAGGTCGCACGACCCGCGAGGTGGCCGGAGTCGCCGGCGATCCTCGTTGGGGCGATCTCCTTCCTCGGCCTCGCTCGCTCCCGAGCCGGAGGTAGAAGACGCCAGGGCCAGGCTGGCCCCTCGACCCCACCTGTCAGCGACCCAGGAGCCCGGCCCCGCCTCAGCCCTTTGACCCGGTCAGCGCCAACGTGGATAAGTGAAGGCGTCGTCCGCAAAGCCGTTTTCCCTGATCGAAGACGTATTTAAGAAAAGACGCGTTCGGTTTAAAACTGCCAGGGACCTGTTTGTAGAAGTATTTTTATAGATTAGTTCCGGAGTTTTAAACGCCCGTATCTTTTTACCCGTAACTCCGATTGAGGTAAATCCAACGCCCACGTCTTCGTATCGTCGAGCCCGTTCCGTTCCCATCATTTTCACTACGGTTTGACACTGTGAAAATGACGTCTTTGCCCTTGTCTATAAACAGCCCCCTTTGAGAGAGAACTGTTTCCGGCAAATTTTTCCGCGGTCGTTTCTCACTTCTTCCCGGAGTATTTGTGACCCCTAGGCAACCCAACCTCTTATCATGAGCCCCGAACTTGCATGTTGACTTTGCTTGCACCTTGTGTGTGTGTAGTTGCAGTTATTTCTTCTCGTTTTCATCTGCAGTTATTCCGTTATGACTGTCATGCATGCTTGTGTTTTCATGCTACCTCTTGCCATGATAATTAGAATGTGTTTATTGATGATGCCATGTCACTACTCTAATTTATTTTCATGTCATCGTTATAAAATGCTATGATGAGGGTAATGCACCGTGGATATGTTAGTACTTGGTATTGTCATGTTCTTTATGCTGTAAGCGTTCACTTGAGAAGCTTGATGTTTTGTTAAAGCATTTGGATGATGTATGCTCATTGTTGCATTCATGTTAAAATGTTGGTATGATGATTGATGATGGAGAAGATAATAATATTACTTAATAATAAAACCCCTCCGTCATCGATGGGATCGAGTCATAGTGCCGCCAAATTGAACTTTTCCAGTGCAACCACATTTGCTGGTATGGGACGGCCTTAATGCGGTCTATTGTCGTGCCTCTGGTCGGTGCCTCCAACTAGGGAAGGTTATGGGCGCACGCTACCCTGATCAGGTAGGCGGAGCATAACCTTGTGAGCCCGTTGTTAAGTTAAGTTTTGGTACCGGTTCCCAGAGTGGATCGTGACCACGATGGTGGTCGAGGTGTCTGGAGGTAGACATGGGGCCACCCAGGACTAGCCCAGTGGGGAGTGAGTCGGAGTGGCCGGGAGAGTGTCATGAAAGTAGATCGGTTTCGTCGGAATACCGTTGGTCCACCCGAATGGGAGTGCGAGGCCATGGGTTCCTTAGTGTGGGTACAGTGCGCTACCTCTGCAGAGTGTATTTAAACTATCGATAGCCGCATCCTCGGTCATGGGCATAAGTTTGCAGTAGGGTACACTATCGGGTCTTGGTCGAAATGGAGGATAAACCTGAAATAATTAAGTTGGGCCAGATGTGGTCGGGTTGTGATCGCCGTAAGGATCACGGGCCAGATGTGGTCGGGTTGTGATCGCCGTAAGGATCACGGTCCAGTTGTTGGTCGGGTTGTGATCGCCGTAAGGATCACGGGTTTGTTTCTGTTTGTGATCAGGAAATGAGGTGACCACCGTTGGTAAGAGAGTCCGAGGGACTCAGTGCACAAGTTTGGTTGCATTGCATGAGTAATATGTTTGCATTTAAAGAACCATGGTAGAGCATGAGATGGTTGCATACAGTTGATATGCTATGTCTGCATTTGGTATGATTGGTAGTCTATTTTCAGCATAGTTTCATGATGCCATGCCATGCTTAGATTGATATGATTGAGATGATATGCTATGTTTTGTTGTTGCCATGTTAGAAGTAAATTTGCTATGCCATGTTGTTGCCATGCTAGTGGATGCCATGAGGTTAGCTTGATTTATGTTTTCGGTTGATATTATGCCATGCTTAGTTTCTGATATGAGGTAGGTTGTTGTAGACGCTTGGTTCTTGCTTTGTCTTATGCTTGTTTGGATGTTATGTATTTGGTTGTCTTGCAAGTACATTCAATGTACTGACCTGGCGTGTCATGCCAGTTTTGTAGGTCGTACCCGATTTGTTCGTTGTTCCATCGTGCTAGGCCGTAATCTTGCCAGTCCCGTGAGTTGTGGAGCCCAGCCAGAGTGATAAGCTGCCAAGACTTCCGCCGCCATTTTAATATACTTCCGCTGCCATGTAAATAGCCTTCCGGCTATGCCAGAAGATTATGTTGATCACTGATGTAATTATATACAGATGTATTTGATGAATATTCTTGTACCTGGAATGCTGTATCATGGACCTGTCGTGCGTCAGGTGTTATCTTGGGCTGACGTGTGAAGGCCCCCTGCTCCATGCGGATCGAGGTGCCACAGGACCCACCGGAAGGGCCTTTGTATTTCACGAAAAAACGTGCCCCCCGCTGACAGGTCGGACCCACCAGCTATCTTCACACGCAAGGAAGTGCCTCCTTATTACGCACAAAAAAATGAATACTCCCCCTGCCAGCTGGAACCCAGCATAGTGGGAGGCTGACTTGTGGGCCTACCAAGTTGACGGGGACGGAGGGCTTTGTCAACTTAGTCAATATGAACGATTCTAGCTCCTTTTACCGTACGATGTTCATCCAACGGCCGTAGTGCTTCTTCAACCTCTGGTCTTCTTGCTCCAGCCGCCCAAACCAGCGCCGGTCGTGCCGTGTGCTCCTGCCTCCCGTGGCCGGCTGTGGTGCCGCGGAGGCCTCACCGCCCCCTACTACTCCCACCGCTGGCCAGGCCATCCCTCTACTCAACCACACCCCCTGTTATTCTGCGCCGACAGCAGCCTCACACCGCAGCCGAACCAGTGAACCCTCGTACTCCTCTTCGCGTGGGCATCCACTGCTGCGTCTTCCCCAGCTCTGTGTCGTCCCCTTCCTAGGCCTCGCCGTCGTCCACCGCCGTGGTGCTCTCAGCGCAGCGTGGTCAATGTGGTCAACGACCGAATTCCATCAGAAGAGTACTGTACGTGGAGAGGCTGACAGCTGGGTCCACGGCAGCCGCAAGGAAGTGCCTCATTACGCAAAAAATAATTATTCCTCCAGCTGACAGCAGGGACCCACCGGACGGGCCACCGTATTTCGTGAAAAAAAAATGTTTTCCCCTGACTGCTGGGACCTACCAGCTACATCTTCGCACGCAAGGAAGTGCGTCCATACGGGCAAAAAAAATGATTCGCCCCCTGACTGCTGGGACCCACCAGCTACATCTTCGCACGCAAGGAAGTGCGTCCAGGCAAAAAAAGACGATTCGCCCCCTGACTGCTGGGACCCACTAGCTACATCTTCGCACGCAAGGAATTGCCCGACAGTTGGGACCCACCTTGTCGAAGCGTACGTAGTGTTGTCATTCTGGTCGCGAACGTGTACGTACATACTGGTCGATGTAGAGGCACGCACGTGTCGTAGTAGAGGCGCGCACGTGTCGTAGTAGAGGCGTGCACGTAGCATGTACACGTACGTACAACGGCCAGGGTGCAAGAAAGAAAATACGGCCACATATGTACATACGGGCGGGGTCTCGAACGCCTGCTCGCGCATACGTACAGCCAGGGCTCGTGTACATGGCTGGTCGTAACGGAGAAACTGCGTCGTCGTCGTGTTCATGGGGAGGCAACGGAATGCGTCGTGTTCATCGGGAGGCAATGAAACGCGTGGGATCCAACCGGTTTGGACGGAACAGGTGATGGGAACGAGGCCTGGCATACCACAGAACGGAGGAAACGGCCTTGTGTTCGACCGGCCATGTTCGAAATGGGGGTCCTGTTGATCGGGAGGGGTGTGGCGCACCGCAAAATGGAGGAAACGGACCTCCAACGGTCGAAACGGGGGTCCTGTTGATCCAGAGGGGTGTGGTGTACCGCAAAACGGATGAAACAGACTTGTGTTGGAGCGCTATGGTCGAAACAGGGGTCCTGTTCATCGGGAGGGGTGTGGTGTACCGCAAAACGGGAATCCACGGGATACTGTTCATCTCCACCGTCGACCTCCTCCAGCCTCCACGGGCTACCGTCGACCTCCTCCAGCCTCCACGGGCTCCTGTTCATCTAGCCTCCACCGCACGCTACTCCACCAACTACTGTTCAACCACCCCTCCACGGGAACCCCTCCACCATCTACTGTTCATCCAGCCCTCCACGGGGTCGTCCTGTTCATCCAGCCCTCCACACCACGGGGTCATGTGTTTCGAGAGGCAATGCCACTGCTCACGGTTCATCCACCCCCCACAACGCTCACTGTTCATCCAGAGAGGCAGCATCGATCAGCTTTAGTTAGCAGCAGTAGCGAAGGAATCGCTCGATCGAGTTCAGTTAACAGCCATCGATCGATCGCTCATGTTCAATAACGCGTAGCCTGCAGTGCAATCGCTTGGGTTCAGTTAGAGCCCAATGCCTAGCTCGGGTTCAGTTAGAGCCAACGCCTCGCACACACGCGTGTACGTGTACGAGAGAAACATGCATCGCTCAGCCCCCGACCGCCCATCGTAACCGGGAACTGCTCGAAGTTTTCCTCGCCCTCGCTTCTACCATGGTTTTTTCCGTCGTGGATGGCCCAAGGAATGTCATGCAGCTGCGTCTCCGGCCCGCCCAGGACGAAAAGCCCATTTTCTGTCATGATTTTTTGTCATAGAAGTAGGAGCCCACCACATCTATGATGATACCGGGTTTTATCACAATTATCGTCATAGAAGTGTCATAAGTATGACAGATTTTTTTTGTTCGGCCCAAAATGTCACGGATGTGTCTTTTTTTTATAGTAAAGTTGGGTATTACCTCCATTTAGAGGGCCCAAACCTGGATAAACATTGTGTCCCCTGCCTCCTTATTACCTTCGATCCTTAGACGCATAGTTTGGGACCCCCTACCCGAGATCTGCCGGTTTTGACACCGACGTTGGTGCTTTCATTGAGAGTTCCACTGTGTCATCACCCGAAGACTCGATGGCTCTGTTGGGGAACGTAGCAGAAATTCAAAATTTTCCTACGTGTCACCAAGATCTATCTATGGAGAAACCAGCAACGAGGGGAAGGAGAGTGCATCTACATACCCTTGTAGATCGCTAAGCGGAAGCGTTCAAGAGAACGGGGTTGATGGAGTCATACTCGTCGTGATTCAAATCACCGAAGATCCTAGCGCCGAACGGACGGCACCTCCGCGTTCAACACACGTACGGAACGGAGACGTATCCCATGCCTTGATCCAACAAGGAGGAGGGAGAGGTTGATGGAGATCCAGCAGCACGACGGCGTGGTGGAAGTAGCGGGATTCCAATAGGGCTTCGCTAAGCGCTGCAGGAGGAGGGAGATGTGTCACGGGAGGGGGAGGGAGGCGCCAGGCCTTCAGGTATTATTGCTCCTCCTTTTCCCCACTATATATAGGGCCAAGGGAGAGGGGGAGGGGGCAGCCTTGCCCCTTCCTCCAAGGAAGGGTGCGGCCAAGGGTGGGGAGGAGTCCATCCTCCCCAAGGCACCTCGGAGGTGCCTTCCCCCTTTAGGACTCTCCCCTTTTTCTCTTATCTTGGCGCATGGGCCTCTTGGGGCTGGTGCCCTTGGACCATGTAGGCCAAGGCGCACCCCCTACAGCCCATGTGGCCCCCCGGGGCAGGTGGCCCCACCCGGTGGACCCCCGGGACCCTTCCGGTGGTCCCGGTACAATACCGATGACCCCGAAAGTTGTCCCGATGGCCGAAATAGCACTTCCTATATATAATTCTTTACCTCCGGACCATTCCGGAACTCCTCGTGACGTCCGGGATCTCATCCGGGACTCCGAACAACTTTCGGGTTACCGCATACTAATATCTCTATAACCCTAGCGTCACTGAACCTTAAGTGTGTAGACCCTACGAGTTCGGGAGACATGCAGACATGACCGAGATGACTCTTCGGTCAATAACCAACAGCGGGATCTGGATACCCATGTTGGCTCCCACATGTTCCACGATGATCTCATCGGATGAACCACGATGTCAAGGACTTAATCAATCCCGTATACAATTCCCTTTGTCTAGCGGTACGACACTTGCCCGAGATTCGATCGTCGGTATACCGATACCTTGTTCAATCTCGTTGCCGGCAAGTCTCTTTACTCGTTCCGTAACACATCATCCCGTGATCAACCCCTTGGTCACATTGTGCACATTATGATGATGTCCTACCGAGTGGGCCCAGAGATACCTCTCCGTTTACACGGAGTGACAAATCCCAGTCTCGATTCGTGCCAACCCAACAGACACTTTTGGAGATACCTGTAATGCACCTTTATAGCCACCCAGTTACGTTGTGACGTTTGGTACACCCAAGCATTCCTACGGTATCCGGGAGTTGCACAATCTCATGGTCTAAGGAAAAGATACTTGACATTAGAAAAGCTTTAGCATACGAACTACATGATCTAGTGCTATGTTTATGATTGGGTCTTGTCCATCACATCACTCTCCTAATGATGTGATCCTGTTATCAATGACATCCAATGTCCATGGTCAGGAAAACGTAACCATCTATTGATCAACGAGCTAGTCAACTAGAGGATTACTAGGGACATATTGTGGTCTATGTATTCACACGTGTATTACGATTTCCGGATAATACAGTTATAGCATGAATAAAAGACTATTATCATGAACAAAGAAATATAATAATAACCAATTTATTATTGCCTCTAGGGCATATTTCCAACAGTCTCCCACTTGCACTAGAGTCAACAATCCAGTTCACATCGCTATGTGACTAACACTCAAGGAGTTTACTAGAGTCAATAATCTAGTTCACATTACCATGTGATTAACACTCGATGAGTTCTGGGTTTGGTCATGTTATGCTTGTGAGAGATGTTATAGTCAACGGGTCTGAATCTTTCAGATCCGTGTGTGCTTTACAAATCTCTATGTCATCTCCTAGATGCAGCTACCACGTTCTATTTGGAGCTATTCCAAATAACTGTTCTACTTGGAGCTATTCTAAATTGTTGCTCCATTATACGTATCCGGTATCTCTACTCAGAGCTATCCGGATAGGTGTTAAGCTTGCATCGACGTAACCCTTTATGACGAACCCCTTTACCACCTCCATAATCGAGAAAATTCCTTAGTCCACTAGTTACTAAGGATAACTTTGATCGCTGTCCCGTGATCCATTTTTGGATCACTCTTGTACCCCTTGACTGACTCATGGCAAGGCACACTTCAGGTGCGGTACACAGCATAGCATACTGTAGAGCCTACGTCTTATGCATAGGGGATGACCTTAGTCCTTTCTCTCTATTCTGCCATGGTCGAGCTTTAAGTCTTAACTTCATACATTACAACTCAGGCAAGAACTCCTTCTTTGACTGATCCATCTTGAACACCTTCAAGATCATGTCAAGGTATGTGCTCATTTGAAAGTACTATTAAGCGTTTTGATCTATCCTTATAGATCTTGATGCTCAATGTTCAAGTAGCTTAATCCAGGTTTTCTATTGAAAAACACCTTTCAAATAACCCTATATGCTTTCTAGAAATTCTACATCATTTCTGATCATTAATATGTCAACAACATATACTCATCAGAAATTCTATAGTGCTCCCACTCACTTCTTTGGAAATACAAGTTTCTCATAAACTTTGTATAAACCCAAAATCTTTGATCATCATCAAAGCATACGTTCCAACTCCGAGATGCTTACTCCAGTCCTTAGAAGGATTGCTAGAGCTTTGCATACTTATTAGCATCTTTCAGGATTGACAAAACCTTCCAGTTGTATCACATACAACCTTTCCTCAAGAAAAATCGTCGAGGAAACAATGTTTTGACATCCTATCTGCAAGATTTCATAAATGATGCAGTAATTGCTAATATAATTCCAACAGACTCTTAGCATCGCTACGAGTGAGAAAGTCTCACCGTAGTCAACTCCTTGAACTTGTCGGAAACTTCTTAACGACAAGTCGAGCTTTCTTAAGGGTGACATTTACCATCATTGTCCGTCTTCCTTTTAAAATCCATCTGTACTCAATAGCCTTACGACCATTGAGCCGTTCTGCCAAAGTCTACACTTTGTTTTCATACATGGATCCTCTCTCGGATTTTATGGCCTCGAGCCATTCATCGAAATCCGGGCCCACCATCGCTTCTCCATAGCTCGTAGGTTTATTGTTGTCTAGCAACATGACTTCCAAGACAGGATCACGTACCACTTTGAAGTAGTATGCATCCTTGTCATCCCACGAGGTTTGGTAGTGACTTGATCCGAAATCTCATGATCAATATCATAAGCTTCCACTTCAATTGGTGTAGGTGCCACAGGAGCAACTCCCTGTGCCCTGCCATACACTAGTTGAAGAGACGGTTCAATAACCTCATCAAGCCTCCACCATCCTCCCACTCAATTCTTTTGAGAGAAACTTTTCCTCGAGAAAGGACCCAATTCTAGAAACAATCCCTTATTGCTTTCGGATCTGAGACAGGAGGTATACCCAACTGTTTTGGGTGTCCTATGAAGATGCATTTATCCGCTTTGGGTTTGAGCTTATTAGCCTGAAACTTTTTCACATAAGTGTCGCAGTCCCAAACTTTTAAGGAACGATAGCTTAGGTTTCTCCAAACCATAGTTCATACGGTGTCGTCTCAACGGAGTTTCGTGGTGCCCTTTTAAAGTGAGTGCGGTTGTCTCTAATGCCTAACCCATGAACGATAGTGGTAATTTGATAAGAGACATCATGGTACGCACCATATCCAATAGGGTGCAACTATGATGTTCGGACACACCATCACACTATGGTGTTCCAGGCGGTATTAATTGTGAAACAATTTCCACAATGTCTTAATTGTGTGCCAAACTCGTAACTCAGATATTCATCTCTATGAGCATATCATAGACATTTTATCCTCTTGTCACAATGATCTTCTACTTCACTCTGAAATTACTTGAACCATTCAATAATTCAGACTTGTGTTTTATCAAGTAAATATACTTAACATCTACTCGAATCATCTGTGAAGTAAGGACATAACGATATTCACTGCATGCCTCAGCACTCATTGGACTGCACACATCAAAATGTGTTACTTCCAACAAGTTGCTATCTTGCTCCATCTTACTGAAACCGAGGCTTTTCAGTCATCTTGCCTATGTGGTATGATTTGCATATCTCAAGTGATTCAAAATCAAGTGAGTCCAAACGATCCATCCGCATGGAGTTTCTTCATGCGTATACACCAATAGACATGGTTCGCATGTCTCAAACTTTTCAAAAACGAGTGAGTCTAAAGATCCATCAACATGGAGCTTCTTCATGCGTTTTATACCGATATGACTTACGTGGCAGTGCCACAAGTAGGTGGTACTATCATTACTATCTTTTGGCATGAACATGTGTATCACTACGATCGAGATTCAATAAACCATTCAATTTAGGTGCAAGACCATTGAAGGTATTATTCAAATAAACAGAGTAACCGTTATTCTCCTTAAATGAATAACCGTATTGCGATAGACATAATCCAATCATGTCTATGCTCAACGCAAACACCAAATAACCATTATTTAGGTTTAACACCAATCTCGATGGTAGAGGGAGCGTGCGATGCATGATCATATCAACATTGGAAACACTTCCAACACATATCGTCAGCTCACCTTTAGCTAGTCTCCGTTTATTCCGTAGCCTTTTGTTTCGAGTTACTAACACTTAGCAACCGAACCGGTATCTAATACCCTGGCGCTACTAGGAGTACTAGTAAAGTACACATTAACATAATGTATATCCAATATACTTCTATCGACCTTGCCAGCCTTATCATCTACCAAGTATCTAGGGTAATTCTGCTCCAGTGGTTGTTCCCCTTATTACAGAAGCACTTAGTCTCGGGTTTGGGTTTAACCTTGGGTTTCTTCACTAGAGCAGCAGCTGATTTGCCGTTTCATGAAGTATCCCTTCTTGCCCTTGCCCTTCTTGAAACTAGTGGTTTCACCAACCATCAACAATTGATGCTCCTTCTTGGTTTCTACTTTTGTGGTGTCAAACATCACGAATATCTCAAGGATCATCATATATGTCCCTGATATATTATAGTTCATCACGAAGCTCTAGCAGCTTGGTGGCAATGACTTTCGGAGAAACATCACTATCTCATCTGGAAGATCAACTCCCACTCGATTCAAATGATTGTTGTACTCAGACAATTTGAGCACAGGCTCAACAATTGAGCTTTTCTCCCTTAGTTTGTAGGTTAAGAAAATCGTCGGAGGTCTTATACCTCTTGACGTGGGCACGAGCCAAAAATCCCAATTTCAGCCCTCAAAACATCTCATATGTTTCGCGACGTTTCAAAAAAGTCTTTGGTGCCTCAATTCCAAACCGTTTAACTGAAGTATCACGTAGTTATCAAAATGTGTTTGTCAGATGTTCGCAACATCCACATACAACGTTCGAGGTTCAGCACACTGAGCGGTGCATTAAGGACATAAGCCTTCTATGAAGCAATGAGGACAATCCTCGGTTTACGGACCTAGTCCGCATAATTGCTACTATTAACTTTCAACTAAATTTTCTCTAGGAACATATCTAAACAGTAGAACTGAAGCGCGAGCTACGACATAATTTGCGAAGACCTTTTGACTATGTTCAGGATAATTAAGTTCATCTTATGAACTCCCACTCAGATAGACATCCCTCTGGTCATCTAAGTGATCACATGATCCGAGTCAAACTAGGGCGTGTCCGATCATCACGTGAGACGGACTAGTCATCATCGGTGAACATCTTCATGTTGATCGTATCTACTATACGACTCATGCTCGACCTTTCGGTCTCCGTGTTCCGAGGCCATGTCTGTACATGCTAGGCTCGTCAAGTTAACCCTAAGTGTATTGCATGTGTAAATCTGTCTTACACCCGTTGTATGTGAACGTAAGGATCTATCACACCCGATCATCACGTGGTGCTTCAAAACGACGAACTGTAGCAACGGTGCACAGTTAGGGGAGAACACTTCTTGAAATTTTAATGAGGGATCATCTTATTTACTACCGTCGTTCTAAGTAAACAAGATGCATAAACATGATAAACATCACATGCAATCAAATAGTGACATGATATGGCCAATATCATTTTGCTCCTTTTGATCTCCATCTTCGGGGCTCCATGATCATCATCGTCACCGGCATGACACCATGATCTCCATCATCATGATCTTCATCATCGTGTCTTCATGAAGTTGCCTCGCCAACTATTACTTCTACTACTATGGCTAACGGTTAGCAATAAAGTAAAGTAATTACATGACGTTTAAGTTGACACGCAGGTCATAAATAAATAAAGACAACTCCTATGGCTCCTGCCGGTTGTCATACTCATCGACATGCAAGTCGTGATTCCTATTACAAGAACATGATCAATCTCATACATCACATATATCATTCATCACATCCTTTTTGGCCATATCACATCACATAGCATACCCTGCAAAAACAAGTTAGACGTCCTCTAATTGTTGTTTGCATGTTTTACGTGGCTGCTATGGGTTTCTAGCAAGAACTTTTCTTACCTACGCAAGAACCACAACGTGATATGCCAATTGCTATTTACCCTTCATAAGGACCCTTTTCATCGAATCCGATCCAACTAAAGTGGGAGAGACAGACACCCGCCAGCCACCTTATGCAACTAGTGCATGTTTGTCGGTGGAACCGGTCTCACGTAAGAGTACGTGTAAGGTTGGTCCAGGCCGCTTCATCCCACGATGCCGCCGAATCAAGATAAGACTAGTAACGGCAAGCATATTGAACAATATCGATGCCCACAACTACTTTGTGTTCTACTCGTGCAAAGAAACTACGCATAAACCTAGCTCATGATGCCACTGTTGGGGAACGTAGCAGAAATTCAAAATTTTCCTACGTGTCACCAAGAACTATCTATGGAGAAACCAGCAACGAGGGGAAGGAGAGTGCATCTACATACCCTTGTAGATCGCTAAGCGGAAGCGTTCAAGAGAACGGGGTTGATGGAGTCGTACTTGTCGTGATTCAAATCACCGATGATCCTAGCGCCGAACGGACGGCACCTCCGCGTTCAACACACGTACGGAACGGAGACGTCTCCCATGCCTTGATCCAGCAAGGAGGAGGGAGAGGTTGATGGAGATCCAGCAGCACGACGGCGTGGTGGAAGTAGCGGGATTCCAACAGGGCTTCGCTAAGCGTTGCAGGAGGAGGGAGATGTGTCATGGGAGGGAGAGGGAGGCGCCAGGCCTTCAGGTATTATTGCTCCTCCTTTTCCCCACTATATATAGGGCCAAGGGAGAGGGGGAGGGCGCAGCCTTGCCCCTTCCTCCAAGGAAGGGTGCGGCCAAGGGTGGGGAGGAGTCCATCCTCCCCAAGGCACCTCGGAGGTGCCTTCCCCCTTTAGGACTCTCCCCTTTTTCTCTTCTCTTGGCGCATGGGCCTCTTGGGGCTGGTGCCCTTGGACCATGTAGGCCAAGGCGCACCCCCTACAGCCCATGTGGCCCCCCGGGGCAGGTGGCCCCACCCGGTGGACCCCCGGGACCCTTCCGGTGGTCCCGGTACAATATCGATGACCCCGAAACTTGTCCCGATGGCCGAAATAGCACTTCCTATATATAATTCTTTACCTCCGGACCATTCCGGAACTCCTCGTGATGTCCGGGATCTCATCTGGGACTCCGAACAACTTTCGGGTTACCGCATACTAATATCTCTATAACCCTAGCGTCACCGAACCTTAAGTGTGTAGACCCTACGGGTTCGGGAGACATGCAGACATGACCGAGATGACTCTCCGGTCAATAACCAACAGCGGGATCTGGATACCCATGTTGGCTCCCACATGTTCCACGATGATCTCATCGGATGAACCACGATGTCAAGGACTTAATCAATCCCGTATACAATTCCCTTTGTCTAGCAGTACGACACTTGCCCGAGATTCGATCGTCGGTATACCGATACCTTGTTCAATCTCGTTGCCGGCAAGTCTCTTTACTCGTTCCGTAACACATCATCCCGTGATCAACCCCTTGGTCACATTGTGCACATTATGATGATGTCCTACCGAGTGGGCCCAGAGATACCTCTCCGTTTACACGGAGTGACAAATCCCAGTCTCGATTCGTGCCAACCCAACAGACACTTTCGGAGATACCTGTAATGCACCTTTATAGCCACCCAGTTACGTTGTGACGTTTGGTACACCCAAAGCATTCCTACGGTATCCGGGAGTTGCACAATCTCATGGTCTAAGGAAAAGATACTTGACATTAGAAAAGCTTTAGCATACGAACTACACGATCTAGTGCTATGCTTAGGATTGGGTCTTGTCCATCACATCATTCTCCTAATGATGTGATCCCGTTATCAATGACATCCAATGTCCATGGTCAGGAAACCGTAACCATCTATTGATCAACGAGCTAGTCAACTAGAGGATTACTAGGGACATATTGTGGTCTATGTATTCACACGTGTATTACGATTTCCGGATAATACAGTTATATCATGAATAAAAGACTATTATCATGAACAAAGAAATATAATAATAACCAATTTATTATTGCCTCTAGGGCATATTTCCAACAGGCTCCACCAACCATCCACAACAATACAGCCCTGAGGGAGACTTTTCTTCCCGGCCAAATCTTCGTATTCGGTGGCTTCGCACTGCGTGCCAATTTGATTGGCCATCCGGAGCAGATCGACAGCTATGCCCTGGTCATCAGACCAGTTTCGGAAACCTAAACTACGTCGCTAATATCCGAGGAGACTTGATCTTCCAAGGGTTCGCGATCTCAACCATAGCTCCGGCCTCAGATCCGGAACTCCTCGTCAAGTCTGAAGACGAGATTTTAGAGCCCGTCGGACTCTCCGCAGCCATAGAGCTCAGCACCGAAGATACGAAGGGGATTGTTTCACTGGCCGGCCCGGAATCACTCCAGGATCCCTCTATCCTCATCGAGCCAGACTCACCTTCATACACCAGCTCCGAACTCTCGAGGTCTGAGTTATACGAGCTCAGCCAGGGAACTCCTGTCCTGCCTGAGGGAGTCCTGGATTAGGGGGTATCCGGACAGCCGGACTATATACTTTGGCCGGATTGATGAACCATGAAGATACAAGACTCAAGACTTCGTCCCGTGTACGGATGGGACTCTCCTTTGCATGGAAGACAAGCTTGGTGATCCGGATATTAGATTTCCTTCTTTGTAATCGACTCTGTGTAAACCCTAGCCCCCTCCGGTGTCTATATAAACCAGAGGGTTTAGTCCATGAAGGGACAATCATAATCATCATAGGGTAGCTTCTAGGGTTTAGCCTCTACGATCTCGTGGTAGATCAACTCTTGTAATACTCACATCATCAAGATCAATCAAGAAGGAATTAGGGTTTTACCTCCATCGAGAGGGCCCGAACCTGGGTAAAACATTGTGTCCCTTGCCTCCTGTTACCATTAGCCTTAGACGCACAGATCGGGACCCCCTACCCGAGATCCGCTGGTTTTGACACCGACATTGGTGCTTTCATTGAGAGTTCCTCTGTGTTGTTGCTGCGGGGCTCGATGGCTCCTTCAATCATCATCAACAACGCGGTCCAGGGCGAGACTTTTCTCCCCGGACAGATCTTCGTGTTCGGCGGCTTCGCACTCCGGGCCAATTCGCTTGGCCATCGGGAGCAGATCGACAGCTACTCCCCTGGCCATCAGGTCAGGTTCAGAAACTTGAACTACACGGCCGATATCCGCGGAGACTTGATCTTCGGCGGATTTGGGCCTACGCCAGGAGCGTTGAACAGTCACGATGAGCATGGTTAGACCTGCTGTCGGACCATACTCGAGATATCATACCTGCAGGAGCTCCGGACCTAAATCCGGGGCAGATTGTGTCGTCCGAGGACGGGTGGATGGATCCCGCCCCGGAAGCCGCACACTCATCAGCGGCAGAGCCAAACACAGACTCCACCCTCAAGGAAGCCTGTGTCACCGGACCCCCGTACTTGTGTTCGGCTGTGGGTTCCAGACCGCATGCCCCCGAGCCCGCCGAATCTGGTTGGGCTCCGGTAATGGAGTTCACCGCTGCGGATATCTTCCAGCACTCGCCCTTTGGAGACATGCCGAACTCATTAAGGTCTCTCTCTTTGTCAGGAGACTCTTGGCCGAACTATGTCCGGCTCGAGTGGGAAGCAGGCGACGAGGGGATTCGTTGCCCACCCACCACCCACTTCATACGATCGATGATTTGACCAACGTGCTTGACTTTGACTCTGAAGACATCGATGGTGTGGACGACGATGCAAGAGAAGAAGAGGAACCACCGCCCACGGGGTGCTAGACAGCCACCTCCTCGTATGATATATGTATGGTGGACACTCCCAAAGAAACTAATGGTGATGAGGCAATGGAGGATAGCCCCTCAAGGAAGAAGGCAAAGTATGAACGTCATCAGCGCCACTCCAAGCCCCGCCACAACAATACCGACACAGGAGTCAAAAACAATCCGGATGGTGCCGAAGATGAATACAATCCCGATCAGCCTGCCTTTGAGCAGGCCAGACAAGCGACGGATGGATACTTGGAGGAGGACAACTACATGCCCCCTCCGAAGACGAGGTGAGCCTCGGCGACGATGAATTCGGCATGCCTGAGGATCCCGCAAAGCAAGTTCGCTTTAAGCGACGGCTTATGGCCACGGCGAAAAGCCTGAAAAAGAAGCAACATCAGCTTAAGGCTGACCAAGATTTGCTCACAAACAGATGGACCAAGGTCCTGGCAATCGAGGAATACGGACTTGACCGCCCCGTCAAAAGGTACACAAAGCACAATTCGGTACCTCAACCTAAGAAGGAGGCCCTAAAGCCCACACCCCTACGCCAATACACCATGGTCTGGGGCAATATGCAGGAAATGCGAGGCTGCATCCATAAACCTCGATGCAATAGACATAAGCGTCACAAAAATAATGACGACGACCAAGACAAGGGAGCTGGTGCCGAATTCCGCGACCCCCAGTCCGGTCAGCGGAAACAGAACAGCTCAGGCCCATCCGGCCCGAGCAGCATACTCGACCAACCATGTCAAATTCATGGTACCCCTAGAGTGGCGGCCAAGCATACCAATAGAGAATGCCGGATCCTCAAAACAAAACTGCCGGTCGCGCGCCGGAAACAATGCAAGGAGGTTGCAAACAACAAGAAGCCCAGACCACAAAACATGGCAAAGGAAGATCCTCCGCAGTACAAAAATACGGCCAACCATCCCCGATCACGCCGACCGTCCGGACAATATCAACCATAGCAATTTAAATTGCACTTGCTATCAACCCAATAGTTTGTGGGTTCCATCCCACATGAGCCCCTATGGGCATAAACACCAGCCCAAAATCACTGCGCCAGGAAAAAAATTGCCAGATAGGTATTGACCGCTCGAGGATCAAACCCATTAATAACATCTTCTAAAAGATGCCGTCCCAGGTGCAAAGGCCAAGTTTTACAGGCCCACCACTCTGGAGGTTGTCTTCGGATCACCAAACAAATACCATGCCAAAGAATAAGGCTTCGGCATTGTCCCCTTATACAGTAACTACCATATACTATCGGGACGAACCGCGTTGGCTAGACTCAACGGGGTACAACATTAGGCCAAATCCACGTGACATGGTCACAATTATGGGCAAGGCCGCACTCCACCCTAAGAGTGGAAATTATACCGCCACTAATATAGCGAGTTGTGCCCGTTTATCGAACTTCGATTCGGCAGCCAACCACTCGGACACCAATTGAGGAGTCCGAGCTACTTTAAGACATGATAGCCTAGCTCGACCAGGCCCCGATCAGGCACCCGCAGTTCAACTACCATATGGCATGCAACTGCCTCTAAGCATTTGTCTTTACATACTGACTTTTGCGCAGAATAGAACTGGCGACATGGAATCAGCTCGGACGCACAAGGTGGGAACACATAAGTACCCCCAAGGAGATAGTCCGGATACACTTCGGATCCACACACAGCCTCCTCCAGTCCGGCCATGACAGGTTCTGCCAGCACACCTCTTTTCATAAGCATAATCCGTACTCATACGCATAGACATGTCACTCTACTACAATACGTAGACTAAAATAACACTCACCGGCCATCGTTCCTCATTGACGCTCTTTTTTTCATCATAACCGCATCCGCACATAGTGTCATGCCCCACTATGCCAGGGGCTTCATAGCACGCATAATATGGCAACAAAGTCTGGCTACCTTTTCGGCCGCTCGGCACCCCGAACTTATAGCACTATATGCATCAGCTCCGAATCATGTCTTGGGTCATTAGTTGGGTTTGCCCGACTCCCATGTTTTGGTACCTTACGTTCTGCTCCATCGTCTAAGGTAGCGCTGGGAGAACTACTGCGATTGTGTCCCGGTTCTTCCGGACGAGCACCTCAGTAGAGAAAGCCGAAAACTGACCGTCATGATACGGCGAGAGCTGGTCAGCTATTCGAGAGGTTGTAAAATCTTTAAAGATTTATTCCGCACAATGCCATAATAAATGCAGAGTGCGACAGATCGGTTTTCCGATCAGGCGCCGTTAGAGCCCCTCGTACGGTCTTCCGAACACCAGGGGCTGCGCCTACCATACTCGAATTCCTATGGCTAAGTGAGAGTGATAAAGCCCTATAGTCTGATTGCCTGGTTCGTGGTGATGAACACCTCCTTAAAGGACCCAACAATGGGATAAAGAGTGTTCAGGTATGTCCCGAACACCCCTGTACTTTTTATGTGGGGGCAGAAGGTGACAACTGGCCAACTCAGTATTTACACATACTAAACGGCCGCACAGGAAAGGAAAGAAAAAACTTTCATGTAACATGCAAATAAATAAATTATTTGGCCTTACAAAGGACGGCATGACTGCCTTCAGGGAAATATAGTGTCTTTGGTACACTGTTCCGCCACAAGGCGAGCTCCTTTCAGGACACCCTCATAATACAATTCGGGCTTGCGATGCTCCTTACCCTCTGGTGGTCCCTCAGTCATCAGCTTTTCAGCATCAAGCTTCCCCTAGTGTACCTTCGCACGGGCAAATGCCATGCGTGCACCTTCTATACAGACCGACTGCTTAATGACTTCGAGCCGAGGGCAAGCACCAACAATCCACTTCACGAGTCTGAAGTAACTGCTTGGAATCAGCTTAGTGGGCCACAGCTGGACAACTAAGTCCTTCATGGCTAGTTCGGCCGCCTGGTGCAGTTCGACTAGCTGCTTCAGCTGATCGATAAAGGGCACCGAATAATTCGGCGCCAAATACTGTGACCAGAAATGCTTTTCCGCAGACTTCTTCTCTTCAGTCCGATAGAATTGGGCAGCATCAGATATGCTGCGCGGCAGGTCCGCAAACGCCCCTGGATAAACAAGAATTCAGTTTGTTGCTTAGAATTCCTCCCATCACTATGCCAAAAATGCTTTGAGTACAAAAAGCCTTACCAGCCGCAACCCTCCGTGCCTCTTGAATGTCCTTCAGAGCACCTTGGGCTTCTTCCCGAGCATCATCTGCAGCTTGGAGAGCTTGGGCGAGTTCGGACTCCTTTCCTGCTAGACTCTGCTCTAAGGTCTCGCTCTTCTTCACGGCCTCCTAGAGCTCACGTTCAGCTTCAATGACCCTGGCCTCGTGCTTCTCGCGACGAGCCTGCTCTGCGGCGGCCTTCTTGTCGGCTTCGGCCACAGCCTTCTTTAATGTCTCAATTTCGGCACTCGCTCCTAAAAGCATACAATACAAATATTTTCATCAGGCACAACTACTCATTCGTGCTAAACTTAGGAAAAGGTTTCGACATACCTTGCTTGTCCTCCAACTGCTTCTTCACGCGGCCAAGTTCTTTTTCAGCCCGTTCTAGACTCTGCTTTAGTCCAAACACCTCCGCATTATGAGAGGCGATCGTCGCTACAGATGCCTGTTTTCAAACAAAGGGATATATGTCATTAACTGAGTCTCTTGCGAAGTGGAAATTTGATCCCCTGTCCGGCTCTCTCTCTTTCACCGGACAGTGCATCAGGGGCTACTACTCATACTATGACAATCTTCAAAGGTTTCTAAAAACATACCTCAAAGCCTTTTATAAGGCTAAGGCAGGATTCATTCAGTCCGCTCTCAGCAGACTGAATCTTTTCAATCACTGCACCCATGAGGGCGCGATGTTCATCGACGATGGATGCACTCTTTAGCGCTGTTGATAGGCCGCCCGGCAACTCTGCTTCGACAGAGGTTGCTGGCAGAGTGGGCTTGCCTCCCTCCGTCAAGGGGGGCTGCTCGCCTGATCCTGGAGCTTTAAAGGTCTCCAAGACCGTGTCCGGCCGTGGGCCGAATCTAAGATCGCCCCCGCCGTCGACGAGCATGGGAACCGCTGCTCTCGTGTGTCTGACCCCAGAAATATGCCCTCCCTAGTCCGGGTCTCGCTGAGACGACACCTCGGTGTCGCGCCTAGGCTTTGGGGAAGGGGCCTCTGGAGGCGTCTCGCTCTCCAGGGCGTCTGAGCTCAGCGAGTCCTCCGATGAGGACTGTCCGGCGTGGGACCTCGCCGGGCTGCACAAAGTATGGCGACAGTTAAACTACTACATCCTAATAAACCCTGGGCGCGTATGCGTGTTCGGATTTCGTGTACTCATGACTTTACCAGGGGCTGGGCCCTGGGATCCCACTCCGGGCTGCTATTGGCAGCCGTGTTGGACGCCTCCGGGAGGGAACTTTTCCCCCTCTTTGGCGATTCGGCCTCCAGGGATGAGGAAGTCGTCCTTTTCTTCCCTCCCCCTATGGAGGACTCGTCTTCTTCCTCCTCCTCTTCGTCTTCGGAGGAGGGATGGTCGCTGGAGTCTTCGGATTTTGTGTCCGAAGCGTCGCGGCGACGGAGGCCGCTCCGGGTCTTGACCTTCTTGAAGGCCTCTTTCTTCGGCGCCTCGTAAGTCGTTGGGACCAGCATCTTCGTCAGAAGAGGTCCCGCCGGTTCCTCCGGCAGCGGGGCCAGACAGTGTATCTGCCCGCCTTCTTCGTCCATTCCTGGGATTATCGTAGAAAGCATGATAAAAGCGTCTCCCTTGGGATATGCCATCTAAACATGGATGGACAGAACATAGCAATGACTTACCGGACTTGCAGAGCGGGACAGTTGATACCCGCGGTCTTCAGCGGGGCTCGGCCACGGCTTGCCGGACTTGAAGAGCACCTTCCAAATGTCCTTGTGTCAGGAGCCGTAGAGCTCCCGTAGGGTCTGGTGCTCGGCTGGGTCATATTCCCACAAGCAGCAGGCTCGGTGCTGGCAAGGGAGAACCAGGCGAACTAACATCACCTGAACTACATTAACAAGTTTGACATCCTTATCGACCACGCTCTGGACGCGCGTTTGGAGCACTGACAGCTCGTCGGATGAGGACCAGTTCAGGCCCTTCTTGGGCCAGGACGTGAGCTGCAGTGGGGCTCCGGATCTGAATTCAGGAGCGGTGGCCCACTTTTTACTGCGTGGCTCGGTGATATAGAACAACTGTTGCGGCCACTCCTTGACGGAATCATTGAAGGTGCCTGTCAGCCATGTGACCTTGGGCATCTTTCTCACCATGGCGCCGCCGCACTCGGCGTGCTCGCCATGCACCACCTTGGGCTTCACGTTGAAGATCTTTAGCCATAAGCCGAAGTGGGGCGAAATACAGAGAAAGGCCTCACACACGACGATAAACGTCGAGATATTAAGGAAAGAATTAGGGGACAGATCATGAAAATCAATCCTGTAATAATACATGATGTCGCGAACAAATGGGTGAAGGGGAAACCCGTGCCCGCGAACAAAATGAGGAAGAAACACGACCCTCTCGTGGGGCTCCGGAGTGGGGACGATCTGTCCTGCCGCCGGAAGGCAGTGGCCGATTTTCTTGGCGGGGTACCCGTCCTCTCGGAGCATTTTCATATCCTTCTCCCGGACGGTAGAGGCCATCCATTTGCCTCCTGCTCCGGATCCGGACATCTTCGGAGAACTTCTCTTCGGTGGAGAAGGCGAGTGCTTGGGCGCTAGGGCTCGAGCAAAGGGGAATGGACGAGCGGATGGGAAAGGCGTGGGTAAAGAAGAAGAGACCTTATCTCTTTATAGAGGCGGCAAAAGCCTTTGCGCCTCCCTACTTGCCTGATGGAACATGCTCGTTCCCCACTCGCCACGATTGGCGGAGCGATTGGGCTACCCGTGCCCGTATTGATGAAAGCCGTGCGATAATGGGAACACGATCTTTGCTTCGACAAGACGTGCTAAGGAAACCGCCTCGCGATATGTGCGGGAAGACAGTTCAATAATGACTCGACCATGGTGTCATGTCACTTTATCTAAAGCAGTCAGCAGATTATATTTGTGAAATATCATTCTCTCTACGGTGGTATATGAAAATCGCCTTGCAGAGCCGGACACAATTTAAGTGTTCAGGGTTTACTTTGGAGTATTCGGAGATGGAACCCGCCTTGCAATGCCGAAGACGACCTACGTGCTGGACTCATCGTCATTGAAGCCTGGTTCAGGGGCTACTGAGGGAGTCCTGGATTAGGGGGTATCCGGACAACCGGACTATATACTTTGGCCAGATTGATGAACCATGAAGATACAAGACTCAAGACTTCGTCCCGTGTCCGGATGGGACTCTCCTTTGCGTGGAAGACAAGCTTGGCGATCCGGATATTAGATTTCCTTCTTTGTAACCGATCTGTGTAAACCCTAGCCCCCTCCGTTGTCTATATAAACCGGAGGGTTTAGTCCATGAAGGGACAATCATAATCATCATAGGCTAACTTCTAGGGTTTAGCCTCTACGATCTCGCGGTAGATCAACTCTTGTAATACTCATATTATCAAATCAATCAAGCAGGAAGTGGGGTTTTACCTCCATCGAGAGGGCCCGATCCTGGTAAAACATTGTGTCCCTTGCCTCTTGTTACCATTAGCCTTAGATGCATAGATCGGGACCCCCTACCCGAGATCTGCCGGTTTTGACACCGACACCGCCCCGCTCCACGGATTCTTGCTTCCCTGTCCAAACATCACCCTTAAACGAGGCTCTGGACTTAATGCGATCTCTCGCCATTACAGAAGGATCGCTGCCGAACTATGCCCAGCCCGCACTAGGGGCTGAGAGCGGGGAATTTTACGTCCCACCCACCACCCACTTCATAGCCACTGTCGAGGAACCAACATGCTCGATTACGCTTCCGAGGTCATTGTCGGCAGGGACGACTATTCTGGAGAAGAGCAAAGCCAGAACCCTCCGCTGGATGGCTACTTCCACATATGATGTGTATATGGTGGACACACCCAAAGAGGATGACGGTGAAGGTGGGAAGGACCCTGTTGAGGACAACCCTCCTGTGGCACCACCAAAGCGTCGTCGCCAGTGGCGCCGCTCTAAATCGCATCGTGAAAAAGACAGCAATACCGGCACCAGAGACAACAATACTCCGGATAACGCTGATGACCAAGAATCCCCTATCGAACCAACATCTGAGCATGATGATTGGGAGGATGGGCAAGTCAACCCTGATGTTCCCAGCGAGAACGAGGGCTCGGAGGATAGTAATTACGTACCGATCTTCGAAGAGGACGAGAGCCTCGGCGACGAAGAAATCATCATGCCACAGGAACCCTTCAAACAAGAGCGCTTTAAGCGCCGGCTAATAGCCACTTCAAGAAGCCTGAAAAAGAAGCAGTAGCAGCTTCAAGCTGATCAGGATCTGCTCAATGACAGATGGACTGATGTCCTGGCAGCTGAGGAATACGACCTCGAATGCCCAACCAAGAGTTACCCGAAGCGCAAGCTGCTACCCTAATTCGATAACGAGGCCCCAGAGCCCAGACTGCCCATGCATAATGCTGCCGACGAAGCTGACCGACCACCACGTGGCCGGAACAGAGTGACAAGTCAAGGTGAACACCAGCCTGCACCACCCCGCCATAAAGGTAGAGAGAAAACAGTTGCAGGATACACTTACGACCTACGATAGGACCTGGATAATAGAGCCGGTCAGACCAGATCAATATATGGATCAAGGGCGCGGGCCCCAGTGCGAGAAGATGACCATCAAGCCTGGCGCGACAAGCACAACTTCACCGAGGCTGAAAACCGCATATGGACTCCATCCAAACTGCGTCGTGACGTGGCCCGATATAGAGGCGCCGCACACGTCTTATGCTTCACTGATGAGGTAATGGAGCACCAGCTCCCAGAAGGTTTTAAACCCGTGCACATCGAGTCATATGATGGAACAACATATCCTGCAGTGTGGATTGAAGATTTCCTTCTCCACATTCATATGGCTCGGGTGACGATCTACATGCCATCAAGTACCTCCCCCTCAAACTTAAGGGACCACCTTGACACTGGTAATAGCCTCCCAGAAAACTTTATCGGAAGCTAGGAAGACCTGGAGGATGCCTTTAGAGACAACTTCCAGGGAACTTATATCTGGCCTCCGGATGCCGATGACCTCAGTCACATAGTCCAGCAGCCCGGAGAGTCAACCAAAAAATTCTGGACCCGGTTCCTAATAAAAAAGAACCAAATTGTTGACTATCCGGACGCCGAGGCTCTAGCAGCCTTCAAACACAGCATCTGCGACGAATGGGTTGCCCGACACCTCGGCCAAGAAAAGCCGAAGTCCATGGCAGCCCTCACATCACTCATGACCCGCTTTTGCGCAGGCGAAGATAGCTGGCTTGCCTGTAGCAGCAACAGTACCAGCGATCCTGGCACTTCCGAAGCAAGGAACAAAAATGGCAGGCCCCAATGCAATAAAACCAAGCGTCAGAGCAACCCTAAAATTGCCGAGGACACGGCGGTCAACGACGCATTTAGTGGCTCCAAGCCAGGTCAACGGAAGAGACCATTGAAAAGAAACAAGGATGGTTCATCTAGCCTAGACCGAATACTCAATCGACCTTGCTAGATTCATAGCACCCCTGACAAGCCTGCTAACCATACCAACCGAACTTGTTGGGTCTTTAAACAGGCCGGTAAATTAAACACCGAGCACATGGGGAAAGGGTTGCCTAGAGTGGACGATGACGAGGAGCCTCGCGCACCAAACATTGGGGGACAGACGAAATTCCCCCCCCCCCCCCCAAGGTCAAGATGGTGAACATGATATACGCTACTCACATCCCCAAAAGGGAGCACAAGCGCGCGTTAAGGGACGTCTATGCGATAGAGCCAGTTGCCCCAAAATTCGACCATGGTCAGCATGCCCGATCACTTTTGATCGCAGGGACCATCCGACCAGTATCCGTCATGGAGGTTCAACCTCATTGGTCCTCGACCCAATTATCGATGGATTCCACCTCACGAGAGTCCTCATGGACGACGGCGGCAGTCTTAACCTGCTCTATTAGGACACAGTCCAAAAAATGGGTATTAACTCGTCAAGAATCAAGCCCACCAAAACTACCTTTAAAGGAGTAATACATAGTGTCGAGGCCCGCCGCACGGGTTCAATCACATTGGAAGTCGTCTTCGGTTCGCTGGACAACTTCCGAAGCAAAGACCTTATCTTCGACATCGTCCCTTTCCACAGTGGCTATCATGCACTGCTCGGACGAATTGCATTTGCCCGCCTCAATGCGGTCCCGCACTACGCTTAACTAAAACTCAAAATGCCAGGACCACGCGGTGTTATAATAGTCCATGGAAACATGGATCGCTCCCTCTGAACTAAGGAACACACCGCGGCCCTCGCAGCGGAAGTACAATTCGGCCTTATCAAGTCAAACTCCACATCGGCAATCAAGCCCCCGGACCCTGACAAACGAGTCTGGACTACCCCGCAGAATGATAGTCCAGCTTGTCAGGAGCTCAATTAGCAATCTGGCCTCTGTCTTAGCCCCAACCGAACAACAACGCATGTACGGCGAGCACATAACTATGCACCAAAAATACCATGGGCGGTGACGGAGGCATATTAAGGATAAAGTCCACAATCCGGCTCACCGTACCTGGACTCACGTCTATCTTTTTCTTCACTTCATTTTTCCTTTTCAGGTTCCTTACAACCTACACCACCTTTTAATGGTGTCAAGGGCCCTTTTTTACCGGCCCATTATGAAACTTGTTCATTGATCCTCTCAAAGAACCACTCACCACGGCGAAGGGCAGCGCAGATGCACAGCAGAGTACCTCAAGGATCCTCAAAGATCCCCCTTCCCCTTTTAGCATATGTACACAATTTTCCCTTGTGCTCGACATGTAAAATAGCCTCAATGCTTATAGCATTATCTGTATAAATACATTTTGACATATCAATCAAACTACAATGGAAACACTTTTTTTTGCCCACACTATTCGGCATTGGCTTATTTAGTAATCTGTATTCCATCTTTTCTTTCATCTGATCGTCATGTACACATCGGCATGACCAGAATCGCCAGGGGCTCCATTCAGCCGCGTACATTTCTTATATATACCATAAGTCCGAACACTTTTACAGTACAACTCGGCGTCCCGAATCTAGCATTATATGCATCGGCTCTGAATCATGTCTTGGGTCAATAGTTGGGTTGCCCGACTCCTGTGGTTACTACCTTACGTTCCGATTGTTCGGCTAAGGAAGTAAAGGGAGAACTACTGTGATTGTGTTTCTGGTTAGCCGGATAAACACCTCAGTAGAGAAAGCCGAAAACTGACAGTCATGATGCGGCGAGAGCTAGTCGGCTATTCGGCGACTCAGTATAAATCTCTTGCAATTTTCTCCGTGTACACGAAGGACTGGTTTTTGTCTAGTCAGGTGTTTACAGCACCTAAGTTCGGATCACCGAACAATACCAGGGGCTGCGCGTACAATCTTATTGTCAACCTCCTATGGCTAAGTGAGAGTGATAAAGCCGCATAGTCTGATTCCCTGGTTCGCCGTTCCAGCACCTCCTTCAAGGACCAAGTCGTTGGGTTAAGTGTGTTTCTGTGTCGTTCCGAACACCCCCGTAGTATCTACGTGAGGGGCTGAAGCCGACGACTGGCCAATTCTCAGATTTAATAAATGACCGCAATGGAGGATAAATAATTTCAAATGAAATAAGACTAAAATAATACAAACGCCTTGTTTTCATTATACAAAGTTTGGGCAGCACAGATACATTCATTCAAAAATGATGTCCTTCGAACAAAGGCCCTCTGTAATGCGGGAACCTTCAAGGACGTCATTGAAATATTTCTCCGGCATACGATGCTCCTTCCCTGCGGGCGGTCCCTTAGTTGCAAGGCTGGTGGCATTCATCTTCGCCCACCGCACCTTGACATGTGTATAGTGTCTTCGGATACTTATGATTCAGCCAAGGGCTTCGGCCTGAGGTGCCTCTTTGGGATGGCATCGGCATCCGCTTCGAACTCATCCGAAAGGGAGGGGTTTCTAGATCTGCGGAAGCCACCCTTCTCTTCTTCCCCCCTTGGGGGGAGAGTTACCCTCTTCCTCCTCTACGTCTTCATCATGGGAGGAGGAGGTCTCGGAGTCTTCGTACAAGGGGTCCGAAGTACCTTTACGACTGAGGTCACTTCTGGTCTCCTTCCCCTTCTTCTTGGCCTTCTTCTTCGGCGCCTGATACGGCGCAGGAACCAACATCTTTGTCAGCAAAGGGGTAGCCTGGTCCTTGGGCAGCGGAGCCGAACATTTGATCTGCTCCGCTTTCTTTTCTAGCCCTGTGAGAGTCAAAAAGTTCAATATACTCCTTGTATTTGCAAATAAAAGTTATCATAAAACTTACGGGAGTGGCTGGACGTGCGCATTCAAGGCCGCGGTCTTCGGTTGTCTCCGGCCATGACTTTTGAGTCTTGAAGAGCAGCTTCCATATGTCTTCGTGTGTCCTGCCGAAGAACCATTGCAGGGTCTGAGGACCGGCCGGGTCGAATTCCCACATATGTTGAGTCCGGTGTTGACAAGGGAGAATCCGGCGAAAAAGCATCACTTTGATCATGCTGGCGAGGCTGGTGTTCTTGTTTATCATGCCCTTGACGCGGCTCTCCAGCGTCGTCACCTCATTTGGCGATTCCCAATCTAGGCCCTTATTGAGCCAGGATGTAAGCCACATCGGGTGAGGGAGTCCTGGATTAAGGGGTCCTCGGGCGTCCGGATTATTGACATGGGACGGACCGATGGGCTGTGAAGATACAAGACCAAAGACTCTCTCCCGTGTCCGGATGGGACTGTCCTTGGCGTGGAAGGCAAGCTAGGCGTTTGGATATGTAGATTCCTTTCTCTGTAACTGACTCTGTATAACCCTAGTCCCCTCCTGTTTCTATATAAACCAGAGGTCTTAGGCTGTAGAGGCAATCATAATCATACAGGCTAGACTTCTAGGATTTTAGCCATTACGGTCTCATGGTAGATCAACTCTTGTAATATTCATATTCATCAAGATCAATCAAGCAGGAAGTAGGGTATTACCTCCATAGAGAGGGCCCGAACCTGGGTAAACATTGTGTCCCCCGCCTCATGTTACCATCAGCCTTAGATGCATAGTTCGGGACCCCCTACCCGAGATCCGCCGGTTTTGACACCGACATTGGTGCTTTCATTGAGAGTTCCGTTGTGTCATCACCAAAAGGTTTGATGGCCCCATCAATCATCTACAACAATGCAGTCCAGGGGGAGGTTTTCCTCCCCAGACAGATCTTCGAATTCGGCGGCTTCGTACTACGGGCCAACTCGCTTGGCCATCTAGAGCAGATCGACAGCTACGCCCCTGGCCATCAGGTCAGGTTTGGAAGCTTGAATTACGTGGCTGATATCCGTGGAGACTTGATCTTCGACGGATTCGAGCCCATGACGCCCCCTCCCTGCCACCACGATGAACATGACCTAAATCTGTCATCGGACCGTGCTCAGGAGATAGCGCCTGTAACTGCTCTGGCCCTAGATCCGGAGCAGATTGCGCCGTCCGAGGATGGGAAGCTCAGCCCCACCACGGAAGCCGCAGACTCAGCAACATTGGATCCGCACACAGATCCCACCTCGAGCGGGGCCCGTGTCACCGGAACCTCGGATCCGTCTCCGGCTATAGGTTCCGAACAACATGCATCCACGCCCACCGAACTTGATCAGGCGCCGATCGTTGAGTTCAGCTCCGCGGACATCTTCTAGCACTCGCCTTTTGGCGATGTGCTAAACTCATTAAAAGCCCTCTCCTTATCAGGAGATTCTCAGCCGAACTATATCCGGTTTGGATTGGATGTTGATGGCGGAGAATTCCGTTTCCCGCCCACCACCCACTTCATAGCCATTGTCGAAGACTTAACCAACATGCTCGATTACGACTCCGAAGACATCGATTGTATGGACGACAATGCCGGAGAGGAGCAGGCACAAAAACCACCGCTTACAGGGTGCTGGACAGCCACCTGCTCGTATGACGTATACATGGTGGATATACCCAAAGAGAACAATGGCGACAATGAAAAGGATCCAGTCGAGGATAAACCTCCTGAGATAGAGCCAAAGCACCGACATCAGCGGCGCCGCTCTAAACCACGCCGTGCAAAAAACAGCAATACCGGCGCAGGAGAAAATAATACTCCGGACGATGCCGAAGACAATGAAGACCCCGTTGAGCCAACCCCCGAACAGGACAAACAAGAAGATGGGCGAGTTAGCCCTGATGAACAGGCCATGAACGAAGACTCGGAGGACAGTAACCACCTTCCCCTCTCCGAGGATCAGGTGCGCCTTGACGACGAAGACTTCATCATGCCTGATGAGCCCGTCGATCAGGAGCGCTTTAAGCGCCGGCTAATAGCCACTACAAGGAGCCTGAAAAGAAGTAGCAGCAGCTTCAAGCTGACCAAGATCTGCTCAACGATAGATGTACTAATGTCCTAGCAGCAGAAGAGTACGGCCTCGAGAGCCCAACCAAAAGTTACTCGAAGCGCAAACTGTTACCTCAATTCGATGACGAGGCACTAGAGCTCGTCCTACCAGCGCATAATGCGGCTGACCGACTACCATGTGGCCAGGACAAAGCGGCAACTCAAGCCGAACACCAGCCCACACTACCTCGCCGTAAAAACGGAAACACAACAGCTAGGGGATACACATATGACCTGTGGCATGACCTGGAAATAGAGCAGGTCAGACCAGATCGATCTATGGATCGCGGGGGCGTGCCCCGATGCGCGAGATGGCCATCCGAACGGACGTGAAAAACATAATCACGCCCGGACCGAAGACCGCAGATGAACTCCATCTGAGCTACAAAGCGACTTGGCCCGATATAGAGGCGCCGCACCCCCCCTTTGCTTCACTGATGAAGTAATGGGACATGAATTCCGTCAGGGTTTAAACCCGTGAACATCAAGTCATATGATGGGACAACAGACCCCGCGGTATGGGTTGAGGATTTTCTTCTCCATATTCATATGGCCCGCGGTGATGATCTTCACGCCATCAAATACCTCCCGCTAAAACTCAAGAGACCAGCTCGACACTGGTTGAACAGCCTACCCAAAAACTCCATTGGCTGCTGGGAGGACTTGGAAGATGCCTTCCTCGACAACTTCCAAGGTACATATGTCCAACCTCCGGATGCCGACGACTTAAGTCACATAGTCCAACTTCCCAGAGAGTCAGCCAGGAAATTCTGGACTAGGTTCTTAAATAAAAAGAACCAGATCGTCGACTTCCGGATGCGAAGCCCCCTAGTGGCCTTTAAACATAGCATCCGTGACGAATGGCTCGCCCGACACCTCGGCCAAGAAAAGCCGAAGTTCATGGCAGCCCTTACGACGCATATGACCCGCTTCTGCGCGGGCGAGGATAGCTGGCTAGCCCGTAGCAATAACAATACAAGTGAACCCAACACTTCTGAAGCCAGAAATGACAACGGCAAGCCCCGACGCAATAGACACAAGCGTCGAAGCAACGGTGACAACACCAAAGACGCGGCGGTCAACGTCGGATTCAGTGGCCCTAAGTCCGGTCAGCGGAAGAAGCCATACAAAAGAAACAATCCGGGCCCGTCCAGTTTGGACCGCATACTCGATCGTCCATGTCAAATCCACGACACTCCTGATAAACCAGCCAATCATACCAATAGAGAATGTTGGGTTTTTAAACAGGCCGGCAAGTTAAATGTCGAGAACAAGGAGAAGGGGTCGCAAAGCGAGGACGATGACGAGGAGCCCCATCCACCGAACACAGGGGGATAGAAGAAGTTCCCCCTGCCCCCCCCCCCAAGTTAAAATGGTGAACATGATATATGCTACCCATATCCCCAAGAGGGAGCGCAAGCGCGCTCAGGGACATTTACACGATAGAGCCAGTCACCCCAAAGTTCAAACCATGGTCGTCCTGCCCTATCACCTTTGATCGCAGGGACCATCCGACCAGTATCCATCATGGCGGTTCGGTCACACTGGTCCTCGACCCAATCATTGATGGATTCCATCTGATGCGAGTCCTCATGGACGGTGGCAGCAGCCTGAACCTACTCTATCAGGATATAGTGCGCAAAATGGGTATCGATCCCTCAAGGATCAAACCCACAAAAACCACCTTCAAAGGTATCATACCAGGTATAGAGGCCCGCTGTACGAGCTCGATCACACCGGAGGTGGTCTTTGGATCTCCGGACAACTTCCAAAGCAAAGAGTTGATCTTCGGTATCGTCCCCTTCCGCAGTGGCTATCACACACTGCTCGGATGAACCGCATTCGCTTGATTCAATGCGATACCACACTATGATTACCTCAAGCTCAAGATGCCCGGACCACGCAGTGTCATAACAGTCAATGGAAATACAGAACACTCCCTCTATACCGAGGAGCACACGGCTTCCCTCGTAGCAGAAGCACAGAGCGGCCTTTTCAGGCAGAACCTTAATTCGGCGGCCAAGCTCCCGGACACTGTCAAACGAGTCCGAACTACTCTGCAGCAGGACAATCTAGCTCGTCAAGAGCTTGACAAGAAATTCGGCCTCTGTCCCATTGTCATCCAAAAGGCGACATTCGTACCACGCGTACATAATTACACACTCAGAATACCATGGGCATAGACGGAGGCACAACTAGATGGTGGTCCATAATACGGCTCAACCGCTCCTGGACCCACATACTTTTACTTTTTCTTTTTTCTTTTCAGGTTTCCTTTTTCCCCAGGCCTTTCCTGGTGACCTGATCGTCAGACCTATCAAGGGACGGATACACCAAGACGGCAAGAAGCATTGACGTATAAGGGAATTTCCAGGTGGTCTCTTTAAACGATTGTTATGCCTGCTTTAAGGACCCGCACGCAGCTCTCCCTTGGTCGCGGCATGTTAAATAGCCCTGTTGCTTGTCGCACTACTTGTACAAGTACGCTTTGACGTATTATCAAACTACAATGGAAAGTAGTTCGCGGTCCAATTTATGTGGCATTAGCCCATTGCTTCATTTTTCTTTTTTCTTGATATTCTTATCAATTGCACTGGTACACTCTGGTACGCCTTAATTCTCCAGGGGCTTCATTATGCCCCATAATACGACAACAAAGTCCGAACACTTTTTTACAGTATAGTTCGGCACCCCGAACTTATAGCATTATATGCATTGGTTCTGAATCATGTCTTTGGTCAATAGTTGGGTTGCCCAGCTCTTGTGCTTACTACCTTACGTTCCACTATATCGGCTAGGGTAGTAAAGGGAGAACTACTGTGATTGTGTCCTGGTTCATCCGGATGAGCACCTCAGTAGAGAAAGCCGAAAACTGACTATCATGATGCGGCGTGAGCCGGTCAGCTATTCGAGAGGTTTTAAATCTTTTGTGATTTTTTCCGCATTATGTGATGAATCGGTTTTATCTGATCAGGTGTTTACAGCATCCCAAGTTCGGACTTATGAACACTAGGGGCTGTGCCTAAATTTTTATTGTCAAACCCCTATGGCTAAGTGAGGGTGATAAAGCCACATAGTCCGATTGCCTGGTTCGTGCTAAACACCTCCTTTAAGGGCCAAATCTTTGGGATAAAGAGTGTTTAGATTCATCCTGAACACCCCCGTACTGCCTACGTGGGGACTGAAGCCGACGACTGGCCAACTCTTAGATTTAACAAAACGGCCGCGCAGGAGGTAAAATTTTAAATAACAAGCATTATATTACATAACGGCACTGTTTCATAGTACAAGACATGATAACATGAATGTATTCATGGAAATATAACATTCTTAGCACATCGCTTCGCCACAAGGCGGGCTCCCTCCATGACATTGTCATAATACAGCTCGGGGGTGCGGTGCTCCTTGCCCGCTGGCGGTCCCTCGGTCACAAGCTTTGCAGCGTCCATTTTCACCCAATGCATCTTGAGTCGGGCGAAGGCCATTCGTGCGCCTTCGATGCAGACCGACTGCTTGATGGCATCAAGACGAGGGCAGGCATTGACCAGCCGCTTCACGAGCCCGAAGTAGCTGCTAGGAATGGCTTCGGCAGGCCATAGCCGGATTATGAAATCCTTCATGGCTAGTTCGGCCGCCCTATGCAGTTCGACCAGCTGTTTTAGCTGATCGCTAAAGAGCACCGGATGTTCTAGCGCAAGGTATTGTGACCAAAACAGCTTCTCCATAGATCTCCCCTCTTCGTCTTAGAAGAACTCCGTAGCGTCTGAAACGTTGCACGGCAGATCCGCAAATGCCCCTGGAGAACTCCAAATCCAAGTCAGTAAGAGGAACCTTTTCTTCACATATCTGCTCTGCATAATAAAGGCCTTACACGCCGCGATTTTTTCTGGCCTCCTGGATTTCCTGGAGGGCGCCCTGGGCTTCAACCCGGGTATCATGTGCGCTTTGGTGGGCCTTGGAAAGCTCGGACTCTTGATCCATAATGTTGCACTCCAAGGACTCGCATTTCTCGACGGCATCCTGGAGCTCCTGTTGGACCTCATTGACCCTGGCCTCGTGCTTTTCACGGGCGGATTGTTCCTTGGCCGCTCTCTCCTCAGCCTCGGCCAGCGCCTTCTTGAGGGCCTCCACCTCGGTCGCCACTCCTACAAATATCATGACACTTTAGTCAGCACAAATCATTCATCCTTACTGAACATACAGAAGGTCATTGCATACCTTGTTTATCCACTAGCTGCTTTTTCACGCGGCCGAGCTCTTCCTCGGCCCGCTCGAGACTCTGCTTCAGTCCAGAAACCTCCGCAGTATGAGAAGTCACAGCCAGTAATGATGCCTGCTTATTCACATAGACATGTCAGGTTACTCTCCTACGAAAATTATTTGATCCTCTATTCGGCTTTTCTTTCTGAACACCGGAGAGAGTCTCAGGGGCTACTGTCTACACTGTGATGTTCTTTTTACCTCAAAGCCTGTCAGATGGCTTGTGCAGGCTTCGGTCAGTCCGCTTTTAGCGGACTGGAACTTCTCAATCACCGTACCCATAAGGGTAACACTGCTGTCACACAGATTCAACCCTAGTTTAAAACCCCTGCTATTGCTTTGGATTAATTCTTTGCCCTAGTTGGCCCCTTGTAATTATGTAACCTAGCATGTAATTATGTACATAGGACCATAGGTAAGTAGTCTAACTTTACTTACCAGAACCTTTTGTATTTTGTTGGTTGAGTTTTAATAAAATAACATGGGGATATTGCCCCACAGTTCCCAGTCAAAAAAAAACAATGGAAGCGCCTTGCAGCGTTTCCAGCAAATTATCCGGTGCCTCTGGATGGACAGAGGTCACCGGTGGAATAAGTGCACCTCCTTCTTTCGAAAGAGGTTGCTTGCCTGATTTCGGAGCCGTATAGGTCTCTGGAACTGTATTTGGCTGGGGGCCGAACTAAATATGGCCCCCATCGCCAGTGCCCATGGAGATTTTCTCCCCCATGTGTCCGACGGATGAGGTTTCACCCTCCGGTGCCACCCTGACGGCCTCCTGAGTCTCTCCCTGGCCTGGGATCCTTGGGGACAACACCTCGGTGTTATCCATGGCCTTGGGAGAGGAGGCCACCGGAAGGGCCCGCTGTCCATCGCCTCCGGGTCCAGCGAATCCCCCGAAGATGAGGATCGCTCGAGGTTGGACCGAGCCGGACTGCAAATACATGATTCAACACCTTAATACTATGAATAGTGAGGCCATATATATGAATGTGTCCGATTTTTTGAAGTACTCACGATTTGGCCAGGGGCTTGTCCCTGGACACCATTCCGAGCTGCTATCGGTGGCCACTGTGGAGTTGTCCGGGAGGGAAGTTTTCCCCTTCTTGGACGCCTCGATCTCCAGACGCGTGGAGGCCACCCTTTTCTTTCTTCCCCCCTCAGGGGGAATGGCGCTTGTCTTCTTCCTCTTCCTCCTCGTCGTCCTCGGTGGCGGAGGAGTGAGTCTTGGTGTCTTCGGACGTCATGTCCGAAGCACCCTTGCAACGGAGACCACCTATGGTCCCCTTGGCCTTCTTCTTCGCCTTCTTCTCTGACCCTTGATAGGGCGCCAGAACCTGCATCTTCGTCAGAAGTGGGATTCCTGGGTCTTCGGGCAGCGGAGCCGGACAGTGAATCCGCTCCTCCTTCTTTGTCCAACCCTGAGAGAATTGGTAGGGAGGCTTAGGCGTCTTCCTTGAGTATGCAAGTAAAGGATATACCTTGAAAACATGAAAAAACTTATCAAACTAGCGGGATGGGCCAAGTCGTGCCCGCGGTCCTCGGTCGTAACCGGCCGCGTCTCATTGGCCTTGAAGAGCACCTTCTAGATGTCTTCGTCGTGGTGCCGAAGAACTGCAGCAAGGTCTGGTGCTTGGCTGGATCAAACTCCCATAAATGGCAAGTTCGGCATTGGCACGGAAGGATCTGGCGAATAAGCATCACCTGGATCACATTGACAAGCTTGATGTTCTTGACTGTCATGCTCTTGATGCGCGTCTGAAGCCCTGTTAGCTCGTCCAGTGAAGACCAGTCCAGGCCCTTCCCTGGCTAGGAGGTGAGCCGCATCGGGGCTCTGGACTGGAATTTGGGAGCCTTGGCCCAGGTGGTGCCACATGGCTCTGTGATATAGAACCACAATTTTTGCCACCCTTTGACGGTCTCCATGAAGGAGCCTTCGGGCCATGTGACGTTGGGCATCTTTCTCACCATGGCACCTCCGCACTCTGCGTGTTGGCCACTCACCACCTTCGACTTCACATGGAAGATCTTTAGCTATAATCCAAAGTGGGGTGGGATGCGGAGGAAGGCGTCACACACGACAATGAATGCCGAGATGTTGAGGATGGAGTTGGGGGCCAGATCGTGGAAATCAAGCCCATAGTAGAACATGAGTTCGCGGACGAACGGGTGGAGAGGAAATCCCAACCCGCAGACAAAGTGGGGAATGAATACAACCCTCTCATGGGGCTCCGCGGTGCGGACGATCTGTCCCTTGGCCGGAAGCCGGTAGGCGATTTCCTTGGCCAAATATCCGGCCTCCCAAAGCTGGGTTATGTCCTTCTCCTTAACGGAGGGGCCTTCCACTTGCCCTGCGCTTCGGATCCAGACATGGTTGGAGTGCTTTCTTGGGGCAGCAAAGATGAGAACTTGGGCGCTAGAGCTCGAGAATGGGGGAGGTAGAGAGAGAGAGAAGGCATGGGTGAAAGGGGGTGAATCCTTATCTCTTTATAAAGGGCAGTGAATATCAAGCGCCTCCCCACTCGCCTATTCCCAAAGGGCCATGCAGATGGCATGGTTAGGTTACCCATGCACATATTGATGAGAATCCCAGACATGATCCCTGCTTTGACAAGACGTGCCAATGAAATCGCATCTCAAAATATGAAGCGGCGGGCTAATAAACGGTTCGAATATTGGCCGGGCGGCGACATGATGTCACACTACCAAAAAGTTGTCAGCGGATTGGACTTGTGAAATATTATACTCTCTACGGTTGTGTGTGGAATTTGTTTTGCAGAGCCGAACACGTTTCTTGTGTTCGAGGACTATTTTGGAGTATTCGGAGAAGGAACCCGCCTTGCAATGCCGAAGACAATCTATGCACCGGACACCTCGTCATTGAAGCCTGGTTCAGGGGCTACTGAGGGAGTCCTGGATTAAGCGGTCCTCGGGCGTCCGGGCTATTGACATGGGCCAGACTGATGGGCTGTGAAGATACAAGACTGAAGACTCTCTGCCGTGTCTGGACTGGATTCTCCTTGGCGTGGAAGGCAAGCTTGGCATTTGGATATGTAGATTCCTTTCTCTGTAACCAACTCTGTATAACCCTAGTCCCCTCCGATGTCTATATAAACCGAACGGCTTAGGACGTAGAGGCAATCATAATCATACATGCTAGACTTCTAGGGTTTTAGCCATTACGATCTCGTGGTAGATCAACTCTTGTAATATTCATATTCATCAAGATCAATCAAGCAGGAAGTAGGGTATTACCTCCATAGAGAGGGCACGAACCTGGGTAAATATTATGTCCCCCGCCTCCTGTTACCATCAGCCTTAGACGCACAGTTCGGGACCCCCTACCCGAGATCCGCCGGTTTTGACACCGACATCAGGGACCCATATTTGAACTCAGGACCAGCGGCCCATGCGGCATCGCGGGGTTCCGTGATATAGAACCACCCCTGCCGCCATCCTTCAATGCTCTCCACAAAGGTCCCCTTTGGCCAGGTGATGTTGGGGAGTTTGCTCATCATGGCGCCACCGCACTCCGCGTGTTGGCCCTTGACCAAAATTGGCTTCACGTTGAAGACCTTGAGCCATAGGCCGAAGTGGGGAGGGACACGGAGGAATGCCTCGCATACGGCGATAAACGTTGAAAGGTTGACGAAGGAATTTGGGGCAAGATCATGAAAATCTAGCCCATAGTAGAACATGAGGCCACGGACGAAAGGATGAAGGGGGAACCCTAGTCCACGAAGGAAATGGGGGATGAGCACTACCCTTTCGTTAGGCTCCAGAGTGGGAATGGTATGCTTTTTGGCAGGGAGCCGGTGGACTATGTCCGTGGCTAAATACCCAACTTCCCAGAGCTCCTTGATGTTCTCCTCTGTAATAGAGGAAGCCATCCACTTGCCCTGCGCTCCAGATCCAGACATGGCTAGGAGTGTTTGGTGGCGATGGAAAGGATTGAGACTTGGGCGCTGGAGCTCGAATGGCACATAGGCTGAGGAGGAAGAAGGCGTGGGGTAAAAAGATGGATCTTTGTCTTCTTATAGAGGCAGTGGATATCAAGCGTCCCCTCTGGGGCCTTAAATCTTGCCTATTCCCATGGGGACGTGTGAACGGCACGGTTGGATTACCCAAACCCCTGTTAATAAGAATCCCATGATAAGGGGACACGATCTCTGCTTTGACAAGACGTGTCAATGGCCGCGCCTCGAAATGTGAAACAGGGCTGTAAAGCGGTTCAGAATACTAACAAGGCCATGACATAATGCCTCGCCAGAAAAATCGCCTATGGACGTGACTTATTTCGTTTCAAATATTTTTTGCCTTTACAGCTTAAGTCTGTAATTGTTTAATAAAGACGAATACATCTGTTTTGCGTGGAGGACTGCGTTGGAGTATTCGGAGAAGGAACCTGCCTTGCAATGCTGAAGACAATCTATGCGCCGAATACATCGTCATTGAAGCCCGGTTCAGGGGCTACTGAGGGAGTCCTGGACTATGGGGTCCTCGGGGAGCCGGCCCATGTGACATGGACCGGACTGATGGGCCGTGAAGATACAAGATAGAAGGACCTCCCCCGTGTCCGGATAGGACTCTCCTTTGCGTGGATGGCAAGCTTGGCATTCGGGTCATGTACCTTCCTTTCTCTATAACCGACTCTGTATAACCCTAGATCCCTCCGGTGTCTATATAAATCGAAGGGTTTAGTCCATAGGGGCGATCACAATCATACATGCCAGACATTTAGAGTTTAGCCTCTATGATCTCGAGGTAGATCAACTCTTGTAACCCATATACTCATCAAAGTCAATCAAGCAGGAAGTAGGGTATTACCTCCATTAAGAGAGTACAAACCTGGGTAAACATCGTGTCCCCTGCCTCCTTGTTACCTTCAATCCTTAGACACATAGTTCGGGACCCCCTAACCGAGATCCGCCGGTTTTGACACCAACATCAGGGGCCCAGATTTCAACTCAGGACCGGCGGCCCATGCGGCGTCGCGGGGTTCCGTGATATAGAACCACCCCTGCCGCCATCCTTCAATGCTCTCCACAAAGGTCCCCTTTGGCCAGGTGATGTTGGGGAGTTTGCTCACCATGGCGCCACCGCACTCCACGTGTTGGCCCTCGACCACCTTTGGCTTCACGTTGAAGACCTTGAGCCATAGGCCAAAGTGGGGAGGGACACGGAGGAATGCCCTGCATAAGGCGATAAACGTTGAAAGGTTGAGGAAGGAATTTGGGGCAAGATCATGAAAATCTAGCCCATGGTAGAACATGAGGCCGCGGACGAAAGGATGAAGGGGGAACCCTAGTCCATGAAGGAAATGGGGGATGAACACTACCCCTTCGTTAGGCTCCAGAGTCGAATTGATATGCTTTTTGGCAGGGAGCCGGTGGACTATGTCCGTGACTAAATACCCAGCTTCCCAGAGCTCCTTGATGTTCTCCTCTGTAACAGAGGAAGCCATCCACTTGCCCTGTGCTCCAGATCCGGACATGGCTAGGAGTGTTTTGTGGCGATGGAAAGGATTGAGACATGGGCGCTGGAGCTCGAATGGCACACAGGCTGAGGAGGAAGAAGGCGTGGGGTAAAAAGATGGATCTTTGTCTTCTTATAAACGCAGTGGATATCAAGCGTCCCCTCTGGAGACTTAAGTCTCGCCTATTCCCATGGGGACGTGTGAACGGCACGGTTGGATTACCCAAACCCCTGTTAATAAGAATCCCATGATAAGGGGACACGATCTCTGCTTTGACAAGACGTGTCAATGGCCGCGCCTCGAAATGCGAAACAGGGCTGTAAAGTGGTTCAGAATGCTAACAAGGCCAGCACATAATGCCTCGCTGGAAAAATCGCCTATGAACGTGACTTATTTCGTTTCGAATATTTTTTGCCTTTACAGCTTAAGGGTGTAATTGTTTAATAAAGACGGATACATCTATTTTGCGTGGAGGACTGCGTTGGAGTATTCGGAGAAGGAACCTACCTTGCAATGCTGAAGACAATCTGTGCGCCGAATACATCGTCATTGAAGCCCGGTTCAGGGGCTACTGAGGGAGTCCTGGACTATGGGGTCGTCGGGGAGCCGGCCCATGTGACATGGACCGGACTGATGGGCCGTGAAGATACAAGATAGAAGGACCTCCCCCGTGTCCGGATAGGACTCTCCTTTGTGTGGATGGCAAGCTTGGTGTTTGGGTCATGTACCTTCCTTTCTCTGTAACCGACTCTGTATAACCCTAGATCCCTCCGGTGTCTATATAAATCGAAGGGTTTAGTCCATAGGGGCGGTCACAATCATACATGCAAGACATCTAGAGTTTAGCCACTATGATCTTGAGGTAGATCAACTCTTGTAACCCCTATACTCATCAAAGTCAATCAAGCAGGAAGTAGGGTATTACCTCCATTAAGAGGGTACGAACCTGGGTAAACATCGTGTCCCCTACCTCCTTGTTACCTTCGATCCTTAGACGCAAAGTTCGGGACCCCCTACCCTAGATCTGCCGCTTTTGACACCGACACTCACTACTACAGAAAAACCCTAGCTCCCCTTCTTCTTCGCTCGCACTACAACTAGGCTCGTCATTCATTACTCTGCTCAAATCCATGAGCGTGACGCGACGCCGTCGAGGAAAATGGAGTCGCTGACCCCAGCGCCAAGAAGATGAGGCTCCCGCAAGCGGCGACGCCTGTTGTAGATCCCACACCCGGCAACGCGGGGAGAAGCGGCGACCCCGCCCCCACCGGATCCCAGGAACCCGTAGAATCTCGGGTGGACAGCATCAGCAATCTCCCGGACGCCGTCCTTGGGGAGATCATCTCGCTTCTTCCTGATACGTCTCCAACGTATCTATAATTTATGAAGCATTCATGCTATTTTATTATCTGTTTTGAATGATTATGGGCTTTATTATACACTTTTATATTACTTTTGGGACTAACCTATTAACCGGAGGCCCATCCCATATTGTTGTTTTATTGCCTGTTTCAGTATTTCGAAGAAAAGGAATATCAAACAGAGTCCAAACGGAATGAAACCTTCGGCAGCGTGATTTTTGGAAAGATTATGATCCAGGAGACTTGGAGTTGAAGTAAAGGAAGCGTCAAGGGAGCCACGAGACAGGGGCACGCCCTCCACTCTCGTGGGCCCCTCGAGGTCTCCTGACTGACTTCTTTCGCCTATGTATTCCCATATACCCTAAAAACATCAAAACAGAAGATAGATCGGGAGTTCTGTCGCCGCAAGCCTCTGTAGCCACCTAAAACCTCTCGGGAGCCTGTTCCAGCACATTGCCGAAGGGGGAACCCATCACCGGTGGCCATCTTCATCATCCCGGCGCTATCAATGACGAGGAGGGAGTAGTTCACCCTCGGGGCTGAGGGTATGTACCAGTAGCTATGTGTTTGATCTCTCTCTCTCTCTCTCTCTCTCTCTTTCTCTCGTGTTCTCTCTATGGCACGATCTTGATGTATCGCAAGCTTTGCTATTATAGTTGGATCTTATGATGTTTCTCCCCCTCTACTCTCTTGTGATGAATTGAGTTTTCCCTTTGAAGTTACCTTGTCGAATTGAGTCTTTAAAGATTTGAGAACACTTGATGTATGTCTTGCCGTGCTTATCTTTGGTGACAATGGGATATCACGTGCCACTTGATGTATGTTTTGGTGATCAACTTGTGGGTTCTGCCCATGAACCTATGCATAGGGGTTGGCACATGTTTTCGTCTTGACTCTTCGGTAGAAACTTTGGGGCACTCTTTGAAGTACTTTGTGTTGGTTGAATAGATGAATCTGAGATTGTGTGATGCATATCTTATAATCATGCCCACGGATACTTGAGGTGACAATGGAGTATCTAGGTGACATTAGGGTTTTGGTTGATTTGTGTCTTAAGGTGTTATTCTAGTACGAACTCTTTAATAGATTGATCCGAAAGAATAACTGTCGGTGTCAAAACCAGCGGATCTCGGGTAGGGGGTCCCGAACTGTGCGTCTAGGCAGATGGTAACAGGAGACAAGGGACACAATGTTTTTACCCAGGTTCGGGCCCTCTCGATGGAGGTAAAACCCTACTCCTGCTTGATTAATATTGATGATATGGATAGTACAAGAGTAGATCTACCATGAGATCAGAGAGGCTAAACCCTAGAAGCTAGCCTATGGTATGATTGTTGTTCGTCCTACGGACTAAAACCCTTCGGTTTATATAGGCACCGAAGAGGGTTAGGGTTACACCGAGTCAGTTACAATGGTAGGAGACCTACATATCCGTATCGCCAAGCTTGCCTTCCACGCCAAGGAAAGTCCCATTCGGACACGGGATGAAGTCTTCAATCTTGTATCTTCATAGTCCAGGAGTCCGTCCAAAGGTGATAGTTCGGCTATTCGGACACCCCCTAGTCCGGGACTCCCTCAGTAGTCCCCGAACCAGGCTTCAATGGCGATGAGTCCGGCGCGTAGATTGTCTTCGGCATTGCAAGGCGGGTTCTTCTCCAAATCCTGTATACCTATTGAATAGTGTCCGGCTTCCTGTAAATATTGCGCTCCACGGCTTCCACGCCCAATAATGGCCATCTTCCACGTGTTGAACGAATGCGAAAAGCCAAGGTATTTTTACATTTACCCCCTAGCTGCGCAAATGAGCTGCCTATAAAAGAGACGAGGATCTAGATCCGAATCACACCATCCTCCCTTCGCGAGCATTCATCAGAGCGTATCCGACAGAAATCCATTCCATCATGGACAGTCGACGCGGCTCCTCCTCTTGCCCTCCCCGCCCTCAGCCTGGAGATCGGGAGAGATGCTCCATCCCGCACAACAAGTTAGTGACGCTCCAAACCAAGGGATTTCTTCCCCCATCCTTCATGGTTCCAGTTCGAGCCGGACTCGCCACCTATAAGGGCAGAAAACAAGTGAAGAGCGTCCCCAGCCCCTCCAAAGGAGAGCGGGTATGCTTTGTCTCCTATTTGATAAGAGGGCTCGGATTTCCAATTCATCCATTTCTCCGGGGGCTCCTGGAGTTCTACGGCCTCCAGTTGCACAACCTTACGCCTGCCTCCATTTTGCATATTGCGGGCTTCGTGGCCCTTTGCGAGCTGTTTTTGGGCATCGAGGCTCATTTTGCGCTGTGGAAGAAGCTGTTCTGCCTTGTGCCCCATTCTCAAGAGGGGTCAATATATCAAGTGGGCGGAGCCGAATTATGGCGCATCGCCGGGACCGGATATCTATCCGGAACCCCGAAGAAGGCGTCCGAAGACTGGCCTTCGGAATGATTTTATATGGAAGATGTCCCCCTGCCGGACCCTGTTCGGATCGGCCTCCCTGAGTTCAATAACGCTCCTTTGAAGAAACGCCTAAGCCGGCATCCACGGAGCCCTCAGAAGGAGGACGTCCTTTACCAGATGAGCCGAATAAGGTTGTTAGCTCATTCTGGACTGACCATGATCAGGGTCATGGCCAGATGCATTATGCGGGGGGTGCAGCCCCTCCAGTATAGAGGCCACCCTATGTGGGATTTCAACAGGGAGGATGATGCCACCCGCTGCGGCCGTAAGGGGCCGGGATCGGTCGCCGATCTGATGAAGATCTTGTCCGCATTGTACAAGGGAGAAGAGGAGGAATTTCTCCGCGTCAATCCACAGGGCGGATTTTCTATGTACAACCCTCCAAGCTGGGTAAGAGGACATTTATTTTTGCCTATCCGATCCATACTCCCATAGTCAAGTATCTCATTTTGTGATTTTGGTGCAGGAACTGCGCCGGGCCGTAAAGGATATGAACAGCCCGCTTCCACAACCCGAGGATCCAGAACGGTTCCTCGATCCGACCTCCCTAGAGGATCCGGACATATCGGTGGAGCTGATCGACGGGGTATTTCACCAACTGAGCATCGATAATGCCTTGGTCGCCATTACGGCCGATTACCCCGGAATACTTACCGCCTCGCAGGTAACTAAGATCGAAGTCCCAATACTTTGAAAATGACCCATCTGTGCGTGTTTTTGATCACCGTATACCAATGGTGTTTCGCAGGGGAAGTCCTTGAGGCGGAAGGCCGAGCCTGCGACGGCCAGTCAACAAGGGACAGCAAGGCCCAACAGGCTGAAAAGAAGTGCAATCCAGATTGAAACGCCGGTGCAATGGTATGGCATGTCATCTTGCTCCCAGGTTTTATTCCCGGGAGGCATACTAACGCTCGTGCTTTTTCAGGAGGAAGAGCGCTCGCCGGACTATATCCGGAGAGGTTGCCAATCAATCCTCCGCTTGCCAGGCTCCAAAGCCAGGTCCAGAAGCGGAGGCGAACACGAGGCGTGCGTCAGATGCTCCTCCGACAGAGGATGCCGACAGGTTATCTGCCACCAATTCCGAGGTGGAGAGTGCCATGAATCACAGGCGTCACCGGACAGTTCTTCGTGACGCATGTTTCTCCCCAGAGGCATTGGATGCTTTCAATTCGGGAGATACGCACCTCCGTGCCGCTCAAAATTGTCTAGCCAGAGCCACGGAGCAGTATGTAAAAGACATACGGGTGAGAAAATTTGATAGTTATATATGCCAGTAGCCCCCGAGACTTGAAATAGTTAGAATAACTGATTTAAGGATCATTTATTGTGTAGGATCTTACGGAAAAGAATATCCAACTGTCCCAGGAGCTGGAGGAGTGCAAAGCCCAACTTGAGGCCGCACTAGCCATAGTGGGGGAAGCCAAAGAGACCCCTTCTGGTAATATATGCTTCAAAAGATGAGTAATTTGTGAGGTGCGGCGTGTGTATAATCTGACAATAATATTGCAGATGGCGCCGGGATAGATCCGGACAAGCAACAGCTCATGCGCCGGTTTAGGGCCGGCGAGAATGTGCTTACAAGGGTGAGGCAAGAGAAAAATAATCTCCAAGATGCCAACACCCAGCTGGGTGCGGAACTAAAGGATGTTCGTGCCCAGCTGTCTGACTCCATTAAGGAGAATCGGCGGCTTCGACGCGGCATTTTTAGTAAGTGCTTGAACGAACTTTGAAAAAAGAGTTCGGCGAGGAAGTCGACTAACAGAGTTATGTCTGTAGGTATGCTCACAGGCCGTCCTGCAGAGGAAACACCCGGTTCTATGGGTGACCTTCTTCCCGAGCTCTTTTAACTGCACGAACGAGTTCGGCAGGTGATGAAAGGCATCGCCCAGGCCTTGTGGCCATCTGTCTCTCTGCCCGAAGGCCTTGGAGAGCTTGTAGAGAGGCTTCAGGGAGTGCGGTAGTGCTTCTGCTTATGGAAGATATCAGCCTACCGTCAAGGCGTCAGGGAGGCCTAGGCCATGGTGAAGACGCGGTACACGAAGGCTGACCCAAACTACATGGCCGAGGTCGGACCTGCGGGGCCCGATGGGAAGGAGATCCCTGTGAGCTTAGTGTACGGCCAATTAGAATTGGCCGCAAAGTATTCCCAACAGGACTGTAAACTAGACAGCCTGCTGGATGGCATTGAAGAGGAATATGCCCAGTCAAGTTCACTATGTAATTTAAGATGACATGTAAAATGCCTTCTAGCCAGATTGTAGATCGTTTGTCATAGCGGACCTTTTCGCTTCAACCTCGGGACCCAATAGTCCGGAGTGTGTCTGAATACCCTCGTGGTTATATAAGAACCGGGGCATGCGTGGAAACTAGGCGTAGGGGTCATTAGTGCTTTATCAGACAAGTTCCCAACTAGTTATGTTATATTACATGGTTAGTAAGAAACATCTTCCAGGGAGAATAGTTCCGTTAGGGGTTCCTTTCCCTGGGAGGCATGCCCTAAAGTGCATGTCCGGACTACGAAAAAAGCAGAAAAACATCTGGGGGCAGATAAATAAATAGATAAGAAATCGTCTTTTAGTTCACCGACCGAATATTCCCTTAAGAACGCTAGCTTTCGGCTTCACCCAGTCTGAGGTACACATCCGGCTGATCCGGCAGTAACAATTTGCAGAGGTGCTCCCTTTACCGCCTAGCCGAACAATCGGGTACGTAGGGGTAAGCACAGGAGCCAGGCAACCCAGCTTGGCCAAAACTTAAGTCATATCGATGCATATAATGGTGAATAAAAGGTACATGCGGAAGTGTGACACATGTGTTGGGCATGAAGCCCGTATAAATAAGCTTCTGTTAAAGAAGCCCCCAGGTATAATGAGCGCGGATAGCGCGTCAAGTGTGTGCGAACAATGTGCAAACAAGCTTTCAAAGGCTGTAATAGGAAAGGAGGGAGAAGGAGAGAAACAGAAGACAACTAATATGTAAAATATAGACGGAGGAAGGAGACGAACTCAGAATCCGACGCTAGGCGTAGAATCTTCGGAGACAGGCTGCGTTCCATGGGTTCGGCTCGAGTCGGTTATCCGATGCCTCTCGCAGACGGTACACTCCACCGGTCAGGACTTGGTCGATGATAAAGGGACCTTCCCATTTGGGATTGAGTTTGTCCTTTTTCTTGTCCGGCAGGCGTAGAACTAACTCGCCAACGTTGTAAGTTTTGGCCCGTACTTCTCTGCTTTGATATCTTCGAGCTTGCTATTGATAGAATGCAGAACGGGCTTTTGCCACGTCACGCTCCTCCTCCAATGCGTCCAAACTGTCCTGCCAATCGAGCTCTGCTTCTCTTTCTTCGTACATGCGCACGCGAGGTGAGTCATGAATTGTGTCACAGGGCAGAACTGCCTCTGCGCCGTATACCATAAAGAATGGTGTAAATCCGGTAGTGCGATTCAGAGTGGTCCGCAGCCCCCAGAGTACGGAGTCGAGCTCCTCTACCCAGTGCGTGTTAGATTCCTTGAGTTACTGCACTAATCTGGGTTTGATGCCGCTCATGATTAGACCATTTGCTCGCTCGACTTGACTGTTAGTTTGAGGGTGATAGACTGAAGCATAGTGGAGCTTGATGCCCATGTTTTTGCACCAGAGTTTAACCTTGTCGGCCGTAAAGTTCGTGCCATTATCAGTGATGATGCTATGGGGAACTCCGTAACGGTGTACGACCCCTGATATGAAGTCTATCTCCAGTCCGGATTCGGCCGTCTTAACAGGTTTGGCCTCTATCCATTTGGTGAATTTATCCACCATGACCAGTAGGTATTTTTGCTTGTGGGTTCCTCCTTTAAGGGGTCCAACCATATCAAGCCCGCAGACCGCAAAGGGCCAGGTTATGGGTATAGTTTTGAGGGCGGTGGGTGGCATGTGGCTTTGATTAGCAAAGAGTTGGCACCCGGCGCATCGTTGGACTAAGTCCTGAGCATCTGCCCGGGCCATCGGCCAATAAAATCCTTTACGGAAGGCCTTGCCTACAAGGGCCCGGGCTGCGGCGTGGTGCCCGCCGAGTCCGGCATGAATTTCAGCCAGAAGGTTCCGCCCTTCCTCTTCGGAGATACACCTTTGAAGGACTCCGGTTGTGCTTTTCTTGTAAAGCTCTCTGTCGGAGTCAAAACCGGCGGATCTCGGGTAGGGGGTTCCGAACTGTGCGTCTAGGCGGATGGTAACAGGAGACAAGGGACACGATGTTTTTACCCAGGTTCGGGCCCTCTCGATGGAGGTAAAACCCTACTCCTGCTTGATTGATATTGATGATATGGGTAGTACAAGAGTGGATCTACCACGAGATCAAGGAGGCTAAACCCTAGAAGCTAGCCTATGGTATGAATGTTGTAATGGTTGTTCGTCCTACGGACTAAAACCCTCCGGTTTATATAGACACCGGAGAGGGCTAGGGTTACACAGAGTCGGTTACAATGGTAGGAGATCTACATATCCGTATTGCCAAGCTTGCCTTCCACGCCAAGGAAAGTCCCATCCGGACATGGGACGAAGTCTTCAATCTTGTATCTTCATAGTCTTGGAGTCCGGCGGACGATGATAGTCCGGCTGTCCGGACTCCCCCTAGCCCAGGACTCCCTTAGTAGCCCCTGAACCTGGCTTCAATGACGATGAGTCCGGCGCGTATAATGTTCGGCATTGCAAGGCGGGTTCCTTCTCCGAATAATCCATAGAAGATTGTGAACACCAGGATAGTGTCCGGCTCTGCAAAATAAATTCCACATTCCACCGTAGAGAGAATATTATGTACACAAGTTCAATCTGCTGACGTATTTCGCGGCATGACGTCATGCCACTACCAAGCCCTTACTTGAATCGTTTTTTATTATACCACCTCAGCGCGTTTAGCGAAGCGGTTTCCTTGGCACGTCTTGTCGAAGCAGAGATCGTGTTCCCCTTATTCCGGGATTCTCATCAATACGGACGTGGGTAACCCAACCGCGCCATTGATGGCGGCGCTTGGGAGATAAGCGAGTTTTACCAAGCGGGTGGGGACGCATAGTCTTCGTCCACCTATATATAAGGGGATAAGGATCCACCTTTTCACCTACGCCTTCTTCCTCCTTTGCTTATCCATCTCCGCGCACTCGAGCTCTAGCGCCCAAGTTCGCGCATCTCGTCTCGACCTTCTCCAACCATGTCCAGAGCGGGAGGCAAATGCTTGGCCTCCACCATTACGGAGGAGCACATCGCAAAGCTGCACAGCGCCGGATACCTTTCCGGCGACATCGCGCATCGGCTGCCCGACAAGGGGCAGCTCATCCCTACCCCCAGGCCCCATGAGAGGGTCATTTTCCTTCCCCACTTCCTCCGCGGACTGGGCTTTTCACTTCACCCCTTTGTCCGGGGGCTCATGTTCTACTACGGCCTGGATTTCCACGATCTGGCGCCGAACTTCATCCTCAACATCTCGGCGTTTATCGTCGTGTGCGAGGCCTTCCTCTGCATCCAGCCCCACTTCGGCTTGTGGCTCAAGACCTTCGATGTCAAGCCGAAGGTAGTGAAGGGTACTCAAGCGGAGTGCGGAGGCACCATGTTGGGCAAGATGCCCAATGTCCTCTAGTTCGAAGGGGCCTTTGTGGAGTCCGTCAAGGGGTGGCAATCGGGGTGGTTCTACATCACCGAGCCGCGCGACCCTACGTGGGCGGCGGCCCCCGAGTTCAGATCTGGTATCCCTATGCAGCTCACCTCCTGGAAAGAGAAGGGCTTGCTATGGGGTAGTTCGGAGGAGCTGATAGGACTCCAAGCCTGTATCCAGAAGCTGGTGAACAAGAAGCTTAGGCTTGTTAATGTGGTCCAAGTCATGCTCATCCACCGGATTCTCCCTGCCAACAACGGGCATTTAAATTGTGGGAGTTCGATCCGGCACAGCACCAGGCATTGAGCGGGCTCTTCGACACGACGTACGAAGGCGCCTGGAGGGTGCTGTTCAAGGGCGCTGAAGCTCCCGCATCCACTACTGAAGATCGTGGATTTCGCTCGCAGCGACCAGCTGACGAGGTAAGTGATTCTACCCCTTTACGGGACACTTGTTTTTAATAGTTTGACCCTATGCGGGTTTCAATCTTCCTTTTCCCTTGACAGGACTGGATGAAGAAGGCCAAGCAGATCATCTGCCCGGCTCCCATGCCAGAAAACCCAGTAGACGCCCCTCTAGCGGGGCTGCTGGTTCCGGCACCACATGTGGTGCCGGAGAAGAAGGCTAAGAAGGAGGCCACGAGTACTCGAAAGAGTTCCCGTTTTCAGGTGTCCGACGACTCCGGGGCGGACTCCTCCCCCGAAGGCGAGGAGGAAGAAGAAGACTCTCTCCCAGAGGAAGGAGAGAGGAAGAGGAAGGCTTCCCCAACAGGGTAGGCCGCAGGGTCCAAGAGGGGAAGAACTATTCCCCCGGACAGCTCCGCCAATGCCAACATTGGCGATGAAGAGTGGCCCTCAAGGGCCAGGCCTCCGGCAAGATCGTAAGTATCCGGATTCCTGAATGATTTGTAATTTCTTTTGTGTCACATAGTGTCCTTCTAATGCCGCATACTGCCTGCAGTCCGGCTGATGATGATCTCCCCGCTTCGTCGAGCGGGTCGTTGGCTCCGTCGAATGTAGACTCCATCCCGACTGCCTCCACCCCTCACGCCGCTGAGGACGCCGATGTGGGATCCCAGGAAGGGACCCATCAGGAGGAGGCTCCGGAGGCGCCGCAAGGCAGCCTCCCGGACTTTGCGCCGGACTCCACGCCGGAACCCGCAGTGGTTCTGGAGTCCGGTAGGCGGCCCCTTCGCAAGAAGGGCAAGACCGTGACGCCGGCGGCCCCCGTCCAACCGGAGGCGCCGGACAACTTGCTGGAGGCGCTCAAAGGCGCTTCCATCGAGGAAGAACACCGCACTATTATGAGTGGGTGATTCAGAAGGTTCAGCTTGCCAAGAGCGGGCTGACCGAAGCCTGCAGTAGCCTTCTAACAGGCTTTGAGGTAAGAAGTTAAAATTATGTAATGTAATACCGCATAGACTGTAGCCCCTGATGCTCGGTTCGGTGTTTGGAAAGAAAAGCCAGACTGAGGATCTAAAAAGATATACGTAGGGTTGCTAAAAATTATGTCAATATGGGTTTGCAGGCTGCGCTGCTGACCTCTGCCGCACTGACTGCGGAGGTCGATGCTTTGAAGCAGGACCTCGAGCGGTCCGAGCAAGAGCTCGGCCGTGCCAAGAAGCAGCTCGAGGACAAAGAAGGTGAGTAACACCATTTTGAATAGTTACCTTACAGAAAAGGATTTAGGTTGCAATAAAAATAACAAGGATAACATGGGTACTGCAGGGGCCACGAATGAGGTGGCAACCCTGAAGGAGGCTGTGTCCGCGGCCGAACGCAATGCGGCCGTGGAACGGGCAGAGCGGGAAAAGCAGGAGGTGCGGGTGGCGGAAGTGCGGCAACAGCTCCAGGCTCTCATGGAAAAGCATGAGAGTTTGGAGCGCGACTCAAAGACTCGAGAGTCCGAGCTTGCCTCGGCTCTCAAAAGTGCCAAAGCCGCCAAGGCCGAGGCCCATAAGGCCCTTCAGGAGGTTGAGGATGTGAAGAAAATAGCGGCGGGTAAGGCATTTTTCATGCAAAGCAAGCATGTTAATGTAAATTACCTATTACTTACCCGAATTCGGAGCTCTCCAGGGGCATTTGTAGATTTACCTCGCAGTGTATCCGATGCCGCCGTATTCTACCGGGCCGAGGAGGGGAGCTCAACGGAGAAGATCTTCTGGTCTCAGTACGCTGAGACCGGCCATCCGGTGCCCCCTAGCGACCAGCTGAAGCAGCTGGTCGAGCTCCACAAGGTAGCCGAGCAGGCAATGATGGGCCTCATAGTCCGGCTGTGGCCTGGAGGGGCCGTGCCTGGGAGCTACTTCGGCCTCGTGCGGCGGCTGGTGGATGCGTGCCCCTGGGTGGTGGTCATCAAGAGCTCCGCCTGTATTGAAGGTGCTCGTCGGGCCCTTGCCCGCGCAAAGGTGCACTGGGGCAGGCTGGATGCAGAGAGGCTTATCACTGACGCGCCGCCAGCGGGCAAGGAGTATCGTACGCCCGAGATGTACTATAAGACTGTCCTTAAGGGTGCCCACAAGATTGCGGATGAGTGCCCCAGAGATGTAATTATTGAGTAAACTCACTATGTGTTATCCTGTGCGCTGAAAACTTTGTTCATATGCGCTAAGCAACGCTTGTTTGATTTAAAATATTACCTTCTGTGCGGCCGTTTATAAAATCTGAGAGATGGCAAGTCGTCGGCTTCAGCCCCCATGCCACTAGTGCTAGGGTGTTCGGGATAAACTTGAGCACTCTTGTTCCCATTTTTGGGTCCATCTAGGGAGGCGCTCAACACAACAAACAAGGCAACCGGACTTATAATGCTTGAACACTCTCACTTACCCATAGAATTCTATAATTTTAAATTTCGGCGAAGCCCCTAGTATTCGGAAGACCGAGTTTGGGGCGCTATCCACGCCTTGGCCGGACATTATCCGGTTCTTCGCTCGAAGCGGCATAAGTCTTTAGGGACTCGAAAAGACCTCTCGAACAGCGACCAGTCTCTCGCCTTATCATGACAGTCAGTTTTAGCTTTCTCCACTGAGGCGCTCGCCCAGCTCAACCGGGGCGCAATCGCAGTGGTTCTCCCAGTGCCACCTTAGCCGACAGAACGGAACGTAAAGTACCAAAATGTGGGAGCCGGGCAAACCCAACTATTGACCCAAGACATGATTCGGAGCCGATTCATATAATGCTATAAGTTCGGGGTGCCGCACTTGTGAAAGTGTTCGGACTTATCATGCCATAATGCGGGGAACATAAGCCCCTGGTGTGTTCGGCCGTACCAAATTGTACGGGTGCAAGATGTCATTAATGAACATATATGTAAAGTAATGCAATTATAGGCAAAAAGTGTTGCATTATTTATTTAAGGAATTCTGCTATGAGTGCGGAATGATAGAAATAGTGCGGTAAGCAAGGGATTGGACTAATTAAACATGTCCCCCTCCAGGGGTGGGCTGCGGACTGGTGTGTATAATCAAATTTAATGCTCGTAATGGAGACCACCTGAGTGTTTGTCGCAGCCTTTTTCCCTCCCTGGCTGTTGCATCGTGAGTTCGGCGGGTTCGCCGCACGACAGGGCCTCTGGTGAACGAAGTCCTGTGTATAAAAAGAAGGAAAATAAAAAACGAAAAGAGCGACACACTTTGGAGCCCCTGGTGTGGTAGAGCCGCACTCTGGGTCTGTTGTGGTCGTGCCCCTCCCCCTATGCCCATGGTATCTCCAGAGCGTAATGATGTACGCGGAGAGCTGGTCTTGCAATCATGCGTGGGCTGGGGTTGGGGCCGCATTGCTACGCGTGCTCGGAATGTGCCAGGTGGTCTTGATTGATATTGCTCCGGGCGCGTTTGGCCTTGTCCGGTCGTTTAATGGCCGGACTCGAGAATTGCCTTAGAAGGCTGCTCTGTACTTCTGCCGCGAGAGCCGCTGTATGTTCCTCCGTTCGGAGGGAGCGTTCTGTATTTCCGTTGACCGTGATGACTCCACGAGGGCCTGGCATCTTGAGCTTGAGGTATGCATAATGCGGCACCACATTGAACTTTGCGAACGCGGTTCGTCCGAGCAGAGCATGATAGCCGCTGTGGAATGGAACTATGTCGAAGATTAACTCCTCGCTTCGGAAATTATCCGGGGATCCGAAGACCACTTCCAGTGTGACTGAGCCTGTACAATTGGCCTCAACACCTGGTATGACGCTTTGAAGGTCGTCTTTGTAGGTTTAATCCTTGAGGGGTCTATGCCCATCTTGCGCACTGTATCCTGATAAAGCAGGTTCAGGCTACTGCCGCCGTCCATCAGGACTCTTGTGAGGTGAAATCCATCGACGATTGGGTCTAAAACCAATGCGGCGAATCCGCCATGGCGGATACTGGTCGGGTGGTCTCTTCGATCGAAAGTGATCGGGCAAGAGGACCATGGATTGAACTTTGGGGCGACTGGCTCCATCGCATATACGTCCCTTAGTGCACGCTTCCGCTCCCTCTTGGGTATATGGGTTGCGTATATCATGTTTACCGTCCGCACTTGTGGGGGGAAACCCTTCTGTCCTCTACTGTTCGGCGGCCGGGTCTCTTCCTCGTCGTCGCTGTGCAGCCCCTTGTCATTGTTTTCGGCAATTAACTTGCCTGCCTGCTTGAATACCCAACAATCTCTGTTGGTGTGGTTAGCTAGTTTTTCGGGGGTGCCATGTATCTGGCAAGAGCGGTCGAGTATTCTGTCCAAATTGGACGGACCCGGAGTGGTTCTTTTGAATGGCTTTTTCCGCTGACCGGGTTTAGAGCCTCGGAATCCGGCATTGACTGTCGTATACTCATTGATGTCTCCGTTAACGCGGTGTTTGTTTTTGCTCCGACGCGACCTGCCATTGTGGTCCTTAGTATCCGGACTGCCAGTATTCTTACTGAGGTTGTTGCTGTGAGCTAGCCAACTATCCTCTCCCGCACAGAAGCGGGTCATTAATGATGTGAGGGCTGCCATGGATTTCGGCTTTTCCTGTCCTAGGTGCCGGGCTAGCCACTCGTCGCGGATGTTATGTTTGAAGGCTGCGAGGGCCTCTGCATCCGGACAGTCGACGATTTGATTTTTCTTTGTTAAGAATCGTGTCCAGAACTGTCTGGCCAATTCATCTGGCTGCTAAATTATGTGGCTTAGGTCATCGGCGTCTGGTGGTCGCACATATGTGCCCTGGAAGTTGTCGAGGAATGCGGCTTCCAGGTCTTCCCAACACCCAATTGACTCTGTGGGCAAGCTGTTAAGCCAATGCCGAGCTGGTCCTTTAAGCTTGAGTGGGAGATACTTGATGGCGTGGAGATCGTCGCCGCGGGCCATATGGATGTGAAGGAGATAATCTTTGATCCAAACCGCGGGGTCTGTGGTGCCATCGTAGGATTCAATGTTTACGGGTTTAAACCCTTCAGGGATTTGATGATCCATTACTTCGTCTGTGAAGCATAGTGGGTGTGCGGAGCCTCTATATTGAGCAATATCACGACGTAGCTTGAGGGAGCGTTGTCTGCTGTGTTCGGCCCGGCCGGAGTTGTTGTATCCGGCGCGACGATATTCGTCGTGGGTCGTGGGGCGCCCACGTGATCCATAGATAGATCTGGATTGTCTTGCCTTGTCCTCCAATATATCCCACAAGTCCGGCGCATTCCCCCGTGGCTTCGTACTTTTTGAGCGATGCCGGGGTACGGTCTTGGTGGAGGGCCTAGGTGCCTCTCTGTCCCGACCACGGGGTGGTCAGTCTGCCATATTGTGCGCTGGTGATGAAGGTATATATGCTTCCTCCTCTAGTCGGGGGAGCAACTTGCATTTTGGGTAGCTCTTGGAGGGGCGTTTGAGTTCATACTCTTCGGCCGCAAGGACCTCGGTCCATCTGTCAGCCAGCAGGTCTTGATCAGCTTGAAGCTGCTGCTGCTTTTTCTTTAGGCTATTTGTTGTGGCCATTAGCCTGCGTTTGAAACGCTCTTGTTCAACGGGATCCTCATGCACGACGAATTCGTCGTCGTCGAGGCTTGCCTCGTCTCCGGAGGGAGGTATGTAATTATCATCCTCGACCTCTTCGTCTTCCGCTCTCTCGTGAGGGCTTGCATCCTCCTGCGCTGAATCTTGCAGGAGGGGATTGTCTTCGGCACTTTCTGGGGTGTTATTATCTCCTGTGCCGGAATCTCCATTCTTACTGTGGCGGGATTTAGAGCGGCGCCGCTGACGCCGGCGCTTGGGCTGTTTCTTTAAGGAATCTGCCTCCGCTGCTTCTTTGCCATCCCCATCTTTTGGGGTGTCCACCATGTATATGTCATATGACGAGGTGGTTTTCCAGTGCCCTGTAGGCGCTGGTTCTTGCTCGTCCCCGGCATCGTCGTCCATACCGTCGATGTCTTCGGAGTCGTAGTCTAGCATGTCGGTTAGATTGTCGACAGTGGCTACAAAGTGGGTGGTAGGTGGGCTTTGAATTTCTTCGTCGTCCGCATCCCAACCATCCTGGCCATAGTTCGGCCAGGGCTCTCCGGATAACGAGAGATGCTTTAGCGAATTTAGGATGTCGCCAAAGGGTGAGTGCTGAAAGATGTCCGCAGCGGTGAACTCCATGATCGGCGCCCAATCAGATTCGATTGGTAGGCGCGCAGGGGGTTCGGAGTCCGGCAGGGAGTCCGGCACCTCAGAGTCACGAGCTTTATAGGGGACAAGACCAGTGTTCGGCTCCATCGCCGTAGAAGTTGCAGTTCCCGAGGCGGTGTCCAGCCACCCGTCCTCGATCTGCGCGATCAGCTCCGAATTATGTGCCGGAGCGAATTCGTGTGCGGCCTCCAAAGCACTGTCCGGCGGCAGAGCTAGATCATACCCATTGTGACAGTGCGGCACGCTCGGCTTCGTCTCGGATCCATCAAAGATGAAGTCTCCGCGGATATCCGCCGTGAAATTTAGGCTTCCAAATCTGACCTGATGGCCAGGGGCGTAGCTCTCGATCTGCTCCAGATGGCCAAGTGAATTAGCACGTAGTGCGAAGCCGCCAAATACGAAGATCTGTCCAGGGAGAAAAGTCTCACCCTGGACGGCGTTGTTGATTGAAGAAGCCATCAAGCCTATCGGTGACGACACAGAGGAACTCTCAATGAAAGCACCAGTGTCGGTGTCAAAACCGGCGGATCTCGGGTAGGGGATCCTGAACTGTGCGTCTAGGCGGATGGTAACAGGAGACAAGGGACACGATGTTTTTACCCAGGTTCGAGCCCTCTCGATGGAGGTAAAACCCTACTCCTGCTTGATTGATATTGATGATATGGGTAGTACAAGAGTGGATCTACCACGAGATCAAGGAGGCTAAACCCTAGAAGCTTGCCTATGGTATGAATGTTGTAATGGTTGTTCGTCCTACGGACTAAAACCCTCCGGTTTATATAGACACCGGAGAGGGCTAGGGTTACACAGAGTCGGTTACAATGGTAGGAGATCTACATATCCGTATTGCCAAGCTTGCCTTCCACGCCAAGGAAAGTCCCATCCGGACATGGGACGAAGTCTTCAATCTTGTATCTTCATAGTCTTGGAGTCCGGCGGACGATGATAGTCCGGCTGTCCGGACACCCCCTAGCCTAGGACTCCCTCACTCTCCCTCATGGACCTTATAGGCTTTAGATCGCCGCATTATGTAGCGGGCCTCGTTTTGGTCATCGGGAAGTTCCTGCCTGGTTAGGTAGGCTAGGAATGGTTCCGTCCACGGGGCGATGACTGCCATTATTACGTGGGCTGAGGATGTTACTTAGTTGGCAGAACCACCAATTGTGTCAGAATGTTCGGTGTCGGGCAGTGCGGTTGGGTCCGGGTTGTTATTTCCGGACTCCCCCTCCCATAGTACGGGTGGCTTGAACAGCCTCTCTAGGAATATGTTGGGAGGGACGGCATCGCGCTTTGCGCCAATGCGTGCCAATAAGTCTGCTGCCTGGTTGTTATCCCGGGCTATATGGTGAAATTCGAGCCCCTCAAACCGAGCTGACATATTTAGTATGGCGTTGTGATAAGCTGCCATTTTTGGATCCTTGGCATCGAAGTCTCTATTTATTTGGGATATCACGAGGTTAGAATCCCCGCACACCTCTAGGCGTTGAATGCCCATGGAGACTGCCATCCGGAGGCCATGTAGAAGGGCCTCGTATACGGCTGTGTTGTTGGAGTCCGTATACATTATCTGGAGTACGTATTGAACTGTATCTCCGGTAGGGGACGTCAGAATGATGCCAGCCCCCAGACCAGCCAACATTTTGGAGCCGTCGAAGTGCATGATCCAGTTGGAAATGCGCCCTACTCTTTAGGGAGTTCGGCTTTAGTCCATTCGGCGACGAAGTCGGCCAAAACTTGTGACTTAATAGCTCGCCGTGGCTTATAGGTTATGTCGAACAGGAGGAGCTCAATGGCCCATTTGGCAATCCGGCCCGTTGCATCGCGGTTGTTTATAATGTCATTAAGAGGTACTTCAGAGGCTACTGTTATCAAACACTCTTGAAAGTAGTGTCGCAGCTTCTGGGATGCCATGAACACCGCGTACGCTATCTTTTGATAATGCGGGTACCGTGACTTGCATGGAGTTAGGACAGTGGACACGTAGTAAACTGGTTTTTGAAGGGGGAACTTGTGTCTGTCCGTTTCTCGTTCGACAACGAGCACCGCGCTCACAACTTGATGAGTTGCCGCGATATATAATAGCATTGGTTCGCCCATGTCGGGCGCGGCCAGGACCGGGTTTGTTGCCAATATGGCTTTTATTTCTTCGAATCCGGCCGTGGCGGCATCCGTCCACTCGAAGTGTTCGGTGCATCGGAGGAGGCAATAAAGGGGTAATGCCTTTTCTCCTAAACGGGAGATAAAGCGGCTTAAAGCCGCCACGCATCCCGTCAATTTTTGTATTTGTTTGAGGTCCTTTGGGATATCCAATTGTGACAGAGCTCGGATCTTGGCTGGGTTTGCTTCAGTTCGTCTACCGGATACAATGAAGCCCAAGAGCTTTCCGGCTGGTATGCCGAAAACACATTTTTCCGGGTTAAGCTTAATGTCATATGTTCGGAGATTATCGAATGTGAGCCTCAAATCGTCTACTAGAGTTTCGACGTGCTTGGTTTTGACTACCACATCGTCTATGTATGCCTCCACTGTTTTGCTGATCTGGTTTGCCAGACATGTCTGAATCATGCGCTGATATGTTGCGCCGGCGTTTTTGAGCCCAAATGGCATTGTGTTGAAGCAGAATGGGCCGTATGGGGTGATGAATGCCGTTGCGGCCTGGTCGGGCTCTGCCATCTTAATTTGGTGGTAGTCGGAGTATGCATCGAGGAAACACAATGAATCGTGTCCTGCGGTAGCGTCGATAATTTGATCGATGCGGGGGAGGGGGAAGGGATCCTTTGGGCAAGCCTTGTTGAGGTCCTTAAAGTCGACACATAGGCGCCAGGATTTGTCCTTCTTTGGTACCATCACCAGGTTTGCTAGCCAGTCCGGATGTTTTATGTCTCTGATGAATCCGGCCTCCAATAATTTGGCTAGCTCCTCTCCCATGGCCTGTCTCTTGGGTTCAGAGAAACGCCGAAGAGCCTGTTTGACTGGCTTGAATCCTTTTAGGATGTTTAGGCTGTGCTCGGCCAGCCAGCGTGGGGTTCCTGGCATGTCTGAAGGGTGCCAGGCAAAAATGTCCCAATTTCCGCGTAGGAATTCTCGTAGTGCGGCGTCTATATCAGGGTTTAATTGTGCCCCGATGGAGGCCGTTTTTGTAGGGTCTGTTGGATGGACTTGGAATTTGACTATTTCGTCCGCTGGTTTAAAGGAGGTGGACTTGGATCTCTTATCGAGTATCACGTCGTCCCTATTCACCGTGGAGCGCAGCGCAGTGAGTTCCTCGGCCGCTAGGGCTTCGAATAGTGCCTCAAGGGCTAGTACGGTTGTCTTATTTTTGGCGCAGAGTGCTATGTCCAGGTCACTAGCAAGAGTGATGATTCCGTTGGGCCCGGGCATTTTGAGCTTCATCTACCCGTAATGGGGTATAGCTTGAAAAATTGTGAATGCCTCTCGCCCTAATAGAGCGTGATATCCGCTGCTGAACGGGGCCACTTGGAACGTGACCTCCTCGGACCTGTAATTATCCGGCGTGCCGAACACCACATCTAGTGTGATTTTTCCTGTACAGCATGCTTCTCGACTGGGGATTATTCCTCTAAAGGTCGTGCTGCTTCGCTCAATGCGGCTCCAGTCTATTTCCATTTTTCGGAGGGTTTCCTCGTAAATGAGGTTCAATCCGCTGCCACCGTCCATGAGTACCTTGGTAAGGCGAAAGCCGTCCACTATTGGACTGAGGACCAATGCGGCTGGTGCTCGGGCTGTTCGGAATTTAGGTTCATCACTAGCATTAAAGGTAATGGCCGTGTCACTCCATGGGTTTATTGTTGCTACTTTGTAGACTTCGGCAAGGCTGCGGAGTGTTCGTTTCCGCATATTATTTGATGCAAAAGTCTCAAAGACTGTTAATACCGTAGTGGTATCCTTGGGCTGGTGCTCTGGAGTTAGAAGCTCTTCGCCACTTTTGGCCACCTGCCGTAGTATCCAACATGCTCTAAGGCTATGAGTTGGAGTGGCACCCTATGTACTATGAATTTTGCAGGGTCCATTGAGCTATCCTTCCAGTACGGTTCCATGCCCTATAGAGGGTTTTTTCTTTTTGGTAGTTAACCCAGGTGCCTGGCGATGATGCACCCTTTTATTTTGGACTGGGGTTGTATTCAGGGCCAGATTGTCCCAAAAATTGATTTTGGTTTTCCAGGCGCTTTCCATCGCACAGTACTTTCGTACTATGGATGCCAAGTCAGCAAAGCGTGTAATTTCACGACGACTTACGGCATTGAGGATTCCCTTGTCCGTGCAATTATTGCGGAAGAATGAAATCGCGTCCTTCTCACGGCAGTCCTTTATCCTGTTCATAACCAGGAGGAATCTGGCCCAGTAATGGTGTACTGTTTCTGCGGGCTCTTGCTGGATTTTGGATAGATCGCTTATGTTTGGGTGGGCGGGTGGAATTAAATTCGGAACCCCGTCCAATCTAAGACTCAGGGGCCAAGAAGTTTCCGAACTTGGAAGCTTGGGTTCTTGGATGTTGTCCAATGAACCTAGCCCGCTGCCTGACTTTAGGTTTAGGGCTTGAGTGACGTCCTCCCCTCCGCGGGAATCCGGCATGGAGGGATCCGGAATCCAGACATAGCTAGTCCTTAAAATAGAGGAAGGGTCGCCGTATTGTTCCTCAACCACAACAACGTGGTGGGTTACCTGGGGAGAGGTGATCTCTCTCAGATCGGGTTTAGGCCCAATCTGATCGTAGTCTGTAGCGACTTCCAGGGTGGCGATGTGATCCAAGAGCTCATTTAAGGAAGAGAGCTCCATCGGATCTAACTGCTCAGCGAGTTCTGAGCTAACGTGAAGATTGCTTTCGATGACCTGAGAAGTCATCGTCGGCGCGGCGGCCGGATAGGCGGTCATAAGGAAACCGCCTAGCCGGAGAGTTTGGCCGATAGCCAAAGCTCCTTTAGCAACAGTGCTGTCTTTAAAGACGGGATGAGGCATCCTTCCTGATGGCGACGGCACAGAGGAACTCTCAATGAAAGCACAAATATCGGTGTCAAAACCGGAGGATCTCGGGTAGGGGGTCCCGAACTGTGCGTCTAGGCGGATGGTAACATGAGACAAGGGACACAATGTTTTTACCCAGGTTCGGGCCCTCTCGATGGAGGTAAAACCCTACTCCTGCTTGATTAATATTGATGATATGGGTAGTACAAGAGTAGATCTACCACGAGATCAGAGAGGTTAAACCCTGGAAGCTAGCCTATGGTATGATTGTTGTTCGTCCTACGGACTAAAACCCTCCGGTTTATATAGGCACCGAAGAGGGTTAGGGTTACACCGAGTCGGTTACAATGGTAGGAGATCTACATATCCGTATCGCCAAGCTTGCCTTCCACGCCAAGGAAAGTCCCATCCGGACACGGGACGAAGTCTTCAATCTTGTATCTTCATAGTCCAGGAGTCCGGCCAAAGGTGATAGTTCGGCTATCCGAACACCCCCTAGTCCGGGACTCCCTCGATAACTTTGAGGTGGTTTCGTACCCTACCATAATCTCTTCGTTTGTTCTCCGCTATTAGTGGCTTTGGAGTGACTCTTTGTTGCATGTTGAGGGATTGTTATATGATCTATCTATGTTATTATTGTTGAGAGAACTTGCACTAGTGAAAGTATGAACCCTATGCCTTGTTTCCTACCATTGCCATACCTTTTACGCTCACTTTTATCATTAGTTACCTTGCTGTTTTTATATTTTCAGATTACAAAAACCTATATCTACTATCTATATTGCACTTGTATCACTATCTCTTCGCCGAACTAGTGCACCTATACAATTTACCATTGTATTGGGTGTGTTGGGGAAACAAGAGACTCTTTGTTATTTGGTTGCAGGGTTGTTTGAGAGAGACCATCTTCATCCTACGCCTCCCACGGATTGATAAACCTTAGGTCATCCACTTGAGGGAAATTTGCTACTGTCCTACAAACTTGTGCACTTGCAGGCCCAACAACGTCTACAAGAAGAAGGTTGTGTAGTAGACATCACTTCCCACCAAGGATTGCTGCCGCACCCAAGTCCTCTCAATTAGGTGGCGCCCTCTATGGTGCGTCGTGCCCCTTAATATTGACTGTCATCAGCTATCTCTCTTCAATGATTTTGAAATCCCTAGAGCCATCATCTCCTCCCACCAGGGCTCCATTTAAAGCCTCTGCATCCCGTCATGCTACGTGAGCAAGCATACCATGCCCTGCACGGTGGACGCCTGGCTGAAATCCCCTGAATTCACAGAACTACAGCTGCTTGAGTTCTACTATTCCCCTGGAAATCACCTACCAGATACCAAACAACATGTACTTGTTCCCTCAGCACCGGTGTCCATCTTGTAGTTTTCCTCCTCTCTCCACACCACCACCTTTGCGCTGTGCTACCTACCAGACAATCTGGTACTAAACCTTTGACTCCCATTTCTCAAGAAACTTTCACTTGTGCGGGTTCGTATATCGGAGGCCTCATTGCACAGCATCATCCACTCCAGTTGCCCTACCCTGGAGTGCTTGGTGCTAGTTTTCACAGTTAGAATCGGTTGTCTCCAAATAAAGTCGCCTAACCTTGTAAGAATTGGAATTTCTTTTGACGGAAGGCAGCTCATCATCCAAGATGCCCCTTCACTTCAAAGGTTGATCCTTGATTCTAGTTATGCACCGTCGCAAAAACCGTCCTCTCTGCGCCTAAACTAGAGACCTTGGGTGTAATACACGATCTCTGTGCTCATTTCAATATGGTGTTTGGCTCCACAGTTCTTCAGGTACTTTATATTATCATCTACACTTGTAACATTAAGCTGCATTTTAAATTTCTGCGCATATGTTATATATCGTCTTGGAGTACACATTTTGTACTAATATTATGTCCTATGCTCAATGAAGAGTTTCTCCATGGATGGCCTATCAATGGTGCTAGATTCTGTCAAGATCTTATATATCCAAATGAATAGTTTTGATCTGAATTGGCTTGCTGCAATGCTTTCCATGTCTGGAGAAGTTGTATATAAATGTGATAATTTCACGCACATTGGAAGCCCGCATATAGTGTACTAGAATTAACCGTTCAGCTATTGCTCTTTCGACACTCTTTTTTTGACCTTAACTGTTTTCAATCTTCATGTCTATTTAGGTAATAGGACGGCGTAAGAAAGTTATAACCAATCGGTGGATTCGTAAGCATCGGGATTTTCTCACTTCTCATGACATTCGATTGAAGACAATAACGCTAGAACGATATGTAGCCAACCATTCAAACACTAGATTTGTCACATTCTTCCTGCTGAATGCGAGGTTACTATTGTCCATCAGGCTTAAGTTTATCAGCAGCATGGTTTTGACGGATGGGTATGTAGAAGAGCAAAAAAAGGAGTTTCAGGTGGGCAAAGGAGCTTCTGAACGTGCCGGACTTCTATTTACAACATATTGTGGTCATAATGCAGCAAATTTTATGACCCAGGATGTTCATTCTATGGACCTGACCGATCCATTTGACTGTGACTGCCAAAAACAGTGCTGGAGTTAGATGTTGTTGCCCTTTTCAACCTGGGTTTTTTCTAAACCTGATGAACAAGTAACCCTCGTGCTTTTGTACAGTTTGTAAGGTGGAGTTAGATGTTCTTGCCCTTTTCAACTCAGCTGTGACTGTCATATTTTCTTTGAAACAAGGCAAATGGCTTGCCATTCATTTAATTTAGAGTGAAATATTGTAACACATCCCAACCAAGGGAAATAACATCACTCTCGCTGGCTGCTTGAGCTCACTGTGCATTACATAAGCCAAGTGATTAGCCCCCACCAGCACCCACAAACTTATTTTGAACTAGCACATTAAATGGGCTGTAAATTTTCATAGGAAAGGCTGCATGACCGTGACAGATTTGGATTCTGACATTTGGGACCCACGAGGAAATAGCCTATCCAAGGTGGTGTCGACTTACTAGCTAGTCAACAAACGATTCTGCCTACCAGCCATTGTATTGACATCCAACATCTCTCGTGTATCATTTATCTCTTGTCTTCTTCCTCCAGCCGCCCAAACCAAACCACCCCATTGATACGTCTCCGTCGTATCCATAATTTTTGATTATTCCATGCCAATATTATTCAACTTTCATACACTTTTGGCAACTTTTTATACTATTTTTGGGACTAACATATTGATCCAGTGCCCAGTGCCAGTTCCTGTTTGTTGCATGTTTTATGTTTCGCAGAAACCCAATATCAAACAGAGTCCAAACGGGATAAAAATGGACGGAGAATTATTTTGGAATATTTGTGATTTTTGGGAGGAAGAATCAACGCGAGACGGTGCTCGAGGGGCCCACGAGACAGGGGGCGCGCCCAGGGGGCAGGCGTGCCCTGGACCCTCATAGACACCCCGTAAGGCGGTTGACGCTCTTCTTTTGCCGCAAGAAAGCTAATTTTATGAGAAAAATCCGAGCAAAAAATCCGAGCGGTTACGGATCTCCGGATATTAAAGAAACGGTGAAGGGGTAGAATCAGGGAACGCGGAAACAGAGAGAGAGACAGAGAGACAGATCCAATCTCGGAGGGGCTCTCGCCCCTCCCATGCCATGGAAGCCAAGGACCAGAGGGGAAACCCTTCTCCCATCTAGGGAGAAGGTCAAGGAAGAAGAAGAAGAAGGGGGGCTCTCTCCCCCTTGCTTCCGGTGGCGTCAGAACACCGCCGGGGGCCATCATCATCACCGTGATCTACACTAACACCTCCATCATCTTCACCAACATCTCCATCACCTTCCCCCATCTATATTCAGCGGTCCACTCTCCCGCAACCCGCTGTACCCTCTACTTGAACATGGTGCTTTATGCTTCATATTATTATCCAATGATGTGTTGCCATCCTATGATGTCTGAGTAGATTTTCATTGTCCTACCGGTGATTGATGAATTGCTATGATTGGTTTAATTTGCTTGTGGTTATGTTGCTGTCCTATTGTGCCCTCCGTGTCGCGCAAGTGTGAGGGATTCCCGCTGTAGGGTGTTGCAATACGTTCATGAATCGCTTATAGTGGGTTGCTAGAGTGACAGAAGCTTAAACCCAAGTAAGGGGATTGTTGCGTATGGGTTAAAGGGGACTTGATGCTTTAATGCTATGGTTGGGTTTTACCTTAATGATCTTTAGTAGTTGAGGATGCTTGCTAGAGTTCCAATCATAAGTGCATATGATCCAAGAAGAGAAAGTATGTTAGCTTATGCCTCTCCCTCAAATAAAACTTGCTATCGGTCTAGTAAAGTAGTCAATTGCTTAGGGACAATTTCACAACTCCTACCACTACTTTTCCACACTAGCTATATTTACTTTATTGCTCTTTATCTAAACAGCCCCTAGATTTTATTTACGTGCTCTTTATTATCTTGCAAACCTGTCCAACAACATCAACAAAGTACTTCTAGTTTCATACTTGTTCTAGGTAAAGCGAACACTAAGCATGCATAGAGTCGTATCAGTGGCAGATAGGACTTGAGAGAGTATTTGTTCTACCTTTAGCTCCTCGTTGGGTTCGACACTCTTACTTATCGAAAGAGGCTACAATTATCCCCTACACTTGTGGGTTATCACCCGTTGGCTCCGCCTGCTCCCGACTCCCATGGCTGGTTGCGCCTCCACCGCCCTACCGTACCCTCCAACGATGGCCAGTCCCTCCCTCTATTCCCCCACACATCCTGTTATTCTCCGGCGACGTCAGCCCAACACGCACCCGCACCCTAACTAGTTAACCCTCATACTCTCCTCCGCATGCAACTCGACCAACGCATCTTCCATGACTCATGTTCATTCTGTCCCAGGCCTCGCTCTCGTCCTCCGCCTTGGTTCGCTCGCCATGCGCAGTGCGCCGCCCTCTTGCATTGTCAACATCGTCAACAACCGAGAGGAACAAGGAGATGACTGTACGTGGAGAGGATGACAGTAGGGACCCACCAGCGTCATGGCAGTACGCAAGGAAGTGCCTCGTTATTACAAGCCCAAAAATGGTTCCTCTTAATGGTTGGACATCTGGGCCCAACGCCATTGTCAAAGTAGTGAATAAACGAGAGAATTACACTACGAGCGGCTGACACTAGGGACCTAGCATGTCACGCAGGTTTTTTTAGGAACAAGCAATTGTTATTTATACTAGTTTTAGCGACGGATCAGGGTAACAACGGGGCTGTGCGGGGGCTGTAGCCCGTCTAGCCAGGGTTTTATTTATGTTTACCACATCATGAGCCCAGTTGTGTTTTTTTCTTGCTGAAAATGGCTAGCCCTATTCTATTTTTTTTAAGAAATACCCAAACGAGGCCTACTTGCTTTATCAGCCCTGCTGGGCTGCAAATCTTTCAAGACAAGGAGAGTTCCATTTGGTTTACCCAGAAATGGGTTGTACATTTTTAAAACACATCAAACCGGCAATTAGTTTCAATTTTTTTTCATTACAGATTTTAAATTCCATTGATTTTTATGCATGGAAAGTTATTTGGATTTTATATTTATATAAATTATTTTTTCAAAATAGTTTGAATGTGACTCGATATTTCACAATTAAAAATAGTTGACCGCACCTAAATATGCAAAATTTCATATAATTTTTAACCGTGGCCACAATATGGGGTGTAATGCTAACAAAAAGAAGATGGGCTCCAAAAAAATTCTTAAGAATTAGCAAATGGGCTGTAAATTATTAGAAATAATGGCAGATGGGCTGTATGGTGTTTTCCACAGATTTGAGGCTGACTCGTGCGCCTACTACAGGTTGACGCGTATGCTTTCCTTAAAAAAAGGTTGATGCACACGCAACGTTGTGTCAACTTAGTCAACACACGAGAGCAGTGACTATTGGATCTCCATCCAACGACCGTCGTGCCTCTTCAATCTCTGCTCTACCTGCTCCAGCCACTCAAACAAGCGTCGGCGGGACTGCATGCTCCCTCCTCCCGCGGCCGACTATGCTGTCGCGCAGCCCTCACCGCCCCACCGTACTCCCATCGCTGGCCTAGCCATCCCTCTACTCACCCACACCTGCTGTTATTCTCCGACAATGGCAGACGAACCAGTAAACCCTTGTACTCCCTTCTGTGTGGGAAACAACTGCCGAGTGCTCCCTAGCTCCATGTCGTTCCCTTCCTAGGCCTCGCCGTCATCCATCGCCCTGGTGCTCTCGGCGTGGCATGGTCAACATGGTCAACAAACGAGATCCATTGGAAGCGGACTATACGAGAGGCTGACAGTTGGGTCCACGGCCGCACGCAAGGAATGCCTCCTTATTATGCGCAAAATAATGATTCCTCCACCTGACATCTAGGACCCACCAGAAGAGCCTCTGTATTTTACAAAAAAAAGATCCCCCTGCTGACAGGTCGGACCCACCAGCTATATCTTCGCACGCAAGGAAATGCCTCCTTATTACGCACAAAAAAATGAATACCCCCTACTAGCTGGGACCCACCATAGTGGGAGGCTGACTTCTGGGCCTACTAAGTTGACGGGGACGGAGGGCTTTGTCAACTTAGTCAATATGAACAATTCTAGCTTGAGTGACCGTACAATGTCCATCCAACGGCCGTAGTGCTTCTTCAACCTCTGGTCATCTTACTCTAGCCGCCCAAACCAGCACCGGTCGTGCCGCGTGCTCCTGCCTCCCGTGTCCGGCTGTGATGCCGCGGAGGCCTCACCGCCCCCTAATCTCCCACCGCTGGCTAGGCCATCCACTCACCCACACCCCCTATTATTCTGCAGCGACGGTAACCTCACACCGCAGTCGAACCAGTAAACCCTTGTACTCCTCTCCGTGTGGCCTTCCACTGCCGCGTCTTCCCCGGCTCCACGTCGTCCCCTTCCTAGGCCTTCCTGTCGTCCACCGGCCTGGTGCTCTTGGTGCGGTGTGGTCAATGTGGTCAAGGAACAACTTCCATCCGAAGAGTACTATACGTGGAGAGACTGATAGCTGGGTCCAGGGAAACAACAAGGAAGTGCCTCCTTATTACGCACAAAATAATGATTCCTCCACCTAACAGCAGGGATCCACCGAATGGGCCATCGTATTTCACAAAAAAAATGTTTTCCTCCGACTGCTGGGACCCACCAGCTACATCTTCGCACGCAAGGAAGTGCGTCCATATTACAAAAAAAACGATTCGCCCCCTGACTGGTGGGACTCACCAGCTACATCTTTGCATGCAAGGAAGTGCCTGATAGTCGGGACCCACCTGGTCGAAGCGTATGTAGTGTTCTCATTCTAGTCGCGAACGTGTACATACATACTGGTCGATGTAGAGGCACGCACGTGTCGTAGTAGAGGCGCGCACGTAGCATGTACACGTACGTACAGCGGCCAGAGTGCAAGAAAGTAAATACGACCACGTACATACATACGGGCGGGGTCTCGAACACCTACTCGTACGGCCAAGGCTCGTGTACATGGCTGGGTCGGAACGGAGAAACTGCGTCGTCGTCGTGTTCATGGGGAGCCAACCGGCTGGGTCAGAACGGAATGCGTCGTCGTGTTCATTGGGAGCCAACCGGCTTGGACGGAACAACCGATGGAAACGAGGCCTGGCGTACTGCAGAACGGAGGAAACGACCTTGTGTTCGACCGGCCACGGTCGAAACGGGATCATGTTCATCGGGAGGGGTCTGGCATACCGCAAAACGAAGGAAATGGAGTTCTGTTGGACCTCCTACGGTCGAAATGGGGTCTTGTTGATTGGTAGGGGTGTGGCATACCGCAAAACAGAGGAAACGGACTTGTGTTGGAGCACTACGGCCGAAACGAGGGTCCTGTTCATCGGGAGGGGTGTGGCGTACCGCAAAACGGGACTCCATGCGACACTGTTCATCTCCACCGCTGACCTCCTCCAACCTCCACGGGCTACTGTTCATCCACCATCGACCTCCTCCGGCCTCCACCTGCGACTGTTCATCCATGGGCTCCTGTTCATCCAGCCTCCACGGCGCGCTCCTCCATCGGCTACTGTTCAACCAGCCCTCTCCACAGGGTCCTGTTCAACCACCCCTCCACGGGTTACTGTTCATCCAGCCCTCCACCGGCTACTGTTCAACTAGCCCTCCACGGGGTCCTGTTCATCCACCCCAACCGGCTCGATCAGGGTCCTGTTCATCCAGCGGCAACGGCCTCTACTACCATGGGGTCCTGTTCATCCAAGCCCCCACCGGGAACTGTTCATCCAACCCCCCCCCCCCCCACAAAAAAATACACTTCCATGATGATACATGTTTGTCATAGTAGGTCACGTTTTCTGTCATGCATGTACATCCATGACGATTTATGACAGAATCAAGATAGTCATACCTGTGTTGTCGTAGAAGTGTTCCATGACATTACCAAAATTATCATCATCCACTTCCATGACGATAAATCGCGCGTCATAGAAGTGCTATCATCAAGGGTGACCGACACATGGTATCCACCATAACGGGACGTCGTTAAGCTATCGGGTCCGATTTTAGATCCGATAACCCGCTAACAGCCACGACCAATGCCGATTTTCCACGTGTAAAATTCTCATTGGTCGACGGAACCACGTGTCAGCTCCGCGTTGGCACAAGTGTCACTCATCCAATGGTCAAGATGCGCCTATGATATGTTGACACATGGACGGGCCCAAAAGTTGCCCATAAAGTTTAAATGGGATGGCCCAACTAAAAGCCACAAGATTTAGCGGACCATAATGGATCGGCCCAGCTAAAGGCCCACAAGATTTTGCAGACCATAATGGGCCGGCCCAGCTAAAGGCCCAACAAATCAGCCTGTCAACGGCCCATCCTAAACTTCTCATCATCGCGGACCATGGTCACTTCTGGCCTGTTAACAGTCCGCTAAGTATTTGGGCTGAATTACGGCCCGGTGTATTTCGGGCCTGTTAAAGGTCCTGCTTCATTTGGGCCCATTTACAGGCCATTGAAACTTTAGGCCCATAAACGACCGTGAAAGATTTGGGTCATATTCGGCCATGTCTGACATTCGGCCTGTTAGAGGCCCACTATAGATTTGGGCCACTGTCAGCCTGTTGTGATTTTTAGCCTGTTAACGTCGGACGAAATCCATGGGCCATATGTGGCCCAACGTCACATCGGGCCCATTAAAGGCCCATATAAAAATGACACTAATCAAGCCCTACCGAACTTCTGGCCTGTTAAAGGATCGTGTAGTAGGTCGGCGCATTTACGACCCTTCCGAATTTCGGCCTGTGAACGGTCCGCATTATAAATGGGACACCATTTCGACCTGCTAAGACCAGTGGCTTATTTGGCAAAATGAGGGCCCAATCTCACTTTTGTCCTATTAAAGGCCCATGTTTTTTATGGGCTCGGGATATTTACACCTGTAAACGGCCTATTGTTATTGAGGGCCCAAATTATGATTAGGCCTGTTAAAGGCCCACTATGGGCACATGCCTACCAGAAAAATATGAAAGCTTATGCTGATTTAGGCCCAGATATTTTTAGTGGGCTACATGCAAGTTTTGGCTCATAATCGTTTTTAGCCCAATTGGAATGGGCCCGACGAATGTTGGCATGTTGGGCTACTACAAAGCTTTCGACCAAATACATTACTAAGATAAACCTACACTATACAAAAATAGCGTTGTAATTAATGCAGCCTTTGGCAGCAGCATAAATGTTGTATCACAACAAAATAAATTCCAACCATACAAAAAAAGGCCTGTTGGCATAAAGTTTATAGTCCTTGCAGATAAAAGCACCATCAGATGTATAGAAGCATAGATCATTTGACCTGAGTGCTAATGTTTTAGGCTGTAGAATCTGATGGAGCAGCACGATCTTCACCTTTTTTCCGCCATTGCTCTTGAACAACGAAGCGAATGTCTGTAGTCAAGATTCAAAACCATTCATATCTTGACGACATTTGTCAACCACTATTCTTGTTTCTGAAACGACGTCCATTAGGGATTAGACTTGTGTCTGGAGCACAGATATATCACTCTGACTAGCCGGAAGATTTTGTTCAGTAGGCGATTTGGACGAGGTTACCTTGACAATTAACTCGGAATTACGTAGGAAGGTGCTTTTTGCACTGTTAGTCTAGAGATACTGACGCACTGCAGCAAGAGGTGACATTGTGCCTGTGGTAGCCTCATCACCTTCAGGTGGTTGTGGCTGTTCAATCATTTGTTCCATAGCTTGCTAAAAGTTTGAAGTTGTAAATTAGTGTACCAGATAAGTTACTAATGAGACAAAAACAAACAAAGTAGGTTACACATTTATACATAACTTATTTTGGTGAACTACTATAATACATTAGCATGTATTGTAGTGCCAACTACATAATAAAATCACTTTTGGGAACATATGTCCATGTAGCATGCTGATAACCCACAAGTATAGGCGATCGCAACAGCTTTCGAGGGTAGAGTATTCAACCCAAATTTATTGATTCGACACAAGGGGAGCCAAAGAATATTCTTGAGTATTAGCAGTTGAGTTGTCAATTCAACCACACCTAGATAACTTAGTATTTGCAGCAAAGTGTTTAGTAGCAAAAGTGGTATGATAATAAAGGTAACGGTAGCAAAAGTAAAGATAAATGTTTTTGGGTTTTTTGTAGTAGTTGTAACAGTAGCAACGGAAAAGTAAATAAGCGAAGAACAATATATGAAAAGCTCGTAGGCAATGGATCAGTGATGGATAATTATGCCGGATGCGATTCCTCATGCAATAGTTATAACATAGGGTGATATAGAACTAGCTCCAATTCATCAATGTAATGTAGGCATGTATTCCGTAAATAGTCATACATGCTTATGGAAAAGAAATTGTATGACGTCTTTTGTCCTACCCTCCCGTTGCAGTGGGGTCCTTACGGAAACTAAGGGATATTAAGGCCTCCTTTTAATAGAGAACCGGAACAAAGCATTAGCACATAGTGAATACATGAACTCCTCAAACTACGGTCATCACCGAGAAGTATCCCGATTATTGTCACTTCGGGGTTGTCGGATCATAACACATAATAGGTGACTATAGACTTGCAAGATAGGACCAAGAACACACATATATTCATGAAAACATAATGGTTCAGATCTGAAATCATGGCACTCGGGCCCTAGTGACAAGCATTAAGCATAGCAAAGTCATAGCAACATCAATCTCAGAACATAGTGGATACTAGGGATCAAACCCTAACAAAACTAACTTGATTACATGGTAAATCTCATCCAGCCCATTCCGTCCAGCAAGCCTACGATGGAATTACTCACGCACGGCGGTGAGCATCATGAAATTGGTGATGGAGGATGGTTGATGATGATGATGGCAACGAATCCCCCTCTCTGGAGCCCCGAACGGACTCCAGATCAGCCCTCCCGAGAGAGATTAGGGCTTGGTGGCGGCTCCGTGTCGTAAAACGCGATGAAACTTTCTCCCTGTTTTTTTCTCCCCGAGACGGAATATATGGAGTTGGAGTTGAGGTCGGAGGAGGTCCAGGGGGGCCACGAGATAGGGGGTCGCGCCCTAGGGGGGGCGCCCCTTGTCTCGTGGACAGGCCGTGGGCCCCCTGGCACTAATTCTTTCGCCAAAAATTCTTATTAATTCCAAAAAGTGCCTCCGTGGATTTCGAGGACATTCCGAGAACTTTTCTTTTCTACACATAAAACAACATCATGGGAGTTCTGCTGAAAAGAGCGTCAGTCCGGGTTAGTTTCATTTAAATCATGGAAGTTAGAGTCCAAAACAAGGGCAAAAGTGTTTGGAAAAGTAGATACGTTGGAGACGTATCAACTCCCCCAAGCTTAAACCTTTGCTTGTCCTCAAGCAATTCAGTTGATAAACTGAAAGTGATAAAGAAAAACTTTTACAAACTCTGTTGCTCTTGTTGTTGTAAACATAAAAAGCCAGCATTCAAGTTTCAGCAAATATTACGAACTAACCATACTCACAATAACACATTGGTCTCACAATTACTCATATCAATAATATAATCAGCTTGCGAGCCATAATAATAAAACTCGGATGACAACACTTTCTCAAAATAATCATAACATGATATAACAGAATGGTATCTCGCTAGTCCTTTCTGAGACCGCAAAACATAAATGCAGAGCACCTTTAAAGATCAAGGACTGACTAAACATTGTAATTCATGGTAAAAGAGATCCAGTCAAGTCATACCCAATATAAACCAATAATAATGAATGCAAATGACAGTGTACTCTCCAGCGGGTGCTTTTAATAAGAAGGGTGATGACTCAACATAAAAGTAAATAGATAGCCCTTCGCAGAGGGAAGCAGGGATTTGTAGAGGTGCCAGAGCTCGATTTTAAAATAGAGATTGAATAACATTTTGAGCGGCATACTTTCGCTGTCAACACAACAACTATGAGATGGCTGTATCTTCCATACTACATGCATTATAGGCAGTTCCCAAACAGAATGGTAAAGGTTTATACTCCCCCAACCACCAACAAGGATCAATCCATGGCTTGCTCGAAACAACGAGTGCCTCCAACATACAACAGCCCTGGGGGAGTTTTGTTTAATTATTTTGATTTGCTTTGATCTTTTTGGATCATGGGACTGGGCATCCCGGTTACCGGCCCTTTCTCGTGAATGAGGAGCGGAGTCCACTCCTCATGAGAATAACCCACCTAGCATGGAAGATATAGGCAGCCCTTGTTGTAACATGAGCTGCTCAAGCATACAAAACAGAATTTCATTTGAAGGTTTGGAGTTTGGCACATACAAATTTACTTGGAACGGCAGGTAAATACCACATATAGGAAGGTATAGTGGACTCATATGGAACAACTTTGGGGTTTAAGGAGTTTGGATGTACAAGCAGTATTCCCGCTTAGTACAGGTGAAGGCTAGCAAAAGGCTGGGAAGCGACCAACTGAGAGAGCGACAACAGTCGTAAACATGCATTAAAATTAATTTACACTGAGTACAAGCATGAGTAGGATATAATACACCATGAACATAAATATCGTGAAGGCTATGTTGATTTGATTCAACTACATGCGTGAACATGTGCCAAGTCGAGTCACTCAATTCATTCAAAGGAGGATACCATCCCATTATACCACATCATAATCATTCTAATAGCATGTTGGCACGCAAGTTAAACCGTTATAACTCATAGCTAATCAAGCATGGCACAAGCAACTATAATCTCTAAATGTCATTGCAAATATGTTTACTTCATAATAGCTAACTCAGGAACGATGAATCATCATATTTACAAAAACAAGAGAGGTCGAGTTCATACCAGCTTTTCTCATCCCAATAAGTCCATCATATATCGTCATTATTGCCTTTCACTTGCACGACCGAACGATGTGTATAATAATAAGAGTGCATGTGCATTGGACTAAGTTGGAATCTGCAAGCATTCAACTCAAGAGAGAAGACAAGTAATATAGGCTCTAAGTATAATAAACAATCATGCATATAAGAGCCACTAAGCATTTTCAATATGGTCTTCTCCACCCCCAAAAGAAAGGAAAGAAAATAAAACTATTTACACGGGAAAGCTCCCAACATGTAAAAAGAAGAACGAGAAATCTTTTTGGGTTTTCATTTTAATTTCTACTACAAGCATGGACATTAAACTAACTAATTTTTTTTGGTTTTTCTTAAGGTTTATCAAACGCACAAGAAGAAAACTAGAAAAAGAAATTTAAACTAGCATGGATAATACAATGAAAGAGTCTGAACACCGACGACTAGTGTGTGAACATGAATGTAAAGTCGGTGAGAAATACGTACTCCCCCAAGCTTAGGATTTTGTCCTAAGTTGGTCTAATACCAAGGATCGCCTCTACTCTCCCCGGTGTAGTGGGAGGTTTAATCAGGATACCACTGGCTGGTCATCTCCGGATCCCACTGGATAGATGATGCACGATCAGGGTCCAGCTCAGGTTTAGGTTCTGGAGTAAAAGCTTGAGCTCGGTTATTGTTCACCGCTTCCGGCGTGACAAGACGATTTTCTGCGAGCAAATCAAACAACAGCGGCGCAGGCAAAATAATAAACTCAAAGTGTTTCTTATTGAATCTAAGTCTATACAAGAGCATCTTCTCTTCGTTGTCAACAATAAACTTGTGTGCTACCATGCTCTTGTAATCTAAAATGTGAGGAGGTAATTTTGTCTCCTCCTCCTCATAGTGCCTAATGGGTATCTGAAAATGTTCAGCAAGACGTGCAGCATAGATACCTCCAAATATGGGGCCTTTTGTACGATTAAGGGCTAGCCGTTTAGCAACGACGACACCCATACTAAAAGTATTGTCCCCAAGAAAAGCATGTTGAAGAATGATAATATCAGGAACGCTCAAATTCCCACTATTTCCACGACCAATCAAGCATGTACTAGCAAATATAGCAAAATAGCATAAAACAGGAAAGTGTATGCTAGAGACCTTCGCCTCGGAGCCCTTCTTTGGCTCTTCTACAACAATAGTATTAACAAAGCCACCCACATCATCGCGATGGGGTTCATCTAATTCTCCCTCAAAAGGTATCCTACATACCGCGCAAAAATGACGTAAAGACATTTCTTTGAATTCATCATATAAATGAAATGATACTCTAGGCGGTGATTTCTTCGGATAATAATAAAAGTTTTGCACGAAAGTATTGGTGAGTAAGAGATACTGATCGATTCGGTCGTTCATGAAACCGGTGAGGCCTGCAGTCTTGATTAAAGCATAAAAGTCTTCATGAATTCCGGCTTCTTTCAAGAAATCTTCACACGGCCATTCACACGACCATACTTCCGCTAAGCGAGGAAGATTATACTTGAGTTTTTCCTTCTCTTTGTCTTGTTTTTCCTTAGAGCTTTGGCTAGAAGAGCCTTTAAAGAGCCTCCTTAACATTTTCTGAAATTTTTTGAAATTTTAGTAACTTCAAAACAAGAGTGAATAAAACTAAACAAGATTGATAGCAACTACTCCTACAAGTGCCTAGAGCCTATGTCATGCATTGGAATTGCTTGGGACCTCAAAAATTTAACATGCAAGCTCAAGAACATGGTCACCTAAGCAGCAAAAAATTGCAATGAATAAAGCACTAGAACAAAAACTAACTGAACCAATGGAGGAATCACATACCAAGCAACAATCTCCCAAGGCAGTTTTGTGAATGGAGCTTTGAGCTAAGAGATCGAAAATCGCAGCAAAACGAGCTAGAATTCGGGCTTGAGCTGGATGGTGATTTTTTTGGGTAGAAGATGAAGTGTGTGGGTGCTGGCATAAGTGGAGGGGGGCCACCAGGGGCCCACGAGACAGGGGGGTGCGCCCTACAGGGGGGGCGCCCTCCTCTCTCGTGGCCTGGTTCTTGCCCCTCCTGTAGTGTTTTCAATGCCTAAAATCCTCAAATATTCCAGAAAAAATCATACTAAATTTGCAGGGTATTTGGAGCACTTTTATTTTCGGACTATTTTTTAATTGCACGGATAATTCAGAAAACAGACAGATAATACTATTTTTTCTTTTATTTATTCTAAATAACAGAAAGTAAAGAGGGTACAGAAGGTTGTGCCTTCTAGATTCATCCATCTCGTGATTATCGAAATGAATCCACTAACAAGGTTGATCAAGTCTTGTTAACAAACTCATTTCGAATAACACGGAACGGGAGAAATTTCGAATAACACTAAGTTACCTCAACGGGGATATGAAAATCCCCAACAATAAGAATATCATGCTTTTTGTTAACAGTAGGGAGAGGAAATTCAAAATCTCCAAAAATGATAGTTGGAACTTTTTCAATAGAATTGATGCTATGAACTTGAGATTGTTTCCTCGGAAAGTGTACCGTATGCTCCTTACCATTAACATGAAAAGTGACATTGACTTTGTTGCAATCAATGACAGCCCCTGCAGTATTAAGAAAAGGTCTACCAAGGATAATAGACATACTATCGTCCTCGGGAATATCAAGAATAACAAAGTCCGTTAAGATAGTGACATTTGCAACAACAACAGGCACATCCTCACAAATACCGACAGGTACAGCAGTTGATTTATCAGCCATTTGCAAAGATATTTCAGTAGGTGTCAACTTATTCAATTCAAGTCTATGATATAAAGAGAGAGGCATAACACTAACACCGGCTCCAAGATCACATAAAGCAGTTCTAACATAGTTTATTTTAATAGAGCATGGTATAGTTGGAACACCCGGATCTCCAAGTTTCTTTGGTATTCCACCCTTAAAAGTGTAATTAGCAAGCATGGTGGAAATTTCAGCTTCCAGTATCTTTCTTTTATTTGTTATGATATCCTTCATATACTTAGCATAAGGATTTACTTTAAGCATATCAGTTAAGCGCATACATAAGAAAATAGGTCTAATCATTTCAGCAAAGCGCTCAAAATCCTCATCGTCCTTTGACTTGGATGGTTTAGGAGGAAAGGGCATGGGTTTCTGAACCCATGGTTCTCTTTCTTTACCGTGCTTCCTAGCAACAAAATCTCTCTTATCATAATGTTGATTCTTTGATTGTGGGTTATCAAGATCAACAGCAGGTTCAATCTCTACATCATTGTCTTTGCTAGGTTGAGCATCAACACGAACATTATCATTAACATTATCACTAGGTTCATGTTCATCACCTGATTGGGTTTCAGCATCAGAAATAGAAATATCATTGGGATTCTTAGGTGTGTCTACAGTAGTTTCACTAGAAGCATGCAAAGTCCTATCATTTTTCTTTTTCTTCTTTTTAGAAGAACTAGGTGCCTCTAAATTATTTCTCTGAGAATCTTGCTCGATTCTCTTAAGGTGGCCTTCAGGATACAAAGGTTCCTGAGTCATTCTACCAGTTCTAGTAGACACTCTAACCGCAAAGTCATTTTTATTATTTAACTCATCAAGAAAATCATTTTGAGCTTTAAGTACTTGCTCAGCTTGAGTAGCAACCATAGAAGCATATTTGCTAATGCAGTGAAGTATCTTTAACTCTAGCCAGATTATCACCTACGTGTCCTATCTCGAAAGCATTTTTCTTTAACTCTCTACCAACATAAGCATTAAAACTTTCTTGTCTAGCCATAAAGTCATCAAATTCATCTAAGCATGGGCTATGAAATTTAGTAGAGGGTACTTCAACCTTATCATATCTATAGAGAGAATTTACCTTTACTACCTGTGTCGGGTTATCAAGACAATGTGGTTCTTGAGGCGGTAAATTAAGACCATGTATTTCTTCAATAGGAGGTAAATTCTTAACATCTTCAGCTTTAATACCTTTTTCTTTCATTGATTTCTTTGCCTCTTGCATATCTTCAGGACTGAGAAATAAAACACCTCTCTTCTTCGGAGTGGGTTTAGGAGCAGACTCAGGAGTTGGCTCAATTGGTTCAGGAATTACTTCAGGAACTGGCTCAGGAAGAGTCCAATTATTTTCATTAGTCAACATATTATTCGATAATATTTCAGCTTCGTCGACTGTTCTTTCCCTGAAAACACAACCAACACAACTATCCAAGTAGTCCTTGGAAGCATTAGTTAGTCCATTATAAAAGATATCAAGTATTTCATTTTTCTTAAGAGGATGATCAGGCAAAGCATTAAGTAACCGGAGAAGCCTCCCCCAAGCTTGTGGGAGACTCTCTTCTTTGATTTGCACAAAATTATATATTTCCCGCAAGGCAGCTTGTTTCTTATGAGCAGGGAAATATTTAGCAGAGAAGTAATAAATCATATCCTGGGGACTACACACACAACCAGGAGCAAGAGAATTATACTAAGTCTTAGCATCACCCTTTAATGAGAACGAAAATATCTTAAGGATGTATAAATAGCAAGACTTCTCATCATGAGTAAATAGGGTGGCTATATCATTCAACTTGGTAAGATGTGCCACAACAGTTTCAGATTCAAGGCCATAAAAAGGATCAGATTCAACTAAAGTAATAATTTCAAGATCAACAGAGAACTCATAATCCTTATCAGTAACACAGATAGGTGAAGTAGCAAAAGCAGGATCGGGTTTCATTCTAGCATTAAGAGACTACTGCTTCCATTTACCTAATAATTTCTTAAGATCATTTCTATCATTGCAAGCAAGAATTTCCCTAGCGGCTTCTTCATTCATAACATAACCCTTAGGAACAACAGGTAATACATAATCATTGGGGGAACCTTCATCATCACTATCATCGATAATAGGTTCTTCAATATTTTCATTCCCCCTAACTCTAGGAAGTTGTTCATCAAGAAATTCACCTAATGGCAAAGTAGTATCACACACATAAGTAGTTTCATCATACATAGCAGAAGTGGCATCATCAATAACATGCGACATATTAGAATTCATAGTAGTAGTAGGTTTAGGTGTTGCAAGCCTACTAATAACAGAAGGAGAATCTAGTGCAGAGCTAGATGGCAGTTCCTTACCTCCCCTCGTAGTTGAGGGCAAAATAGTAGTTCGATCGTCTTTCAAGTTCTTCATAGTGATCAATAGATATAAATCCCAAGTGACTCAGAGAATAGGCTATGCTCCCCGGCAACGGCGCCAGAAATTAGTCTTGATAACCCACAAGTATAGGGGATCACAACAGCTTTCGAGGGTACAGTATTCAACCCAAATTTATTGATTCGACACAAGGGGAGCCAAAGAATATTCTTGAGTATTAGCAGTTGAGTTGTCAATTCAACCACACCTGGATAACTTAGTATCTGCAGCAAAGTGTTTAGTAGCAAAAGTGGTATGATAATAAAGGTAACGGTAGCAAAAGTAAAGATAAATGTTTTTGGGTTTTTTGTAGTAGTTGTAACAGTAGCAACGGAAAAGTAAATAAGCAAAGAACAATATATGAAAAGCTCGTAGGCAATGGATTAGTGATGGATAATTATGCCGAATGCGATTCCTCATGCAATAGTTATAACATAGGGTGATATAGAACTAGCTCAAATTCATCAATATAATGTAGGCATGTATTCCGTAAATAGTCATACGTGCTTATGGAAAAGAACTTGTATGACATCTTTTGTCCTACCCTCCCGTTGCAGCGGGGTCCTTACGGAAACTAAGGGATATTAAGGCCTCCTTTTAATAGAGAACCAGAACAAAGGATTAGCACATAGTGAATACATGAACTCCTCAAACTACGGTCATCACCGAGAAGTATCCCAATTATTGTCACTTCGGGATTGTCGGATCATAACACATAATAGGTTACTATAGACTTGCAAGATAGGATAAAGAACACACATATAATCATGAAAACATAATAGGTTCAGATCTGAAATCATGGCACTCGGGCCCTATGACAAGCATTAAGCATAGCAAAGTCATAGCAACATCAATCTCAGAACATAGTGGATACTAGGGATCAAACCCTAACAAAACTAACTTGATTACATGGTAAATCTCATCCAACCCATCACCGTCCAGCAAGCCTACGATGGAATTACTCACGCACGGCGGTGAGCATCATGAAATTGGTGATGGAGGATGGTTGATGATAATGACGACGATGAATCCCCCTCTCCAGAGCCCCGAACGGACTCCAGATCAGCCCTCTCGAGAGAGATTAGTGCTTGGCGGCGGCTCCGTGTCGTAAAATGCGATGAAACTTTCTCCCTGATTTTTTTCTCCCCGAGACGGAATATATGGAGTTGGAGTTGAGGTCGGAGGAGGTCCAGGGGGCCCACGAGATAGGGGGCCGCGCCCTGGGGGGGCGCCCCCCTATCTCTTGGATAGGCCGTGGGCCCCCTGGCACTAATTCTTTCGCCAAAAATTCTTATTAATTCCAAAAAGTGCCTCCGTGGATGTCTAGGACATTCCGAGAACTTTTCTTTTCTACACATAAAACAACATCATGGCAGTTCTGCTGAAAACAGCGTCAGTCCGGATTAGTTTCATTCAAATCATGCAAGTTAGAGTCCAAAACAAGGGCAAAAGTGTTTGGAAAAGTAGATATGTTGGAGACGTATCACATGCCTACTGTATTGTCTATTTCCTCACATTCGTTGACATCTAAGGATAAAGTGACATGGTTTAATGTAGGATGAACATAGTATGACATCATTCATATCATGGGCAAACATATATAAAACAAACAGGCTATTTTATCATTGTTTGCGCACATGAACATCACAACTAGATTACATATCAAGACCAAAAGAATATCCTTCATCTCTTTTAAACCATGTAAGGTGAAATGATTTGTTAAGACAACTGTGTATAAAAGTAATTAGAGTAACTGATATTGGTTGCAAACCAAGCAGTTAAATGAACACATCACAATACCAATCTGTTCAAAGGCAGGAGGAGTAAGGACTTACAACAGCGGCTTGAACTGGTGTGCTCATGCCCTTCATCTTGTTGGTGTGGCAGTCCTTGAAGATTTGCACTGCATTCGATTCACGTTCTTTTTGGTCCACATGGGTTTTCCTTTGTATTTGGAACAAGTCAATATAGATACGATAATATGGAACAGAAAAAAGAAGGAAGTAGCAGCTATTTACAAGAGCCTCATAGTGTGCAATATAGCTACGAGATCCTGTTGTCTGTTGGAATTTCACTTTAGAACGGTTAGTCTTGTTCTTCAAACAGTTAGCCTAGAAGAAGATACACTTGTAAGGCACATACATAAATACAAGTTCAATATGTTGTCTGATCAAATACATATAGCCCACCTGATACTTTGGATCAGACCAGTGTTTAACAAGGGTTGTCCAGTCTTCATCTGTAATATATTCCACTGGAGATGTTTGGGCAATTTCATTGTTAGACTTGCCTTCAAAGTGAGATTTTCTAAGGTGGTATCGATACTGTCTCAGAGCAGACTGAAAAAAATATGAGTGCATGCTTGTTTAGTTGCATCATCTTTCGGATCCAACTTGAACCTCATCTGTTGAAAAAAGAATGTAAGTCTTATTAGGAGGAAGCTATAAAGTATGGGACAGAGAAAGACAATATTACTAATTGTGATGAATAACATTACTTACGGATAAATGGTCAAGGAAGGTGTTAAACTGGGTATTGTCTTTCTCATTCCTATACTAGATCCATGTTGAGAGGATACGTGCATGACACCTAACGGCAACGGCTGCCTCTGATACTAACTTGGCTAACTCTGTAGCATCACGTGGCCTTTTTAAACCTGCTTCAAAATGGATCTCCATTCTTCCTCCTTTAGATTTTGTTAATGTGTCAAGAATTATCCCTGATGTCTGTTTCCGCTTGCGCCGTGCTGCTAGTTCAACAACAAATATGGAAATTTTTAGTGCACATCAAACTATGAGAGTACATATAAAGGAGCATGCAACTACAACTTAACTCGGTCAGGTACCGTCTTGGTCTTGATGCTCATGAGGTTCATCTGATCTTGCCAAGTCCTGTTGTGTCAGCAGTGCTTCGGAAGTAGTGCTAGGTGTGAAGGTAGCTTGGGAACTGGCCAGTTCCAGAGCAAACGAACGAGTAACTCGTCGAGATGCTGGTACAGTTGAAGCGGATGCTGCAGCTGGTGGAGCACGTGATACTGTGTTTGTAGATTTAGTTGGCGGACTTGGACCTTCTACTGCACTATAAGTACCAACGGAATCTCGAGGGCAGATCCTTTTCCATTTCACCCGACGAGTAACACCATTCCCTACTATATTATTTTCCTTGCTCTTGTTTGACTTTGCCATGTCAAGCCATACCCACAACACAAAAGAATAAAATCGCTCTTCAGAACTCATTGATGCATGATACAGACAAGTAATACTTTGTTGTAAGACAACTGTATGAGGATGGAATATGTAGGAAAAACGGGACGGCATGACATATTCACAGCTACGATGTGTAAACTAAGTAGAAGGATTTTCAAGAAAATGGAAGTAATGCAAGCTAGACACCATATGAAAGATGCAACCAATATTACTCTGCCAAGTTAAAAGTGTCTTGTCATAAGTGGCAATTCGAAAAATTAGAAGCAGTACAATGTAGAAATCAATGCAAGATGCAACCACTATCAAACTGCCATGTTCAAAGCGTCCAATCATGAGTGACTGATGCGGGATACACAACAGCAGTACTTTGATGTAAGAACATGGTATGATAGATAGATGCAGTGTATTCTAGACACAAAAATCCATGTCATATGCACATGTAACATATAAACTCAGCAGGTGCAATTTAATCAAAATAGAAGAAATACAGGCTAGACAACATATGCAACATGAAACCAATTATCACACTGTCAACTTAGAGCAAGCACCTTCGATGGTGGAGTACGGGAGATGAACTCATCATGTAGACTTGGGACTTCAACTTCATTAGCAGCAGCAGTGGCAAATCTAGAGAGTCTCTGTTTGCGTCGGTGCGGAGGACCACCAACATCCCCTAACTTACTCTTTTCCTTCCTATTTTCTGATATTGCCTTATGAAGTCAAAACCACAAGAAGATGAATAAAATTAGCTCTGCATAACTGGTTGATGCATGATAGATACGAACACTACTTTGATGTAAGGCAAGCGCAGGATATGAGGATGGAATATATACAAAAAAGATGGTGTTGCATATTCACACGTACGATAGGAGGATGGAAAATGGACGAAAAAACAGTAAGCAGAAGGCATTTAAACAAAATTAGAAGAAATGAAAGCTAGGCACCATATGAACATGCAACCAATATCACTCTATCAGGTAAGAAGTATCTCATTGTAAGTGCCATTTCAAGAAATTAGAAGCAGTACAAGCTAGAAGACAATGTGAGATGCAACTTACATCACAGTCCCAAGTTAAATGTGTCTTATGGGTAAGTGATCGTTGCAGGTATAAGTTGTAAGCTACACAGATGCAATTCAACATAATCAGAAGCAATACAAACTAGACATCATATGGAACACGCAACCACATATACAGTTCCAACTTAGAGCAAGCACTTGTGATGGTGGAGTAGGGAAGATGTGCTCATCATGTACACGTATGTTCTAGAAACAGGAACACGTGTCATATTCACAGGCATTATGTGTAAAGTAAGCAGATGCAATTCAACAAAGTTAGAAGCAATACAAGCTAGACATCATACGCAACATGCAACCATATATAATAGTGCCAAGTTAGAGCAAGCACCTGTGATGGTGGAGTAGGGGAGATGTGCTCATCATCTACACATCTACGTTAAATGCCTAGCCTTGCATTGTCTTGCGAATCTTGTTGGGAGGATGGCGGAGTAGAATCTGTAGAGAACCTCCGTTTCAGTTTCTCGGAAGGACCACCATCATCCAATGCCTTACCAATTTCCTTCCGCTTTATTGATTTTGCATTGTGAGGTCAAACCGACAAGAAAAAGGAATATAATTCACTCTTCATAACTCATTCATGCATGATACTGACGAACACTACTCTGATGAAAGGCAAAGTCATGATATGAGGATGGAATATGTATGAAAAACTATACGGCTTGACATATTCACACCTATGATGTGGTAACTAAGCAGAAGGCACTTTAACAAATTAGCAACACTACAAGCTAGACACCATATGGAAGGTGCAATCAATATCACTCTACCAAGTTAAAACTGTCTTGTTATATGTGGCGTTCATCAAACCAGAAGCACTACATGCTAGAATATTCAAGACACAAACCAATATCACACTGCCAACTTAAAGGAGTCCCATCATAGGTGACTGGTGCAGGATACACAAGAAGAGTAGTTTCATGTAAGAACATGGTGTGATAGACAGATATAGTATGTACCAAAAACAGGAAAGCATGTGATATTCACACGTATCATGTGTAAGCTAAGCAAATGCAGTTTGCACTAATTAGGAGCAATACAAGCTAGACACCGTATGAAACATGCAACCAGATATCACACTGCCAAGTTAGAGCAAGCACCTTGGATGGTGGAGTAGGGGAGCGGAGACTTGGAACTTGTAATGCACAAGCAGTACAAGGAGAATTCGTACAGATGCTCCGTTTACATTGCTGCAGAGGACCACCATCATCGCCTTTCTTACTATTTTCCTTCCTCTTTATTGATTTTGCCTTGTCAAGTCAAACCCACAAGAAAAAGGAATAAAATTTGCTCTTCAGAACTCATTGATGCATGATACTGACGAACACTACTTTCATGTAAGGCAGCCGCATGATAGGAGGATGGAATATGTATGAAAAATAGGACGGCGTGACATATTGACATGTATGATGTATAAAGTGTAAACTAAGCACAAGGTATTTGAACTTGTTAGAAGCAATGCAACCTAGAAACCATATGAAAGATGAAACCAATATCACTCTGCCAAATTAAAAGGGTGGCCTAACAAATGTATTTGACCAAATTAGAAGCAATACATGGCAACAGGCTAGAAATAATATGCAATATGCAATGAATAAAGGTGTCTCATTGTAAGTGATTGATGCAGGATATAGAAGAGAGGTAGTTTCATGTAAGAACATGGTTAACACATAGATGTAGTGTGTACCGAAAATAGGAAGGCAGGTCATATTCACAGGTATAATTTGTAAACTAAGCAGATGCAATTTACCCTAATTAGAAGCATTACAAGCTAGACACCGTATGCAACATGCAACCACATATCACACTACGAGGTTAGAGCAAGCACTTGTGATGGTGGTGTAGGGGAAGTGCGGTCTTCAAGTACAGAGCTACGTTCAATATCTTCATTTAGGCTTGCTGTTTCTTGAGAATCATGTGGAGAGGATGAAACTGCACTCTTTATAAGAGTAGCGCGTCTCATACTAACCCACGGGCGTGACTGTCTCATGATAAGCAATAGATGCAAGATACACCAGAACAGTAGTTTGATGTAAGAACATGGTGTGATAGGCTGATGTAGTATGTACCAAAAACAGGAAGGCATGTAATATTCACATGTATAATGTTAAACCTAAGGAGATGCAATTTAACAAATTAGGAGCAATACAAGCTAGGCACCATATGCAACATGCAACCAGATATTACACTACCATGCTAGAGCAAGCACCTGGGGTTGTGGAGTAGGGGAGATGAGATTTGGAACTTGCACTACAGTAGTAGTAGCAGGAGAATCTGCAGAGATCATCTGTTTGGGTTGTTTCAGAGGACCACCATCATTCCGTACCTTCGTCCTTTTAAATTTTGTCTTATCAAGTAAACACACAAGAAAAAGGAATGAAATTCCCACTGTATGATTACGGGTTCTGCAAACCCTTGAAAGGTTCAAACTCTGGGGTGCGTGTGGAGATCTCAACCTACCCAGCCTGCCTACTCGCAGTCCTCCTAATCCTAGTGCATCAGACTCAAAGAGACAAAGAGACACAGCAGTTTATCCTGGTTCGGGCCACCTTGCGGTGTAATACCCTACTCCAACGCTTTGGTGGATTGCCTCGAAGGGCTAAGGATGAACTAGTACAGTGGATGAACTAGCCTCTGGAGGTGAGGTGTTCTTGAGCTCAAGAGAGCTGGTGAGGTGGTAGGGTGAGAATGGATCCGATCGGGACGAGATTAGATGCCCCTCTATGGTGGTGGCTAAGTCCTATTTATAGTGGCCTTGGTCCTCTTCCCAAATGTTGGCGGGAAGGGATCCCACGACGGCCAGATTTGGAAGGGGACAAGTAGTATATCCTATCCTGACTAAAGTGGTCTTCGCCTGCGAAAAGCCTCTAGTCGTGACGCTGTTGTGGGCCTGGTGATGACCTCCATCCTACCGTCCTGGAGGTCTTGGTCTTGTTGCACCAGAATGGAAACCTTTGGCTGGTTCCTCGGGACTCCGCACCCGCGGCTTGCCTCCCTTGCACCGAAGAGGAAACTGGCGCTCTGCGCCCGCTGGCGCCCACCTGGCCTTGGTCGTCATGGCTCACGTCAGCTGAGCCTTGTGAGGTGTACCTTGCATAGAACTCTCTGCCCCTCGGGAGCCAGCCTGAGGAGGCCGATTCCCTTGGGGGTCTTGGTGGCATCCGCCTCGCAAGGCTTGGCCCCTCGCGAGGGTCTTGAGTCGTTTGTGTTGAAGCTGGGTCGTACCAGGCCGTCGATGGAGCTACGCGGTGGGCCACAGGCAGGCAAGTCTGGATACCCCCATATCCAGAACACCGACACGCACTTCCAAATTCGTTGATGCATGATACTGATGAACACAACTTTTATATATGCAACCACATTGTAGGAGGATCCGCCCTCCCCTCGACCTCACCGCACCGCCGTGCTTGGCACCGCCCCCCGGCCATCCCTTCAAGCCCCACCAACCTCCAGATCGGGCACAAGCAGCTCCTGCGCCCCACACCCCTATGATAGATACCGATGCGCTGCTTCCCTGGTGAACAGGCGGACTAGGTGCTCCGCGCGCCTAAGCGGATGCTGCTTCTTTTAATTGCGGTTCGACTAACCCTGAATTGAAATCCAGGAGGGCTACTGACCTCTAGCAAAGGTGAAATAGTAAATGATAGGAAACCTTGTGCATTTAGTATCACGAAGAAGATGAAGTAAGAAGCTCTCAACTAGTTTCTTTCGTGGGATGAATACGGTGTGAGCAGAGACATAAGATTTGCACGAATAAGGGAAGAGGAGTACCTCTTTCTGTTGGCAGTGTTGTGTCCTCCTTCTGTTTGTCCAATGATCTTCTTGTGGTTCGCTGGAAACAAGAAGTTGTGGAGGACTGTGGAGACTTGGACGAACCCATGGCCAAGTTGATGAGTGTGGTGCGGTGGCCGTCTGTCGGCAGCGAGGAACCATATCTGAGGCAGCGAACGATGTCGTAGCAAGAATAGCTCCGGTGCGGTGGACAATTGCGACAGTGGAGCGGCACCAGTAAGGCGTAGGACGGTGTGGTCGAAGTGGTTCTGGTGCAGCGCACGTCGGCGTCGGTGTCGTGGAGGCAGCTCTGCCGCGGCTTCAGCTGCTAAGTCCTTGAGGGCCTTGCGGTTGCGGTTGCCTTGGACGACAATGTCGGGGTACCGGCTCCGGCGTGATGGAGGGCGGCGGTGGATTGGGCACTATGGGGTGGAGGACGGAGGAGGCTGGGGTTTCGCGGCTGGTGGAGAGGGTGTTTTGGCGCCTATGCAGTATGAATGGGAAACGGAGGGAAGGGGAACTAAGGGAGAGCAATGTTTCGGTTTGGGACGCGCTTGTTTGAAATTTGGGGAAAGTTACAAACTTTTCCCCCATCTAAAATTTCAGACATATTACAGTTTGGGGGTAGGACAGTAATCTCAGGTGTCCCAAATGGCGGGCGGGATAGATTTCGGCTGAGCACATGGGTGTTTAGGCGCCCACGACGTACGAATGCTTCTCGGAGGCGGTTGAGACTGGCGTCTTGGTGAAGTTACAAACCTACCCCGGTTTAGACCTTTGGACATCGGGCCGATAGGCTACACGGGCCAGAGTCAGGACAGCAATTTCCTACAACCAAACATTAGTCTCGCGCGGTTTTGGGTGACCAGAGGCTTATTTGGCGCTTCGTTCAATATTTGGGAGCAGAAGCATTAACGTTTTCGGTTCTCTTGAATTGAACTTTCAGGATTTGTCAAACTTCACAAATCTTTACTCTTGAAAATCCTAAATCTACTATTATTTTGGAATGGAGGGGGTACATTTGAATATACATTGTACATGAGTATATATTAGAAAATATGCAACTTACCTTAGTTCATGCATGGTTCCAGATATAATCTCCTTGGTTGCAAAAAAAATAGTTAGACTTGTTGGAAATATGCCCTAGAGGCAATAATAGAAGCATTGTTATTATATTTCCTTGTTCATGATAATTGTCTTTATTCATGCTATAATTGTGTTATCCGGAAATCGTAATACATGTGTGAATAATAGACACCAACATGTCCCTAGTAAGCCTCTAGTTGACTAGCTCGTTGATCAACAGATAGTCATGATTTCCTGACTATGGACATTGGATGTCATTGATAACGAGATCACATCATTAGGAGAATGATGTGATGGACAAGACCCAATCCTAAACATAGCACAAGATCGTATAGTTCGTTTGCTAGAGTTTTCCAATGTCAAAGTATCTTTTCCTTAGACCATGAGATCGTGTAACTCCCGGATACCGTAGGAGTTCTTTGGGTGTGCCAAACGTCACAACGTAACTGGGTGACTATAAAGGTATACTACGGGTATCTCCGAAAGTGTCTGTTGGGTTGACATGGATCAAGACTGGGATTTGTCACTCCGTATGACGGAGAGGTATCACTGGGCCCACTCGGTAATGCATCATCATAATGAGCTCAAAGTGACCAAGTGTCTGGTCATGGGATCATGCATTACGGTACGAGTAAAGTGACTTGCTGGTAACGAGATTGAACGAGGTATTGGGATACCGACGATCGAATCTCGGGCAAGTAACATATCGTTTGACAAAGGGAATTGCATACGGGGTTGATTGAATCCTCGACATCGTGGTTCATCCGATGAGATCATCGTGGAGCATGTGGGAGCCAACATGGGTATCCAGATCCCGCTGTTGGTTATTGACCGGAGAGTCGTCTCGGTCATGTCTACTTGTCTCCCGAACCCGTAGGGTCTACACACTCAAGGTTTGGTGACGCTAGGGTTGTGAAGATGTGTATATGCAGTAACCCGAATGTTGTTCGGAGTCCCGGATGAGATCCCGGACATCACGAGGAGTTCCGGAATGGTCCGGAGGTAAAGAATTATATATAGGAAGTGCTGTTTCGGCCATCGGGACAAGTTTCGGGGTCACCGGTATTGTACCGGGACCACCGGAAGGGTCCCGGGGGTCCACCGGGTGGGGCCACCTATCCCGGGGGGGGCCCATGGGCTGAAGTGGGAGGGAACCCAGCCCAAAGTGGGCTGGGGCGCCACTCCCCTAGGGCCCATGCGGCTAGGGTTGAGGGGAAACCCTAAAGGGGGCGCCCCCTTGCTTGGGGGGCAAGCCCCCCACCCTTGGCCGCTGCCCCCCTAGGAGATTCCATCTCCTAGGGTCGGTGCCCCCCCATAGCACCCCTATATATAGTGGGGGAGAGGAGGGACTTCACAGACCATCCCCTGGCGCCTCCCTCTCTCCCCGTTACGTCTCTCTCTCGTAGTATAGGCGAAGCCCTGCTACTATGATGCCCTGCATCCACCACCACGCTGTCGTGCTGCTGGATCTTCATCAACCTCTCCTTCCCCCTTGCTGGATCAAGAAGGAGGAGACGTCTCCCGTCCCGTACGTGTGTTGAACGCGGAGGTGTCGTCCGTTCGGCGCTTGGTCATCGATGATTTGGATCACGTCGTGTACGACTACCTCATCCCCGTTCTTTGAACTCTTCCGCACGCGATCTACAAAGGTATGTAGATGCATCCGATGATTCGTTGCTAGATGAACTCCTAGATGGATCTTGGTGAAACGAGTAGGAAAATTTTTGTTTTCTGCAACGTTCCCCAACAGTGGCATCATGAGCTAGGTCTATGCGTAGTTCTTCTTGCGCGAGTAGAACACAATTTGTTGTGGGCGTAGATGTTGTCAACTTTCTTGCCGCTACTAGTCTTATGTTGCTTCAACGGTATTGTGGGATGAAGCGGCCCGGACCAACCTTACACGTACGCTTACGTGAGACCGGTTCCACCGACTAACATGCACTAGTTGCATAAGGTGGCTGGCGGGTGTCTGTCTCTCCTACTTTAGTTGGAGCGGATTCGATGAAAAGGGTCCTTATGAAGGGTAAATAGAAGTTGACAAATCACATTGTGGTTTCACGTAGGTAAGAAAACGTTCTTGCTAGAACCCTACTTCAGCCACGTAAAACATGCAACAACAATTAGAGGACGTCTAACTTGTTTTTGCAGCAAGTGCTTTGTGATATGATATGGCCAAAGTTGTGATGAATGATGAATGATCTATATGTGATGTATGAGATGTTCATGCTATTGTAATAGGAATCACGACTTGCTTGTCGATGAGATGACAACCGGCAGGAGCCATAGGAGTTGTCTTTATTTTTTGTATGACCTGCGTGTCATTGAGAAACGCCATGTAAATTACTTTACTTTATTGCTAAACGCGTTAGCCATAGTAGTAGAAGTAATAGTTGGCGAGCAACTTCATGGAGACACGATGATGGGGATCATGATGATGGAGATCATGGTGTCAAGCCGGTGACAAGATGATCATGGAGCCCCAAGATGGAGATCAAAGGAGCTATGTGATATTGGCCATATCATGTCACTATTATTATTTGATTGCATTTGATGTTTATCATGTTTTGCATCTTGTTTACTTAGAACGACGGTAGTAAATAAGATGATCCCTCATAATAATTTCAAGAAAGTGTTCCCCCTAACTGTGCACCGTTGCGACAGTTCGTTGTTTCAATGCACCACGTGATGATCGGGTGTTTGATTCAAAACGTTCACATACAACGGGTGTAAGACAGATTTACACATGCAAACACTTAGGTTGACTTGACAAGCCTAGCATGTGTATAGACATGGCCTCGGAACACAGAAGACCGAAAGGTCGAGCATGAGTCGTATAGAAGATACGATCAACATGAAGATGTTCACCGACGTTGACTAGTCCGTCTCACGTGATGATCGGACACGGCCTAGTTGACTCGGATCATGTTATACTTAGATGACTAGAAGAGGGATGTCTATCTAAGTGGGAGTTCATTAAATAATTTGATTAGATGAACTTAATTATCATGAACTTAGTCTAAAATCTTTACAATATGTCTTGTAGATCAAATGGCCAACGTAGTCCTCAACTTCAACGCGTTCCTAGAGAAAACCAAGCTGAAAGACGATGGCAGCAACTATCCGGACTGGGTCCGGAACCTGAGGATCATCCTCATAGCTGCCAAGAAAGATTATGTCCTACAAGCACCGCTGGGTGACGCACCTGTTCTCCCTGCAGAACAAGATGTTATGAATGCTTGGCAGGCACGTACCGATGACTACTCCCTCGTTCAGTGCGGCATGCTTTACAGCCTAGAGCCGGGGCTCCAAAAGTGTTTTGAGAGACATGGAGCATATGAGATGTTCGAAGAGCTGAAAATGGTTTTCCAAGCTCATGCCCGGGTCGAGAGATATGAAGTCTCTGACAAATTCTTCAGCTGTAAGATGGAGGAAAATAGTTCTGTCAGTGAGCACATACTCACTATGTCTGGGTTACATAACCGCTTGACTCAGCTGGGAGTTAATCTCCCGGATGATGCGGTCATTGACAGAATCCTCCAGTCGCTTCCACCGAGCTACAAGAGCTTTGTGATGAACTTCAATATGCAGGGAATGGAAAAGACCATTCCTGAGGTATTTGCAATGCTGAAATCAGCAGAGGTAGAAGTCAAGAAGGAACATCAAGTGTTGATGGTCAATAAAACCACTAAGTTCAAGAAGGGCAAGGGTAAACAGAACTTCAAGAAGGACGGCAAGGGAGTTGCCGCGCCCGGCAAGCAAGCTGTTGGGAAGAAGCCAAAGAATGGACCCAAACCCGAGACCGAGTGCTTTTATTGTAAGGGAAGTGGTCACTGGAAGCGGAACTGCCCCAAATACTTAGCGGACAAGAAGGCCGGCAAAACAAAAGGTATATATGATATACATGTAATTGATGTGTACCTTACTAGTACCCGTAGTAGCTCCTGGGTATTTGATACCGGTGCAGTTGCTCACATTTGTAACTCAAAACAGGGGCTGCGGAATAAGCGAAGACTGGCAAAGGACGAGGTGACGATGCGCGTCGGGAATGGTTCCAAGGTCAATGTGATCGCCGTCGGCACGCTACCTCTATGTTTACCTTCGGGGTTAGTTTTAAACCTTAATAATTGTTATTTAGTGCCAGCTTTGAGCATGAACATTGTATCGTGATCTCGTTTAATTCGAGATGGCTACTCATTTAAATCCGAGAATAATGGTTGTTCTATTTATATGAGAGATATGTTTTATGGTCATGCTCCTATGGTGAATGGTTTATTCTTAATGAATCTCGAGCGTAATGCTACACATATTCATAGTGTGCGTACCAAAAGATGTAAAGTTGATAATGATAGTCCCACATACTTGTGGCACTGCCGCCTTGGTCACATAGGTGTCAAACACATGAAGAAGCTCCATGCAGATGGACTTTTAGAGTCTCTTGATTACGAATCATTTGACACGTGCGAACCATGCCTCATGGGTAAGATGACCAAGACTCCATTCTCAGGAACAATGGAGCGAGCAACCAACTTATTGGAAATCATACATACTGATGTGTGCGGTCCAATGAGTGTTGAGGCTCGCGGTGGTTATCGTTATGTTCTCACCCTCACTGATGATTTGAGTAGATATGGGTATATCTACCTAATGAAACACAAGTCTGAAACCTTTGAAAAGTTCAAGGAATTTCAGAGTGAGGTTGAGAATCAACGTGACAGGAAAATCAAGTTTCTACGATCAGATCGTGGAGGAGAATACTTGAGTCACGAATTTGGCACACACTTAAGATAATGTGGAATAGTTTCAAAACTCACGCCGCCTGGAACACCTCAGCGTAATGGTGTGTCCGAACATCATAATCGCACTCTATTAGAATGGTGCGATCTATGATGTCTCTTACCGATTTACCGCTATCTTTTTGGGGCTATGCTTTAGAGACTGCCGCATTCACTTTAAATAGGGCTCCGTCGAAATCCGTTGAGACGACACCGTTTGAATTATGGTTTGGTAAGAAACCTAAGTTGTTGTTTCTGAAAGTTTGGGGATGCGATGCTTATGTCAAGAAACTTCAACCTGAAAAGCTCGAACCCAAGTCGGAAAAATGCGTCTTCATAGGATACCCAAAAGAAACTATTGGGTATACCTTCTACCTCAGATCCGAAGGCAAGATCTTTGTTGCCAAGAATGGGTCCTTTCTAGAGAAAGAGTTTCTCTCGAAAGAAGTAAGTGGGAGGAAAGTAGAGCTTGATGAAGTATTACCTCTAGAACCGGAAAATGGCGCAACTCAAGAAAATGTTCCTGAGGTGCCTACACCGACTAGAGAGGAAGTTAATGATAATGATCAAGATACTTCTGATCAAGCTCCTACTGAAATTCGAAGGTCCACAAGGACACGTTCCGCACCAGAGTGGTACGGCAACCCTGTCTTGGAAATCATGTTGTTAGACAACGGTGAACCTTCGAACTATGAAGAAGCGATGGCGGGCCCGGATTCCGACAAATGGCTAGAAGCCATGAAATCCGAGATAGGATCCATGTACGAAAACAAAGTATGGACTTTGACTGACTTGCCCGTTGAGCGGTGAGCCATAGAAAATAAATGGATCTTTAAGAGGAAGACAGACGCGGATGGTAATGTGACCATCTATAAAGCTCGGCTTGTCGCTAAGGGTTATCGACAAGTTCAAGGGGTTGACTACGATGAGACTTTCTCACCGGTAGCGAAGCTGAAGTCCGTCCGAATCATGTTAGCAATTGCCGCATTCTACGATTATGAAATATGGCAAATGGACGTCAAAATGGCATTCCTTAATGGTTTCCTTAAGGAAGAATTGTATATGATGCAGCCAGAAGGTTTTGTCGATCCTAAGAATGCTGACAAGGTGTGCAAGCTCCAACGCTCGATTTATGGGCTGGTGCAAGCATCTCGGAGTTGGAACATTCACTTTGATGAGATGATCAAAGCGTTTGGGTTTACGCAGACTTATGGAGAAGCCTGCGTTTACAAGAAAGTGAGTGGGAGCTCTGTAGCATTTCTCATACTATATGTAGATGACATACTCTTGCTGGGAAATGATATAGAACTCTTGGACAGCATCAAGGCCTATTTGAATAAGAGTTTTTCAATGAAGGACCTTGGAGAAGCTAATTATATATTAGGCATCAAGATCTATAGAGATAGATCAAGACGCCTCATAGGTCTTTCACAAAGCACATACCTTGATAAGATATTGAAGAAGTTCAATATGGATCAATCTAAGAAGGGGTTCTTGCCTGTGTTACAAGGTGTGAAATTGAGCTCAGCTCAATGTCCGACCACGGCAGAAGATATAGAAGAGATGAGTGTCATCCCCTATGCCTCAGCCATAGGTTCTATTATGTATGCCATGCTGTGTACCAGACCTGATGTAAACCTTGCCGTAAGTTTGGTAGGAAGGTACCAAAGTAATCCTGGCAAGGAACACTGGACAGCGGTCAAGAATATCCTGAAGTACCTGAAAAGGACAAAGGAAATGTTTCTCGTCTATGGAGGTGACGAAGAGCTCGTCGTAAAGGGTTACGTCGACGCCAGCTTCGACACAGATCAGGATGACTCTAAGTCACAAACCGGATACGTGTATATTTTGAATGGTGGGGCAGTAAGCTGGTGCAGTTGCAAGCAGAGCGTCGTGGCGGGATCTACATGTGAAGTGGAGTACATGGCAGCCTCGGAGGCAGCACATGAAGCAATATGGGTGAAGGAGTTCATCACCGACCTAGGAGTCATACCCAATGCGTCGGGGCCAATCAAACTCTTCTGTGACAACACTGGAGCTATTGCACTTTCCAAGGAGCCCAGGTTTCACAAGAAGACAAGGCACATCAAGCGTCTCTTCAACTCCATTCGTGAAAATGTTCAAGATGGAGACATAGAGATTTGTAAAGTACATACGGACCTGAATGTAGCGGATCCGTTGACTAAACCTCTCCCTAGAGCAAAACATGATCAACACCAGAATTCCATGGGTGTTCGATTCATCATAGTGTAACTAGATTATTGACTCTAGTGCAAGTGGGAGACTGTTGGAAATATGCCCTAGAGGCAATAATAAAAGCATTATTATTATATTTCCTTGTTCATGATAATTGTCTTTATTCATGCTATAATTGTGTTATCCGGAAATCGTAATACATGTGTGAATAATAGACACCAACATGTCCCTAGTAAGCCTCTAGTTGACTAGCTCGTTGATCAACAGATAGTCATGATTTCCTGACTATGGACATTGGATGTCATTGATAACGAGATCACATCATTAGGAGAATGATGTGATGGACAAGACCCAATCCTAAACATAGCACAAGATCGTATAGTTCGTTTGCTAGAGTTTTCCAATGTCAAAGTATCTTTTCCTTAGACCATGAGATCATGTAACTCCCGGATACCGTAGGAGTGCTTTGGGTGTGCCAAACGTCACAACGTAACTGGGTGACTATAAAGGTATACTACGGGTATCTCCGAAAGTGTCTGTTGGGTTGACATGGATCAAGACTGGGATTTGTCACTCCGTATGACGGAGAGGTATCACTGGGCCCACTCGGTAATGCATCATCATAATGAGCTCAAAGTGACCAAGTGTCTGGTCACGGGATCATCTATTATGGTACGAGTAAAGTGACTTGCTGGTAACGAGATTGAACGAGGTATTGGGATACCGACGATCGAATCTCGGGCAAGTAACATATCGATTGACAAAGGGAATTGCATACGGGGTTGATTGAATCCTCGACATCATGGTTCATCTGATGAGATCATCGTGGAGCATGTGGGAGCCAACATGGGTATCCAGATCCCGCTGTTGGTTATTGACCGGAAAGTCGTCTCGGTCATGTCTGCTTGTCTCCCGAACCCGTAGGGTCTACACACTTAAGGTTCGGTGACGCTAGGGTTGTGAAGATGTGTATATGCAGTAACCCGAATGTTGTTCGGAGTCCCGGATGAGATCCCGGACGTCACGAGGAGTTACGGAATGGTCTGGAGGTAAAGAATTATATATAGGAAGTGCTGTTTCGGCCATCGGGACAAGTTTCGGGGTCACCGGTATTGTACCGGGACCACCGGAAGGGTCCCGGGGGTCCACCGGGTGGGGCCACCTATCCCGGGGGGGGGCCATGGGCTGAAGTGGGAGGGAACCCAGCCCAAAGTGGGCTGGGGCGCCACTCCCCTAGGGCCCATGCGGCTAGGGTTGAGGGGAAACCCTAAAGGGGGCGCCCCCTTGCTTGGGGGGCAAGCCCCCCACCCTTGGCCGCCGCCCCCCTAGGAGATTCCATCTCCTAGGGCCGGCGCCCCCCCCCCTAGCACCCTTATATATAGTGGGGGAGAGGAGGGACTTCACAGACCAGCCCCTGGCGCCTCCCTCTCTCCCCGTTACGTCTCTCTCTCGTAGTATAGGCGAAGCCCTGCTACTGTGACGCCCTGCATCCACCACCACGCCGTCGTGCTGCTGGATCTTCATCAACCTCTCCTTCCCCCTTGCTGGATCAAGAAGGAGGAGACGTATCCCGTCCCGTACGTGTGTTGAACGCAGAGGTGTCATCCGTTCGGCGCTTGGTCATCGGTGATTTGGATCACGTCGTGTACAACTACCTCATCCCCGTTCTTTGAACGCTTCCGCACGCGATCTACAAAGGTATGTAGATGCATCCGATGATTCGTTGCTAGATGAACTCCTAGATGGATCTTGGTGAAACGAGTAGGAAAATTTTTGTTTTCTGCAACGTTCCCCAACAAGACTTGCGTATGAATATATAGCATGTTCGAACGCACAACAAAGATTGATGCCCCTTTTAGATTTGATTTACAAATGCCATTATCTCGGGTTCAAATAGATGAATGCACTTCCTATGGATTCGAATCTTCGAAACCCCCTTTATGTTGAATTCAACATGTATTCTATTTCGTAGCTAGCAATTTGGAATGTATCCATGTAAGTGACAAATGTATAAAGTGCTTCACACTAACAACACGGAGCGCACTAATTAATGTTTATATATGAATTGCAAAAGCAATGCATTGCCTGTATTTCAAACCGCTCCCACTCTATGGATCAATAATATGAAATAAACACATGCACATGCTAGAATTCAATAGAGTATGGGTGTCTGATAGACCGACTTCCGTTCATACGCAGATAGTAAATTTCATGATCTCATCCAAAAATAATAATGCCATTTATATTTTAATTTAATGCGTAGAACCGCCTTTTACACGTAGATGCACTATGCCTCGGCCCATTCTCACAAACGCTCTATATATATCTCTATCTAACGCATAAGTGCACACACTTTATATGCATCGGCATTTCTCTTTCACACATACTGATAATCTCTCTCGAGGTGTCGGGGTGTCTTACGCACATGCTCTCTCTATATCTCTCTCTCTTTCTGACTATTATGTACCACTCTTTTCACTAATCTCAGTTACAAAACACTCTTTCTCTCACATGCATATATACACACGCATGGTCTCTACTAGCCCTCTATACGCACGTATATGTGCCTACGTGTCTCCTGCACACACATTATCTTTAGGCCTCTCTTGCACACATTGCCCCGACCCCCCCCCCCCCCAGACACACCTCTCTCTTAGTAGTTGGCTCAGATCATTCGGTAGGATATCCCTGTCTGTTAGGCTGGATGGTAATACGAGGCAAAGTTTTACCCTAGTTTGGACCCTTGCAGTTGAGGAAAAAACCTACTCTTGGTACTGTATATTAGTGATCGGGGTGTGTACAAAGTACACGTGAATACCAGGCATTGTCCATGTGTGTATACTATCGATGAACTAGCCCCCGAGCTTCTGTAACATACTCGGGGCCTAGGATTACAAATCATATATAGTCGGCTTATCAGCAGTGGGGATAGAGTCCTCCACAACTCTGGTAGCTTCGTGTTGTACACCGAGTCCTCCACTTGGGTCTTCGTATAATGTGTCTTGGTCCAACATATGTGGCCCATGATGGAACTGACCCATGAGTCCTCATGTTGACCCAACACAACTAGAAATGATGTGCCCACCCCAACTAGAAATGATGTGCCCAGCACACCACACACGCAATCAGCCACTAAGAAAATAAGCATATACAATAGTACCACGTTATACATGAAAGTTAATTGCATGGTGCATCCAAAAATATTTGTTCTGCATTGTGAATGTTTATATTTTCTCCTAAAATATTAGTCACGGGAAAGAGAAACGAAGGGCATATCTCTCCTTGTCTCCACCGGACACCCCCTCTTTCTACACCACTTTCACGTACGCACACAAACTATCTCTCGGCCCTCTAAAAGTATGCATGCCCATGACACATTCACGCGTGACGATCGCTGTATTTCAAGCGAAAGCACTATATGGTCACTGGACTTCAGAATATGCTCATTATGGTCACCGTATACATTCTCGTGGTGAACATATGGTATCTATCTCACAATATATGCCTCCGTATTTTGTTGATGACACTGGCGGACTTTGTATTTGATGCGTGCTCCATATTTTGTTGATGACACTTACGGTCATTGTATTTGAAGTGAAAGCACGATATGGTCACTAGACTTCAGAATAAGCTCATCGCGGTCACCACATACATTTTGTGGTGCTAACCAACATGTGGTTGGATGGTTAGGAGGACAGTGGTTTCTCTAGCACACCAGGGTTAAAGTCCCGGTGCTCGCATTTATCCTGCGTTAATTTCAGTATTTTCCTGCGATGTGCGTTCAGTGGGAGGAGACGTTCCACTCGACTACGAGGCACATATGGTGACTTTGTTTAATCTCAAGATCATATGCTGGCTCACTCTCTCAAAGGTGCTCATAGGGGTAGGGTCTGCATGTGTGCCCTTATAGCGGTGAGTGCTTGCGTGTATATATGAGCCCTTGTGTCTGTATCGTGTTAAAAAAATACAAGCCATGATTATACGGTCACTGGCTCACCCGTACAACTCCGTATTTTGTTGATGACACAATCAATTGACCAGTCAAACATTCCACGTGGCGCAACTAGTGTTGCACCATCTGGGCGCGTAACCATGGGGCCCACCTGTCAGTGCATATATGAAAGAAAGAAATGGTAGTTTGAGTCTGTACTATGTTAATAAAATACGTTTTAGGGTTATCATACGGTCACTAGCTCACCATACAGCTCCGTAATTTTTTGATGACACGATCACTTGACCTGTCAAACGGTCCACATTCAGCAACGCACATTACCATAGGGCCCACCCATCAATGCGTGTATGAAGGACATAAATGGTAATAAATTAGTGGTCGGTGGGGATTCGGAGTCGTGAGACCTCTAGTTGGCAGTCGCCAACGATGGGGGGCGCGGTGATTGGGCGGTGGCGTGGGGATCGCCGGAGAAAAAGCTCGGCACGGGGGGGCCTAGAGGGATGTCCGGGGCGGCGGCGACCGGTGGTGGAGAGTGGTTTTGGCGCGGGCGGGGCGACGCGGGCCGGCCGCGGGCGGCGGGGGCCGGTGGTTCGGCCGGTGGTGGCTGGCGGCTCGGGGGGTGGAGGTTGAAGATAAACTACAGACCCTTGATTTCGTATCCAACGAATGGAAAATCTACTGACCAGAGATGAAGAAGTCAGTCGACTGACGTGTAGCCTTACCCCGCACGTACACATGCACGCATGCAACACTCGCACGAACACACGCACCATGTAGGCATGCAACACTGACACATACACATAACGAACAGACACACGCATGCAGGTGTGCAACACTGACACGTACACATGCACTCACGAACACACACGCTTACGCACACATGCATGCAACACTAAAACGTACACATGCACGCATGCAACACTCGCATGCCTGCATGCACACAGCACACGACGCAAGACACACGCTCAACCTATACATGCATGCACCCTTTTTTAAGGACATGGATTGTTACAGGTATTAATCAATCTTATCTGTGATAAGCAGAACATTGATGTTTGCAGCGGTCTTTATGAATCACAACGTATCGAACTGGGTATAAACGTATATATGAAAAATTTAAAATTCTCTTACATTATTTAACCTCGACCGACGGGCACGTCAGAGTCGAGGGCGGCCCAGTCATGAATAGGCCGACATTAAATGCCACACCGGCCGAGCTCCTCCCGTCCGCCGTCTATTTAATCTCATATTTAAACGAGGCCAAACGCCGGCCAAGAATCGCACACCTTTGCAGCTCCCCTATCTCCTCCTTCACCATTTTGTCCACTCTTATTATGGCTTACGAAGAGTAGTGATCTCGCATCAAAGCCGGCTGGGTGGCCTGCCGAGCCCGCCGGATATGAGCTATGCAGCTCGCTAATCCATGTCCCTCCCCTCGCCCGACTAATCCAGTTGCCGCCCCAAGCCGGCGCGCAGTTCGGCAACTCGCCGCTCCAGGCCAGCTCGACAAGGAGCAGCGCACGGGCATCGTCGCTGCCGTCTATGTCGCTGCCTCGTTCCACGCCTCCTGTGTCTGCGACCGTGTCTCCTGTTTCTGTGGCCGAGACCCATGCCGGCGGCCACGCCATGCAAGCAGTGACAGAAGCCGGGTGCGCGGAGAGCGACGAGTCGGTGGCCAGCGCCTCCGCGTCTGCCACCATCATCGAGGAGAAGTAGAACACGGGAGGCCACCGCCGCTTGGGTCCCATGAAGGCCACCGTGGAGGCGACGCCGGCGTACACAACAGGTGTCTTGCCGGATCCTTTTGTTGCGAGGACCTTCGTCGACCCCGCATGGGCTCCACGGAAGCGGAGAAGCCCCCTTCCACCATCATCTTGGGCATCAGCCAACGATATCAGTTGGGCAGTGGGGAAGCGAGCCGTCCTTTGCACTTAAGCATATACCTCCGGGGCTACCGGCAGTCCGATGATCGTGCTGCCGGACATGAGGAACACAAATGGATTGGCGGGCGACCATTTAGGCCAGAACTAGCACTGCATAGTTCATTTGAATGTAATGAAATTCGTCATGTTTGTATGAAAATCCAGTATTTTATATGATTTCCGTCATTGTTTATAAGAAATATCGCCGTGTTTGCATGAATTTCGTCCGATTGGTTGAGTTGCTATCATAATGTGTGCGGCTACGGTTGGATGGCGTAATTGCGGGTCGCCGGTCGGTCTACAGCCGACTCGGGTGGCGTGGTGGGACAAAAAAAGCACAGCTCGTGCGAGCTCATCTCCAGCATGCGCGTTGGAGGATGCATGAGCACCCAAGCCATTACTCGTTCATCAGTGGCAAAGGCACCGGTGGACAAAAGGGTCTCCAATATTTTGGCTACCCTGGGCAAGATCCAAACATCCCCTCCCGGCAGATTCAAATCCCTCGTTCGCCGTGAAATTTTGCCATGTGTTGTTTTCATGGACTAGCAAGATGCCCGTGCATTGCACGGAACATCTAGATGCATTTTTTTTACAAAACACCTGTTGTGATTGACCCATGCAGGAGTAATCCCATGTGTAAAAACTAATGATATCTCGAGAATTTTATCGGAAAAATGGTACTCCCTCCATTTTTGCATACAAGGCCCGTGCATTGTAATTTTGATAGTGGCCTTGTATATAAAAATGGAGGGAGAAAGATGAGAGATAAGGTGAGGAGGAGTGGGGTGTGGTGGTGACTGGTGGTCGGACTGGGCGGAGGCATGGGGATGGACGATGGAGCTCATTTCTGTACGAAAAGGCATCCCATGTGGTAATTTGACACGTGTACTGGTTGTCCACTTGATGGAGCATCATCTACCACTCGTGAACAAACAAATTGCGACTTGATGCGTTATGTTTAAAAAGAGGCAAACCATGTGGGGCCTACCTTAGAGGCAACGCTCTATACACTGGAGTACTTTTGATGTGTCCCGTCAACTCGCAGAACGAGGAGAAGCTTGCTTAGTACGCCGTCTCCCATGCCCACGGGCGCAGTGGATCGCAGGATTAGGTGAAGCATGCTTACTAGTACGCCTTACGCCCGCTCCCTCGCCGACGCTCGTGGTGGCTCGCAGGACGAGGAGAAAATTTTACTACTCCCACCGTTTACTCCTCATCCCTACCTTGGTTAGAGAGATTATCATATTGTTTGGAATATATGTACTTTAGTACTCCCTCCATTTACTTATACAAGGCCACTATAAAAAATACATTTTGCATCTATACAAGGCCACAAATAGTAATCGAGACAAAAGTTACTACTCCCTCCTTTCTAGTTTATGACTCAATTTCAAAATCTCTCCAACCAAGGTAGACGGTGAGTGGTGGAATTAATTTCGTAGTTTGCACAAGTAATTAGTACGCTCATTTTTCTCAAGAAGTTATGTTTACCGAGGCATGAATTAGAACGAATTCATGCATGACCACTAAATTTCCATGAACTTCTACATGCATTGGTGAGTTTTCTCTTGACACTGCTTGCATCGGGTGATTTAACGCACCTCGAAATCCAACATGTGATGGTACTACTACTACTAGTAGAATTGAGACTTATAAAATGGAAAAACGAATTTTTTTAGTTGAGCCCTTTAAACCGGAACGAAAGTGCTATGTAGACGATGGATGTGTGCACGACTCTGGGATGATTGGCAGTCCAGCCGCTGATATGTGCTAGATAGTATGCATGAACGGCTTGATATGTGTTGTCGTGCACAAGTCGTCCGCACGGTGTCGTGTGTATAGCAGCGCAGAAACCGGAAAGGAGGGAGTAGTAAGTAGTACTACCTCCATAGTGGGTACGTACTTCGTAAAATCAGATTTTCCCAAAACTAAGTCGCTCAACCTTTATTTGCTTCTTTCCCTTCCTGCCTCCTTGCCTTGAATAGACTATGCCAAACTCCCCTGCCTGCCGCGCAAGAAAAGATCCGCCCTCGCCTTTTTTAGTCCGGGTTTGTATCGATAGATCGCCTGAAGCAGCAAAAACCAAGCCGTGTCTTGTACTCCTCCGTCGACGCTCACTTTCATGAATTCTGTACTTCCTCTCACCGACATGTGGGACATATAGCAACCGGGTCGACGTGTCGTGCACCAAATAATAGTGCAGAACAGCAGGGGGGACGCACCCTAGTCGTATCGCCCCAGTAGTAGTAATGAGCAACGAGACGTCAAATCACAATGTCGCACCTTCCCAGACGGACGAAGCAACCATTATTGCACGCTTCGGTTCACCATCATCTCCTTCAAGAAAACCATGTAGTATTGCTTCTGTCATTGTTCTGCCTCAAGAGGGACGCGCACATCGCCTTGGTACATCATGACACATGGGACCGCATGACAGGCCATGCTCCCCCGCCCATCGCTCGGTAAAATCTCCTCATTTTTACTACATCATCTATATCGGTTTACATGGCATGCACGTCGTTCTAGGTTGAGAATTTAACGGGCTAAATATGTGATGAACAGTATATGTTTAGAAACTACATCCGCTTAAGAATCCAATGATATACTTTTTGTGACATAGTAACTCATATTTAGTTAGTCAAATGGATGACCTAGAACTACGTGCATGCCCTATAAACCGAGACGGGGAGGGTAGTACAGTATGTATCTTTTTATATCAATATAGTTGGGATTCACCAAGGAGAAAAACAAAGTGGTAGGCTGCTCCTGTCGTGTTGGCGTAGCAACTCAAGCAGGGTCAGTCCGCACACGAAATGGCGACACACTTAACAGGACCCCTTTGGCCGACATGTGGCTCATCCATCATCTTGTTCCACGTGTGATGCACCAAATTACAGTTCGGAGCAGCGGTTGGCATTGGATAGTGCCGCAGTAGTAGTAAATGAGTGATGAGGGGTCCAATCACAAAGCCTCACCTTTCCCGCATTAAGCTGGACAGACGAAGCAACCATCATTTCACTCTAGGGCGCAAGAGCATAAAGAAAAGAGAAAACCAATGATGCATGCAGCAGCTACCTGGGGCACCCTAGGGTAGGGGCCTCCACTACAAATCCTTTTCTTTGAAAGCGCCTCCACTATAAATCCGCTTCTCCCTCGTCCTCTTGAAGAAAACCGATGATGCATGCGGCGGTAGGGTTTGTAGGAGTACTATAGTGTGTGGGGCCACGTTGTAGTAAACGTGAGAGGGATTAAGTTCGAGTCGACGCCTTAATATGTGTGGGCCGCTTGGTTTTACGGGAACGAGGCAGCATTTTGGGTTCAGGGACCAGTGGATATATACGTACAAAAAATTGTGGATGTAGGTTCGACGGAAAGGCAATGAGGCATGGGCCCTGCATTTTGATATACCCGCTGCCGCGTGAAATTTACTACTCTACTCAAAACTAGTAAGGTACACATGCACTGAACGCATGAGATTTGGAAACCAAATTATGAATAAATACACACTATAGCATGTAAAAGCTTTGAGTCATATATGCATGATGTAGATGTTCGTTTAGTTCTTATAGTTCATCTCATTCAAAATCAATTAGTTTTATAAAAAATGGTAAGATTCATGGGGTTGTGCATTGTAAAGCATAAAGTAAAAAACAAATAATGGCAATTCATTTAGAAAAAAAAGTTTGGGCAATTATGATACGGAAGATTCTAGAACAAAGGAGAAGTGCTTGTGTTTTCTGGTTTGTGCATTATACTTAAGTTCAACCATGGAGTCTTCTAAATTGTACATGTGGCAGAATCTGATGGAATGTTGATGATATCCAATGGCCAGTAGTGCTCAGATTTGCCATCTCTGCACTATCGGATTAGCTTCATCCAGTGACCATCTTTCAAAGTTATTCACCCACTATATAGTTCTTGTGCCATAGTTGCATGTCTTGGAAAAAAAGCTACTAGTGGGTGGTACTAGCTATTTAGGAATAGAAGATGTATACATGGAGTTGTAGGGAAAGAGATGACATGGAGTATCTCAATTCCTATGAGTAGGGATTGGAAAAGAGATGTCATTTGGTTCACATCATAGGAACTTTTCTATTGAATCTAGAGATGACATGTATCTCAATTCCTATGAGGAGGCATTAGAAAAGAGATGTCATTTGGTTCACATCATAGGAACTTTTCTATTGAATATATGTTAATGTTTATTTTCCTTTGAAATTATGGGAGTATAGGAATCCATTCATATGAACCAAGTGGCTCTAAAGCAATAAAAATGATATCATGTTTATTTCCTTTGAAATGTGGAGTATATGAATCTATTCCTATGAACCAATTGGCTCTAAAGGAAAAAAATCCTATAAAAATCATATCATATAGAGTTCCTATGATATTCCTCCACACCAAAGGATGGTTGAAATTGTTGCAGGTGATACGATGGTCTTTATTTGTAGAATCCTCCCCCATCTTTATAGTTACCTCTCGAAGATGAATGAAATGATATATACTGGGTATTCTATATGTGCATTTTGGTACACGAAAACTCGGTAAAAGTTTGCGAGGTTCAAGTTTTCAATAAAGCTATATGCATCACATTTTGGAACGGACGGAGCATACGGCAGTTGCTAACACTCACGTGGAAGATTTGTGTGTAGGAGGAGTGGATGTTCTGTTAAATGACATGGCAAAACTAACACTGTCGGATGCCGATCTAACGGTTCTTATGGTGTTCGTCAGGAAAAGGCTTGTGGTGAACGTTTGTCGGATAATGATTTACGGACACATGCGTTGCATTGATACGTGCCCCCTCTCTCTCATGCACACACGCATCCTCACGAGTCACGACTCTCCCGAGTCATCTCGCACCCAGCATCTATCTGCAGGTAGACGTCACACACATATGTGCTCTCAAGATCTTAGCAAGACATAGGTGGACACACTCTCTCTCTCTCTGCTCACGGCTGGTCACAAATCCAGCCGGACCACCTCGACCGGGGTAGGGGTGTAGGTGCATCGTTCACGCTGTCGTCAGCGGTGAGGGAGGAGACCAACGGCTGCTCGCACGTCCCAATCGGCGGCCGTGCCGTTATCTCTGAGAGAGCGCCGGCTCGGGAGGGCCTCTGACCCCTTCTTCATCCCTGCGGTATTGTGGCCAAGATGCGGCCTCCCGATGTCGTCTTTGCCACATGCCGACGACCCTCAAGTATATATTCCTTTGAAACCTTCCTTGCTCTACTGCCCCAGCTCCCCACTTGGCTGCGTGTGGATCTTTTTCTACTTCCGTCTGCTGTTCCAAAGCCACCTAGACTTTTACTATTATTAGAGGTAAAGCTAGTTCATACAATCGACTCTAAGAGTTGGTTCAAACAGGGAAGAAAGTGGGAAAGCTATAGCATGAATCTAGGAATTGGTTCTAAGAGGAAACAAGGGAAAGTAGTAGATACTGGCTACCAACTGGTCTCTTGGTTGAAAAGGTGAAGAAAGCATGGTGGATGGCGAAGGGTGGGGGCAAGTGGACCCGTCTCTTGGTTGAAAAAGGAAAGAAAGTGGGGGTGTTAGGGGACAACGCAAATGAGAATGAGAAGGTCTAGATTTCCTGTGCTCACATAGGAAAATGTCGTCGAGGAGATAAAAAATGGGAGAAATGCAGACATGCTGCCTGAGTGTTTGCCGCTCTCGGCAACCACATCTGCCTCACCACTTTATGCCCCTACTGTCCCTATGCCCATATCGCTACCGTCAATGTAAAATCACATGAAGCATTAAGCAATACCACCTAATGTCACTATAAGTAATGGTCTAGTGTCATCGATAAATTGAAGCAATGCCACCACCATTTTATGAAGTGCTTCCATCTTGCTTTATTTCCCATGTATTGTGTTTTTGCAGTTACACTTAAATCTCACACCGCTAATTGCTTCATCCCAGTGGAACTGCACAAATTTTATTACACATTTACTGACCATGTGCTACTCTCATGACAGTAATACTTATGCTATTATTCTGCATGTTAATCTAGTGGCAGTGTTGATGTGATGTGATGCTACTTACTTAAGGCCACTTTCATATTGTCAACCTAGTGCCAGTTATAATACAATAGATGCTGCTATTAATCATACGCCACTGCAAATATCTGTCACTGTTTGAATAACCATATTTCGTATTTGCGCAAACAGGGATGTCTGTCTCCATATCGTTTATATCTGCACAATCAAAAGTACACACCTCAGTTTTAGTACAACTGCACAAAATGAGATGGCTATTCCTAGCTGCCATCCTCTAACCACCAGTGTTCCAGGTATTCCTACATTGGTAGTAACTAGGTAGAATGACCAACGCAATCTAAAAGAAGCTGATTCGTACGTTTTACTTCCTGATTGCAGTGCAGGGACAAGCGAAAACAACTACATCCTAGTCCCGAATGCACTTTCTACCAGTTCGTCCATGGACCGAGGACTAGCTGGCACGGCTGCACGGAGGTTTTTCGGACAGGTGCGCAGACAAGAGGCATTGTGGTCTGCTTATTTCTACAAATAGCGGTGCTTAAATTTAGTGGAATGCACAAGAATTTCGGCTGGTTAGTACACTGCATGGTTCAGTTCAACATTCCAGCTGAGAACACAATTATAATTGGTTATTATGGAATGAGAGAACCTAACCCTGGATGGTGGCAACAAGAAAAAACCAGAGTGAACTCCAGGAAATTTAAGCCTGCCGGGAGGCCCTTTTCTTAGAGAAGCCTTGCTTATTTTTTCCCGATTTATAAACCTTCTAACAACTTTTTCTTTTGTTGTGAACTAGTATATGTTTGTTATGTTCTATGAATCATTGAGATGTATAGAATTGCTTAACTTGTGCTTTTACAGTTTTTTATGAAGCCGAGTTTAATGTGAGTGTTTGTGTTCCACATGAACGCTGGACTAGCGTGTGAACGTTTGGAATTTACATTGTGGCCTCAGTTAACTGCATGAACCATTGTAACAAGATACATACACTACAAAAAAAAGACACATCCATGACATTTTGGGCCGAACGAAAAAAATTTCTATCATACATATGACACTTCTATGACGATAATTGTGACAAAACCCGGTATCATCATACATGTGGTGGGCTCCTACTTCTATGACAAAAAATCATGACAGAAAATGGGCTTTTCATCCTGGGCGGGCCGGAGACGCAGCTGCATGACATTCTTTGGGTCGTCCATGACGGAAAAAACCGTGGTAGGTCGGGGGCCGGTTACGGTGGGAGGTCGGGGGCCGAGCGATGCGCGTTTCTCTCGTACGTACGCGCGTGTGTGTGCGAGGCGTTGGCTCTAATTGAAGCCGAGCAAGTCGTTGGGCTCTAACTGAACCCGAGCGATTGCACTACAGGCTACGCGTTACTGAACCCGAGCGATCGATCGATGGCTGTTAACTGAACCCGATGGAGCGATTCCTTCGCTACTGCTGCTAACTGAAGCCGATCGATTGGATGAATAGTGAGCATTGCGGGGGGGGGGGGGGTGGATGAACAGTGAGCGGTGGCGTTGCCTCTGGATGAACAGGAACCCGTGGTGTGGAGGGCTGGATGAACAGTAAACGGTGGAGGGGTGGCCGTGGAGGGGTGGTTGAATAGGACCCCGTGGTGTGGAGGGCTGGATGAACAGTAGATGGTGGAGGGGTGGCCGTGGAGGGGTGGTTGAACAGGACCCCCGTGGTGTGGAGGGCTGGATGAACAGTAGACGGTGGAGGGGTGCCCGTGGAAGGGTGGTTGAACAGTAGCCGGTGGAGTAGCGCGCGGTGGAGGCTGGATGAATAGGAGCCCGTGGAGGCTGGAGGAGGTCGACGGTAGCCCGTGGAGGCTTGAGGAGGTCGACGGTGGAGATGAACAATATCCCATGGAGTCCCATTTTGCGGTACCCCACACCCCTCCCCCCCCCCCCCCCCCGTTTCGACCGTAGCGCTCCAACACAAGTTTGTTTCGTCCGTTTTGCGGTACGCCACACCCCTCCCGATCAACAGGACCCCCGTTTCGACCGTAGGAGGTCCGTTTCGTCCGTTTTGCGATACGCCACACCCTTCCCGATCAACAAGACCCCCCTTTCGACCGTAGGATGTCCGTTTCCTCCATTTTGAGGTACGCCACACCCCTCCCGATCAACAGGACCCCCATTTTGACCGTAGGAGGTCTGTTTCCTCCGTTTTGAGGTATGCGTGACTAGGCGTTCGAGACCCCACCTGTATGTACACATACGTGACCGTATTTTCTTTCTTGCACCCTGGCCGTTGTACGTACGTGTAAATGCTACGTGCGCGCCTCTACTACGACACGTGCGCGCCTCTACATCGACCAGTATGTATGTACATGTTCGTGACCAGGATGACAACGCTACGTACGCTTCGACCAGGTGGGTCCCGACTGTCAGGCACTTCCTTGCCTGCGAAGATGTAGCTGGTGGGTCTCACCAGTCAGGGGGGCGAATCGTTCTTTTGCCCGGGCGCACTTCCTTGCGTGCGAAGGTGTAGCTGCTGGGTCCCAGCAGTCCGGGGGGCGAATCATTTTTTTTTTGCCCGGATGCACTTCCTTGCGTGCGAAGGTGTAGCTGCTGGGTCCCAGCAGTCAGGGGGGTGAATCTTTTTTTTTTTGCCCGGACGCACTTCCTTGCGTGCGAAGGTGTAGCTGGAGGGTCCCAGCAGTCTGGGGGCGAATCGTTTTTTTTTCTGGCCGCACTTCCTTGCGTGCGAAGATGTAGCTGGTGGGTCCCAGCAGTCAGGGGGGAGAATCGTTTTTTTTCGGACGCACTTCCTTGCGTGCGAAGATGTAGCTCATGGGTCCTAGCAGTCAGGGGGCGAATCATTTTTTTCGCGAAATACGATGGCCCATCCGGTGGGTCCCCGCTGTCAGGTGGAGGAATAATTATTTTGCACGTAATAAGGAGGCACTTCCTTGCAGCTGCTGTGGACCCAGCTGTCAGCCTCTCCACGTACAGTCCATGTCCGATGGAAGTCGTTCCTTGACCACGTTGACCACGCCGCGCCGAGAGCACCACGGCGGTGGACGACGACGAGGCCTAGGAAGGGGACGACGTGGAGCCGGGGAAGACGCGGCAGTGGATGCTCACGCGGAGAGGAGTACGAGGGTTCACTGGTTCGGCTGCGCTGCCGTCGCCGCAGAATAACAGGGGGTGTGGGTCAGTGGGTGAATGGAGGGATGGCCTGGCCAGCGGTGGGAGTAGTAGGGGCGGTAAGGCCTCCGCGGCAGCACAGCCGGCCATGAGAGGCAGGAGCAGGCGGCACGACCGACGCTGTTTTGGGCGGCTGGAGCAAGAAGACCAGAGGTTGAAGAAGCACGACAGCCGTTGGATGGACATCGTACGGTCACTACAGCTAGAATCGTTTATATTGACTAAGTTGACAAAGCCTTGGTACGTCAACTTAGTAGGCCCACAGGTAAGCTTCCGAAACGGTGCACCCCAGATGTCAGGGGGATGAATCATTTTTTGGGCGGGTGAAGCTAGAATATCCGAGATTGAAGAAGAAGCACGGCATCCGTTGGATAGACATGCAACAGCCACTGCTGCTAGAACCGTGTGTTGACTATAAGTTGACAAAGCCTTGCATACCCGTTAACTCTTTTTTTTTGGGGGACACGTCAACTTAGTAAGGCCAGAAGTGTGTGGCAGAGAACTTATAGCCCATTTGAGATTTGTAAGAATGTGTAGCCTATTTTTGAATTCTAATGAAATTTACTACAGCCCATTTACAGTTTGTTAAAAGTACAGCCCATTTCAACTAACCGTTCAAAACAGAATATTTTTATCCCGAAATTTTAGTCAGATTAAATACAATTTCAATATAAATTTATATTGCGCAAAAATCCAACAAAACATTCCGCTTGCAACAATTAATGAAATTAAAATTTTCAATATTCCAAAAATAATATTTTATAAAGTAATCATTGTTTGGTGCATTTTTTTATAGTTACTACCCAGTTTTTATAATTACATCCCATTTATTATTTCTTAAAGCCCATTTTCTTGTTAAGCCTAATGCATCCCTTCTAGGAAAGATTTGCAGCCCAGCGGGGCGGAGAATAACAACTTGACCTTGCCTGGGTATTCCTAAAAAAAGTATAGCTGGGCTAGCCATTTTCAGCTTGAAAAAAATTAATATCTGGGCTCGATATCTGGCCTGGGCTAGACGGGCCACAGCCCGCCCAGTTAATACCTGCAGCGATGTTTTCGTTGTTGTTCAGAGGATAAAAATTAATGTCTGGGGTAAACATCGAAAAACTCTGAAGTGCTCACACCTCAAAAACACAAATACTGCTCGAGCTGCTTGGTCCCAGCTGTCGGCCGCTTCTTGTGCAATTCTCTCGTTTATTGACTACTCCCTCCTTTCCGGTTTATAATGCTCAATTCAAAAATCTCACCAATCAAGGTAGATGGCGAGTGGTGGAATACTTTTTCTAGTTTTGCAAAAGCACCTAATTAATGCTCTTGTTATCCTCAAAAAATTATGTTTATCAATGCATTAATTGCAATGCATGCATGCATAAAGTACATGCATTGGTCAATTTTCTTTTAATACTTGCATGCAATGATTTAATGCACCTTGGACTCTGAACATGTGATGAAAAACAACCAAATTGAGCCTTATAAAATGGAAAATCTAAAATTTTGAGATAAGCCCTATAAACCGGAAAGGAGAGAGTACATAGGTAGACAATGGTGTGGGACCGTGATGTCAGGAAACCAAGAGAAAGCAAAATAAATTATAGTTATATATATATATATATATATATATATATATATATATATATATAGTGTTACTATTCATCACCCAGGGTGCAGAATAAATTATTCTTCACCCGAGGTAATATTACGATCATTTCATAAATAAATTATGTTTCAAATACAAATAGTTATGACCATATTGATTCACTGCGTAAAATTTGACATAAAAAAAGTCAGAAGACCAGAAAAAATACATTTTATGTACATTTTACACTATGTTTTTACATCTGTAATTTATGTAACATAAAATATTTTTTATGACGATTATATATTTTCTTACGTTATCTTTTTATGTCTGGAATAAGACAAAATTTAAGGAACGTAAAATTATGATGCATTGATGTTAAAATAGAGAAGAGGTGAAGAATAACTATTTTTCACCCAGGGTGACGAATAGCGCGACCCTATATATATATATATATATATATATATATATATATATATATATATATATATATATATATATATATATATATATATATATATATATATAAAACTCCTGTTTTATACTCCCATGGGTATGTACTCCCATGGACTAGACGGGTTAGCGGTTATTAGATCTAATCACCAATTGCTCCACCAGCCGATGCATGCATGCATGCGTCAACAAACTGAGAGATTCGAGGATCCTAGTACAAAGATAAGGTCCCGTTCGTTCAAGTTAACAATATTAGGTACTTGATTTTTTTATAAAGACTGATAACTACCATGCGGCCCATACTTGCTCTCTACTTATATAATACATTTTCTACACACAAGCTTGAACTATCTGTTCCGATAGAACATGATATATACTTTTTTTGCGGGTGAAACATGATATATACTTTGGGAAGATAGTATATACCAACTTTTGTATCTGATTATATACTGCTTCGTAGCAAGGGAGACTGTACTATTTTTAGTATGGGAGTATATACTGCCTTTTTTGGTAGGGAGTATATACCTTTTTTTAGTAAGGGAGTATATACAACCTTTTTGGTAGGGGAGTATATACTTGTTTTTTTATTAAGGACGCACATACTACTTTTTTTACGTGAGTATCTAGTGGTTATTGTGAGAGAGTCACTGCAATGGGTTAAATGAAGAAGCAAGCCGGTGGCCGGAATGAGTATGATAAATTGAAAGTAAAAAATAAAAGAGTATATCAAAAACTAGATGAAACAACATGTATAGTACATTTTGTAATGTGGTAGTATATGGCACTAAACACAGAGGCTTCTCCGCAGAAAAATAAAGTAAGAGGGAAATTTACGTTCCTTCCCAAAATATTCCAGCAGCAATTTCATATACTGAGACGATACTGAACACATAAAGGAAGATAGCAGCAAGTGCGGTTCTTGATCCTTCAATCAAAGGTTTCTACACAGTGATCAAGTTAGCAACCAGCGCTACTGTTTCTTTTTGCTGGTATATACTACTCCCTCCGTCCGGAAATATTTGTCGGAGAAATGGATGTATCTAGACATATTTTAGTTCTAGATACATCCATTTTCATGCATTTCTGCGACAAGTATTTCTAGACGGAGGGAGTACTTTATATCAAATACAAAATAGCAGCTGGGTATATACTACTTTCCAAAGAGTATTTGTGAATCCATTTCATCATATGCCCACTAACCAAAATAATTAAAGATATATGTTGATCTGTTTACGGCTAGCTGGGCGCCGCTAGCGGTTGGACGTCCACTGAAGACCGACGATGCAACACTGCGCGTCATTGACTGCCAGATGCCACATGAATCAATTCTTCCACTTGAGACACCCAGCCTCCATCCGCGAGGAACATCCACAAAGCACCAGAAAATCTGCCGCCCACAAAAATTAACTCAGCAAACAATCAGATCCAGGACTGGACCGTATGCGCCTCTTTCAGATCTACAGTAGAAGAAAGCAAGACAATTATGGTTAATGGATGAGAAGATGCTACGGATCTAGACATGGATCAACATGCACGGAACGTCCAAGAAAAATCGCTGACCTCTTATTCCAATAGTATAAACCACAGGTCCGGCCGGTCTCATGCTCTCCGATCCGGTTGCCGATGAAGCTGTAATTTGGATCAGTCGCCGGGGAGTGATGGCGGCAGCTGCCGCAGTTCCGCTGCTGACGTGTGTCGGGGAGCCGGCTGTGCGGTTTGGGATGTATGAGGCGAACGGAAAGATAAGATGTGAGTGCACCGTAAGAATCGGGCTGTTACTAATTTATTATAATCGCTTTGTGAACACAGTAGCGGAATGGACACGTGGACAACAATCAACTGCAGACAAAGGAAGGAGTACGTACTCCTAGGAGTATCAACCCATTTTCATATATATATATATATATATATATATATATATATATATAAGGAGGCACTTGCGTACGTGAGGCTATGGACTTGGTGGGTCCCCATTGTCATCATATCCAAGTAAAGTGATCTCCTCGCCCGCGCACGCTTTCCGCCCAAAACAGTCAGCGTCGGCCGCCCCACTTCCCGGTGCAGGAGATTGCTCCATCTTCAAACAACACAAGTGTCGTCCGTCCGTCCATCTGCCGCACACATTAATGATACGCGGTTGCCGAGGCAGCTACTCCGGCGTCACACGTTCGTTCCTCCGCCCGCCCACTATTGCTATATAAACTGCTGCGCCGGCCATAGCCGCAGTCATCCGCATCCGTTGCCTTTCTCCTGTCCACACCACTACTGTCCACCATGGCTTCCTCGCGCTCCAGCGCTCTTCGGGACGGGCGGACGACGGACCACGAGGAGATAGCATCCATTGCTGCCGACCGGCTGGCCGGCAGGCAGCCGGAGGACGACGACGTCCCAATGGAGAACATGGTAGTCGACGATCCGGCGCCAACCCCCTCCTCCGCGCCATCCTCGCCAATGCATTGCACCATGACCATCGGCGAGGCCCGTGCCCAATATATGGACAGGGTGAAGCAGATGCGTGAGGAGCAGTTCCGGGAGGCACAGGCTGACGCTGCCTACAACCACCATCTCCTCCAGGAGCACATGCAGGCGGAGGAGCAGATCGCCATGGAGCGGACGGAGCAGGAGGCGCTGCTCGACTCGTACCGCTCCGCCCGCAAGGGCCGCCTCGAGCGCTGGCGGTACCGCATGCGGGTGGCGGAGGTTGCGGCCGCCTATAAAGAGGCTAGCAAAGAGGGCGATGAAGCGGGCGAGGCGCTGTTTGGCGAGACCGAGGACGAGGCAGTGGACAATGCCGGCTCCGACGAGTCCCCGCTCCACTGGCGTCGACGACGCCCTGCTCCGCCCGACGCCCCGCGGCGCCAACAACGAGGCAGAGGACACCGCCGGCTCCGCCGAGGCCCCGCGGCGCCAACAACGAGGCAGAGGACACCGCCGGCTCCGCCGAGGCCCCGCGGCGCCAACAACGAGGCAGAGGACATCGCCGACTCAGCCGAGGCCCCACCGTGCCGGTAACGTGGGGGAGGATTTCCACCGCTCCGCTGAGGCGCCGCCCGCCGGCAACGAGACAGAGGCATCGCCAGCTCCGCCGAGGCCCCCCCGCCGCTGCCAACGAGGTCGCGCCACACAGAAAACGAGGAAGAGTAGAACACGGTAGGTCGCCGCCGCTCGGGTCCAAGTAAGGCCACCGCTGCTACCCTCCGGTTGAAGCCAAGCTAGGCGGGTTGACCATTGACGGCCGGTTAGCTTCTTGGCGGCGATGTGGAGTCGGAGAGCTGCACTGGAGAAGAACGCTGCTTCTACTTAACTGCTAGTGCAGTTGGCTGACTGACTCGTGGGCCCAACAGGCCACATGTCAGTTACGCAACTGCACCTGCAGTTAAGTCACTAAAGCTTCTGTTTGGCTCAGCGGGACACAGGTGGGTAGCTTCGGTTAATTAATTATACCTCCAGCGCACCCATTTTTAGTTTTTTTTCGAAAAGGAGGGTGACCCCCGGCCTCTGCATCTGGGAGATGCATGCGGCCACAAACACCCCTTTTTAGTTGAAGAATGTATGAAATGTAATGAAATCCGGCATGTTTATATGAAATCCGACCGTGTATGAATGAATTTATTTCGATTAGTTCGAATTCCTGTATCACTGGCATTGGATGAACATGCAACACAATACGTACTAGCATTATTCCCAGGGTGATCACCACGTTTGCAGCAGTTTCACATGTACTCCCTCCGGTCCTTTCTAGTCTGCATACAAGTTTTGTCTGCAGTCAAAGTATCTCTATTTTCCAATCTTATACAAAAATGTATGCACTTTCACAATGTGCGAAGTAAAAAGGAACAGAAGGAGTACAAAGAGTTTGAGCAGCTTTCTAGCGTTTCTGTACAATGCAATCAAACACACAGGCCTGGCAATTCATAGAGAACATTCAAAACAATCGATGATTATGCATCTCAGCGACTCACATGTCAGAGGCAATATTTACTTCACAACTAAAGAATAAAGAAAAAATTGATCGCCGCTGCTGACAGCAAAGGGCGTCCCATTCGAAAATATCAAACGCATATCTTGCTAAAATCAATGAGCAAAATTTGACAAGGTTGTCCCATTCCAAAATATCAAATGCCTAAGATTGTGGAATGGGCAGGGTTTGCCATCAGTTCGGACATTGACATGGCAACTCGTGCTAAATAAACCAGCTGTTCTTTTTGTGCAGTTCCACCAAAATCAACCAAATTCGCGCGTAGCTTGTATGATTTTGCCCTTATATGTTGCAATGCCTTGAACTTATGGGCACCTCCTTTCTTGTGGTGGAAATGAATGATTCGATGTATTCATGAACATTTTGTGCAGTTCTTGTTGAAATCAAGCTGAGCACCCCTGTTTGCACAAATACAAAAAAGTGATTAGTATAAAGCAAACTGTACTATGAAATGACAGTTTCAACAGGCACATACATGGTCCATGTAGAGCACACTTTTAGAAAAATGGAACTCACCAGAAAGTATCCTAGAACAACATTGTACTCGCGCATCACAGCAAAAAAATGGAGATTTGTCAGTCCTTCTGAGCTGAAGTTAGTTTGGTCTTGTGGGGAGTAATGTAACAATCCTTCAACTGCTCCTTCTGATGAGAAGATAGACAGTCCTTCTTCATCCTGGCATAATCGGAACTTGTCACTTCACATACTCCATATTCTTCTTCAAAGGAAGATGATCCTGTTGTGCAAAGATAAGAGGACTACTAAATGCTAGCATCCATGTTTGCTCAAAAAAACGGAAAGGAAATATTTAAAACAGCACAGATGAAGCACTTCCCAAGGACAATACCACTTTTTCATGACAGTATCTAAATAGTAGCACAACACCAATAGAGATGACAAAGCTCAATCATATGGATGAAATCAGTGGGCGAGTACCAACCTTTGTCGGGAGGCTGATTGTGTAGAGCATACAGATGAAGCACTTCTCGGGAACCATCTATTGCTATCTACGGGGGTGGCCATGCTTACTATATACTCCTCGATTAGTTTAATGTTTCCAACATCTTCTTGTGCAGTTCCACTAAAATATATGGTATCTTCAAAAAAGATCCCTGTTTGCACAAGTAGAGATAATTACGTATGGCATCAAATCAGTGGCAAAACAATTGCTCTTTCCAGCCATAGCAATAAATTAAGATGCAAAACTATATCATTACTTGTGTCATCACAGTTCCAGTGCTTCATTACAGCACCGGGAGTTGATTTTGTTTTTCTTCCGCTTGTTCTTCCCCGTCATCACTTGGTTCAATAACAGACAAGCTTCGCCTTCAATGTAAGATTTGGCATGTCAATTAGGGAGCACAAGTATAGTACTAAACTTATTTTTTTATGAAAGTGGCAAAATACAGGCCAGCAGTTGTGAAATATCCTTATCTTACCTCAATGGGATATTACGGTGCACATACAGATTGGAAGTCTTGTCTCCATTTGTGCAGTTCACTAAAATCAAGCAACATTATTGTACAAGTAGCACAACATATAAAAGCACACTGCAGAATCATGTGAAAGAAGGCTAGTACTGACCTCTCATGATGCGGAATTCAAACAACTCATAAGAAGAAGATCTGAACCAAATTTGCTTTAATGGATAGGAAGTAAGATCTCCTCTTGTGCAGTTCCACTAAGATCAAGCAATCAAGCAACGTTGTCGGTGTGACATTTTGGTTGAACTGCACAAAACACTCTTAAAACAAAAGTGTTTTGTGCAGTGCAACAAAAGGTCACAATGGCAACGAGGTGAAGTAGATAACCCTGTTTACACAGAGGTGCAAAGGAAACAATTAGTGGTCAATAATGGTGGATGACACAGAAGCCAACAAAAAGAAGCATCTACCTTATCTAAATGGGAAAGAAAGCAAGACATTATCATTTCTCAAATGGTGGCATTGATTAATATTAACATAGATATTATATTAACAATAAAATTCGTTAAACATGTAATTTTCTTTTAACTATGGCATTGCATCAATTTTCCAGCGGAATTATTAGAGGGTGTTTGTTTACAGGAACATTTTGGTGTAGGGACTAAAAAAACTCCGTGTCAGTCACATCTAAACCAAACATGAGGGACTTTTCGGGACTAAAAGTGGGCATTTGGGACTAAAGAAAGAAGACCCCGAGGGAGTCTTTTTGGGACTTTTTCCAACAGTTGCCCCTGCCACGCATCGCACCTTGTTTCTATTAGTTCATTACTAGGGGTAACATGGTCTTTTATCATGTCATTTAATAACCTCTAGTCCATGTTTAGTCCCTGGAACCAAGCAGGTAGGGACTAGGGAGTTTTTAACCAAACAGGGCCATAGATTAACAACAGCTAATGAGTTGCACGGGACAGTGGACGCACCAGCACCATGTGCATCTACCGATGTACTGTGGTCATGCACAGTCTGTTGCAACAAAGAACAAACAACCAAGGAGCATATTTGTGTTGGTCCCAGTTTTGTTATCTTTAGACACCTTTCCCTATGTGAGCGCAGCAAATCTAGTCCTGCTCAAACTCTACAGCGTTGTCCCTTCCTTTCCTTTTTGAACTAGTACTTTTTCCCCTTCCTTTCCTCTTTGAACCACGTCCTAGATTTATGCGATACAACTTTCCCCACTACTTTCCCCCATTCCTTTCCTCTTTGAACCACGTCCTAGATTCATGCTATACAACTTTCCCCCTTCATTTCCTCTTTGAACCACGTCCTAGATTCATGCTATATACAACTTTTCCCACTACTTTCCCCCACTCCTTTCCTCTTTGAACCACGTCCTAGAGTCATGGTATACATGCGGCTAGATCAATGCATGTGGAGTAAGTAAAATATACCTTAAGGTTCTTGGGGCATGGTTCAGTGGGCGACGGGACGGCGGCGAAGAAGAAGGGGTCGGAGGCCCTCCCGCGCCGCTGCTGGGTGGAAAGTGAACAGCAGCGCCGGTAGTGGATTCCCTCCCTCGCCGACGGCGATAGCGTTAAGACTCCTTCCCTTCCCGGTGGACGGATCCTGCCGGCTCTTTGAGCAGCATGAGGGGAGAGAGAGGCCAACGAAGTCTTGTTTAGATCTAGAGAGGGCGAGAGAGTGTGAAGAGAGCAACTACAAGCGCTGAGGCTCCAGCGTGAGAGGGTGAGAGAGTGTGAAGAGAGCAACTACAAGCGCTGAGGCTCCAGCATGTATATATATACTAGAGAGAGAGTGTGAAGCGTGCAAACCCTAGAAAACATTTTGACCAGTCAAAGAATCCTCCTGGCAAAAATTATGCTCAAGTGTAGTTATCGAACCCGAGACCTCAAGTTTGATGAGCGAACAGGCTAACCAGCTACACAACCCTCCCGTTATGTTCAACGAGAGGAAAATAACCTTTTATACATTCATGCATTCGTGTGACAGGCATGTCGTGTTTTTTTGTGTGTGTGTGGGAGTCATTAGGATTTCAATCATAATCGTGTCATGTGGCTTTGGTGGTAAGACTATCTACAGTGGTGCAGAAATAATGTAGCCGTAGTCACCTTACCTCTCTCCACGTAGTACGTTGGGTCCCACCAGTCAGAGGGTGAAACAAACAAATTAATAAGAAAAATTAAAAGCGCCAGCGGTGTATCTTACTACCTCACACATCTTGCTACTGCTCGGGAACACTGTCCAATTGATCCCTCTGTTCGCTCACGTACTATTTTAAGTGAATCCTTATTATAACATGCACACAAATTTTGGGCACTTGTATTCGACTTAAGTCAGTGTGCCACCATATCTCGTATACTTACTACTCCCTCCGTCTAGGTGTAATAACTCACGTTAGAAGGTGCAACGGGACCAAGGTGCGTGCGTGTGCGTGTGTGTGTTTAACAGCATGTGTGTGTTAGAGAGTGCGAGAGATCGACCTACTCCTACAGAGATATGGTGTGTAGTGTACGATTTTAGCTGCGAGAGTCGGTGCATCCTCTTGTTTCTGGGCGTGTCCGATAGGGACATGCGGACAGCTGCCACGCCCGCTCCTGACCAGCCTGGCCCACCCAAAGCCCCTCCACCGCCCGCGCGCGCTTCCCGCCCGAAACGGTCAGCGTCGCTCCAAAGAATCGGTGCCGCATTCATGCCCGGGCAGAGCGAACGCGACCTCTCACTGGCGCAAGAGTGATGGTTGCTTCGTCCGTCCAACTTACTGCTGGGTCTATGTGATTTGACGGCTCATTGGTCTTTATTACTGAGGTGGTAGGACTGCTGGATGTCCCACGCTTTCGGTGAAAGGAGGTAGTAGATTACAATTTTCTCCATTCTTATAGCGGAGGAGTGCAATAGCAGTGAAAACACGCAGGCTCAGTGATTACATGGCTCACCTCACACTATCATCGTGCGACACCTAACTCTTTACATAGTACTCCCTCCATTCCTAAATATTACTAGATGAGTCCCCGCTCGTTGTCGTGGAACAGCGGTATATCTCTCTGCGCAAAATTATCGATTTCATAGAACTAAAAAAAAATCTATAACCGCATGAAAAATGTGGTAGCCAAACTAAATAAACTCCCATCATCATTTTGATCATCCCACATAAGGAAAAAAGATCAGCCAACTCCTACTGCATAATGGGATTATATTTTTCTTTTTGACATGTTAATGGGACTTAAAAGCTCACTTACACGCATGCTACCGGTGCATGCTTGCATGTAGACATGTTGATGTGATTTAAAACCCACTCACATGCATGTGCCACGGTATTTCTGCATGCTTGCATGTGGCTTAGTGCTGAGCCTCTCAACATCTAGATCAGACGGCTATTATGACTGATTTACTTCATCTAACGGCTACGTCAATTTTGATGATGTGGCTCAAGGAGAGGATAGAGAATTCCTAGTAGTGGGGGCTAGCTATTACTAGTAGATAAGTCTTTGTAGAGATTCCACTAGGTGAACTACATACGGAACAAAATGAATGAATCTACACATAAAATGCATCTATATACATCCGCATGTGGTTAATGGTGAAATCTCTACAAAGACTTATATTTAGGAACGGAGGAAGTACTAGTATAGTACTAGTACGTACTGTAATTTATCAGTGAGATAAATTTGTACAATGCTATGAAGCTTCCAGCTCCTGTTACATGTATCTTGCATCCAAGGTTGCCCGTTGCAACATTTCATCAAATACAAAGGAGACTACATGCATGCTATTGCATCTCAATGATTGACAGATTATAGCAAATATGTACTCCCTCCGTTCCAAAATAAGTGTCTCAACTTTGTGCAAACTTTAGTACAAAGTTGTACTACTACTAAAGTTGACACTTATTTTGGAACAGATGCAGCTAAAGAAAAAAAGATCCATGCAGTCCCTAACCCTTGAACCGTGAACCCTGACTAGGCTTCAATTTTCTGGCAACGTTCGAGCTTCCTAATAAATGAAGTTTGCAACCTTTTGACCATCGGATCATTTTGTGCAGTTTCACCAAAATCGAGATGAGCATCCCTGTGGCAAAGAAATTGAAGAAGCGTGATTAGAATAAGATTACTAGGACTAGTTGATGAGACATAAACTCATCACAAATACAGTACATAGAAGCCAGTAGAGGTATCATGTATGTGCGGGGCAAAGAAGTAGAGAAATATCCACATGGAGTGATGTGGGCAGCTGGAGCAGTGGTGCAAGCCGGCTGTAAAGGGAGTTGTACCTGAGGGACGTAGCTCGACCTTGAGGAGGGCGGCAGGAGGCGGCAACTGCCCACGTCACGGCAGTGAGCAAGGGATGAAGGCAACCTCACCGACTTTGTGAGAGAGAACGGCAGGGACCCCTGATCGGGACGTGCCGACAGTGGGTCTTTACCGTCAGCGACGGACACCGCATCTACACTAAGCATCCACCCCTTCCCCAAGCGGACGTGATCCGGCGGTATGTTAGAGATGTGGCCACAGTCATTTTGTGCGAGAGAGTGTGAAGAGAGCAACCCCAGCAAGCAATCGTGTAGGCTCGCCTGTCCTGACTATGTATATAGTGGAGCGGTTTCCTTTTCTCGCCATATGAACCTATCATATTGCGTACGTGCCACTGAAGAAAAAAAATTATTTATAAATGACGCGGCACCTGCTACTCGTTCTCCTATAACCTTGCGCTTGGCATCTCCAAAATATTAACCTTGCGATTGGCTCTTCGCCTCTTCGGGAAGTCGAGCAATAATGGTAGTGCAGTATATATCGTTCTGGCTATATGAGACCGAATGAATTGCTGCACGTCCACCACGTGGGCGAGGGTCGAGGGGAGAGGGAGAGTGCTACTACATACAAAGCAAAATGAGTGAATGTACACTCTAAAATACGTCTATATATATTCCAAACAATATGATATAATCTCTATAACCAAGGTAGTAGGGATGAGGAGTAAACAGAGGGAGTAGTAAATTTTTCTCCTCGTCCTGCGAGCCACCGTGCGCATGGGCGAGGGAGGAGCAAGCTTCACCTCATCCTGCGAGCCACCGCGCCCGTGGGCGGGGGAGACGGCGTACTAAGCAAGCCTCTCCTTGTTCTGCGAGTTGACGGGACACATCAAAAGTACTCCAGTGTATAGAGCCTTGCCTCTAAGGTAGGCCCCGCATGGTTTGCCTCTTTTTTTAATTTAACATAACGCGTCAAGTCGCAATTTATTTGTTCACCCGTGGTAGACGATCCTCCCTCCACCAAGTGGACAACCAGTACACGTGCCAAATTACCACGTGGGCTGCCTTTTTCATACAGAAATGAGCTCCACCGTGTACCCGCGCAGGTGTGGTTGGGAAAGAGACGGGAGTACGTGCGTCATGCATGCACCTCTTCTCTTCGTGCACGTCCCCCACCTATGTGGGTGTGTGTGACAGATACAAACCGCGTTCGTGAGTGTTTTTTGTTTTGTGGTGGGGGTGGGGGTGGGGTGGGGGTTGATTTTGTGAATTATTTGTGGGAATATGTGTCGATGACATCTCAAACAAAATTTTGCATGCAATGTGTGTGAAATTTAGGCCTATCCATATCATACATTGAGGGTCAGGCAATCCACGATAAGAGAGGGAGGGGTCATAGCTATCGATAGAGTCGAAGAGAGGATCAAGTACGGGTGGGTGCGAGATCGATGAAGAGAGCCATCGAAATTGCGCGTGTGTGTGCAAGTCAAAGATATAGGGTGACTGGCCTACCGGAACGTTAGAGGGCACATGTCAAGTTTGTGTGTGGCAGGGAGACATGACTAGATCGCTTGATGTATCGGTGTGTGTGGGGGGAGGGGGTGGGGGGAGGGGTAGGCAGAGGCCTAACTATAGAGGTAGAACGACTCGTATATGTGTTGAGAAGGAGAGACCCAGCTATGTCATGAGGGAGATCGGTCGACATCCATACATAACTGAAGGACGGGAAATATGATAGGACAGAGAGAGAGAGGAGAGAGAGAGGGAGGGAGAGGAAGGAAGAGGGAGGAAGAGGGGTAGAGTGCTGGATGGGTGATGGAGTTGCTTCTCGGAGATGTTGGGAGAGGCTTACTAGACAAACTGAGGGTGGAACTGTAATGTTATCAATAAGAGTGGGGATGTGTTTCTGTGTGTGCCTGTGCGTGATAGATCTGTCGGGACGTATCCATGGATGATGAAGGGGAACCATGTGTTTGGTAAGCAAACCTAACTAGATCGGTAGATCAATTGTTGTTTGTCGGAGGAAGGGAGAGACACAACTAATGAGGTAGATCGATCGATTTGTGGGTAAAAACGAGTTATAAGGACCTAGTTGGCTATATGTATAGCGAGAGATCGGTCGGTGTCCGTCCATTTGTTAGAGGCAAATAAGGCCCAGCGAGGCGGATAGACATAGAGAATGGAGCTAGGAGGTGGTGCGAGAGGCCCAACTACTAGCTGGATAGGGGGAGGGGTGTGCGGTTGTGAGATCGATTAAAAGAGGGGTGAGAGTTTACACGTTTGTCTAACCATATGAGAGACACGAGGCAAGGACACATAATGGAGGAGATTGAAGCTGTGTGTGTATGCTGTAGGCAGGCATCACTAGAGAGGTTTATCGATCGGTGTGTGTCGGAAAGGAGTTGTGGAGACTCTGGGAGAACGACCTAAAGGAAAAAATGAATGTGCCCGGTGGATAGAATGCCGAGGGAGGGGGAGGGCGAGGAGGGCGTGTGCATGTACGAGAGAAAGTTAGTGGTAGCTACAAAGGTTAGAGGACTGTGTGGGTGTAAGAGACTAACAAAGATCATAATTTGATATGAAAGCGGATTCATATATTTGAATAGGAGATCATAGTGTTTTAAACATTGCATGCATGAATATAGCGGTGATACATGTGCTGTGCACATGTTATACCATAATGTGATAATGCATGGCGTTTGCAACTCACAGCTAAATGCCGAACAATCTAAACCATACTATACATCAAACAATCTCACATTTTATTTGAATTTGTGATAATGTGTGGCATTTGCAGCTTACAACTAAATATCGAGAAATCTAAACAATACTATATATCGAACATTCTCACATTTTATTTGAATTTGTGGTAATGTGTGGTGTTTGCAACTCACATCTAAATACTTGTAGGCGTAGGGGGCGGGGCACCATACATAATGTGATAAACACATTATACATATGAGACATGGTTTAGATTATGAGGATCTAGCTAGAGCTAGAAATGTAATGTGATTTGAAATCAAAATAAAGTGGATTCAAAAAATCTAGTTCGAGTTCATATAGTACACATAGTTCATATGTAACTCGATACTGATCATGTGGTGTGCTGTGAAGATAATACACAAACGATGGTTTAACTTGACAGTAGATCTTATTAAAATAGTGAAACGAATTCAAATGCTTTGACTTCACAACAATCATTACTGCAGATCTTATTCAAATTTAGTTCATATTGAAGCGGTAGTATATACGTTTGGAATGCACTAAAATGTTCATTTGAGTAGTAGGTTGCATGCATTATACACGTAGAGAAATATTTTAATTGAACATAACATGAATTCAAAGTTTTGAATGACATTTGTAGTGTGCATTGATTTGGTACAGTACACGTTAGGCTTGTCCGGAAATTTCAACCCGCGCCTTGTTAGCCCGAAATATTTAAGATATATCTTTGTCTCGTTGTGCTCCGATAACTCCCTCCATCTCAACCCACGCCTTGCTATTCCGAAATTACAACGCGCGCGAAAACTCCCACCTCCTGTGAAATCCCGACACGCGAAATGCCCGTGGTACCCCTGAACCGAAAGAACCGCCTCAAATCGGTGGGGGGTACTTTCATAACTTACCCCACATTTCGAACAAGCACGTCTCTAAGCCATGGTTCCCCACTGCCATCCCATCCACCCACCCATTCGTACACCGAGGATGCGAAAACCCGCGACGAAACCCCACACCCTGCTCTGTCCACCACCCAGCCGGAGCTTCTTCCCCGACAACGTCGTCCACAGCAACACCTCGACGTCCCTCATCCACCGTACCGGATGAGGATCCGTCGTCGATCTCATCGTCCCGCCGGTTCAGCCACCCCGTCTTCCACCTCCAAGGAGCTGCCCCGATGTTCCCCTCGTCTTTCGCGCCACCTCCATTCCCACACCGCCGTCTTCACCTGCACCACCAGAAGAGCATCATCATCACCATTTCCTCGGATGAAGCTGTGGCCTAATCGGCGCCAGCAAAGAGGTTGTACCCTAATCACCGCATTTTCTTCTTGATTCGATCTCACGGTGATGCCGGCGCTTGGTCCCGAGCCGACACGGCGCGGCTCCATCCACGGCGGTGTCGCCGGCCACTTCCTCCACGGCGTCGCTCCCTCGGCGGCGACGTCCACATCAGTAGGAGCTGCTACTGCTTTAGCTCTCGCTCGCGCTGCTGCTCTGCTCTTGCTCTCGGTCCCCTACCTGGTCTGCTCTTGCTATTGCTCTTGCTCGCGCTGCTGCTCTTGCTCTTGCTCTTGCTTGCGATGTTGCTCCGATTTGGCTACACTTTAGTCGACTGAATCGACTTTTGGGTCAGTCGATTTCCAAGGGGTGGGCTCACTGGGGTGAAGGAAGAACCAGCCATAGTGGGGAGGGGGGCTCGCCGGAGAGGTACCCCACTATCTATCTTTGGGTTCAGGATGGGGGTGGTGGTCGCCGGCATTGGCGGGGCGGTGGCGTGGGGATCGCCAGAGAAAAAGCTCGGCACGGGGGGGGGGGGGGGCTAGAGGGATGGCCGGGGCGGCGGCGGACCGGCGGTGTGGAGTGTTTTCGGGGCGGGCGGGGCGGCGCACCGCCGGCCACGGGCGGCGGGGGGCTGCTGTTTGGCCGGTGGTGGCTGGCGGCTCAGGGGGGTGGAGGTTGAAGATGAACCACAGGCCCTTGATTTCGTATCCAACGGCTGCAAAATCGACTGACCAGAGATGAAAAAGTTAGTCGACCGACGTGTAGCCTCACCTTGCTAGTGCGTTCAGTTTCGATAGCAAAATTCAGTTTCGACAACAAAATTCAGTTTGGACAGTTAGGTTCAGTTTTGACAGTTAAGTTCAGTTTCGATAGTTAAGTTCAGAGATGAGCGGCTGGTGTATTTTACATCTAGCACTTTGTGGTTATGTATTTTACGTCATGTATTGGAGATGCTATTAGATTCCACTCAGGTTAACATTGTTCATTGTCTCTCTTGTCCTGCTTCAGCCTCGGCGTCATACAACTCATCGGAGCTGCTCCAATGACGAAACCCTCCATCACAGCGGAGCAGTACCTCGGGCTCCATCTCCAGACGCCTAAGATCTTCTTCCCCTCCTCCGACAGCAAAGTCAGCCGGAGCATCCTCACCGGCCAACCCAATCACGCTGAGATCGACATGGCTTCGCCAAAGAGGTTGTACACTTGTTGCATCTCTTTTTTACTCTACATGTTATATATATTGTCCACTGAGCACACGGATTTGTTCCTTTAGTTTCTCCTTGAAAGAAAAAACATAGGAATTTTAATTTTCACTTGTCCTCCTTTTCAAATTCCTATTCATGAAGCACAAGACTAAGAGATAGTAGCATAATAGCATTATAACCGTACATTTTCTTGTGGTTTGACTTAATCTCACCATGCTTCTTTGCATCCTGTGATCTTCCAATTGTTGTGAATCAAACACCCAGATTGGCAGAAATCCTGTGTTTTTAAATTCTCTGTTTTGCATGTGCATTCCTATCCTATTCCTGTCTATTTCCTATCCCTGCATTGTTGGAATCCTCCAATTCAAATGAGCCCTTACAGAATTACTTCTGTTACAGATAGTTGTCAAAGAAAACCTTGCGTGGTTTGTCCCGGTCCTGCTGCGTCGTCGTCCACCCCAGCTCAGCTGCTCCAACGACAGAAGGGTCCAGCAGAGCAGGGATCCAGCCTCCAGACTGTCTTTCGCCGCATCAGATCTTCTTCCCTGCCGCTGGCAGCCATGAAAACTGCATTACCATCATCAACCGAGCAGATGACCTCGAGAATTACACGGGTCCGCAAGAGAGGTCGCACTCTTTCGTGTCTGCTTACGTTATGCATCGCTTAATATTACATGCTACTTTATCGTCCTGTTCACCGATTAGACTCTGAGTCAGCTCCAAACTAATGGTCAAACTTGAGTTTTTAAATGGTTGTGGGGTACATATCGGGGCCGCTATCAATAGTATCTATCTACTATCTAGTTAACCTCCGGTGTCTACTATGAGTTTCATGTTGAGTGGGAAACAAACAGTAAAGAAGCCGTTATCTGTATTTATTAACTGAAGCCATTATCTGCCTGCTATTATTGGTTTTGGGTCTATCCACAGGTTGCTACCATCGCTCTGGATTTCTGCATGCACTCCTTACATAATCTCACTATGTTTTATTCCTATGCATGACAGTTATTGTAAACAATGGAACTGAACATGTAGAGCAAAAGAGACGAGCCTTGCGTGGCAATATAATTTCATGCAGACGTCACTCCATGGTAGGCGCAAAGGCAGCCCCCCCTCCACGCATTTCGGATTGTAATCGAGAGGAAGGTATCTGTTCTGAGGGGGATTCAGAAGGAGAAGATAACTCCTATTTACCCCCTGAGGTCTTCGCTCTAACTTGGCATGCTGATGTTGGTTATATCATGCATATGGTGTCTTGCATTGCTTACTTTATACATCAAATATGTCATCTGCTTACTTTAGACATCCTTTGTATGAATGCCATCTGTTTAGTTTATTCATCATTTATGTGAATTATGCAACGCCACCTTGTTTATCCAGGCATCATATATGTGAATTTTGCAATGCCATCCTGCTTAGCCAGTCATCTTATATGTAAATTATATCAGGCCATCTTTTTTTTATATGTTACATTCGTCAACAATGTTAGTACATTCAACCGCTCTTCGTGTGCATCAGCCATTTGACACGGTGATGGCAAATTCTGGAGTGAAAACAAGGTCTTCTGAGCAGACTATGCTATCTGACGAAGCGCATATCTCGCTGGTTACGGATAGCTCCTTAGAGGAGGATTCAGAGATAGATGATCAGTCCTATTCCCCCCCAGGTGTATGCTCTAACTTGGCAGGGTTATGTTGCTCATATCGTGCGTATGGTGTCTCGCATTGCTATGCCATTTGATTAGTTTAGACATGCTTTGTGTGAATGCCACCTGTTCAGTGTCTAATTACCATATATGTGAATTATGCATTGCCATCTTGTTGCAAGACATTATATATGTGAATTATACAATGCTATCTTGTTGCAAAGGCATTATATATGTGAATTATGCAATGCCATGATGTTTAGCCAATCATCATGTATGTGAATTATATCATGCTATCATTTTTTGTATTACGTGTTCCATTTGTCGACAACGTTTGTATATTCAACTACTCTTCCTGTGCATCAGCCATTTGAAGCGGTGATGGAAGTATCTGGAGTGAAAACAAGGTATTCAGAGCAGACAATGCTACCTGTTGAAGCAGACATCTTGCTGGCTACAGAGAGCTCCTCAGAGCAGGATTCAGAGACTGATGACCAGTCCTATTTCCCCCTGAGGTCTATGCTCAAACTTGGCAGGGTTATATTACCCATGTCATGCATGTTGTCTTGCATTGCTTAATTTTTACATCATATATAGATTGCCATCTGCTTACTTGCTTACTATATAAATCATATATTTGAATTATATCATGCCATCATGTTTACAAAGTACATACACATCATCTATCTGAATTATGGCATGGCAACCCATTTAATAAAGACATCATATAGTTATATCATCTCATCCTGTTTAGTGTTTACAGTCAGCATATTTAGAATTATGGCATTCTATCCATGAATGTATGTGAATTATGGCATGCCAACCTATTTAATAAACACATTATATAGTTATGTCATGTCATCCTGTTTACATAGTCTCATATTTTGAACTATGTCTTTCCATCTTTTTTAGTTAGCCATCATAATGTGAAATTGTGTCATGCTATCCTGTTTAGTTAGCCATCATATATGTGAAATTGTTTCATGCTACCCTATTTGGTTAGACAACATAAATATGAATTATTTCATGCCCTCTTTTATTCCCCACTATCCATTGCACCTGTCTATCATACAATGTCTATACTTTCAATTACTTTTCTTGTTTATCAGCCATTTGAATTGGAGAGCGTGATGGCAGTATCTAAGGGAGTAACAACACGGTCTTCAGAAAAGATAGTGCTACCAGTTGATGCAGATAGAACCACGATTGTACTTGCCCAAGGACCAGATCCACCACACATAACCCAGACTCTCGCAGATTATACCCCTACCTAGTTGGACAGAGAACCAGCTACACCCCTTTTAAACCCAACCCCGGTAGATAGTAACCCAGTTCCAGTTGACACAACACCATCTCCACCACAGAGCAACCAAACACGAGCGGTTAGTAAGGGAACTGTAGTGCCCAAAGCACGAGGACCACCACTCTGAATCCCAACTCAACGCTTAAAGGAGAAGAAGATTTGTTCTCAGGTCAGGTTCTGTAGCTATGGTTCATACTCCTTTGCTCTTGCATTACTGTATTTACTCATACCCACTATTTTCAAATTTGAAGGATGGAATTGAAACTCCAATGGCGCAACAGGTATGTTTTAAACCTATTTCTTTAACTGGTTTGCTGTTGTAACCTGCTCTATGTTGATCTCAGTTTCAATTGAATAAACAGTTATGTTCTCATCTCATGCACATTACAAGTGTTGTTATTGCTCTATAGTTACCCACACTTATATTATGTCTATTCTGCTTTGTCTTGAACAAATATTATTTGAACTGTGTCTCTATCTTGATTTGGCAACAAAAACTAGAATGATATAGACCATAAAGTGACCATGGCACATAGATATATGTTTGTTTCATGCTGTTATCCTATCCGCTTTACTACTGAACTCATTTACCAAAATGAGTTTCATATACAACATGGCAAACATGTGATGTGTCTGCTTGTTTCTCTTTTAGAATGCGGACAAAATATTGGAGAACAGTACCGCGTTATCCAATGGTAAAGGAAGTAATGCAGATAAGGTTCAAGATAGTGAGACATCCCTGTTGGTCTCCAAGAAAGCTGATAAAAACTATCTTGACAACAGTGAGGGAACCCAAAAGTCCTGTCTTGATGTAGTGTTCGAGTTACTGGCCACTACTGCTGGCACAAGCTCTTCGAACTCGCTGCCTGAATCAGTTCGTCTTCTTGAGTCTCAACTTCAAGTTGAAAAGCATTGATCAGATGTGCTGCGACAGGAAGCTGAAGGACTGAGGAAGTCCCTACAGAATTCAGATGCATATTTTCTGGTGCAACAGCAAGCGCTGGAGGATTTAAGTGCCAAACAAGAGAAAGTTAATAAGCTTGCTAAGCATCTTGCCAGCATTATGGGTACCCAGGATATTATTTCTTGAGATCTTCTGAAGTGGTTTCAGTTCTGGATTTGTTTTGCTGCGGCGTTTATTTGTGCTGGTCGTCAACTTTGACAACCAGTGTATACGATATGCTGCTTTGTTCCCTATATTTGCACTGGTGGTGAACTTTGATGCCCAGTGGATGTAATACGTGTAACAGCCGTGATAGCCTAGCATAAGTTGCTTGCTTATTCATTTCCTTGTTGTCTTGTTTATTTGTTTGCTTGTAGTCAGTGCTGTTCTTTTTAAAACTAGGCCACAATAACCATGGGCTAATATTTACTGTAGTGACACTGGGCCTCCTACGGGCCGTAGAAATAGTGGGCCTTCTACGGGCCGTAGAAATAGTAGGCCTTCTATGGGCCGTAGAAACAATGGGACTTCTACGGGCCGTAGAAACAATGGGCCTTCTACGGGCCGTAGAAACAATGGGCCTTCTACGGGCCGTAGAAACAATGGGCCTTCTACGGGCCATATCATCAATGGGCCTTATACGGGCCAGATGACCATAACGGGCCATCGTTAATAGGCCATATTTGATGACGCTATGAAAACGGCCCAACGTATTAACGGACCACAAACGGGCCGATGTAACCACAGGCTGAATTTGGCCCACAAGCAGAAAATGACAGTAACGGGCCGTAAGTAAACGAATGCTGGAAATGAGCTCAAGAATAAATGGGCTCTAAGAAGGCCGAAAGATAACATTTCCTGGAAACGGCCCAACTGAATAACGGGCCCTTAATGGGTATAAAGTGATATACTGTTCATTACGGGCCAGTTTCACCACGGGCCGTTAGTGGGTGTAAAGAGAAACACTGTTCATTACGGGCCAGTTTCACCACGGGCCGTTAATAGGCCAAGAGTTACATAGGGACTCATATGGGCCGAAAGACGTCATGGGCCAGAAGTGAAAATGGGCTGGAATCATATTGGTTGGCCCAGATGACGCTACTGGGCCTAATTCGGATAGGGCATAACGGGCCTTGGGTTAGCAGGCTGTAAATGGGCTATATGCGAACAGGTCGTTAACAGGCTTTCCATGGGCTGGCCCGCCACCTTTTGACCAAGTTAAACGGGCCGACCTTTTCACAGGAATGGGCCTCTGTTGGGTCGTGCCATGTGTCGACGTATCATAGGCGCCTTCTGTCCAATGAGTGGATGACATCTGTCCCAACGGTGAGCCGACACGTGTTTCCTCCAGCCAATGATGATTTTACACGTGGAAAATCCCCATTGGTCGGGGCTGTTAACGGGTTATCGGATCAAAAACCCGACCCAATAGCTTAACGGCGTTCCATTACGGTGGATGCCACGTGTCGGTCACCCTTGACGAAAGCAGTTCAGTGACGCGCGATTTATCGTCATGGAAGTGGACACTTCCGTGATGATAATTTTGGTAATGTCATCGAACACTTCTACGATAGCACAGGTATGACTATCTTGATTCTGTCATAAATTTGTCATGGATGTACATGCATGACAAAAAACGCGACCTACAGTGACAAACATGTATCATCACGGAAGTGTATCTTTTTTTTGTAGTGATAGTTGCTTATATTTCAGACAGCAGATTGTTGATTGTTAGTTGGCCGATAGCCTAGTGTTGATGCGAACCGAGCCAATGTGCCGTGTTTTGCACAACTGCTGACAAGTAGGGTAGCACTAACAGTGTTTACAAGTACTTATGTATATGTCAGCGCACAGTTCTCGAACGAGTACTCTATTTCATCAAACACACACTGCTCGTATGATAAACCGTGACAACTTATGTCTTACCATGTCATATTCATGAAAAACTAGTGAGGGCGCATCTGTTTAGGCAACAATTATGATGGTTCTCACATGATTCACGGGCATAGAAAAGTAGCAGCAGTTCCCATAGGCGGATTCAAACAGAGTACTAGCCCAGAGGTCTCGATAACAGGCAAGGTTCGGATAATTAGACACAATCCAAACTACTATTAAACACTAGCTGGGGCAACTATTTCATGCCTCGATCTAGTTTGGGCTGGAAAGAAGATAGACCTTGCCATGAACATCATCGAGGACGTCCGGCGGCAGCTCTATCCTGTGAACCTTCATGAAAATAACCTTGTGGCCTTGCCACTCATAAACTTGTTTGTGGAGGCATGCTAAGTCATCTTCCTGCGTAAGCTTGATAAGAACAGTATGCCTCACAAACAAAAGAGTAGCTTTGAACTTCTTGTGCTTCAGTACACCCTGGACAACAAGCCTGACAATAGTGAGGCTGGAATACAACTCAACATCGGTATAAGCGCAAATGGCTTCCAGGATCCAACAGCCTAAGAACTCTGTTTTCCCAGTGCGTATATTCAGGTCATCCGCCTCATAGCGAGTGACATGTACAACCACACAATCCTTGTCTGCATCAGGGCTCTAATTGAAAAAGAAACAAATTCTGAATTACTTTCTAGTATAAGAAACACAAGTTATTTAAACCACTATGTATAGCATGGCATCGAAGCTAATAAAATTTTGCATTATTCATCACCACATACTTAGATGAAAAACCACAATCGAGTTTGGCAAAGAAGAAAATCACCTTGGGCAGCTTTGCCGAGGGGGGGACACATCCTCGAAGGGGGAAAACTGCTCCTGCAGTGCCACGGGGGCTGTAACTTCAAACAGGGCATTGACCATCATAGTAGTGGCCGTGAGCGTATCTGGGGTCGGCTCGATGGCTGCCTCCATCTTCTTCGAGCTCTCTGTCTCGTGGGGATCAGCCTTCCGCATCACTCCAATATCGACATATCTTTGCCTGGTTCTCCTTGGTCCATCATGAAACTAATGAATACTAGGAGACCACTGAAAGGAAAACACAATCGCAAAGACAATGAAAAAAAAGAGTGAGGATCAGTTACTGCTTTGCAAAAGTTCTTTTTTTTCTCTGAACAAGAATATACCAACATCACGGATCCGCTTACCTTCCATTCATTGGGAGAGAAAAACAGTGGCAGATAAGAGTGTTGCCTTTCGTGAAGACGATGAGGGAGAAGGGGATTCCGCAAAGAGTGAAATGATGGTTTCTTCGTCCGTCAAACTTAGACTGCGGGGAGGTGGGGTTTTGTGATACGATGGCTCGTTACTGCCGCGCTATGACCGGGGTGACTCTCTGCCTGCATACTACCTTCTAATTTGGTGGATGGCATTTGGGCCCGCGCGCTGCATGGCCCGCATGTCGGTGAACAAAAGTATAACGGCATTCAGTAGAAGGAGACGTTTCTATGACCTAGGAGGAGCCAAAAGTGGTAGTGTATCCACTGTACTAGTAGTAATTATTTTTCTGGGTAGCTGTAGAGTGTCTCCACTATACTAGTAGTAATTTTTTCTCTGGGCCCAAGACAAAACAGCCCATCCACCCTAGTAAATAGTAAAATCGATTCAAAAGCCCATATATTTACTTAATGAGAGGCGCTACCCACACCCAGCACACCGGCCCCCCAAAAAACATGGGTGCTCTTCTTCCTCCTCACTCCCACCCACCTCACATCAGCTCGCTCCACTCGTACCCCCAAATTCCTCACCTCACTCCTACAGAAAACCCTAGCTCCCCTTCTTCCTCACTACTACAGAAAAACCCCAGCTCCCCTTCTTCTTCACTCGCACTACAACTAGGCTCGTCATTTGTTACTCTGCTCAAATCTGTGAGCGCAACGCGACGCCCTCAGGGAAAATGGAGTCGGCTGACCTCGGCACCAAGAAGATGAGGCTCCCGCCAGTGGCGACGCCTGTTGTAGATCCCGCACCCGGCAGCGCGGGGAGAAGCGGCGACCCTGCCCCCACCGGATCCCAGGAACCCGTAGAATCTCGGGTGGACCGCATCAGCGATCTCCCGGACACCGTCCTTGGGGAGATCATCTCGCTTATCCCCACCAAGGATTGCTGTCGCACCCAAGTCCTCTCAATTCGGTGGTGCCCTCTATGGCGCGCCGTGCCCCTTAATCTTGTCTGTCGTCAGCTATCTCTCTTCAAAAATTTTGAAATCCCTGGAGCCATCATCTCCTCCCACCAGGGCTCCGTTCAAAGCCTCTATGTCCCGTCATGCTACCTAAGGGAGCACACCATACCCTGCATGATGGACGGCTGGCTAAAATCCCCTGAATTCACAGAACTACAGCTGCTTGAGTTCTACTATATCCCTGGAAATCACCTACCAAATACCGAACGCTATGTACTTGTGCCCTCAACACTGATGTCCATCTCGCGGTTTTCCTCCTCTCTCCACACCGCCTCCTTTGCGTTGTGCTACCTACCAGACAATCTGGTACTAAACCTTCGACTCCCATTTTTCAAGAAACTTTCACTTGTGCGGGTTCGTATATCGGAGGCCTCATTGCACAGCATCATCGACTCCAGTTGCCCTGCCCTGGAGTGCTTGGTGCTTGTTTTCACAGTTAGAATCGGTTGTCTCCAAATAAAGTCGCCAAACCTTGTAAGAATTGGAATTTGTTTTGATGAAGGCAGCTCATCATTCAAGATGCCCCTTCACTTCAAAGGTTGATCCTTGATTCTAGTTATTCACCGTTGCAAATAACCGTCCTCTCTGCGCCTAAACTAGAGACCTTGGGTGTAATACATGATCTCTGTGCTCATTTCAATATGGTGTTTGGCTCCACAGTTGTTCAGGTTCTTTATATTATCATCTACACTTGTAACCATAAGATGCATTTTTAATTTCTGCACATAAGTTATATATCATCTTGGAGTACACATTTTGTACTAACATTATGTTCTATGCTTAATGAAGAGTTTCTCCATGGATGGCCTATCAATGGTGCTGGATTCTGACAAGATCTTATATATCCAAATGAATAGTTTTGATCTGAACAAGATTATTGGCTTGCTGCAATGCTTTCCATGTCTGGAGAAATTGCATCTAAAGGTGATAATTTCACGCACATTGGAAGCCCGCTTATAGTGTACTAGAATTAACCGTTCAGTTGTTGCTCTTTTGACACTCTTTTTTTAGACCTTAACTGTTTTCAATCTTCATGTCTATTTAGGCAACGAGACGGGGTAAGAAAGTTATAACCAATCGGTGGATTCATAAGCACCGGGATTTTCTCACTTCTCATGACATTTGATTGAAGACAATAATGCTACAACGATATGTAGCCAACCGTGCAAACACTATATTTGTCACATTCTTCTTGCTGAATGCGAGGTTACTATTGTCCATCAGGCTTAAGTTTGTCAGCAACATGGTTTTGACGGATGGGTATGTCGAAGAAAAAAAAAGGAGTTTCAGGTGGGAAAAAGAGCTTCTGAACATGTCGGGCTTCTATTTACAATATATTGTGGTCATAATCCAGTAAATTTTATGACCCAGGATGTTCATTCTATGGACCTGACCGATCCATTTGACCGTGACTGCCGAAAATTGTGCTGGAGTTAGATGTTGTTGCCCTTTTCAACCTGGGTTTTGTCTAAACCCGATGAACAATTAACCCTCGTGCTTTTGTACAGTTTGTAAGCTGGAGTTTGATGTTCTTGCCCTTTTCAACTCGGCTGTGACTGTCATATTTTCTTTGAAACAAAGCAAATGGCTTGCCATTTGTTTAATTTAGAGTGAGATATTGTAACAAATCCCAACCAAGGGAAATAACATCACTCTCGCCGGCTGCATGAGATCACTATGCATTACATAAGCCAAGTGATTAGCCCCCACTAGCACCCACAAACTTATTTTGAACTAGCACATCAAATGGGCTGTAAATTTTCATAGGAAAGGCTGCATAACCGTGAAAGATTTGGATTCTAACATTTGGGACCCACGAGGAAATAGCCTATCCAAGGTGGTGTCGACATAATAGCAAGTCAACAAACGATTCTGCCTACTAGCCGTTGGATTGACATCAAACCTCTGTCGTGTATTTTCTATCTCTTGTCTTCTTCCTCCAGCCGCCCAAACCAAACCACCCTGTCGGCTCCGCCTGCTCCCGCCTCCCATGGCTGGTTGCGCCTCCGCCGCCCTACCGTACCCTTCAATGTTGGCCAGTCCATCCCTCTATTCCCCCACACATCCTGTTATTCTCCAGCGACGTCAGCCCCAACACGCACCCGCACCCGAACCAGTCAACACTCGTACTCCCCTCCGCCTGCGACTGGACCGACGCATCTTCCACGGCTCCTGTTCGTTCCGTCCGAGGCCTCGCCGTCGTCCTCCGCCTTGGTTCGCTCACCGTGCGTGGTGCGCCGCCCTCTTGCCTTGTCAACATCGTCAACAACCCAAGGTCAAAAAAAACATCGTCAACAACCGAGAGGAACAAGGAGATGACTGTATGTGGAGAGGATGACAGTAGGGACCCACCAGCGTCTTGGCAGTATGCAAGCAAGTGCCTCATTATTACAAGCCCAAAAAATGGTTCCTCCTAATGGTTGGACATCTGGGGCTCACGCCATTGTCAACGTAGTCAATAAAAGAGAGAATTACACTACGAGCGGCTGACACCAGGGACCCAGCAGTTTTTTAGGAACAAGCAGTTGTTATTTATACTAGTTTTATCGACGGATCAGGGTAATACGGGGCTCTGTGGGGGCTGTGGCCCGTCTAGCCAAGGTTTTATTTATGTTTACCACATCATGTGCCCAGTTGTGTTTTTTTGTTGCTGAAAATGGCTAGCCCAGTTCTAATTTTTTTAAAGAAATACTCAAACGAGGCCTACTTGCTTTATCAACACTGCTGGGCTGCAAATCTTTCAAGACGAGGAGAGTTTCATTCGGTTTGCCTAGAAATGGGCTATACATTTTTCAAACAAATCAAACCGGGAATTAGTTTCAAATTTTTTTTCATTACAAGATTTAAATTCCATTGATTTTTATGCGTGGACAATTATTTGGATTTTATATTTATATAAATTGTATTCTCAATATAGTTTGAATGTGACTCAATTATTTCAGGATTAAAACGAATTGACCGCACCGAAATATGCAAAATATCGTATAATTTTTAACCGTGGCCATAATATGGGGTGTAATGCTAAGAAAAAGAAGATGGGCTCCAAAAAAATCTTAAGAATTAGCAAATGGGTCGTAAATTATTAGAAATAATGGCTGATGGGATGTATGATGTTTTCCACAAATTTGAGGCTGACTTGTGCGCCTACTATAGGTTGACGTGTATGCTTTCCTAAAAAAAGGTTGACGCACACGCAATGTCATGTCAACTTAGTCAACACACGAGAGCAGTGACTGTTGGATGTCCATCCAACGGTCGTCGTGCTTCTTCAATCTCTGTTCTTCCTGCTCCAGCCGCTCAAATAAGCCCCGGTGGGACTGCCTGCTCCCTCCTCCCACTGCAGCCTATGCTACCACGCAGGCCTCACCGCCCCATCGTACTCCCATCGCTCGCCTAGCCATCCCTCTACTCACCCACACATGCTGTACTTATCTAGCGACAGCAGGCGAACCAGTAAACCCCCGTACTCCTCTCCGCATGGGAAACAACTGCCGAGCCTTCCCTGGCTCCGTGTCGTTCCCTTCCTAGGCCTCGTCGTCGTCCACCGCCCTTGTGCTCTCAGCGTGGCATGGTCAACGTGGTCAGTGAAAGACATCCATCAGAAGTGGACTATACATGGAGAGGCCGGCAGCTGGGTCCACGGCCGCACACAAGGAAATGCCTCCTTATTACGTGCAAAATAATGATTCCTCCACCTGACAGCTAGGACCCACCGGAAGGGCCTTTGTATTTCACAAAAAAATCCCCCGCTGACAGGTCGGACCCACCAGCTATATCTTCGCACGCAAGGAAGTGCCTCCTTATTACGCACAAAAAAATGAATACCCCCCTGCTAGCTGGGACCCACCATAGTGGGAGGCTGACTTGTGGTCCTACTAAGTTGACGGGGACAGAGGGCTTTGTCAACTTAGTCAATATGAATGATTCTAGCTCCAGTGCCCGTACGATGTCCATCCAACACCGTAGTGCTTCTTCAACCTCTAGTCTTCTTGCTCCAGCCGCTGAAACCAGCACCAATCGTGCCGCGTGCTCCTGTCTCCCATGGCCGGCTGTGATGCCGCGGAGGCCTCACCGCCCCCTACTACTCCCACCGCTGGCCAGGCCATCCACTCACCCACACCCCCTATTATTCTGCGGCGACGGGAGCCTCACACCGCAACCGAACCAATGAACCCTTGTACTCCTCTCCGCGTGGGCTTCCACTGCCGCGTCTTCCCCGGCTCCACATCGTCCCCTTCCTAGGCCTCGTAGTCGTCCACCGCCCTGGTGCTCTCGGGGCGGTGTGGTCAACATGGTCAAGGAACGACTTCCATCGGAAGAGTACTGTACGTGGAGAGGTTGACAGCTGGGTCCACGGCAGCAACAAGGAAGTGCCTCCTTGTTATGTGCAAAATAATGATTCCTCCACGTGACTGCAGGGACCCACCGGATGGGCCATCATATTTCATGAAAAAACATTTCCCCCCTGACTGCTGGGACCCACCAGCTACATCTTCGCATGCAAGGAAGTGCCTCCATATTACGGGCAAAAAAAATGATTCGCCCCCTGACTGCTGGGACTCACCATCTACATCTTCGCATGCAAGGAAGTGCCTGACAGTCGGGACCCACTTGGTCAAAGCATACGTAGCGTCGTCATTCTGGTCACGAACGTGTACGTACATACTGGTCGATGTAGAGGCACGCACGTGTCGTAGTAGAGGCGCGCATGTAGCATGTACACATATGTACAGCGGCCAGGGTGCAACAAAGAAAATACGGCCACGTACGTACGTACAGGTGGGGTCTCGAATGCCTACTCGCGCATACGTACGACCAGGGCTCGTGTACATGGATGGGTCGGAACGGAGAAACTGCGTCGTCGTCGTGTTCATGGGGAGCCAACCGGCTGGGTCGGAACAGAATGCGTTGTCGTGTTCAACGGGAGGGCTTGGACAGAACAACCGATGGAAACGAGGCTTGGCGTACCGCGGAACGGAGGAAACGGCCTTGTGTTCGACCGGCCACGGTCGAAACGGGATCTTGTTCATCGGGAGGGGTTTGGCGTACCGCAAAACGGAGGAAACGGACTTCTGTTGGACCTCCTATGGTCGAAACTAGGTCCTGTTGATCGGGAGGGGTGTGGCGTACCGCAAAACGGAGGAAACAGACTTGTGTTGGAGCGCTACGGTCGAAATGGGGGTCCTGTTCATCGGGAGGGGTGTGTTGGAGCACTACTGTTCAACCAGCCCTCTCCACGGGGTCTTGTTCAACCACCCCTCCACGGGCTACTGTTCATCCAGCCCTCCACCAGCTACTGTTCAACTAGCCATCCACCGGCTACTGTTCAACCTTCCCTCCACGGTGTCCTGTTCATCTAGCCCTCCATGGGGTCCTGTTCATCCACGCCCAACTCGCTCGATCAATCGGGGTCCTGTTCATCCAACGGCAACACCACAGGGTCATGTTCATCCAACCCCCACAGGGAATTGTTCATCCAAACCCCCCAACAATGCTCACTATTCATCCAGAGGCAGCATCGATCGGCTTCAGCTAGCAGCAGTAGCAAAGGAATCGCTCGATTGGGTTCAGTGAACAACCATCGACCGATCGCTCGGGTTCAGTAACGCGTAGCCTGAAGTGCAATTGCTCAGGTTCAGTAGGCGAACGCCTCGCTCGGGTTCAGTTAGAGCCCAATTCCTCGCACCCACGAGCGTGCGTGTAAGAGAGAAACACGCAAACCTCCGTGCATCGCTCGGCCCCGACCACCCACGGTAACCGGGAACACCCCGATATTTTCCTCGCCCTCGCTTCTACCATGGTTTTTTTTTCCGTCATGGACGGCCCAAAGAATGTCATGCAGCTGCGTCTCTGGCCCGCCCAGGATGAAAAGCCCATTTTCTGTCATGATTTTTTGTCATAGAAGTAGGAGCCCACCACATCTATGATGATACCGGGTTTTGTCACAATTATCGTCATAGAAGTGTCATAAGTATGACAGAAAAAATTTCGTTCAGCCCAAAATGTCACGGATGTGCCTTTTTTTTGTTGTGCCCCCAACAACACTCACTGTTCATCCAGAGGCAGCATCGATCGACTTCAGTTAGCAGCAGTAGCGAAGGAATCGCTCGATCAGGTTCAGTTAACAACCATCCATCGATCGCTCGGGTTCAGTAACGCGTAGTGTGTAGTGCAATCGCTCGGGTTCAGTAGGCGAACGCCTCGCTTAGGTTCAGTTAGAGCCTAACGCCTCGCATCCACGCGCGTGCGTGTACGAGAGAAACGTGCAAACCTCCATGCATCACTCTGCCCCGACCACCCCCCGTAACCGGGAACACCCCGATATTTTCCTCACCCTTGCTTCTATCATAGTTTTTTTCATCATGGATGGCCCAAAGAATGTCATGCAGCTGCGTCTCCGGCCCGCCCAGGACGAAAAGCCCATTTTCTATCATGATTTTTTGTCAAAGAAGTAGGAGCCCACCACATCTATGATGATATCGGGTTTTGTCACAATTATCGTCATAGAAGTGTCATAAGCATGACAGAAAAATTCGTTCGGCCCAAAATGTCACGGATGTATCTTTTTTTTGTAGTGGGACATCCTGACTTGAACCGGGCGACGGATGCTCAAATTGATGCGGAGCGCGAGGATGTCGCTACCATCGAGGCCCTCCTGCAGGCGGAACCAGGCGTCCTGGACTTGAACCGGGTGGTGCTCTCGTCCGCACAGAGCGTCCGCACGCTCCACGTGAATGAGTAGCTGGAGGCCGAGGATAACCACGGTGCGGAGACACACGTCGGCAGCTATGGCTAGTTCATGCCGGCAGCCAATGACGATGAGGTCGTCTCGTTTCGCGAGCAGTGATAGTTTTTCTTTATGTTGTTGTTTTTAGGGATCTTTTGCTATGTAAAAACTTATATTTATGCAAGTCGCTTGACTTTCGTCATTTGGGTCAGTCGACCATTTTAGGCGGTTGGATGAATATCCTACATCTCCTGACTCTTCTTCCTCACCTCTTCTTCTTCTCCAATAGACCACCGCACGTGTCGTACGGATCTTCCCCAACATGCAGTTGGATAAACATACTGTATGAACAAAAATTATGTGTCAGCGGTAGGATGGCTGAGTTTGGTTTGATCACATGCGGTAGCTCGTGTCAGTGAGGGTGCATTCCCTTGATTGGGTTTGCGGCATGCAGGAGTGACTGTGTGAGGGTGCGGTGCGACCGCGACAGCTGTGCGCTAGTGTATCTCCTTTTCATTTTGAAAACTTTAGGCAAGCTTGGCAAAAATGTGTGGCGAAGTATGGCAATGCAAGGCCTAGACCCAAACAGGATACAAGTATGAACTACTTGTGTTAAAAAAGAAAGGCGGGGTTTTCCTTCGCGGGATTGATCGATACAAATCCTTGTTTTACGTGTCAATTAATGTGTTTTTTTTCTCCAACGCCAAAAGAGCTAACCATCTCACTCCTCATCGCTTCATTAATGCAGTGCCATGCAAACCAACCTTCTCACTTTCGTATGCATGCAAGGGTATTTAATGTCCTTGGTTGCTAGTATGAGGCAAACCCTGAGGGAGTCCTGGACTAGGGGGTGTCCGGATAGCCGAACTATCATCATCGGCCGGACTCCAAGACTATGAAGATACAAGATTGAAGACTTCGTCCCGTGTCCGGATGGGACTTTCCTTGGCGTGGAAGGCAAGCTTGGCAATACGGATATGTAGATCTACTACCGTTGTAACTGACTCTGTGTAACCCTAGCCCTCTCCGGTGTCTATATAAACCGGAGGGTTTTAGCCCGTAGGACACAACAACAATCATACCATAGGCTAGCTTCTAGGGTTTAGCCTCCTTGATCTCGTGGTAGATCCACTCTTGTACTACCCATATCATTAATATCAATCAAGCAGGAGTAGGGTTTTACCTCCATCGAGAGGGCCCGAACCTGGGTAAAAACATCGTGTCCCTTGTCTCCTGTTACCATCCGCCTAGACGCACAGTTCGGGACCCCCTACCCGAGATCCGCCGGTTTTGACACCGACAAACCCCATCAATTTTGCCTCGATTGGTGTTAGTGGCCTTTTGTAAATTGTAATTTTGATATACTAGGCTTGTGTACAAAAAATGGAGGTAGTAACTATTTGACTTCCTTCCCCATTGCGGTGACGTCGACGATATCTCTAAATTTGTGGTTTGGCGAAGTGCGTTCGACGGAGAACACCATTGAGAGACACCATGGTAAGTCGTTCACAAGTGCCGCCTGCAAGCAGAGACAATCGCCTTATTTGCATCCAGGAAGTCCGTTGAACCAAAGGACATTTAAATGTACTAGTACTACATGTTGGAAATATGCCCTAGAGGCAATAATAAAATGGTTATTATTGTATTTCCTTGTTCATGATAATTGTCTATTGTTCATGCTATAATTGTATTAACTGGAAACCGTAAAACATGTGTGAATACATAGACCACAACATGTCCCTAGTGAGCCTCTAGTTGACTAGCTCATTGATCAATAGATGGTTATGGTTTCCTGACCATGGAAATAGCATGTCATTGATAACGGGATCACATCATTAGGAGAATGATGTGATGGACAAGACCCAATCCTAAGCATAGCACAAGATCGTATAGTTCGTTTTGCTAGAGCTTTTCTAATGTCAAGTATCGTTTCCTTAGACCATGAGATTGTGCAACTCCCGGATACCGTAGGAATGCTTTGGGTGTACGAAACGTCACAACATAACTGGATGGCTATAAAGGTGCACTACAGGTATCTCCGAAAGTGTCTATTGGGTTGGCACGAATCGAGACTGGGATTTGTCACTCTGTGTGACGGAGAGGTATCTCTGGGCTCACTCGATAATGCATCATCATAATGAGCTCAATGTGACTAAGGAGTTAGTCACGGGATCATGCGTTACGGAACGTGTAAAGAGACTTGCCGGTAACGAGATTGAACAAGGTATTGGGATACCAATGATCAAATATCGGGCAAGTAACGTACCGATTGACAAAGGGAATTGTATACGGGATTGATTGAATCCCCGACATCATGGTTCATCCGATGAGATCATCGTGGAACATGTGGGAGCCAACATGGGTTTCCAGATCCCACTATTGGTTATTGTCCAGAGAGCTGTCTCGGTCATGTCTGCATGATTCCCGAACCCATAGGGTCTACACACTTAAGGTTTTGTGACGCTAGAGTTGTTATGGGAATTAATGTGCAGTTATGAAATGTTGTTTGGAGTCCCGGATGAGATCCCGGACATCACGAGGAGTTCTGGAATGGTCCGGAGGTAAAGATTTATATATGGGAAGTCCTATTTTTGCCACCGGAAAATGTTCGGGATTTTTCGGTATTGTACCGGGAAGGTTCTAGAAGGTTCCGAAGTGGGGCCCACCTGCATGGAAGGACCCACGTGAACATGGGTAGTGGGGGCATGTCCCCACACCACTGGTCAAGGCGCACCAAGATCCCCCCTTAGAAGGAATAAGATCATATCCCGAAGGGATAAGATCAAGATCCCTAAAAAGGGGGGATAACAATCGGTGGGGAAGGAAATGGTGGGATTTCTTTCCTCCCACCTTTGCCAACACCCCAATGGACTTGGAGGGCAAGAAACCAGCCCCCTCCACCCCTATATATAGTGGGGAGGCGCATGGGAGCTTCACCCCTTGCCCCTGGCGCAGCCCTCCCCCTCTCCAACTCCACCTCCTCCTCAGTAGTGCTTGGCGAAGCCCTGCCGGAGAACTGCAAGCTCCACCACCACGCTGCCATGCTGCCGGAGCTCTCCCTCAACTTCTCCTCTCCCCTTGCTGGATCAATAAGGAGGAGACGTCCCCGGGCTGTACGTGTGTTGAACGCGGAGGCACAGTCCGTTCGGCGTTAGATAGGATCTTCCGCGATTTGGATCGCCGCCAGTATGACTCCCTCATCCGCGTTCTAGTGACACTTCTGCTTAGCAATCTTCAAAGGTATGAAGATGATCATCCTCTACCTCTCTTGTTGCTAGAATCTCCATAGATTGATCTTGGTGATGCGTAGAAAATTTTGAATTATTGCTACGTTCCCCAAAAGTGGCATCATGAGCCAGGTCTATGCGTAGATTCTATGCACGAGTAGAACACAAGTAGTTGTGGGCGTTGGTTTGTTCAATATGCTTACCGTTACTAGTATCTTGATTTGGCGGCATTGTGGGAGGAAGCGGCCCGAACCGACCTTACACGTACGCTTACGTAAGACAGGTTCCCACCGACTGACATGCACTTGTTGCATAAAGGTGGCTAGCGGGTGCCAGTCTCTCCCACTTTAGTCGGATCGGATACGATGAAAAGGGTCCTTATGAAGGGTAAATAGCAATTCGCATATCACCGTTGTGGATTTTGCGTAGGTAAGAAACGTTCTTGCTAGAAACCTATAGCAGCCACGTAAAACATGCAACAACAATTAGAGGATGTCTAACTTGTTTTTGCAGGGTATGCTATGTGATGTGATATGGCTAAAAGAATGTGATGAATGATATGTGATGTATGAGATTGATCATGTTCTTGTAATAGGAATCACGACTTGCATGTCAATGAGTATGACAACCGCCAGGAGCCATAGGAGTTGTCTTAATTTCTTGTACGACCTGCGCGTCATTGAAAATGCCATGTAATTACTTTATTTTATTGCTAACTGTTAGCCATAGTAGTAGAAGTAATAGTTGTCAAGACAACTAAATGAAGACACGATGATGGAGATCATGATGATGGAGATCATGGTGTCATGCCGGTGATGAAGGTGATCATGCCACGCCTAAAAAATGGAGATCAAAGGTGCAAGACGATATTGGCCATATCATGTCACTTTATGATTTGCATGTGATGTTTGTCATGTTTACATCTTGTTTGCTTAGAACGACTGTAGCATAAATAAGATAATCCCTCACTAATATTTCAAGAAAGTGTTCCCCCTAACTGTGCACCATTGCGAAAGTTCTTTGTTTTGAAGCACCACGTGATGATCGGGTGCGATAGATTCTAACGTTCGCATACAGCGGGTGTAAGCCAGATTTACACATGCAAAACACTTAGGTTGACTTGACGAGCCTAGCATGTACAGACATGGCCTCGGAACACAAGAGACTGAAAGGTCAAACATAAGTCATATAGTAGATACGGCCAACATGAAGATGTTCACCGATGATGACTAGTCCGTCTCACGTGATGATCAGACACGGCCTAGTTGACTCGGATCATGTATCACTTAGATGACTAGAGGGATGTCCATCTGAGTCGGAGTTCATTAAATTAGATGAACTTAATTATCATGAACATAGTCAAAAGGTCTTTGCAAATTATGTCGTAACTTGCACTTTAGTTCTACTGTTTTAGATATGTTCCTAGAAAAATTTAGTTGAAAGTTGATAGTAGAAATTATGCGGACTAGGTCCATAAATTGAGGATTGTCCTCATTGCTACGCAGAAGGCTTATGTCCTTAATGCACCGCTCGGTGTGCTAAACCTCGAACGTCGTCTGTGGATGTTGCGAGCATCTGACATATATGTTTTGATGACTATGTGATAGTTCTGTTGGGGAACGTAGTAATTTCAAAAAAATTCCTACGCACACGCAAGATCATGGTGATGGCATAGCAACGAGAGGGGAGAGTGTTGTCTACGTACCCTCGTAGACCGTTAAGCGGAAGCGTTATGACAACGCGGTTGATGTAGTCGTACGTCTTCACGAATCGACCGATCCAAGCACCGAACGTACGGCACCTCCGTGTTCAGCACACGTCCAGCTCGATGACGTCCCCCGGACTCCAATCCAGCGAAGCGTCGGGGATGAGTTCCGTCAGCACGACGGTGTGGTGACGATGATGATGTTCTACCGGCGCAGGGCTTCGCCTAAACTCCGCGACGATATGACTGAGGTGGAATATGGTGGAGGGGGGCACCGCACACGGCTAAGGAACGATCCGTAGATCAACTTGTGTGTCTATGGGGTGCCCCCCGCCCCCTTATATAAAGGGGAAGAGGAGGAGGGGCCGGCCAAGGGGGAGGCGCGCCCTAGGAGGGGGAAACCCTACTCCAAGTAGGTTTGCCCCCTCCCTTTCCTATTAGGAGTAGGAGAGGGAAGGAAGAGAGGGGAGGGAAGAAGGAAAGGGGGAGGCGGCCCCCCTCCCAATTCGGATTGGGCTTGGGGGGGGCGCCCCCTCCTTTGCTCCTTCTCCCTCCCTTCCACTAAGGCCCAATAAGGCCCATATACTTACCGGGGGGTTCCGGTAACCTCCCGGAACTCCGGTATAGTCCCAATCTCATCTGGAACCTTTCCGGTGTCCAAATATATCCGTCCAATATATCAATCTTTATGTCTCGACCATTTTGAGACTCCTCGTCATGTCCGTGATCACATCTGGGACTCCGAACAACCTTCGGTACATCAAAACTTATAAACTCATAATAAAACTGTCATCGTAACGTTAAGCGTGCGGACCCTATGGGTTCGAGAACTATGTAGACATGACCTAGAACTATTCTCGGTCAATAACCAATAGAGGAACCTGGATGTTCATATTGGTTCCCACATATTCTACAAAGATCTTTATCGGTCAAACCGCATAACAACATACGTTGTTCCCTTTGTCATCAGTATGTTACTTGCCCGAGATTCGATCGTCGGTATCCAATACCTAGTTCAATCTCGTTACCGGCAAGTCTCTTTACTCGTTCCGTAATACATCATTTCATAACTAACTCATTAGTTACAATGCTTGCAAGGCTTAGGTGATGAGTATTACTGAGAGGGCCCAGAGATACCTCCGACAATCGGAGTGACAAAACCAAATCTCGAATTATGCCAACTCAACATGTACCTTTGGAGACACCTGTAGAGCACCTTTATAATCACCCAGTTACGTTGTGACGTTTGGTAGCACACAAAGTGTTCCTCCGGTAAACGGGAGTTGCATAATCTCATAGTTGAAGGAACTTTGTATAAGTCATGAAGAAAGCAATAGCAACATACTAAACAATCAAGTGCTAAGCTAACAGAATGGGTCAAGTCAATCACATCATTCTCCTAATGATGTGATCCCATTAATCAAATGACAACACATGCCTATGGTTAGGAAACATAACCATCTTTGATTAATGAGCTAGTTCAAGTAGAGGCATACTAGTGACACTATGTTTGTCTATGTATTCACACATGTATCATGTTTCCGGTTAATACAATTCTAGCATGAATAATAAACATTTATCATGATATGAGGAAATAAATAATAACTTTATTATTGCCTCTAGGGCATATTTCCTTCAAGTTCAGTAATGTTAAATGGTTTAGAATTGAGGCGCCGAAGACGATTTTGAAACGTCACAGAACATATGAGATGTTCAAAGGGCTGAAATTGGGATTTCAGGCTCGTGCCCACGTCAAGAGGTATGAGACCTCTAACGAGTTTCGTAAGCCTGCAAACTAAGGGAGAAAAGCTCAATCATTGAGCATGTGCTCAGATTGTCTAAGTACTACAATCACTTGAATCGAGTGGGAGTTAATCTTCCTTAAGAGATAGTGATGGTTCTCCAAAGTCACTGCCACCAAGCTACTAGACCTTCGTGATGAACTATAACATATCAGGGATAGATATGATGATCCTTGAGCTATTCACGATGTTTGACAGTGCGAAAGTAGAAATCAAGAAGAAGCATCAATTGTTGATGGTTAGTGAAACCACTAGTTTAAAGAAGGGCAAGGGCAAGAAGGGATACTTCATGAAACGGCAAAACAGTTGCTGCTCTAGTGAAGAAACCCAAAGTTTGAACCCAAACCCAAGACTAAGTGCTTCTGTAATGAGGGGAACGGTCACTGAAGCAGAACTACCCTAGATACTTGGTAGATGAGAAGGCTGGCAAGGTCGACAGAAGTATATTGGATATACATTATATTAATGTGTACTTTACTAGTACTCCTTGTAGCACCAGGGTAATATATACCAGTTCAGTTGCTAAGTGTTAGTAAATCAAAATAAAAGGCTACGGAATAAACGGAGACTAGCTGAAGACGAGGTGACGATATGTGTTGGAAGTATTTTCCATGGTTGATGTCATCAAACATTGCACGCTCCCTCTACCATCGGGGTTGGTGTTAAACCTAAATAATTGGTTTTTGGTGTTTGCGTTGAGCATAGACATGATTGGATTATGTTTATCGCAATACGATTGTTCAGTTAAGGAGAATAATGGTTATTCTGTTTATTTGAATGGTTTATTGAATCTCGATCGTAGTGATACACATGTTCATGCCAAAAGATATAAGATAGTAATGATAGTACCACCTACTTGTGGCACTGCCATTTGAGTCATATTGGTATAAAACACATGAAGAAGCTCCATGTTGATGGATCTTTTGGACTCACTCGTTTTTTGAATAGTTTGAGACATGCGAACCATGTCTATTGGTATGTACGCATGAAGAAACTCCATGTAGATGGATCGTTTGGACTCACTTGATTTTGAATCACTTAAGACATGCAAATCATACCACATGGGCAAGATGGCTGAAAAGCCTCGTTTTCAGTAAGATGGAACAAGAAAGCAACTTGTTGGAAGTAATACATTTTGATGTGTGCAGTCCAATGAGTGCTGAGGCACGTAGTGGATATCGTTATGTTCTTACTTCATAGATGATTTGAGTAGATGCTGAGTATATTTACTTGATGAAACACAAGTCTGAATTATTGAAAGGTTCAAGTAATTTCATAGTGAAGTTGAAGATCATCGTGACAAGAGGATAAAATGTCTATGGTATGATCATAGAGATGAGTATCTGAGTTATGAGTTTGGTATACAATTAAGACATTGTGGAAATTGTTTCACAACTAATACCGCCTGGAACACCATAGTGTGATGGTGTGTCCGAACATCATAGCTCCACCCTATTGGATATGGTGCATACCAGGATGTCTCTTATCCAATTACCACTATCGTTTATCGGTTAGGCATTAGAGACAACCGCACTCACTTCAAATAGGGCACCACGTAATTCCGTTGAGATGACAGCGTATGAACTATGGTTTAGAGACACCTAAGCTGTCATTTCTTAAAAGTTTGGGGCTGTGACGCTTATGTGGAAAAGTTTTAGCCTAATAAGCTCAAACCCAAAGCGGATAAATGCATCTTCATAGGACACCCAAAGCAGTTGGGTATACCTCCTATTTCAGATCCGGAAGCAAAAGTGATTGTTTCTAGAAACGGGTCCTTTCTCGAGGAAAAGTTTCTCTTGAAAGAATTGAGTGGGAGGATGGTGGAGACTTGATGAGGTTATTGAACCATCACTTCAACCAATCTGTAGCAGGGCACAGGAAGTTGTTCCTGTGGCGCCTACACCAGTTGAAGTGGAAGCCGATGATAGTGATCATGAAACTTCGGATCAAGTCACTACCAAACCTCGTAGGTTGACAAGGACGTGTACTGCTTTAGAGTGGTACGGTAATCCTGTCTTGGAGGTCATGTTGCTAGACAACAATGAACCTACAAGCTGTGCAGAAGCGATGGTGGGCCCGGATTCCGACAAATGGCTCGAGGCCATAAAATCCGAGAGAGGATCCATGTATAAAACAAAGTGTAGACTTTGGAAGAACTACTTGATGGTCATAAGGCTGTTAGGTAGAGATGGATTTTAAAAGGGAAAACGGACAATGATGGTAAGTGTCACCATTAAGAAAGCTTGACTTGTCGCTAAGATATTTTCCGACAAGTTCAAGGAGTTGACTACGATGAGACTTTCTCACTCGTAGCGATGCTAAGAGTCTGTTGAAATTATATTAGCAGTTCCTGCATTATTTATGAAATCTTGGAGATAGGATGTCAAAACATTGTTTCCTCAACGATTTTCTTGAGGAAAGGTTGTGTGTGATACAACCAGAAGGTTTTGTCAATCCTAAAAGATGCTAACAAGTATGCTAAGCTCCGGCAATCCTTCTAAGGACTAGAGTAAGCATCTCGGAGTTGGAATATACGCTTTGATGAGATGATCAAAGATTTTGGGTTTATACAAAGTTTATGAGAAACTTGTATTTCCAAAGAAGTGAGTGGGAGCACTATAGCATTTCTGATGAGTATATGTTGTTGACATATTGTTGATCGGAAATGATGTAGAATTTCTGGAAAGCATATAGGGTTATTTGAAAAGTGTTTTTCAATGGAAAACCTGGATTAAGCTACTTGAACATTGAGCATCAAGATCTATAAGGATAGATCAAAATCGCTTGATAGTACTTTCAAATGAATACGCACCGTGACAAGATTTTGAAGGAGTTCAAAATAGATCGGCAAAGAAGGAGTTCTTGGCTGTGTTATAAGGTGTGAGTATTGAGTAAGACTCAAGACCTGACCACGGCAGAAGAGAGAGAAAGGACGAAGGTCGTCCCCTATGCTTTAGACGCAGGCTCCACAGTATGCCATGTTGTGTACCGCACCTGAAGTGTGCCTTGCCATGAGTCAGTCAAGGGGTACAAGAGTGATCCAGAAATGGATCATAGGATAGCGGTCAAAGTTATCCTTAGTAACTAGTGGACTAAGGAATTTTCTCGATTATGGAGGTGGTAAAAGAGTTCGTCGTAAAGGGTTACGTCGATACAAACTGTGATACTAATCTAGATGACTATGAGTAGTAAACCGGATTCATATAGTAGAACAGTTATTTGGAATAGCTCCAAATAGTGCGTGGTAGCTGCATCTACAAGATGACATAGAGATTTGTAAAGCACACACGAATCTGAAAGGTTCAGACCCGTTCACTAATAACCTCTCTCACAAGCGAGATATGATCAAAACCCATGGGTGTTGGATTAATTACAATCACATAATGATGTGAACTAGATTATTGACTCTAGTGCAAGTGGGAGACTGTTGAAAATATGCCCTAGAGGCAATAATAAAATGGTTATTATTGTATTTCCTTGTTCATGATAATTGTCTATTGTTCATGCTATAATTGTATTAACTGGAAACCGTAATACATGTGTGAATACATTGTAACATCCCAAAATTCCCATTTGGAATGTTTTACAATTATAGCTAAGCATCTATGCATATTGTTTGAAATTGAGTGGCATTTGAATTATTCTAGAGGCTTTTGAGTTTACTGAATTTGGATTCAAATTGGCAAATGAAATTCTTTCAAATCAATGCCTGACCAATACTTGAGCAAAAGTATGAGAGGAGTAAACATGACACTCCAAAAATGTCAGAAGAAAATTATTGCCAAAAAGTTTGAATTCAAATTTGAATTTTATTTGGGATTTTCCAGAAAGTGTTTTTTTTAGTTTGAGTTTTGCCCCTGGAAAAATGTCCACGTTGTAGGATTAATTCCCCTGAGAATTTTGATATATATATATATATATATATATATATATATATATATATATATATATATGTCCTATATAAAAATAATATATATGTTTCTATTTTTTTTCTCCTGTCTAATTCAAAAAAAAGGAAAACCCCAGGAGCCAGCCAGGCCAACCGGCCCAGCCAGCGCCGAGCGCCACTCACCAGCGGGCCAGGCGCAGCCCACCAACGCCGAACCGGCCTGCCCCCAGCGCCCCGTGCCCGACCCCTCTCCCCCTCGGTCGCCCGACCGAACCCTCTCCTCTCTCTCTCGCTGATGCCCCAGGCCCGCCCTCATCTCTTTCCCCTCGCCCACGTCTCGCCGCGCCAAAGCGCGACCGCCGCCGCCCATCGCCGCGATCTTCCCAGGATCACGATCCCGCGTTGCCCCCTCGCCCACGACCACGCCCTATATAAAGCCCTGCCTCTCCTCTCCCGAACCCCCCAAAAACCCTACCCCAACACCCATCAGAACCGCCTCCCTCGCCGAACGAATCTCGCCGCCGCCGCCTCGGTTCGCCGCCGTTTCTGCCACCGGTGAGCCATCCCTCGACCTCCAAGCTACTCCACCTGAACTGCCACTTCATCCCGCACCTCCCTGACATCCTCTATTCGCCCAGGGATCGCTGGAGCCGCCGCCTTGAGCATCACCGCCCGTCGCCGAAGGTGGAGCTCACCAGGAGCTCTGTCGATCTCGTACCACTCGCCACCGTCACCCTCGACCGCCGCTGAGACCACCATCGTCTCCGCCTCGCTCCACCGCAGCCGCCTGACGTCTCCGCCGTCTTCCCCGACCACCGGAGCCACCGCGCCGTCCATGTCTGAGCCGCGGTCATCCGTCGCCGTCGTCACCACCGCGGTATGTCGCCGGAGCCGCCCTCCACCGTTCGATCGGCAATCTACAACGTAGATTATAAGTAGTGAGCGGTTAAGTTTTTTTGTTAGTTTTGTTCGGTCTTTTTCGGTTTAGTACGGTTTATCTTCGTTTAGATCGAACCGATCGGTTTTCTGTTTAGCCGCGAGCGCGACTTAGTTATTTTACGCCTAGGCGATGGATAGATTAGTCTCGTCTGTTTTTTCTTTTTCTTTTAGTTTTTTTCTGTTTTTAGCAGAATAGTTCTATTTTTGTTTTTACTATTTCTTTTAGCTGGTTTATTATTTTTAGTTGATTCTTTTTTTGTTAGTTTGAAAATTTGTTGTAGTTTTTGTAGAAAATATGTTTTGACATGTTTAAATTATTAGAAATAGTTTTATATTAGTTTTAGAAAGATTACTTTTTCTGCCATAAATTGAGTTAGGATTATTATTTTTTAGTAATTCTTTTTGCTACAGCTTAGTTTAGTCCATGCCTAGCAGTAGGAACTTGTTTGGGTATTTTAGATTAAATAAAAAATAGTTTTAGTCGAAATCAAGTTTTTCTTGTTTATTTAGCTAGCTACTGTTTTCCTACTGTTCTAGTTAGAAAATTATTTTATTTTCGTTATGTTATAGTTTATTTTAGATTAGTTTCTGTAGCTATAGAGGATGAACTTTTATTTACAGTAGAATAAAATTTCTATTTTATTTTCTTTGCTAGGATTGTTTTAGGCATAATATGAGTTCTATAATAGCTTTTAATATGATTCTTTTTGCTCCTAGTTTGTATGATGTTGTCCCTTCTGTTAGTTAGCAAAACCCATGATTAGGTTCTGTTAAGAAAAGTTTTAGTTGTATAAAACTATTTCTTAGTTGTTGCTTGATGTGGTGAAAACCTTGATTTGCTTTCTCCGAGTTTTTCTTTGGTTTTGGTTTGAGTGCTTGGGTCTTTTACTTCAACGTGCTGTTGTGTTATATTGTGCTATACTTATTTGTGCTATTGTTTGACTCGGTAGAATTCCCGGAGTGCGAAGCTTTCTATTACGAGTCGCTAGCTTTCAAAGACCGTCAGCCAGGCAAGTCATTTGATCATATTTTTACAATACCTATGATTTTATTGCATTAGGATTTTACCTCCCCACCATGCATGCAGTAGGAGAATTTTGTTAAGTTATGTTCTTGAGTAGTATCATGAGGTAGGATGAACCCTTCTCCCTTTTTACCGATGCCCGGGATGATGTAGTTGATTGCTATGCTTTAGTAGACGGGGTTGGTTGAGTGATTCATAAGATGATGACAACCCCATGACTTCAAGCTCAAGATGGACTTCAAAATTCATTACTGGGTGGAGGATGGTTGACGGGCACCCTGGAGAAACCAGCGAATGGCCGGGATGCATGGAGAAGCGCCATGACATCTTGCGGAAAGCTTCACCCAGCCACGAAGAGACGGATGGATACCCCATTGACCGGAAGCTTACCTATGCAGCCGCAAGACATTATGGGCTCTGGCTTGGTCGACCATAGGCGTGACTCTGGCCAGACGGTGCTACGAGATGTAGAAGAACGGTAGGATTGGATGGGCACCAGCAGTGGCCCAGAGGAACTCTTCGGAAGACCCTGTTTCGTTCGTCCCGTCTTCAAACACCAGGCAGTGCGAAGACTTAAAGGAGGGAACGATTCTTGCGGGTGAAGTGCGCAAACCTCTGCAGAGTGAAGATCTAATCGATTAGCTGTGGCCCCGGTTACGGACAATTTGAGCCTCTGGAACTTTGAGTATTTCGGATATCTCAACACCAAACTTAATAAATTAATTTAGGGGGTTATTTAATAATTGAGAATGAGACATTGGTTGGTGGAGCCATCTCAATAACTACCAACATTTTGTAGTATTTGCAAGCAAATCCTTTTGTTGTAGGAAAAAAACTACCTTTTCCGCATAACAATGAAACTTAGAGCCCCACAGCCAAATTGCATATAGTATTAGTAATTTTATTGTTTTTCTCTCTCCATGACTTGCCGGCATATTCAAAATGCTGACCTACATGGCTGCAACGTCTTATGTTGCAGAGGAGTTTTCCGATCAGGAGTGAGACTACGATCCACGCTTGGCAATTGCCCTATGGAGTTGGATGGACTCGCTAATCGTCTACGCTTCCGCAACTTTATTTAGTTTATTTCTCATGAGTTGGCCTTCGACCGAATTTATTATCTTGTAATAAAGACTCGATATGAGAATCATGTAATAAATTCAGGTGTGATTGAACTTTGAATCTTTGCATCAATGTACTGTGTGTGCCAGCATGATCTTGGGATGGTACAGCTACACAGAGACTTGGCCGATTTCGGGTCGGGTCGATACCGAGATGGTATTCAGAGCACACGCTGACCGTAGGACGTAACCCCTAGGATCGAAAAGCCATAGGAAGAGACCAATTTACTTTCTATCTTTACTTTTCCGTATTTTTCTTCCCTGATCATTTCTGACTCTTCTCCGATTTCAACAATTCTAGATGGCCGTTGAGTTCATCCCAGTTCTGCTCTCGGAGTTTTGCCGGCCCGACGAGACTATGTTTTTCGGCAGAAGGATGGTCCAGATCACCAAGGAATTGAAGATTGCTCTACCTTCAATCACCGGGACCCCTACCATGGCATTTCCGAATGACCGTCGCTTCAGGATTAAGGTGCACATACCAGGGAGGACGTTCGGAAATCTCTTGGCGCCCATTGACTTCAAGTTCATTGCACCCTATTGGATCATCGGGAGAGACTTAGCAGTTCATATTGCACTTGGATGCATACAAGAGGAATACAGGACCGAGCTTGTTGGATCAGACCACACCATGGTTTGTCGCAGGACTATAGAGGGAGAGATCATCCGCACCAAAAATGACGACTCTGTTCACTCATTTGCCCAAGACTTGGAGGTTCTCATCAGGGCTCTAGAGATCCATATGCGCAGTAGCATGAAGACGATCCAGAAGTTGCACCATCGTGAACTTGATCTGGAGGCTGCAGCATGTGAAGCCGACTATGAGCATGAGGATGAAGTCAAGGATTTCATGGAGAGAGTCGCCAACCTGAAGCTGGAGATGGCCGCATTGGAGGAGAAGCTGGATCAGGGAGAAGACCTTTTTTTGAGTGGAAATGATGGACCTCTCGTGAGCAATGACCGGGATTATGTAAGCTCCACCGAAGGAAGCCGCAAGAGGAGGCGCCACAGCAGGGGACACCGCACCAGAGACGCCGTATCGGAGGACGCAAGGATGATTGATGAAGACATTTAGTCGACTACCATGTTTATTTTTATTTTTCCGTCGATCAGTTAGGCCGTTATTTTTGATTAGTCGTGAGAATTTGTAATCCGAGATTGAACCATGTTTGAGATGATTGAATAAATGATTGGTGTGATTATGATTGTGCATTCATATGGGTAGTGCTATTTTCTCATTAGACCCTTGTTCTATTCTAATTTTCTCATCCACTCCAAAACACCAGATGCCTTCGAGACGTGACCCCGATTTCAACTTTCCGCCGGAGCTCACCCAGCTGATCCAGCAGCAGAATGCCCTCATGCAGATGCTCATCCAGAACCAGAACAACAACAACAACAACAACAACAACAACAACAACAACAACAACAACAACAACAACAACAACAACAACAACAACAACAACAACAACAACAACAACAACAACAACAACAATCCACCGCCACCACCCCCTATTGACAACTTGACCCGCTTCCTAAGGCTGAATCCGCCAGTGTTCTCTAGCAGCACTGAGCCGATTGTGGCCGATGATTGGCTCCGCAAGGTCGGAAGGGAGTTAGCCACTGCTGGATGCACAGATGCAGAGAAGGTGCGCTTTGCCGCACATCAGCTTGATGGACCTGCAGCTTCTTGGTGGGAGAACTACACCGTAACTTATCCGGCTGCCACTATGACACGGGCTGAGTTCCAGCAGGCCTTCCGCACCGCTCATGTCTCAGCTGTAGCCATGAGACTGAAGAAGCGTGAGTTCCGCAACTTACGCCAGGGGAACCGTACTGTGGGGTAGTACGTGGATGAGTTCAGCAAGTTAGCTCGCTATGCCTCGGATGATGTGGCCACAGATGCCGCAAAGCAGGAAAAGTTTCTCGAGGGACTCAATGATGAGCTGGGAATGCAGCTAATGGTGGCTACCTTCAATAACTACCAGGAGCTGGTAGACAAGGCCACCATACTTGAAGGCAAGCAGCAGCAGATTGATAGCCGCAAGCGGAAGTATGCCCAGGGGAAGTACAACTCCGGAGCTCAGAAGAAGCCCCGTTGTTCCCCGTACTCAGGAGGGCATACCCATCACACTCATGGAGGACATAACCATGGAGGGAATGGGAACAACCGCAACCACGACAACAAGTCAGGCAATGGAAACGGCAATGGCAACCAGCATCGTCCTGCCCCGGCTCAGAAGGATCTAAGTCACATCACCTGTTTCAAGTGCCAGAAAAGAGGGAACTATGCCACCGACTACCCGGAAGCCAAGCAGAGGAATGGAAACAGCAATGGAAGCTCAGCAAAGAAGCCCAACCCTTTTCCTCGTGCTCAGGTGAACCACATTGACATGGAGGACATCTATGATCAGCCAGACACTGTGGTTGGTAAGTTTTTATTAAATTCACGTCCAGTATTGGTACTCGTTGATTCTGGTGCAACGCATTCATTTATATCAAGGGTAGTTGTGGAAAAGTACGGGTTTCCCACTAGAACCCTTAGAAGCCCTCTTCAGGTCAGTTCCGCAGGAGGAGAAATGATGGCAGGCTTAGGCTGTCGTGCAACCCTCAACATCGGAAACCATAAATTTCCCGCAGACCTCATAGTATTGGAAACCCAAACCTTGGATGTAATCCTAGGCATGGATTGGTTGACGAAGTTTGAAGGAAACATAGACTGTGCCCGCAAGTCGATTCTGCTCACCACCCCGGAGCAAAAGATGATCAAGTATGTATCCAAACGCACCCCGACAAAGAATCAGGTGAATTCCCTCACGGGAGTTGTTCACGAGGAAGTGCCGGTAGTGCAAGATTTTCCTGATGTGTTTCCGGAGGAATTACTAGGAATGCCACCGGACAGAGACATTGAATTTCTGATTGAGTTATTGCCCGGCACAGGCCCAATATCCAAGAGACCCTATCGGATGCCCCCGAACGATTTGGAAGAGAACAAGAAGCAGATTAATGAGCTATTGGAGAAGGGATATATTCGGCCAAGCTCGTCACCTTGGGGAGCCCCAGTTCTTTTGGTAGAGAAGAAGGATGGAACCCTGAGAATGGTTGTGGATTATCGTTCATTGAACGACGTGACCATCAAGAATAAGTACCCTCTGCCAATGATTAATAATTTATTTGATCAGCTAGTTGGAGCCAAGGTATTCTCCAAGATCGATCTTCGATCAGGGTATCATCAGTTGAAGATCCGTGAAAAGGATATACCCAAAACAGCATTCACCACTAGGTATGGTTTATATGAGTATACCGTCATGTCATTCGGATTGACTAATGCCCCTGCATACTTCATGAATTTGATGAACAAGGTATTTATGGAATATCTGGACAAGTTTGTCGTGGTGTTCATCAATGATATACTGATTTTCTCCAAGAACGAGGAAGAGCATAAGGAACATTTGCGTCTAGTTCTGGAGAAACTCCGAGAACATTAGTTGTATGCCAAGTTCAGCAAATGTGAATTTTGGCTGAAAGAGTCAGATTCCTTGGACATGTTATTTCAGGAGAAGGAATAGCAGTTGACCCCACCAAGGTTGTATCAGTCACCGATTGGTAGTCACCCACCTCAGTCAAGGAGATCCGCAGTTTTCTCGGACTCGCGGGATATTATCGGAGGTTTATTGAGAATTTCTCAAAGATTGCCAAGCCCATGACTGAGCTGTTAAAGAAGGACGCCAAATACATTTGGACCGAGGATTGTGAAGCCAGTTTCCAGGAATTGAAGAAACGTTTGGTTACAGCCCCAGTGCTGATTTTGCCGGACATACACAAAGATTACCAAGTATATTGTGACGCCTCTCTCCAGGGACTCGGAGGAGTACTCATGCAGGAAGGAAAAGTTGTAGCTTATACCTCCAGACAGCTACGACCTCACGAGATGAATTACGCCACACATGATTTGGAGTTAGCAGCCGTAGTGCATGCACTCAAGACCTGGAGACATTTCCTTATCGGAAACAGTTGTGATGTTTACACGGATCCTAAGAGCTTGAAGTATATTTTCACTCAGAAAGAGTTGAACCTCAGGCAGAGGAGATGGCTAGAGTTAATCAAGGACTATGACATGAGATTGCATTACCACCTAGGGAAGGCTAATGTTGTAGCAGATGCCTTGAGCCATAAGAGTTATGTGAATACTCTTATAGTGGGAGGATTACCCCAGGAGTTCGTCGATGACCTCAAAGATCTTCGTTTGGAGATAGTTCTGAGAGGATATGTTGCAGCTCTGGAAGTTCAGTCCACTTTGGCTGAAAGAATTCATGAAGCTCAGAAGTCGGACAAGGAAATTGATGAGATAAAGAAAAGGATGAATGAAGGAAAAGCTAAAGGGTTCTGTAAGGATGAATACGGAGCTATATGGTTCGAGGATCGTATTTATGTACCCAATGATCCCGAACTCAGGAAGCTAATTCTTCAGGAGGCTCATGATTCACCGTACTTGATTCACCCCGGTAACACCAAGATGTATCTGGATTTGAAGGAAAGTTTCTGGTGGACAGGTATGAAGAAGGATATTGCAGAGTACGTAGCAGTATGCGATGTTTGCCAGCGAGTAAAGGTGGAACATCAGAAGCCAGCAGGGTTACTTCAACCTTTGCTGATTCCTGAGTGGAAATGGGAGAAACTTGGAATGGATTTTATCATAGGATTACCCAGGACCCGTTCAGGTTATGATTTCATCTGGGTAGTGGTTGATCGCTTGACCAAGGTAGCTCATTTCATTCCCGTGAAGACTACCTATACCAGCGCTAAGTTAGCCAAGATATGCATGACCAGGATCGTATGTCTGCATGGAGTTCCGAGGAGTATCGTGTCAAATAGAGGAACACAATTTACCTCAAAGCTTTGGAATCAGTTGCATGAAACTTTGGGTACGAGGCTGGAGTTCAGTATAGCTTTTCATCCGCAGACAGATGGACAGACCGAGAGAGTCAACCAGATTCTGGAGGACATGTTGAGAGCTTGTGCGCTATACTATGGGTCTAGCTGGGATGATAATTTACCATACGCAGAGTTCTCGTACAATAACAGTTATCAGACCAGTCTGAAGATGGCCCCTTTCGAAGCTCTATATGGAAGGAGGTGCAGAACATCATTGTTGTGGGATGGTGTTGGAGATAGAAAACTTTTCGGTCCCGATCTTACCAGAGACTCCGAAGAGAAGGTCAAGCTGATTCAAGATAGACTCAAGGTAGCTCAGTCGAGGCAGAAGAGTTATGCCGACAGTAAACGCAGGGAAGTAACATACGAAGCGGGAGACCAAGCATATCTTCGTGTGTCCCCACTTCGTGGAATCAAGAGGTTCGGTGTTAAAGGAAAGTTGGCACCCAGGTTCATTGGCCCCTACAAAATCGTCGAACGTCGTGGAGAAGTTGCTTATGAGCTAGAATTGTCGGAAGGATTGTCCGGAGTTCATGATGTCTTCCATGTTTCTCAGCTGAAGAAATGCCATGCTGAGATGGCCGATATTCCGTTGAGAGACATAGTGCCCCTAGAGGCCATACAGCTCGACAGTGAACTGACTTATGAGGAGAAACCCGTCCGAATTCTCGAGACTGCGAACAGAGTCACCTGCAGCAAGATCATCAAGTTTTGCAAGGTTCTGTGGAGTCATCATTCCGAGGAGGAAGCCACCTGGGAGCGAGAAGAAGATCTCCGCCGAGACCACCCGCACCTATTTGCTAGCCAACCCGAATCTCGAGGGCGAGATTCATCTTAAGGTGGGTAGGTTTGTAACATCCAAATTTCTCATTTGGAATGTTTTACAATTATAGCTAAGCATCTATGCATATTGTTTGAAATTGAGTGGCATTTGAATTATTCCAGAGGATTTTGAGTTTGCTGAATTTGGATTCAAATTGGCAAATGAAATTCTTTCAAATCAATGCCTCACAAATACTTGAGCAAAAGTATGAGAGGAGTAAACATGACACTCCAAAAATGTCAGAAGAAAATTATTGCCAAAAAGTTTGAATTCAAATTTGAATTTTATTTGGGATTTTCCAGAAAGTGTTTTTTTAGTTTGAGTTTGCCCCTGGAAAAATGTCCACGTTGTAGGATTAATTCCCCTGGAGAATTTTGATATATATGGCGCAGAGACCCGCTGAAGACATGCTATCGATGAAAATAGTTTCATGCTGCAAGGACCTTTTGCTAAATCATGCTATTTTTTAAAACATGTTTATTATGTTGTGAAATAATAGTATGGAAAAAGGGAAATTGCATAATATGAATATGTTCAGTTTGAAAATATGCCCACTATGATGAGAGAGTAAAGTTGGCATGGTTGTATTTTTTTGGCAATGGGTTTGGAAAAAGAAAATATTTGTGTGACATGAATAGGTTAGGGCATCTCCAGCTGCGCCCCCAACAGGCCCTCCCCAGGCGATTTTGCCGCGCCGGCGCCGAAAAAAGGCCCCAATCGCGCCCCCAGAAGCCCGTTTTTCGCCGGCTCGGGTCAAAACTGGTGCCGGCGGACCCAGGCCGAACCCGGCGCCCTGGGGGGCGCTTGGGGAGCCGGCGCAAGCGAAAAAGGCGTGTGGGCCCGCACTGGAGGCGACCCGAGGGCCTTTTCCTGCCGTTTTGTTGACGCTTTTCTCACTTCTCTCCCGCTCGATCGCCTTCCTCCCGCCATTCTCCCCCCTTTCTCCCGCCAACCCCCGCTCGCCTTCCGCCGCCATGCCGCCGAAGAAGTACTCCATGCCGCGCGCGGCGGCGACCGCGACTGGCGCCGTGACCCAACCGAAGCAGAGGAAGCCGAGGGCGCCGCCATCGAAGCCACCGGGCCTGTCGAACGCCGAGTGGAGGGTGGAAGTTCAGCGGCGAGAAGCAGTCACCGCCGACAGGCGGAACAGGGCGATAGCCAAGAAGGTCCGCGACAACGCGGCGCGCGGCGGCGTCTTCCTCATCGGTCGATGTGGGGCTGAATCCGCCCGTCGTCAGCCGCGCCCAGTACGCGCCCTGGGGAGCAAGGCGCCGGATCTCCATGGGGTTCATCGTCGCCCGGCTACGCCGACGGCGACGCGCACGGCGGGTTCAACCCAAACGTGACCTTCCCCCATGGTCACCCCGCTACGCGCACGGCGGGTTCAACCCAAACGTGGTACCTGGTGCAGCGCGGCCTCGTCCTGAACGAGCTGCCGACGGCAATGCCGACGACGCCGACGACGCCGACGGCCACACGGACGCCAAGCCCGAGCGAAGACTCTACATCGCCGCCCAGCAGTGCCGAAGCCGCGCCGACGCAGCCCAACACCGAAGCAGCTCCGACACTGCCGAGCTCGCGCACGCCGACTCCTCCAACACCTGGGACCAACCCCGCCGAGTGAACCAACCCGCCGAGGCGGCGGCGCTCTGTTTTTTTGTAACGCCTGACTACGCCCGATCGCCGGATGTGCGGCGTCTTTTGAGAGCGGGAACGACCAAGTTTGAATTTACCGCGTCCTGGGGCCGGCGCGTGGGTGCGTGACAGCGCCGGCACGCCCCCAGGATGCCCAATTTAGTCGCCCTGGGGGGGCGAACGGCTGGAGATGCCCTTACTATAGGCTTGAGCAATCACATAGGACACGAATTGTAACTATTTTTATAAAAAAGAATAGACTTGTCCTTCAAAATATATACTTGAGAAGGTAAACATAGGTGACACAATAAAAAAGAAGGTAAACATAGGTGACACGGTAAAGCCTGGTTTGATGAACTCTATCACACTTTGTGATGTTTGATGAATAAAGCTACCCTTCAAAAAAAGTGACACAATAAAATGTACTTAATACATGATGAACATTTCTTAGAAATAGTGGTCAATTACATCATATAATTTGGTTCTGTACAAAAAAAAGTTTCCTCTTTTGTGTATATATCCTAAACACCACCCCTTGCGATGAACTCTTTGTCTTTGTCCACAAATTTGGTTATTCCCCATCCAGCATGTCAGTTGCAGTCTCCTGAAGCATAGGAACAACACAAGTTAAAACAATCTGGTCAAACATACACTAAGAATATACTCATGGGCATTATCGACAGATTAAACCAAAGTTATAGTGCAGCAGGTTCTATGTAAAGTCAAGTTACCATATGGTTTTTACGAACCAATGGAGAAAAGCCGAAACACTGACCCAAGAATTAACCTGAGAAGGTCGTTCTTCAAGCTGACTCCTAGCAGAAGATGATGCATCTAAGTGAAGCTGCCTGGAGATTTCTTATATGTCCCTTGCTCTCTACTGCAACAGATAGTTGGAATGGCATATAAGATAAGTGTGAGGTACTGACAGAAGCTCACTCTCAAAAGGCACATTCAATATGTGTATGTAATGATATAGATGCGTTATTAATTAAGTAACCTGAATAAGTTATTGCATATTTCTTCTAGGGACAACTGTTTACATATTTCTTCTATATCCATTGCTCTCTGATGTAACAATTAGAATGGCAAACAAAGTAATTCTTAGGCATTGATATTACCGACTTACTTGTTCGCAGGCGTATACTGAAATCAAGAGCATAAAGGTAATATGCTATAGCATATATCTGTACTGTAAGTAACAAAAGAGTAGTCTCTTTCCTTTTTTCAACATAACAGTCTACTTATCTGATGCACTTGGGCTAACACGAACATAAGAAAACACCAATGACTAATCATTTGGAAGGCAGCATGGCTGAGTCCTACACATGGCTAGTCAAGCCCTCTTGCCAAGCTGGAAAGTTTCTTACAAATGCGGAAATATCCATAAAATTGCATCTCTCCTGTTCTATTCAAATAATATTTTGTATATATCAGAGGTTTCAAAAGCTAGGTACCAGTTAACTCCTATTGTGTCTGTTTGTATATATATATCATTGGTCTGTTTTATTCTAGAGCCTTACTAACCAAATAAATATCAAAACTTTGAAGTAAATTCGATGTCTAGAAACCAAATAAGAACTACACTGAAAATATTTATGAATTACTACAACTATTCAGACCATTTTAGACTACTTTAGTATGAGACTGTAATCAAGAATAATGAATGTAGGTGATCTGATATCTTGTTCGAACAATAAAATAAATAAGGACATACAGGTAATGGATTTGACCAACAAAACCAAATACTTCTAGATCTGTACGAACTTCTAAAGAATCGATCAAATCTTAAAAGTTAGAAAGGCTAAGAAGATAGAGTAATGATATGTTACAGGAATAAGAAAGCATGTCCGCTGACCATACATAGTAGCTGATTAGCGATGATGAACTCAATGCGAACCGGTGTTTCCATGCCTATCAGGATAAAGGTATTCTTTTCTGCAAGGATAAACATGGAAGTGGAGTGATCAAGCACACCGAAAAGAGTTTTCATGACTTAAAAATAATAAACAGAACATGGAAATAAGTGCTTTGAAACATAGAATTTTGGAGCTGCACAAAAGATGCAGCTGAAGAGGACACCCCTAAATGAAAACATCAAGCTAAAAAATTAAGCTAGCAAACCAGTCTGACCTATTAGATATGCCACATGGACAGTAGCACCTACATACTGAAGCAAAAAAATTGACAAAAAAAATCCCCATATATGAACATCACAATCTGTGGGCATTAACTAAACACAAATTAAACCTAAAAGAAGAAGTCAAATGATAAATCTTCTACAACATTAACACATGGGTGATAACATCAAGAAAACAATGATTGTGTTCACACGAGAGAAATATCACCTTGTTCTTCTTCACCGAATTCTTCTGCTGGATTATTCCTCCTCTTATTTCTCAGATCGGCCGACATAGAATCAGAAGATGGAGCGCCTAACAGAGCAGAGCAGGGAAAATATTTAGGTCTAGTAAAACATTAGCCAAGCGAGTAGACAATTTCTTGTCCATTACCTTGAGGAATATGAGATCCAAAAATAATACACTGCGATAAGGTGACCATTATGACAATGTCCATGGACCTGCAAGCACCATTGAGTACAATCACAGAAAAAATCAAAAATACATTACAGAACAGCAGGACATCATCACAATAATACCTTTAATCTAAGAGAATAAATGAATAATACTGAAGAAATAATGGAAGGAGAACAGAACTATAAAGCTTTTATTAATCGATGAGTAGCCTGGTTCACTTCCCAAATATAAATATGCAGAAATTGAGGGAGATGGACACCGATCAATTTGACATGCTGCGCTTTCTGCCAAACTAAGAGACACAACCAGCCAATGTATTTTTAGCTCCACTACACCAATCTGATTGTTAGCTGATCAAGCAGAAAGAATAGACAATATAAACCATGCCAACATCAACATCAGCACACAAGCGCACAGCCCATGGTATATGCAGACACCTAAACCAGAGACAAAAGTAGGCCTAGCGCTAGAAAACACACACACCTTAATTATACCAAGCAAACGAAAGCACATACCATCACTTGCAGAGGCAGCAGCATACGCAAAACTCATAAGAAACGCAAAGAAAGAAGCTAAGGAGCAGTGCATAACCAGAAGAAAGAAGCACAGCCAGGACGCCTCTTGTACTGGCGCATGGCCGTGGACGCCAAGCGCGCGCGCAGGGCAGCTCATCCCACTTGCCGGCGCTCATGTAGACCTCGGGGAGCTCGAGCACCTTGCGGAGCGGCACCTGCACCTCGCAGCGGAGCCGGTTGCGGACGCGGTAGGCGTAGTGCTTGTCGGGGATAGCGAGGTACTCGGGGCTCGAGTTGCGCGGGAAGACCCGCCGTGCGATGGCCTCGCAGAGCAGCATCGTGCGATCGTACGACGAGCGCAGCGACGGGCACCACTTGGCGGCGAACACGATCTTGGCCGTGTCGCCCGCGTGCAGGTGCTCCTGATCCGACTTGAGCAGCCCGGCGAAGAGGTCGGTGACGCCGTCGTAGAGGTTGCGGAAGGCCTCGTCAGAGTCGTAGCGCGCGAGCACGGCCTGCGCGTGCTCCGCCTCCTTCTTGCGCCGGGCCTTGGCGGCCTCAGCCGCGGTGGCGGCAAGGCCGCCGACGCAGCGCCGCTTGCAGCTCTTGCCCCCGGGGCCGCCGCGGCGACATCGTCCCAGTCCTTGCGCTCATCGCGGGGGCCGTGGAGGAAACGATAGAGGATCTCGGGGAGGTCCTTGAGGCAGCCGAACCTGGCGAAGCTGGCGAGGTTGGCGGCGAGCGTGCGTGGGTGGATGGCGTGCATCCAGAGAGCGGCGACGTAGAAGCCCTCCCTCTCCCCTTTCCTCTCTCTCTCCCTCTCATCTTCTTCCTTATCTCTCCCTCTCACCCTCTCTCTCTCCCGCAGATCTAATCGAGCGCCGCCGCCGCCGTCACCCTTTGCCTGCAGGTCGCCGTGGCCGCCAGGGAAGCTCGCCTCCATGCCCGCACCTCGGTCCCGCGGGATCCGAGATGAGGAGGTTTGCGCGCGATTGACGTGGGAGGATCACGAGCGTGGAGGCGGCTAGATTGATGGAGATGCGGGCAGTGGGCTCGCCAGATATTTTGCCAGTCCATCTCCTCTCTCTAACCCATACCTGGCCAAACGGGCCGGGCCGGGCCGGCCCAGCCCGGCCCATCGTAATCGTGCCTGGCCCGGCACGGCCCGCGTGCTGCGCCCCCAGGCCCAGGCACGGCCCAGTTAGTAAACGGGCTGGCACGTTGGCCCGTTTAGCACGGTGGGCCGCATATTTTCAGCTTGTTATTTGCCATACTGAGCGTTTTTAGCCTATTTTTATATATTGGGCCATATATAGATGTATAAAAAAATAAAAATAAAACGTAATCGGGTCGTGTCATGCCGGCCCGCGTGCCCAGCCTCCAGTCCCAGGCACGGCCCAGGGCGTGCTGCGTGCCGGGCCTGGCCCGTTTAGACCGTGCCGTGCCTGGCCCAAGGCGGGTCGTGCCGCGCGTGCTCACGGGCCGGCCCAAAAAAACTGCCCGTTTGGCCAGCTATACTCTAACCGCAGACGAAGGTGAGGCACGCAGGATGCGCACACGATGCATCGGTCAGCTAGGGGTCCACGCGAACATGCCCCAGCCAACCCAGCGCAGTCCACACAACCAACTAACATGACGCAGTCCGTGCAGCTGACGAGCGGGACCAGCAGTAGGACCGGCCCACCTGTCATCGCAATAGAAGAGACGCTGGTGCATAATCCAGGTAAACATGCATCGGCCGAGCCCTGCGCAGCTGCTCCCATAACGCACGACGCGGACGAGGCAAGCAGCGTGCGCGTGAGCGGCGGCCCCAGGCACGTTTGACCCGAGAGAAACACCGTGGGACGTGCAGCCAGTTCTACCGACGAGCGGGGCCAGCAGCAGTACACAGGTCCATCCGTCATCGGTCTAGCGCAGGTGCGGGCGCAAAAACCTGGTATATATGTGTCGGCCGAGCAGCGCATAACCCGCGCAGCGCCCACGACGCGGCCTTCGCGCGCACGCGGCACGGCAGGAGAGGCTGCCCCGCGCACCGAAGAAACCGCGCACCGAGAACGAGAAAATGACTGTGTTGAACAGGATCGAACGGCTATCGAAGGAAGAAATCGGGGGAGCGCCCTGGGAGCGAGTTGGCTAGCCTCTTTTTTGTTTTAAATATATGTCCTATATAAAATAATATATATGTTTCTATTTTTTTCTCCTATCTAATTAAAAAAAACCAGGCGCCAGCCAGGCCAACCGGCCCAGCCAGCGCCGAGCGCCACTCACCAGCGGGCCAGACGCAACCCACCAGCGCCGAGCCGGCCTGCCCCCAGCGCCCCGCGCCCGACTCCTCTCCCCCTCGGTCGCCCGACCGAACCCTCTCCTCTCTCTCTCGCTGACGCCCCGGGCCCGCCCTCATCTCTTTCCCCCCGCCCACGTCTCGCCGCGCCAGAGCGCGACCGCCGCCGCCCGTTGCCGCGATCTTCCCGGGATCACGATCTCGCGTTGCCCCCTCGCCCACGACCACGCCCTATATAAAGCCCTGCCTCTCCTCTCCCGAACCCCCCAAAAACCCTACCCCCAACACCCACCAGAGCCGCCTCCCTCGCCGAACGCATCTCATTGCCGCCGCCTCGGTTCGCTGCCGTTTCTGCCACTAGTGTGTTATGTACCCACTCAAGAATTACTCCATTACAGGGTATTTGAGTTCAGATACAAGGATTTGAGAGAGGACGAAGGAGGGAGGAGGAAGAACAGGAGGTAGGGGAAGGGAAGAGCCGCCGTTGCCTTTGCCTGATCCAAGCCCGGATGGGATGTCTGTTGCTTCCAGTGCTGGTACTTGTAGTCGGCCTCGCTTGGCATGGAACATCTTCAGGTCCGGCCCATGTACAAGTGGCTTGGTGGGCTTGCTGCCCGTGGTAGTATTTTGGGTCGCTGACATCCCCTCCTCCTTAACCACCGGCTTGCCCCCAAGCCGGTGCCCATTCTCCGGTAGTTCTGCAAAATCAAATCCTCCTTGATCCCACTGCACACAAGAAGTTGCCGGTTGAACTGATCGTATGAATTGCCACCTCACGATAAAAGTTGTGGGATAATCTCCAGGCATTGATCTCATTGCGTGCAAGCCACCACAGGTAGTAGAGCTCTCAGAAACACATGGCATCCGTTCGTGTAATTTTTCGGCATTGATATGGGTCAAGCAAAACAGAGTAGTGATGAGACCTGCATCTGGTTCCCAAGAGAAGCACCACCAATAGTTGGACAAGGTACTAGCATGATGAACATACGCCCAAAGTTGAGCCAATTCTCGAAGAACTCCGGCGAGGTGCAGAAACTTTGAATTAGTTCGCATTTTGCTGCTGAATTCTGTAGTAATTGTTGGTGGGGCAAGAGGTGACCATGGGGGCTTGGGTTGCAACAAGGGTAAGTGTTCTCCTGGTTGTGGAATAAGTAGTTCCAACTCAAGGAGCCCATTCTCTGCCAGTGGGATGCCAAAGTCTATGCAGCAGTTGTGAGTGAGATTGTGGCTCTTCTTTGCATGGTATTGGGTGCTCCACTTCTGAACCATGCCAATTAGCTGCCTAGCAGAATATACCAACAGTTTGACATCCACCGAATTCTGGTCACCACTCGACATTCCTCGACAGTGAGCAGTTTCTTCCGATGAGTGAGAAATCCAAACTGACAAATTGTTGCCGCCTGGATCCCAGAGCTGCTCAAGGTGACAGGTTCTAGTTGACTCACTGCCAAGCAAAGGGGCAATCCAAACTTGAAGCAAATTTGAATAAATCTTCAGCATAGCCACAAATTCAGTAATAGTATTCATATGACATAGAAGCTGTTTAACGGACATGGCTGAAACAGGGAATGGTAACTGTTTCTCCCCCAACCGAGAACACTCTGAATGCCATTGCTCATCGCCTGGATACACAAGTGAATTATCTGAACTCTTGTTCTCGATTGTAACTGCACTTAGTAGCTCCTTGAACATTACCATGGTCTGTAGCATGCTCATATGCATGGGGTGAAGTGGTAGTTTAACAGCTACGAGCAAGCTATAGGACCTTTCATTTTGTTGCTCAAACCAACACTTAATGCTCAGGTGAAATGCGTAGCTAGGATTACTACACAGACCACCAAGAAGCATGTATTTCTGTTGTACAAGATACAAGCGAGCTACCCAACCACGGTCTGATTTCCACATGTTACTCACTAGTTCACTCGTATCCAAATCGAATCCATAGGCAGACTGACAAGGGATAAAATTTTCATCACCTTCCAGCGACTGTTCTAAACTGTATGGGTAAAACTGCAGGTCCTTGTAGTGTACTTGCTCCCAGTGTATCGCTTCTTCTCGTCTTGACTTTATAGCACCAGATTTTGTCCGATCAGGTGTGTGTCGAGACTGCAACTATGAACCTTGGAAACAACTGAACGGCTTCTCCAGATTTGATATTATGTGATTGTCAGGGTCCCAAGACATTCGGAAAGAGCTACCGTTTTGATAAGCATGAAAATGTAACCGAGATAAATGTCGACTTTGTGTATCATCGGATGGCAGTGGCACACTTGAACTTGACTCCTTGGTACAGCTTATATTTGAATGATTTTTGAAAGAGGGCCACTGTCTAGACCTGAACAAGTGTCCCCTGTGACTGATCCTCAGTCGTACAGGCGGCATTTGAATGATATTCCCAACTGTTGCATGATCCGGGCACCCAAACTGCAGCTTTGCACCCGGCAAACAACAGAAAGACTCGTCCATGGAATTCGACTGACGATAAGGAACTTGAGGAGAACTCACATCGCTGAATGGTAATGGTACTAGCTCAACACTGAACCCTGAAACTTCATGAGGTTGGTGATGTGTACCTGAAGATGGCTCCTTGATATAGCCGGCAACTGAATCAAATTTCAGCGACCACCACTGTCTTGGTCTGAATAGATGATCCAATTGACTGGTCTTATAAGTAATTTTCAGCAAGCACCACCAGGTTTCTCTCGTGATTTTTGGATCAGTAGGACCATGAGCACAAAACTGAAATTCCACTGCCGGCAGCTCCGGCCATAACTGTACTGCTTGGCAGTTGCTTGAGAATGATGAACACAGTAGTTTCAGGTGCATCCTTTGGCGACATCTCAAGGATTCTGTCAGAGAATGCAGAGAACCAGCAGAATGATGTATCCCAGAAGCAATTTTCGGCCATGTGTACCTCAGTTGCGCGCCTTCATGAAAGCAACCAAACGACGGCCATGGGCATGGTCTGGACATGCTTCCCTTGGGTACTCTGATCTGCACTCGTACAAGTGGTGGCCATGGTTGATGTTTGAAGGAAGGCGGGTGCAGACGTTCAATGATGGCAGTGTCATGTGTCTCACCGGCGCTGTTGATGGTGGCGGTCAGAGGCTTCACCCCGTGGCCCACATAGGCGGAGCATTCTGCCAAGCACTTGGATGGCGCTGGTGCAGCCAAGTTACTGGGAACAAGTAGAACCACGATGTGGCCCGCCTCGCTCACTACTTGGGTGGAGTTGTTGATGGAGGGTAGTGGTGAGTGGTTCAGCTCCTGCACGCTGGTCTTGGGGTCGACCTCGGTGGTGGTTGCCACTGGGGTGATGATCTCGGAGGCGACCTCCTGGTGGATGAGGTCGTCCACGGGCTCGGGGTTGGCGGCTGTGGCAGTGTCGTGGACCTCGTCGACGCTGGTGATGGAGACGATCTGAGTCAGGCAATCCGTCGAACAGGTGACGGGCACCCTCTCGATGCAGACCGAGGGTGCATCAGGGGAGACTGCAGGGTGCTCCTGGGCCTGGGTGGTGGTGGAGAAGACGTCGGGGACAACCGCGAGGACACTGGCGCCGTCGGTGAGGCCGCCATCGGCTGCCGCGCCCATGGGGCATGCCGCCTGCGGGGTCGAGACGCCCGTGAGAATCTTCAACATCACTGCGTACTGCTTGTCCACGGCATCGTAGCGCGCCATGGTCCGCGCGTGGTAATCGTCCAGGTAGGCCTTCAACTCCGGATGCATGGTGGTGGAAGGAACTGATGAACTAAAAAAAATTGGGCGAAAATTGGACGAACTCGGGAGGATTTGTGGCGAATTGGAAGGGTGGAAGGAGGCTCTGATGCCACGATGTTATGTACCCACTCACGAATTACTTCATTACAGGGTATTTGAGTTCAGATACAAGGATTTGAGAGAGGAGGAAGGAGGGAGGAGGAAGAACAGGAGGTAGGGGAAGGGAAGAGCCGCCGTTGCCTTTGCCTGATCCAAGCCCGGATGGGATGTCTGTTGCTTCCAGTGCTGGTACTTGTAGTCGGCCTCGCTTGGCATGGCACATCTTCAGGTCCGGCCCATGTACAAGTGGCTTGGAGGGCTTGCTGCCATGGTAGTATTTTGGGTCGCTGACATAGTGAGCCACCCCTCGACCTCCAAGCTACTCCACCCGAACCGCCACTTCATCCCGCACCCCCTTGACATCCTCTTTTCGCCCAGGGATCGCCGGAGCCGCCGCCTTGAGCATCACCGCCCGTCGCCGGAGTTGGAGCTCACCAAGAGCTCTGTCGAGCTCGTACCACTCGCCACTGTCACCCTCGACCGCCGCTGAGACCACCACCGTCTCCGCCTCGCTCCGCCGCAGCCGCCCGACGTCTCCGCCATCTTCCCCGACCACCGGAGCCACTGCACCATCCACGCCAGAGCCGCCGTCGTCCGTCACCGTCGTCACCACCGTGGTATGTCGCCGGAGCCGCCCTCCACCGTTCGATCGGCAATCTACAGCGTAGATTAGAAGTACTGAACGGTTAGGTTTTTTGTTAGTTTTGTTCGGTCTTTTCCGGTTTAGTATGGTTTATCTTCATTTAGATCGAACCGATCGGTTTTCTGTTTAGCCGCGAGCGCGACTTAGTTATTTTATGCCTAGGCGATGGATAGATTAGTCGCGTCTGTTTTTTTCTTTTTCTTTTAGTTTTATTTTCTGTTTTTAGCAGAATAGTTTTGTTTTTGTTTTTGCTATTTCTTTTAGCTGGTTTATTATTTTTAGTTGATTCTTTTTTTGTTAGTTTGAAAATTTGTTATAGTTTCTGCAGAAAATATGTTTAGCCATGTTTAAATATAGAAATAGTTTTATATTAGTTTTAGACAGATTAGTTTTTCTGCCATAAATTGAGTTAGGATTATTATTTTTTTAGTGATTCTTTTTGGTACAGCTTAGTTTAGTCCATGCCTAGCAGTAGGAACTTTTTTGGGTATTTTAGATTAAATAAAAAAATAGTTTTAGTCGAAATCAATTTTTTCTTGTTTATTTAGCTAGCTACTGTTTTCCTACTATTCTAGTTAGAAAATTATTTTATTTTTGTTATGTTATATTTTATTTTAGATTAGTTTCTATAGCTACAGAGGATGAACTTTTATTTGCAGTAGAATAAAAATTTTATTTTATTTTCTTTGCTAGGATTGTTTTAGGCATAATATGAGTTCTATAATAGCTTTTAATATGATTCTTTTTGCTCCTAGTTTATATGATGTTTCCCTTCTGTTAGTTAGCAAAACCCATGATTAGGTTCTGTTAAGAAAAGTTTTAGTTGTATAAAACTATTTCTTAGTTGTTGCTTGATGTGGTGAAAACCCTGATTTGCTTTCTCCGAGTTTTTCTTTGGTTTTGGTTTGAGTGCTTGGGTGTTTTAATTCAACTTGCTATTATGTTATATTGTGCTATACTTATTTGTGCTATTGTTTGACTCGGTAGAATTCCCGGAGTGCGAAGCCTGCTATTACGAGTCGCTAGCTTTCGAAGACCGTCAGCCAGGCAAGTCATTTGATCATGTTTTTACAATATCTATGATTTTATTGCATTAGGATTTTACCTCCCCACCATGCATGCATTAGGAGAATTTTGTTAAGTTATGTTCTTGAGTAGTATCATGAGTAGGATGAACCCTTCTCCCTTGTTACCGATGCCCGGGACGATGTAGTTTATTGCTATGCTATAGTAGACGGGGTTGGTTGAGTGATTCATAAGGGTGATGCGAGAGTCAAGATGATGACAACCCCATGACTTCAAGCTCAAGATGGACTTCAAAATTCACTACTGGGTGGAGGACGGTTGACGGGCACCCTGGAGAAACCAACGGATGGCCGGGGTGCATGGAGAAGCGCCATGACATCTTGCGGAAAGCTTCACCCAGCCATGAAGAGACGGATGGATACCCCATTGACCGGAAGCTTACCTATGCAGCCGCAAGCCATTATGGGCTCTGGCTTGGTTGACCCTAGGCGTGACTCTGGCCGGATGGTGCTATGAGATGTAGAAGAATGGTAGGATTGGATGGGCACTGGTAGTGGCCCAGAGGAACTCTTCAGAAGACCCTGTCCCGTCTTCAAACACCAGGCAGTGCGAAGACTTAAAGGAGGGAACGATTCTTGTGGGTAAAGTGCGCAAACCTATGCAGAGTGAAGATCTAATCGATTAGTCATGTCCCCGGTTACGGACAATTTGAGCCTCTAGAACTTGGAGTATTTCGGATATCTCAACACCAAACTTAATAAATTAATTGAGGGGGTTATTTAATAATTGGGACTAAGACATTGGTTGGCGAAACCATCTCAATAACTACCAACATTTTGTAGTATTTGCAAGCAAGTCCTTTTGTTGTAGGAAAAAACTGGCTTTTTCGCAAAACAATGAAACTTAGAGCCCCACAGCCAAATTGCATATAGTATTAGTAATTTTATTGTTGTTCTCTCTTCTCGACTTGCCGGTATATTCAAAATGCTGACCTACACGGCTGCAACGTCTTATGTTGCAGAGGAGTTTTTCGATCAGGAGTGAGGCTACGATCCACGCTTGGCGATTGCCCTATGGAGTCGGATGGACTCGCTAATCGTCTACGCTTCCGCAACTTTATTTAGTTTATTTCGCATGAGTTGGCCTTCGGTCGAATTTATTATCTTGTAATAAAGACTCGATATGAGAATCGTGTAATAAATTTAGGTGTGATTGAACTTTGAATCTTTGCATCAATGTACTGTGTGTGCCAGCATGATCTTGGGATGGTACAGCTACACAGAGAGTTGACCGATTTCGGGTCGGGTCGCTACATACATCGACCGCAACATGTCCCTAGTGAGCCTCTAGTTGACTAGCTCATTGATCAATAGATGGTTATGGTTTCCTGACCATGGACATAGGATGTCATTGATAACGGGATCACATCATTAGGAGAATGATGTGATGGACAAGACCCAATCCTAAGCATAGCACAAGATCATGTAGTTCGTTTTGCTAAAGCTTTTCTAATGTCAAGTATCGTTTCCTTAGACCATGAGATTGTGCAACTCCCGGATACCTTAGGAATGCTTTGGGTGTACCAAATGTCACAACGTAACTGGGTGGCTATAAAGGTGCACTATAGGTATCTCCAAAAGTGTTTGTTGGGTTGGCACGAATCGAGACTGGGATTTGTCACTCTGTGTGAGGGAGAGGTATCTCTGGGCCCACTCAGTAATGCATCATCATAATGAGCTCAATGTGACTAAGGAATTAGTCACGGGATCATGCGTTACGGAATGAGTAAAGAGACTTGCCAGTAACGAGATTGGACAAGGTATTGGGATACCAACGATCGAATCTCGGGCAAGTAACGTACCGATTGACAAAGGGAATTGTATACGGGATTGATTGAATCCCTGACATCGTGGTTCATTCGATGAGATCATCGTGGAACATGTGGGAGCCAACATGGGTATCCAGATCCCGCTGTTGGTTATTGTCCAGAGAGCTGTCTCGGTCATGTCTGCATGATTCCCGAACCCGTAGGGTCTACACACTTAAGGTTCGGTGACGCTAGAGTTGTTATGACAATTAATGTGCAGTTATCGAATGTTGTTCGGAGTCCCGGATGAGATCCCGGACATCACGAGGAGTTCCGGAATGGTCCGGAGGTAAATATTTATATATGGGAAGTCCTATTTTGGCCATCGGAAAATGTTCGGGATTTTTCGGTATTGTACCGGGAAGGTTCTAGAAGGTTCCGGAGTCGGGCCCACCTGCATGGAAGGACCAACATGAACGTGGGTAGTGGGGGCAAGGCCCCACACCCCTGGTCAAGGCGCACCAAGATCCCCCCTTAGAAGGAAAAAGATCATATCCCGAAGGGATAAGATCAAGATCCCTAAAAGGGGGGGGATAACAATCGGTGGGGAAGGAAATGATGGGATTTCTTTCCTCCCACCTTTGCCAACACCCCAATGGACTTGGAGGGCAAGAAACCAGCCCCCTCCACCCCTATATATAGTGGGGAGGTGCGTGGGAGCTTCACCCCTTGCCCCTGGCGCAGCCCTCCCCCTCTCCAACTCCACCTCCTCCTCTTTGTGCTTGGCGAAGCCCTACCGGAGAACTGCAAGCTCCACCACTACGCTGTCGTGCTGCCGGAGCTCTCCCTCAACTTCTCCTCTCCCCTTGCTGGATCAAGAAGGAGGAGACGTCCCCGGGCTGTACGTGTGTTGAACGCGGAGGCACCGTCTGTTCGGCGTTAGATTGGATCTTCCGCGATTTGAATCGCCGCGAGTACGACTCCCTCATCCGCGTTCTAGTGACACTTCCGCTTAGCAATCTTCAAAGGTATGAAGATGCTCATCCTCTCCCTCTCTTGTTGCAAGAATCTCCATAGTTTGATCTTGGTGATGCATAGAAAATTTTGAATTATTGCTACGTTCCCCAACACTACACAATAACGTCGTCCGTCCAGCTTAGAGCGGTAAGGTGGTTTCTCAAAGAAGACGATGGAGAAGCAAAGTCAGCGAAGAGTGAGATGATGGTTGCTTCATCCGTGCTTTGTGATTTGACGCCTCACTGCTTTGTGATTTGTGATAGAAGGGACATGGGAGTAGAATCTGTGCTCTATACTGTACATGCGTCCAAGCACGGGAGAAAGCGGAGAGAGGTTGCAGTTTTCTATTCCTTCAATCAATCAATTAGGGAGCTTCAGTTCCGTCTTTTTGGCTTTGGCAGCACCGTCCACAATGGTTCCCATCGATGCCAAAAGTTGTTTTCACATTTTTCTACACATTGTGGATGCCCTTAACCGTACCACTTGGTTTTGCTCCTATGTGCTATCTATACAATTCTCGATTATATTGATCTAAAAAATTATACTATCAAGATTGGTAAAAAAGGAGGTGATTTTGTCGTGCGGATGGCGGGGGAGGTTTCTTATTTAGAGGATGTTGGCCTGGCGGTTTGCTAACATCCGCGTCCCACATGAGGCAGAACAACGACAGAAGCAACATGTGGTTAACTTGAAGAAGATGAGGGAGAAGCGGATTCAACAATGAGTGGAATGATGATTGCTTCATCCTTCCAACTTCTTTTTTTAGCATTATTACTTTGTCCCTCCAACTTAACTGCGGGAAAGGTGCAGCTTTTTGATTTGACGCCTCATTGCTCACAACGTCAGCGCCATGACTGGGGTGCTTCACCCGTGTTGCTCTGCACTGTTACTTCAGTATGGCACGTGGACCCAGTTGCTTGATATCCCACATGTCGGCAAAAGGGACTCAAACATTTATGAAAGCAAGCGCTCCACTCTTATGACGGAGGAGTACACGACACGGCGGCCCAGTGAACTGTTACGTGTACTGTAGTACTACTATAGTTTTGCTGTTTTGCACGATCCAGCGATACAAACCCGATTAAACAGGCAAGGGAGGGATTTTCCCGCGCGGTAGATGATACTAGCCATACATTTCAAAGGCAATTTTAATGTATGCAAACTGAATAATTAAGTAACAATATGAGATCTAGTAAAACTAAAACACATATGATTTATTGTGTTAGAGCGTAGTAGTTGTGCTATATTGCATAGTTGTTAGATGTAACATGCGAGAATGTGTAGAGATGTACTTTTGGAGGGCCTACAGAGAGAAATTGGGCATAAAGTGGATTGAAATATTTGTATTCGTCTTCATAGCGTTTGTAACTCATATCTACAGTTTGTACAGTAGACGTGAATGCTTCTTCGCTCTTACAAAACTAGTACATCAATTTAGGCAGTGGCATGTTGGCCTACTCGGCTCCACAGAGAGAGCGAGAGAAGAGATAAATACACGAGCGGTCAGTGTATTTCAAGCAAAAATCATAATACAGTCACCGAACTTTATAATACGATCATTACGGTCACTATATACGTTTTGCGGTGATTATACGGTCACTTGCTAACCGTTCAGCATCGGATTGCACTCTGTTGACCGGCCAAATAGTCTGCGTGGCACTATGTTGACTAGTTAAATTGACCACGTTCCTTGTGGGTCCCACCTGTCAGTTTGCATAGGAAAAAAGTCAGATAAACACAAATTTATGCAGGAGCGACAAGACTCCAACTCGTGTGCGGGAACCACCTAGTTGTGTATGTGTCTGTCAGGGCCTGATGTGTGCACATGCACATGTAGGTTGAGCACTTGAGCGTGAGAGGGTGTGTTGGTCGTGTGGTGTGTGCATGCATGCATGCGTGTGTACGTGTGAGTGGTGCATGCGTGCGTGGCTGTGTGTGTACGTGTAAGTGTTGCATGCGTGCGTGGCTACGTGTGTTCGTGTGAGTGTTGCGTGCATCCAGTTCGTGTGCATGTGTGCTTGTGTGTGTAATCACCACACCAGCTCTTGTGTGTTAAAACAGATGGCTCAACATACCAATACAAGGCCACCTTGTCCACTGTGCCCGCGGTCATGACTTCGAACCACCGTCCAATATTTTTTTATCATTTGTTTTCATTCTTATACACGCTGATAGGTGGGCCCAATGGTAGTGAGATAATGTGATGCAACACTAGAGGTGCCACGTGGAGCGTTTAACTGGTTAACTAGTCATGTCTTGAGCAAATACAGAGCTGTACGGTGAGCTCGTGACTGTATAATAACCACAAAACATAAATGGTGACCGTAATAAGTGGATTCTGAAGTCCAATGTAGGTATCGTGCTTTCGCTCAAATACAATGATCGTCACTGTATATATCGCGAGAGAAAGATGAACCATGTGTGAATGTGCTGTGGGCGTACTTTTAGAGGACCTGGAGATAGTTTGTGTGCGTACGTGAAAGGGGCGTAGAGGGATATGCTCTTCGTTTCTCTTTATTATGACTAACTTTACATATAGTATAAAAGTATAAAAAATCACAGTGCGGAATAAATATCATTGGGGGCACCATGCAATGAAAATTAACGTTCATACTCCTCCATATAACTTTGTAATGTTGTATATATATGTAGAAATTCTAAAATAATTTTTTGGCCACACATTGTGTGGTTTTATTCAAAAGGAATTTTGTATGCAAAATAAATGTGAAGAGAGGGCTTTTTAGATCAATGGGGTACATGATGTAACATGTGTGAATGTGTACTTGATGTATTTGGCAGGACCTAGAGAGGTATGTGTATGTATTACGTATTCGAGAGAGGCATGTATAGAGGGGCCGGCGGGGTGGGGGGCGTGGGAGAGATAACACAAGAAATGAGAGAGGTCTAGAGAGAGAGACAAGTAGGATGTCACAATGATTCCTGCTTGAACTACGTCGGTATTTCCCCAAAGAGGAAGGGATAATGCAGCACAGCAACGGTAGGTATTTCCCTTAGTGATGAGACCAAGGTTATCGAACCAGTAGGAGAACCAAGCAACACAACGTAAACAGCCCCTGCACACAAATAACAAATACTCGCAACCCGGCGTGTTAAAGGGGTTGTCGATCCCTTTCGAGTAACGATGCCTCAAATTGGCGAGAAGACATTATAAAGTTGTGCTGGATAGAATAAATAGATCGCGAATAAATAAATTGCAGCAAGGTATTTTTGTATTCTTGGTTTAATAGATCTGAAAATAAAAGCAAAGGAAAATAGATCGCAAAGGCAAATATGACTAAAAGAGACCTGGGGGCCGTAGGTTTAACTAGTGTCTTCTCTTGAGAAAAGTAGCAAACGGTGGGAAAACAATTACTGTTGGGCAATTGATAGAACTTCAAATAATCATGACGATATCAAGGCAATGATCATTATATAGGCATCACGTCCAAGATTAGTAGACCGACTCCTGCCTGCATCTACTACACATACTCCACACATACTCCACACATCAACCGCTATCCAGCATGCATCTAGTGTATTAAGTTCATGGAAAAACGGAGTAATGCAATAAGAACGATGACATGATGTAGACAAGATCTATTTATGTAGAAATAGACCCCATCTTGTTATCCTTAATAGCAACGATACATACGTGTCGTTTCCCCTTCTGTCATCGGGATCAAGCACCGTAAGATCGAATCCATCACAAAGCACCTCTTCCCATTGCAAGATAAATAGATCAAGTTGGCCACAAATACCCAAATATCGGAGAAGAAATATGAGGCTATAATCAATCATGCATATAAGAGATCAAATAAGACTCAAATAAGTTTCATGGATAAAAACATAGATCTGATCATAAACCCAAAGTTCATCGGATCCCAACAAACACACTGCAAAAGACTTACATCATATCGATCTCCAAGAGACCAATCTATTGATAATCAAAAGAGAGAGAGAAAGCCATCTAGCTACTAACTAAGGACCCGTAGGTCTACTGAGAACTACTCACGCATCATCGGACAGGACTAATGGACATGATGAACCCCTCCGACGTGGTGTCTAGATTGGATCTGGTGGTTCTGGAACTTGTTGCGGTTGGAATTGATATTCGTCAACTCCCCTTGCATTTCCGGAATATTGGGATATTTATAGAGGAAAGAGGCGATGCGGGAAGCCACCGAGGTAGGCACCACCTGGGCGCGCCTGGGTCCCCAGGCACGCCCTGGTGGGTTGTGCTCCCCTCGGGTACTTTCTTGGCGCACTGGATGTCTTCTGGTCCAAAAAAATCCACAAATTTTTTTGCTGCGTTTGGACTCCATTTGGTATTGATTTCCTGCGATGTAAAAAATACAAGCAGAAAACAGCAACTGGCACTATGCACTATGTCAATAGGTTAGTACCAAAAAATAATATAAAATTACTATAAAATGATTGTAAAACATCCAAGAATGATAATATAGCAGCATGGAACAATAAAAAATTATAGATATGTTGGAGACGTATCAACATCCCCAAGCTTAGTTCATTCTCGTCCTCGACTAGGTAAATTATAAAAACATAATTTTTGATGTGGAATGCTGCCTAACATGTTCTTCACATGGTCCAAAGCAATAGTCTAGTTTTGACTTGAAGACTTTAATACTCAAGCATACCAACAAGCAACCATGTCTTCAAAATATCAACACTAAAGCAAGTTATCCCTAGCCCATTATGATCAATCATTGATCCATTCATGAAACACACTCTAATATTATCTATACTGAATGCTCAAATACGATCATAGTGCCCCTCAGTTGGTGCTTTATAAGAGAAGATGGAGACTCAAATTCAAACTAAAAATTGCATAAAGTAAAAGAAAGTCCCTTCGCGGAGGGAAGTAGGGATTTGTAGAGGTACCAGAGCTCAAATTGAAAATTGAGAGATAAAAACATTTTGGGAGGCATACTTTTCCCACCAAAGAAAACGACTTAGAGCTCCCAACACTTTCCATGCTAGATACATCATGGGCGGTTCCCAAACAGAAAATAAAGTTTATTCCTTTTTCCACCATTACTTTCACTTTCCATGGCTAACGGTATCCACGGGTGCCCTCCATACCAACACTTTCCAAGGAATTTATTATTTGACAACATAAAGTAAATTCATTTTTCATTTCGAGATTGGGCATCCCTAATACCTTTGCCATACTCTCGTGCAATGACAAGTGAATAAGCACTCATCATGAGAATAACACATCTAGCATGGAAAATATTGGCCACCCCCACCGCCTCACGAGCGGTACGAGCACACAAAAGAGAAATTTATTTTGAAAATTAGAGATGGCACATGCAAATTTGCTTAGAACAGCACGGAAATACCGCATATAGGTAGGTATAGTGGACTCATATGGCAAAACTGGTTTAAAGGGTTTTGGATGCACAAGTAGTGATCATACTTAGTGCAAAATGAAGGCTAGCAAAAGATTGAGAAGCGACCAACCAAGAAACGAAAAATCTCGTACTCAAGCATTAAGCATAAGTAACACTGAATAATGCACCACAAGTAGGATATAAATTTCATTGCATAACTATTGACTTTCATGCTTGCATAGGGAATCACAAACCTTAACATCAATATTCTTAATAAAGCACAATTACTCATCAACATGACTCACATATTACTCATCAATATGACTCACATATCACATCGTCATATCTTAAAACCATTACTAAGAACCAAGTTTATTTTGTCCAATGATCTTCATGGAAGTTTTTATTATATCCTCCTTGGATATCTATCACTTTGGGACTATTTTCATATGTTGCTTTTGATGAGCTCAAACAAATTTAAGTGAAGAACACGAGCATAATATTTCTTTCTCTCGAAATAATCTAAGTGAATCAAGAGAGAATTTCTTAAAAAAATACTAACTCCCAAATAAATCTAAGTGAAGCATGAGAGAATTTCTTCAAAAATAACAAAGCACACCATGCTCAAAAAGATATAAGTGAAGCACTAGAGCAATTCCAAAGCTCTAAAAATTTAAGTGAAGCATAGGAGCAAGCATAGCATAATTTTTGTCTCTCTCAAAAAGGTGTGTCTAGCAAGGATTCAATACTTAAGACACAACGCAAAACAAGCAAAGACTCATATCATACAAGACGCTCCAAGCAAAACTCATAATATGTGACGAATAAAAATATAGTTCCAAGTAAAATACCGATGGTTGTTAGAAAGGGATGCCACTCGGGGGCATCCCCAAGCTTAGTTGCTTGCTGCTTCCTGAATATTATCTTGGGGTGCCTCGGGCATCCCCAAGCTTAGCCTTTTGCTAATCCTTATTCCTTCATCCATCGTAAGATCACCCAAAACTTGAAAACTTCGATCACACAAAACTCAACAAAACCTTCGTGAGATCCGTTAGTATAAGAAAGCAAACCACTACTATAAGTATTGTTGAAAACCTATTCATATTTCATTTTTGCATTATATCTACTGTATTCCAAATTTTCTATGGCAAAAACTCTTCAAAGAAAACCATAGAATCATCAAAACAAGCACACAATGCAAAGAAAACAGAATCTGTCAAAAACAGAACAGTCTGTAGCAATCTGACTATTTAGAATACTTCTGTAACTCCAAAAGTTCTAAAAAATTAGGACAGCATGAATAATTTGTTTATTAATCTTTTGAAAAAAGAATCAACTCAAAATCAATCTTCTATTAAAAATGAAAAATAATTTCGTGAGCGCAGATGTTTCTATTTTTCAGCAAGATCAAATCAACTCTCACCCAAATCATCCCAAAGGCCTTGCTTGGCACAAACACTAATTTAAACCACAAAAACACATATAACCTGAGGCATAATTGTGTATTTTATTTAAAACAGCAAGAAAACCAAAAAGCAAAAAAGAAAGATACAAGTTGGGTTGCCTCCCAACGAGCGTTATGCTTTTACGCCCCTAGCTAGGCATAACGCGTAGGATCTAAGTGTTGTCATCTTTATCCTCCAATTCTTTGATCGAACACTTAGGATTTTCCAAGGATTTTGCATATAAATTCTCAACAATGATACTTCTAGGCACGAGATTGAAAAACTTATTTTGCAAAAAGGGTCTCTTATGACTTCAATAGAATTGGGATGGATACTAATCATCTTAAGATCTCCTTTATCATTGCTAGAAGTTGCACCCTTGTTTTTAGTGACTTGAGTAGTCTTACTAATTTTTACGGGAGTTTTAGCGGAAGCAAAAGCCGTACTTAGATTAGTAAAAACTTCTTCCAGTTTATCAATCCCAGACGGGCTTTCTTCGATTCTTTAATGAATTATAGTCACCTTTTCTTTTAACAACTTAAAAACTTCTCCAGCTTTTGACCCAATTTTAGTAGCATAACTTTGCATTTTTCTATCCAAGTTCTCAATATGTTCTTCGGTAAGCATTTTCTTTTCGATAGCATCTAGTCTTTCCATAACATGCTCAACGGTAAAGATTGTTTCATTGATCATGAGAGGGGGTGAACCCACTAAATTTCCCAAACCATTAAAAGCATCAAGAAAAGGACACATCAAGAAATTTCCACTGTTAATCGTATCAAGGATGAATCTATACCAAGTGGTGATGCCCACATAAAAACAGTGAAGAAGAACAATGGTAGATTGCTTACGGGTAGATCTATTATGAGCATTGCAAATCCTATACCAAGCATCTTTTAAGTTCTCCCCTCCCCTTTGTTTAAAGTTACGAACCTCGTTCTCGGGGGTGTACGCAATAGAAGAAGAGCTATCCATAACAATAAAAAGTGGTAAACAAGATTGCACTCAAAAATGGATCTGATGAGAAAACGACAAACAAAAAAGAGGGCAAATAAAAAGGCAAATTTTTGTGAAGTGGGGGAGAGGAAAACGAGAGGCAAATGGCAAATAATGTAAATTGCAAGGAGATGAGATTTGTGATTAGGAACCTAGTTGATGTTGAAGATCCTCCCCGGAAACGGTGCCAGAAATTCCTTTTGATGCCTGCTTGAACTACGTTGGTATTTCCCCAAAGAGGAAGGGATGATGCAGCACAACGACAATAGGTATTTCACTCAGTGATGAGATCAAGGTTATCGAACTAGTAGGAGAACCAAGCAACACAACATAAACAACCCCTTCACACAAATAACAAATACTCGCAACCCGACGTGTTAAAGGGGTTGCCAATCCCTTTCAGGTAACGATGCCTCAAATTGGCGAGAAGACGTGATAAAGTTGTGATAGATAGGATAAATAGATCGCGAAATAAATAAATTACAGTAAGGTATTCTTGTATTTTTGGTTTAATAGATCTGAAAATAAAAGCAAAGGAAAAGAGATCGCAAAGGCAAATATGATGAAAAGAGACCCCGGGGCCGTAGGTTTCACTAGTGGCTTCTCTCGACAAAAATAGCAAATAGTGGGAAAACAATTATTGTTGGGCAATTGATGGAACTTCAAATAATCATGACGATATCTAGGCAATAATCATTATATAGGCATCACGTCCAAGATTAGTAGACCGACTCCTGCCTGTTGGGGAACGTTGCAGAAAACAAAAATTTTCCTACTCGTTTCACCACGATCCATCTAGGAGTTCATCTAGCAACGAGTCATCGGATGCATCTACGTACCTTGTAGATCGCGAGCGGAAGCGTTCAAAGAACGGGGATGAAGTAGTCGAACACGACGTGATCCAAATCACCGATGACCAAGCGCCGAACGGACGACACCTCCGCGTTCAACACACGTATGGAACAGCCACGTCTCCTCCTTCTTGATCCAGCAAGGGGGGAGGAGAGGTTGAGGGAGATGGCACCAGCAGCAGCACGACGGCGTGGTGTTGATGGAGCTGCAGTACTCCGGCAGGGCTACGCCAAGCACTATGGAGGAGGAGGATATGTTGGAGAGGGAGAAGTAGGCAACCAAAGGCCAAAGTATGAAGTCCCTCCTTTCCCCCACTATATATAGGAGGGCCAAGGGGGTGGCCGGCCCTAGGAGATCCAATCTCCTAGGGGGGTGCGGCCAAGGGGAGGTTTCCCCCCCCCCCCAAGGCACCTAGGAGGTGCCTTCCACTAGTAGGACTCCTCCCCCATGGAAACCCTAGGCGCATGGGCCTAGTGGGGCTGGTGCCCTTGGCCCATGTAGGCCAAGGCGCACCCCCTACAGCCCATGTGGCCCCCGGGGATGGGTGGCCCCACCCGGTGGGCCCCCGGGACCCTTCCGGTGGTCTCGGTACAATATCGATAACCCCGAAACTTGTCCCGATGCCCGAAACAGGACTTCCCATATATAAATCTTTACCTCTGGACCATTCCGGAACTCCTCATTACGTCCGGGATCTCATCCGGGACTCCGAACAACATTCGGGTTACTGCATATACATATCCCTACAACCCTAGCGTCACCGAACCTTAAGTGTGTAGACCCTACGAGTTCGGGAGACATGTAGACATGACCGAGATCGCTCTCCGGTCAATAACCAACAGCGGGATCTGGATACCCATGTTGGCTCCCACATGCTCTTCGATGATCTCATCGGATGAACCACGATGTCGAGGATTCAAGCAACCCCGTATACAAATCCCTTTGTCAATCGATATGTTACTTGCCCGAGATTCGATCGTCGGTATCCCAATACCTCATTCAATCTCGTTACTGGCAAGTCACTTTACTCGTACCGTAATGCATGATCCCGTGACCAGACACTTGGTCACTTTGAGCTCATTATGATGACGCATTACCGAGTGGGCCCAGTGATACCTCTCCGTCATACGGAGTGACAAATCCCAGTCTTGATCCATGTCAACCCAACAGACACTTTCGGAGATACCCGTAGTATACCTTTATAGTCACCCAGTTACGTTGTGACGTTTGGCACACCCAAAGCACTCCTACGGTATCTGGGAGTTACACGATCTCATGGTCTAAGGAAAAGATACTTTGACATTGGAAAACTCTAGCAAACGAACTATACGATCTTGTGCTATGTTTAGGATTGGGTCTTGTCCATCACATCATTCTCCTAATGATGTGATCTCGTTATCAATGACATCCAATGTCCATAGTCAGGAAACCATGACTATCTGTTGATCAACGAGCTAGTCAACTAGAGGCTTACTAGGGACATGTTGATGTCTATTATTCACACATGTATTACGATTTCCGGATAATACAATTATAGCATGAATAAAGACAATTATCATGAACAAAGAAATATAATAATAATGCTTTTATTATTGCCTCTAGGGCATATTTCCAACAGTCTCCCACTTGCACTAGAGTCAATAATCTAGTTACATTGTGATGAATCTAACACCCATGGAATTCTGGTGTTGATCATGTTTTGCTCTAGGGAGAGGTTTAGTCAACAGATCTGCTACATTCATGTCTGTATGTACTTTACAAATCTCTATGTCTCCATCTTGAACATTTTCACGAATGGAGTTGAAGCGACGCTTGATGTGCCTTGTCTTCTTGTGAAACCTGGGCTCCTTGGCAAGTGCAATAGCTCCAGTGTTGTCACAGAAGAGCTTGATCGGCCCCGACGCATTGGGTATGACTCCTAGGTCGGTGATGAACTCCTTCACCCAAATTGCTTCATGTGCTGCCTCCGAGGCTGCCATGTACTCCGCTTCACATGTAGATCCCGCCACGACGCTCTGCTTGCAACTGCACCAGCTTACTGCCCCACCATTCAAAATATACACGTATCCGGTTTGTGACTTAGAGTCATCCAGATCTGTGTCGAAGCTAGCGTCGACGTAACCCTTTATGACGAGCTCTTCGTCACCTCCATAAACGAGAAACAATTCCTTTGTCCTTTTCAGGTACTTCAGGATATTCTTGACCGCTGTCCAGTGTTCCTTGCCGGGATTACTTTGGTACCTTCCTACCAAACTTACGGCAAGGTTTACATCAGGTCTGGTACACAGCATGGCATACATAATAGAACCTATGGCTGAGGCATAGGGGATGACACTCATCTCTTCTATATCTTCTGCCGTGGTCGGACATTGAGCTGAGCTCAATTTCACACCTTGTAACACAGGCAAGAACCCCTTCTTAGATTGATCCATATTGAACTTCTTCAATATCTTATCAAGGTATGTGCTTTGTGAAAGACCTATGAGGCGTCTTGATCTATCTCTATAGATCTTGATGCCTAATATGTAAGCAGCTTCTCCAAGGTCCTTCATTGAAAAACTCTTATTCAAATAGGCCTTGATGCTGTCCAAGAGTTCTATATCATTTCCCATCAAAAGTATGTCATCTACATATAGTATGAGAAATGCTACAGAGCTCCCACTCACTTTCTTGTAAACGCAGGCTTCTCCATAAGTCTGCGTAAACCCAAACGCTTTGATCATCTCATCAAAGCGAATGTTCCAACTCCGAGATGCTTGCACCAGCCCATAAATCGAGCATTGGAGCTTGCACACCTTGTCAGCATTCTTAGGATCGACAAAACCTTCCGGCTGCATAATATACAATTCTTCCTTAAGGAAACCATTAAGGAATGCCGTTTTGACGTCCATTTGCCATATTTCATAATCGTAGAATGCGGCAATTGCTAACATGATTCGGACAGACTTCAGCTTCGCTACCGGTGAGAAAGTCTCATCGTAGTCAACCCCTTGAACTTGTCGATAACCCTTAGCGACAAGCCGAGCTTTATAGATGGTCACATTACCATCCGCGTCTGTCTTCCTCTTAAAGATCCATTTATTTTCTATGGCTCGCCGATCAACGGGCAAGTCAGTCAAAGTCCATACTTCGTTTTCATACATGGATCCTATCTCGGATTTCATGGCTTCTAGCCATTTGTCGGAATCCGAGCCCGCCATCGCTTCTTCATAGTTTGAAGGTTCACCGTTGTCTAACAACATGATTTCCAAGACAGGGTTGCCGTACCACTCTGGTGCGGAACGTGTCCTTGTGGACCTTCAAATTTCAGTAGGGGCTTGATCAGAAGTATCTTGATCATTATCATTAACTTCCTCTCTAGTCGGTGCAGGCACCTCAGGAACATTTTCTTGAGTTGCGCCATTTTCCGGTTCAAGAGGTAATACTTCATCAAGCTCTACTTTCCTCCCACTTACTTCTTTCGAGAGAAACTCTTTCTCTAGAAAGGACCCATTCTTGGCAACAAAGATCTTGCCTTCGGATCTGAGGTAGAAGGTGTACCCAATAGTTTCTTTTGGGTATCCTATGAAGACGCATTTTTCCGACTTGGGTTCGAGCTTTTCAGGTTGAAGTTTCTTGACATAAGCATCGCATCCCCAAACTTTTAGAAACGACAGCTTAGGTTTCTTCCCAAACCATAATTCATACGGTGTCGTCTCAACGGATTTCGACGGAGCCCTATTTAAAGTGAATGCAGCAGTCTCTAAAGCATAGCCCCAAAAAGATAGCGGTAAATCGGTAAGAGACATCATAGATCGCACCATATCTAATAGAGTGCGATTACGACGTTCGGACACACCATTACGCTGAGGTGTTCCAGGCGGCGTGAGTTGTGAAACTATTCCACATTTTCTTAAGTGTGTACCAAATTCATGACTCAAGTATTCTCCTCCACGATCTGATCGTAGAAACTTGATTTTCCTGTCACGTTGATTTTCAACCTTCACTCTGAAATTCCTTGAACTTTTCAAAGGTTTCAGACTTGTGTTTCATTAAGTAGATATACCCATATCTACTTAAATCATCAGTGAGTGTGAGAACATAACGATAGCCACCGCGAGCCTCAACACTCATTGGACCGCACACATCAGTATGTATGATTTCCAATAAGTTGGTTGCTCACTCCATTGTTCCTGAGAACGGAGTCTTGGTCATCTTACCCATGAGGCATGGTTCGCATGTGTCAAATGATTCATAATCAAGAGACTCTAAAAGACCATCTGCATGGAGCTTCTTCATGCGTTTGACACCTATGTGACCAAGGCGGCAGTGCCACAAGTATGTGGGACTATCATTATCAACCTTACATCTTTTGGTACTCACATTATGAACATGTGTAATATCACGTTCGAGATTCATAAAGAATAAACCATTCACCATAGGAGCATGACCATAAAACATATCTCTCATATAAATAGAACAACCATTATTCTCGGATTTAAATGAGTAGCCATCTCGAATTAAACGAGATCCCGATACAATGTTCATGCTCAAAGCTGGCACTAAATAACAATTATTAAGGTTTAAAACTAATCCCGAAGGTAGATATAGAGGTAGCGTGCCGACGGCGATCACATTGACCTTGGAACCATTCCCGACGCGCATCGTCACCTCGTCCTTTGCCAGTTTCAGCATAGCAAATACTTCAGGAATGGTCTTTTCCATCCCCTGCATATTGAAGTTCATCACAAAGCTCTTGTAGCTTGGTGGAAGCGACTGGAGGATTCTGTAGTCATCGGTACGTGCCTGCCAAGCGTTCATAACATCTTGTTCTGCAGGGAGAACGGGTGCGTCACCAAGCGGTGCTTGTAGGACATAATCTTTATTGGCAGCTATGAGGATGATCCTCAGGTTCCGGACCCAGTCCGTATAGTTGCTGCCATCATCTTTCAGCTTGGTTTTCTCTAGGAACGCGTTGAAGTTGAGGACTACGTTGGCCATTTGATCTACAAGACATATTGTAAATGTTTTAGACTAAGTTCATGATAATTAAGTTCATCTAATCAAATAATTAATGAACTCCCACTTAGATTAGACATCCCTCTAGTCATCTAAGTATTACATGATCCGAGTTAACTAGGCCGTGTCCGATCATCACGTGAGACGGACTAGTCAACATCGGTGAACATCTTCATGTTGATCGTATCTTCTATACGACTCATGCTCGACCTTTCGGTCTTCTGTGTTCCGAGGCCATGTCTATACATGCTAGGCTCGTCAAGTCAACCTAAGTGTTTGCATGTGTAAATCTGTCTTACACCCGTTGTATGTGAACGTCTGAATAAAACACCCGATCATCACGTGGTGTCTTGAAACAGCGAACTGTCGCAACGGTGCACAGTTAGGGGGAACACTTCTTGAAATTAGTATGAGGGATCATCTTATTTACTACCGTCATTCTAAGTAAACAAGATGCAAAACATGATAAACATCACATGCAATCAAATAATAAACGTGACATGATATGGCCAATATCACATAGCTCCTTTGATCTCCATCTTGGGGCTCCATGATCATCTTGTCACCGGCTTGACACCATGATCTCCATCATCATGATCTCCATCATCGTGTCTCCATGAAGTTGCTCCCCAACTATTCCTTCTACTACTATGGCTAACGCGTTTAGCAATAAAGTAAAGTAATTTACATGGCGTTTCTCAATGACACGCAGGTCATATAAAAGAATAAAGACAACTCATATGGCTCCTGCCGGTTGTCATACTCATCGACATGCAAGTCGTGATTCCTATTACAATAGCATGAACATCTCATACATCACATATAGATCATTCATCATTCATCATAACTTTGGCCATATCATATCACAAACCACTTGCTGCAAAAACAAGTTAGACGTTCTCTAATTGTTGTTGCAAGTTTTACGTGGCTGAATTAGGGTTCTAGCAAGAACGTCTTCTTACCTACGTTAAAGCCACAACGTGATTTGTCAACTTCTATTTACCCTTCATAAGGACCCTGTTCATCGAATCCGCTCCAACTAAAGTGGGAGAGACAGACACCCGCCAGCCACCTTATGCAACTAGTGCATGTTAGTCGGTGGAACCGGTCTCACGTAAGCGTACGTGTAAGGCTGGTCCGGGCCGCTTCATCCCACAATACCACTGAAGCAAGAAAAGACTAGTAGCGGCAAGAAAGTTGACAAATCTACGCCCACAACGAATTGTGTTCTACTCGCGCAAGAAGAACTACGCATAGACCTAGCTCATGATGCCACTGTTGGGGAACGTTGCAGAAAACAAAAATTTTCCTACTCGTTTCACCAAGATCCATCTAGGAGTTCATCTTGCAATGAGTCATCGGATGCATCTACGTACCTTGTAGATCGCGAGCGGAAGCGTTCAAAGGACGGGGATGAAGTAGTCGAACATGACGTGATCCAAATCACCGATGACCAAGCGCCGAACGGACGGCACCTCCGCGTTAAATACACGTACGGAACAGCCACGTCTCCTCCTTGTTGACCCATCAAGGGGGGAGGAGAGGTTGAGGGATATGGCACCAGCAGCAGCACGACGGCGTGGTGTTGATGGAGCTGCAATACTCCGGCAGGGCTACGCCAAGCACTATGGAGGAGGAGGATGTGTTGGAGAGGGAGTAGGAGGCAACCAAAGGCCAAAGTATGAAGTCCCTCCTTTCCCCCACTATATATAGGAGGGCCAAGGGGGTGGCCGGCCCTAGGAGATCCAATCTCCTAGGGGGGTGCGGCCAAGGGGAGGTTTCCCTCCCCCCCAAGGCACCTAGGAGGTGCCTTCCACTAGTAGGACTCCTCCCCCATGGAAACCCTAGGCGCATGGGCCTAGTGGGGTTGGTGCCCTTGGCCCATGTAGGACAAGGCGCACCCCCTACAGCCCATGTGGCCCCCGGGGATGGGTGGCCCCACCCGGTGGGCCCCCGGGACCCTTCCGGTGGTCCCGGTACAATACCGATAACCCCGAAACTTGTCCCGATGCCCGAAACAGGACTTCCCATATATAAATCTTTACCTCCGGACCATTCCGGAACTCCTCGTGACGTCCGGGATATCATCCGGGACTCCGAACAACATTCGGGTTACTGCATATACATATCCCTACAACCCTAGCGTCACCGAACCTTAAGTGTGTAGACCCTACGGGTTCGGGAGACATGTAGACATGACCGAGATCGCTCTCCGGTCAATAACCAATAGCGGGATCTGGATACCCATGTTGGCTCCCACATGCTCTTCGATGATCTCATCGGATGAACCACGATGTCGAGGATTGAAGCAACCCCGTATACAAATCCCTTTGTCAATCGATATGTTACTTGCCCGAGATTCGATCGTCGGTATCCCAATACCTCGTTCAATCTCGTTACTGGCAAGTCACTTTACTCGTACCGTAATGCATGATCCCGTGACCAGACACTTGGTCACTTTGAGCTCATTATGATGATGCATTACCGAGTGGGCCCAGTGATACCTCTCCGTCATACGGAGTGACAAATCCCAGTCTTGATCCATGTCAACCCAACATACACTTTCGGTGATACCCGTAGTATACCTTTATAGTCACCCAGTTACGTTGTGACGTTTGGCACACCCAAAGCACTCCTACGGTATCCGGGAGTTACACGATCTCATGGTCTAAGGAAAAGATACTTTGACATTGGAAAACTCTAGCAAACGAACTATACGATCTTGTGCTATGTTTAGGATTGGGTCTTGTCCATCACATCATTCTCCTAATGATGTGATCTCGTTATCAATGACATCCAATGTCCATAGTCAGGAAACCATGACTATCTGTTGATCAACGAGCTAGTCAACTAGAGGCTTACTAGGGACATGTTGATGTCTATTATTCACACATGTATTACAATTTCCGGATAATACAATTATAGCATGAATAAAGACAATTATCATGAACAAAGAAATATAATAATAATGCTTTTATTATTGCCTCTAGGGCATATTTCCAACACTGCCTACATCTACTACTATTACTCCACACTTCGACTGCTATCCAGCATGCATCTAGTGTATTAAGTTCATGGGAAAACGGAGTAATGCAATAAGAACGATGACATGATGTAGACAAGATCTATTTATGTAGAAATAGACCCCATCTTGTTATCCTTAATAACAAGGATACATACGTGTTGTTTCCCCTTCTGTCACTGGGATCAAGCACCGTAAGATCGAACCCATCACAAAGTACCTCTTCCCATTGCAAGATAAATACATCAAGTTGGCCAAACAAAACCCAAATATCGAAGAAGAAATACGAGACTATAATCAATCATGCATATAAGAGATCAAAGAAGACTCAAATAACTTTCATGGATAAAAACATAGATCTGTTCAAAAACTCAAAGTTCATTGGATCCCAACAAACACACCACAAAAGGACTTACATCATATGGATCTCCAAGAGACCATTGTGTTAAAAATCAAAAGAGAGATAGAGGAAGCCATCTAGCTACTAACTACGGGCCCGTGGGTCTACAAAGAACTACTCACGCATCATCGGAGATGCACCAGTGGACATGATGAACTCCTCCGAGATGGTGTCTAGATTGGATCTGGAACTTGCGCGGCTGTCGGATTTCGGGTTCCGGCAGACCCTTGAGGTTCGAACACTGGGGTGCGCGCGGAGATTCAACCCTCTACCGGCTTGCTCCTTGCCGAATCGCTAGGATCTAAACTACCAAACGGAACAACACAAGAGACACAAGATTTATACTGGTTCAGGCCACCATTGTGGTGTAATACCCTACTCCAGTGTGTGGTGTGGTGGATTGCCTCTTGGGCTGATGATGAACAATACAAGGAAGAACAGCCTCGCGAGGGTCTGTTCTTGGCTGGTGCTACTTGGTTCTGGCTCTTGGATTCTCGATGCTCGATGCCTCTACCCTGGGGGTGGCTAGTCCTATTTATAGGCAAAGGCCCTGGGCCTCTTCCCAAATATTGAGCGGGAAGGGCGCCAACAATTGGCCATTTGAAGGGGAACAGGGGTACACTTATCCTGACTAAAGTTGGTCCTTGCCTGTCAAAGGCTCTGGTGGTGACGCCTGCTTAGGCTCCACAATGACTTCTTCCCTGCCGTTGGGCTGGTCTTGGTCTTGTTGCACCGAAATGGATGCCTTTGCTTGATGCTCTCGCCTGCGCTTGCTCCCTTTGCACCAAAGAGGAAGGGAGGACACTGCGCGGGCTGGCGCTCGACTGGTGCCCTTGGTCGTCATGGCTTGCGTCATGGGCACCTCGCGAGGTACCCTGCCTTGAACTCTCCGCCTCCTCGTGAGCCAGCCTGACGAGGCCGTGCCTGAGGAAGCTCATGGTCGTCCGCCCCGCGAGGCTTGGCCCTTCGCGAGGGTATTGAGCTTGTGTTGATGAAGATGGGCCGCGCTGGGCCCCCTTTGAGCCATGCCGCAGGCCGCAGGCAGGCAAGTCTGGGGACCCCCGTTCCTAGAACGCCGACAGTAGCCCCCGGGCCCAGGGCGCGCCCGGACTTGGCCGAGTAGAGAGGCGAAAGGGCAAGTGCGAAGCGTTGCGGGCCCTAACAGCCCACGGCCTTAGGCGCCGCGTGGCGGTTGATTGGACGTGGGTGGCACTGTTCCCCCACGCCTCCTTATTTTATGCCTTGCTAGGCGGACTCGTAGCCGCACACAGTCGCTCCCCTTCCTGCTGCTCGAGCGCTCTCTGTCCTTTCTTCTCTCGAACTCCAGCTCCCACATCCAATCCAATCTCGAACCTCCCCCCTTCCCCTTCTGCCGTCATGGCTCCGCCGAGGAAGGGAAAAGGGAAGAAGCCCATGCCGCCGCCTCGCCCATCGTCGTCGGCGGCCCCCGTCGTCGATCGGTCGGTCATAATCAATCAAGAAGGCCTAGGCAAGGTCAGCTCGGCCCTGGCCACCATCTTCAATGAGTGCGGGAGGACAATGGCCTGGCCCGCGTCCCGCTTCACCATCGACAGGATTGCCACCGAGGTCCGGTACTTCGCCGACGCCCTGTGGGCGGGACTGGTTCCCCCCTTCTCTGATTTCTTCAATGCTGTGCTCTCCCATTACCAGATCCATATGATGCATCCGGGTTCTGAATCCATCACCCTTCTCGCGGTATTTGCCTTTGTTTGCGAGGCAATGACAGGCATCCTTCCTTCAGTTGCCTTGCTGCGCCACTTCTTCTCTCTGCGCCTTGTCGACCCCACCCAATGTTCGGGATGCATGAGCTTCATTGGTACGCCTGAGACAACGGCTTCTGGAATTGACTTCAGTCTTCCTCCGCCCATGCCTGGGTTTTGCGAGCGATGGCTGTATGTGGACGTAGGGGTGCCCAGCCCCCTACTGACGGAGCCATCTTCACCTGCTGTCCCCAACTCAGGCTGGGGCCAGGAGACGCTCGCGAGCCCCCGGCTCGCCTTCGTCTGGCGTCGCTTCGAGTTCCTGAGGGAGCTTGGCGTGACGGCGCCCAAGGTGGTGAAGTTCTTGCTACGTCGCGTCGCCCCTCTCCAGCGCCATTCTTATCGAATGTGGGCCTTCAGCGGTCGTGGGGATCGTATGCGGCTCCAGGAAGAGGACCTGACGCCTGAAGAGCTGAGGAAGGTGCTCTTGGTCTTGACTGGGGATCCTTCCCCCGGCGGCATTCGTCAAGGGGGGCCTTGCTGTACCTCTGATCGAATAGAGGTGACTTCGTGAGCCAGATGCCCATCTTCAACGAATGGGAGCCGCGCCCTGCTGGCCTCCAGGGGCCTCGCGAGAACCCAGTGGTGGTGGTCGCCCTCGCAGCCGTCCAGGGCGACTCTTCCTCAAGTGGCGGGGCAGGGAGGCATGAGCCTCCAGAGGCTGAGGGTGCCCCTGCCGAGGCAACAGCACTGGGCGGCACTCATGAGGGAGCGGCCCCCGAGGCCCGTGCTGCCGTAGCTGAGGTGGCGAGCGGCCGCCCATAGTGCCTGCGGCTGAGGCCCCCGAGGCCCCAGCCGCTCTTCTTGGTGAGGCGACCGGCAGCGCGCATCAGGCGGACGCCCCCGACGCGAGTCGCCTCGGTGCTTCCTCTTCGTCGCAAGCTGACCCCTGCGCTCAACTCTTGGGTCGCTTCCGTGTGGACTTTGAGGCCCTCCGGAAGAGAAGGGAGGCCCTGGGCGATGATTACCCTTGCCGCCTGCTGAAGCGTAGGAAGTATTTCGCCATCGATGAGTAAGCCTTCTCCCTTCCTAGCTCCTGATTCTTCTGTTGTCTTTCCTGATCCTTGCTTCACAGGGCCCTTCCTTCCGAGCTCATGGAGGTGGATGAGGAGCCATCCCCCTCGCCTCCGCCCTTTCCGTCGTCTTCGATCGTTCCGAGCAGCAGGGCCCTTGTGGTGAGGCCGGTTGGTGAGGTGAACCTTCCCGAGGCGCAACGCGGTCCTGTGCCCCCCGCGGCCTTCCTTCGCGGGCCTCCTCGTGGCATGGCTGGCCTGCCGTGGGCTTCTCGTCTGGCCGTGGACCGTGATTGGCTGGGGTACTCCCGGCGCTCTTCACTTGGAGATGGACTGGCTTTAGGTCGGCCCTCCGGCAGGGCGCGCCCGGTCATCTCAAGGGCGCCAGCCCCCAGCCCTCTGCCTGAGAGGGGAGTGCTGATCTGGGCTCCAAGGCGCTCGCTTGGGGCGGATGATGGTGTGGAAGACGTACTTGAGCGCGCCCGGGAGCGTCGCGCTCTTCGCCAAGGGTTCCTCTGGAGGGCGGCTGACGCGGTGATCCTGCTTGGTGAGGAACTCGCTGATGAGGACGCGCGCCTTGAGGCCGAGGGCCTTCAGCTGATTGCGGAGAGGCGCGAGCTGGAGGCGGCTGCCACCCTCGCGCACCGTCGACACAATCTCGACGTTGAGGAGGCGAAGGCGTCGCTGGCGGCCTCTCGGGAGGCCCGTTCTCAGGCCGTCGAAGAAGCCCGGGAGGCTGACCGACGACGAGAGGCCACGGAGGAGCGGGCACGGGAACTCCTGGCCCGGTGCCGCTCACTGGAGGAGCAGGTGGAGCTGCGTGAGGCAGCCCTTGCGTCGATGAAGGTGCTCTCCAGCAACCCAGCAGAGCTCCAGGAGCATGAGGAGGCGCTGACGATGGAAGCCACCGAGCGCGCACGCGAGTACGAACGCCTGGAGACGAGGGAGCGCTTGGTGACACGGGCGGAGGACGATGTCGCCGCGCGGGAGACCCGTGTCTCGGAGGAGGTCGGACGTCGGGTGGCGACGGCGCGCCTGATCCTCGAGCGCGAGTTCAAGGAGAGGCTGGAGTTGGTCCGGACCGAGGCCGAAGGTAGGACCAACGCCCTCAGGACCAGACTGGAGGAAGCAACGCGGCGGGCTGATGCCTTGCGGGTCGCACTTGAGGTGGCGCAGGGGGAGTCAACTACTTCCCATGCCGAGGTGCTTCTTCTTCGCCAACAGGTGGTTGAGGCTGAGAGCGTCGCTCGCCAGAATGCGGACGAGATGCGTCAGCGGCGGCTCTTGGAGCATGAGCACGCCCCCATGCTCACCATGCTTCGAGAGAGGGCCAACACGGCCTTGGGTAACATCTGCGAGGCGGCCGTCGGCGAGCCGCGTGCCATTAACTACGCCGGCAACCTGCAGTTCTTCACCAACATCGTGATGCAGCTGGAGGCGCGGTCAGTTCGTGCCAACAGGTTGGTGGAGGAGAGGAGCCGAGCCCTGCTTGGGCGCGCCTTTTCCCGCGTCTTCAGCCATCTCCGGAATATGGATCCTCATTTTGACTTTGACGCTGACATCGCCCCAGTCCCTCAGGCCGTCCGAGACGACCTGGCGTATTGGGTGGAAGACAACGTGGACGCCCTTGTCAGGGCCTTCGCTTCAGACAATGATGGCATGATTGTGGCCGCCGACGAGGGCGGCGTGGTGAACGGCCCTGACGCCACTGGCGACAACGTGGAGGGCGATGGCGAGGCCAGCGACGCCAGCGACAGCTCGGGCGGCGCTCCTGAGGATGCATTGGGGGATTTATCTGAGTGACAGCGCGCTGTTCCTGTTTCCTTATCCTACATGAATAGAACTCAGGCTTTTGTCCCGATGGTTGTAAGAGCATTTTGGGAGGGGGTGCCCCTCATGTAAAACTTATGTTCAGCGTACTAGAGAATGCTACCTTACTCACATGCCCGTGCCAAGTGGTTGGCCATGTGACGAGCCGGCTGGCTAGTTTACCTTTGTCCCGAGCGGGCCCCGAGATACCTCGTCGGAGGCCGTGGCGCCTCGCACACCTCTTGATTGAATCCGTGGGATCTGCAGTGAAAAACCTCCTGAGAGGGTATGTCGGCGGTAGTCTGGGTTGCACGCGGTCCAGGCCAGACCCGACTCGCGAGGGGCTCACGAGGGGAGGCAGCTGAGGTGAGGTCGTAACCGAAACGCGAGAAATTGCTCGAACGAGACTAAGCACCCCTTCCCCAAACACACACAAATCTCAAGTTCGAGTCCAACTTAAATCCAGCGGGGGAAAGAAACAACCAAGAGAAAAGCAATGAAAGTAGAAAAAGGCCGCGTCCGGCACCTAGTCTAGTCTTGGACGTCTTCTCACCAGCGCGGAGCTAAGTGCTGCCACTGGGCGTGGGAGGGAGCCCCAGGGCCTGAGGCCGGCACCCCTGAGACTCCGGGGCATGTACAGCCCCACTCATTATTACGTGAGAGTGTCACGGGGCAGCGAGCTTCACAGGCACTGGGCCTTCTTCACAGGTACCGGCCTTGCTTCATATCACCTGACGAGGGCCCCGCCTTGCGCCACACTCTAGTGCCATCAATGACGACCAGAAACCAGGACGCTGCCGATGGGGTAGAGCGGTCGCCAACGGTTCCCCCGACGACCACGGGTCCTCCGCCAGGGGCAGGCCCTGAGGCACCTCCCCAGCGGAGGGCCTACCTCCTGGGAACGCCTTGCTCCGAACGCCGCGGTGGTGATGTTGGATCTCGGCCCCTCTCCTGCAGCCCCCGACGCCCTCCCCTTGAGGGGTAAGAGGCCGCGGGAGCGGGGCAGCTGCTCGCTGTGGCGACCTGCACCTCCTGTGACCCATGATTAGTGTATGCCAGCTCCTGAGGGATTAGTGGTACCCGATAATCGTCGCTTCCAGCATGGCCGGTGGGGCCGTCCCTAGGTTCCTGGAAGAGCTCAGCTTCTGGCGCCTCGTCCCCCCAGCTCGGGCTGAGGAGTGAGCCCTGTTCGCCTTCGCACGGATGCCCTTGATCCATCATGTGGGGCACGTACTCTTTTGGGGCCGTTATCCCGAAGGCCGCGCCATAGGGCTCCACGCGCCATGCAGCCCTGCCCGATGCGCCTACTTGGGGGTGGTAGCGCGGTGGCCCGCTGGGGCCGTGGGTCGCGACGAGTCCTTCTTTGCTGTCGGGGAGCGGAGTCAGTGCTGCCGCTGGTTCGGTGCCGACAGCTTCGCTGGTGTTGGAGTAGCCGTGAAGCCCGCAGGTGCGCGCGGGGCCCCCGCGCGGGTCGCCCTGAGCCTGGGGCGGGAGCTGGGTGCAGAAGGGGTGAGCCCCCGAGGCGGCGTAGCCTAGGAGCTCCGCCACCCGCTCTAGCAACACGTCGCGGCCGCCCTCCATCAGCCTGCACTGCAGCAGCTCTCGGGCCACCGTGAGCGCGGCCCTTGAGTTCGCCTACTCCCGGCGGGTGTACGGCGCCGTGGCCGCGGCGTGGTTGGAGGCCCTTGCTGCCGACCGCGTCTACCGCGGTGTTAGAGCTGTCGAGGCTTGTCCGCGTTGCCCGCGGCCCGCAGCGCCCAGCGGACCGCGAGCTTCCTAGGGCATGCGGTCGCCCGGGGCGAGCGGCTCTGTGCGGGTGGGCCATGCCGCCCAGGGATCAGGGTTGCCCGCCTGGTCACCGGACATGGTGATGACGATGCGACGGGACGCGGAGCGGCGGAAGGCGGATCCCGGCGCACCCCTACCTGGCGCGCCAAATGTCGGATTTCTGGTTCCGGCAGACCCTTGAGGTTCGAACACTGGGGTGCACGTGGATATTCAACCCTCTCCGGCTTGCTCCTCGCCGAATCGCTAGGATCTAAACTACCAAACAGAACAACACAAGAGACACAAGATTTATACTGGTTCAGGCCACCATTGTGGTGTAATACCCTACTCCAGTGTGTGGTGTGGTGGATTGCCTCTTGGGCTGACGATGAACAATACAAGGAAGAACAGCCTCGCGAGGGTCTGTTCTTGGCTGGTGCTACTTGGTTCTGGCTCTTGGATTCTCGATGCTCGATGCCTCTACCCTGGGGTGGCTAGTCCTATTTATAGGCAAAGGCCCTGGGCCTCTTCCCAAATATTGAGCGGGAAGGGCGCCATCAATTGGCCATTTTGAAGGGGAACAACAGGTACACTTATCCTGACCAAAGTTGGTCCTCCCCGTCAAAGGCTCTGGTGGTGACGCCTGCTTGGGCTCCACAATGACTTCTTCCCTGCCGTTTGGCTGGTCTTGGTCTTGTTGCACCGAAATGGATGCCTTTGCTTCATGCTCTCGCCTGCGCTTGCTCCCTTTGCACCAAAGAGGAAGGGTGGACACTGCGCAGGCTGGCGCCCGACTGGCACCCTTGGTCATCATGGCTTGCGTCATGGGCACCTCGCGAGGTACCCTGCCTTTAACTCTCTGCCTCCTCGTGAGCCAGCCTGACGAGGCCGTGCCTGAGGAAGCTCCTGGTCGTCCGCCCCGCGAGGCTTGTCCCCTCGCGAGGGTCTTGAGCTTGTGTTGATGAAGATGGGCCGCGCTGGGCCCCCTTTGAGCCACGCCACAGGCCGCAGGCAGGCAAGTCTGGGGACCCCCGTTCCTAGAACGCCGACAGCGGCTGTAATTGATTTTTGTCGAATCCCCTAGGGTTTCTGGAATATTGGGGTATCTATAGAGCAAAGAGGCGGTGCGGGAGGCCACCGAGGTGGGCACAACCCACCTGGGCGTACTTGGGCCCCCGGGCGCGCCCTGGTGGGTTGTGCTCCCCTCGGAGCTCCCCTAAGGTACTTTCTTGGCCCACGTCCAAAAAATCCACAAAAAGTTTCTCTGCATTTGGACTCTGTTTGGTATTGATTTCCTGCGATGTAAAGAAACAAGCAGAAAACAGCAAGGCCACCGAGGTGGGCACAACCCACCTGGGCGTACTTGGGCTCCCAGGCGCGCCCTGGTGGGTTGTGCTCCCCTCGGAGCTCCCCTAAGGTACTTTCTTGTCCCACGTCCAAAAAAATCCACAAAAAGTTTCTTTGCGTTTGGACTCCGTTTGGTATTGATTTCCTGCGATGTAAAGAAACAAGTAGAAAGCAGCAATTGGCACTATGCACTATGTCAATAGGTTAGTACTAAAAAATTATATAAAATGACTATAAAATGATTGTAACTCCGCCTATGTTGTCTCAACATAGCCGGTCCCAAGCCCGGGTAAAGGAGGAGGGTTGTGATAGGCTTGGCGAGCCAACGTAAAAACTCAGCCACTCTTATGGAGATGAAACCCAAAAGATTTTCGTTGGGGCGTAACCCTCTCAGCGACGCGCCACACCGGAACCCGGGTGTGGTGGAAAATGGGCAAGGGCCGGGCCGTCACCCCCCAGGTGGCGTGCCGTATCTTGATCCGGATATGGTGGCAAGTGAGCGAGGATCGGGTCGTCGCATCCTGAGTGGCGCGCTACATCAGCGCCCGGATATAGTGGAAAATGAGCAAGGGTCTTCGCATTTGACTTGACAAGTGCGAAGGGTAAGGAAGCTAGCCGAGCCTAGGAGGATTCGCTTAGGTAGCTGGAACGTAGGGTCTCTGACAGGGAAGCTTCAGGAGCTAGTTGATGCAGCGGTGAGGAGAGGTGTTGATATCCTTTGCGTCCAAGAAACCAAATGGATACCGGCTTCAAGCTATGGTACACGGGGACGACTGCAAACAGAAATGGCGTAGGCATCTTGATCAACAAGAGCCTCAAGTATGGAGTGGTAGACGTCAAGAGACGTGGGGACCATATTATCCTGGTCAAGCTGGTAGTTGAGGACTTGGTTCTCAATGTTATCAGCGCGTATGCCCCGCAAGTAGGCCACAATGAGAACACCAAGAGGGAGTTCTGGGAAGGCCTGGAAGACATGGTTAGGAGTGTACCGATTGGTGAGAAGCTATTCATAGGAGGAGACCTCAATGGCCACGTGGGTACATCTAACACAGGTTTTGAAGGGGCGCATGGGGGCTTTGGCTATGGCCTTAGGAATCAAGAAGGAGAAGATGTCTTAAGCTTTGCTCTATCCTACAACATGATTGTAGCCAACACCCTCTTTAGAAAGAGAGAATCACATCTGGTGACTTTTAGTAGTGGCCAACACTCTAGCCAGATTGATTTCATCCTCTCGAGAAGGGAAGATAGGCGTGCGTGCCTAGACTGTAAGGTGATACCTGGAGAGAGTGTTGTACCCCAGCATAAGCTGGTGGTTGCTGACTTCCGCTTTCGGATTCGTGTCCAGCTGGATAAGCGGGCTAAAGTCGCTAGAACGAAGTGGTGGAAGCTCAAGGGGGAGGTAGCTCAGGCGTTCAAGGAGAGGGTCATTAAGGAGGTCCCTTGGGAGGAAGGAGGGGATGCGGACAATGTGTGGATGAAGATGGTGACTTGCATTCGTAAGGTGGCCTCAAAGGAGTTTGGAGTGTCCAGGGGAAGGAGAAGCGAAGATAAGGATACCTGGTGGTGGAATGATGATGTCCAGAAGGCGATTAAAGAGAAGAAAGATTGCTTCAGACGCCTATACCTGGATAGGAGTGCACACAACATAGAGAAGTACAAGATGGCGAAGAAGGCCGCAAAGCGAGCTGTTGGTGAAGCAAGGGGTCGAGCGTATGAGGACCTCTACCAACAGTTAGGCATGAAGGAAGGCGAAAGGGACATCTATAAGATGGCCAAGATCCGAGAGAGGAAGACAAGGGATATTGGCCAAGTCAAATGCATCAAGGACGAAGCAGGCCAACTCTTGGTGAAGGACGAGGAGATTAAGCATAGATGGCGGGAATACTTCGACAATCTATTCAATGCGGAGAATGTAAGCTCTACCATTGAACTGGACGACTCTTTTGATGAGACCAGCATGCATTTTGTGCGTCGAATCCAGGAGTCTGAGGTCAAGGAGGCTTTAAAAAGGATGAAGGGAGGCAAGGCGATGGGCCCAGATTGTATCCCCATTGAGGTGTGGAAAGGTCTCGGGGACATAGCGATAGTATGGCTAACCAAGCTTTTCAACCTCATTTTTTGGGCAAACAAGATGCCAGAAGAATGGAGATGGAGTATATTAGTACCAATCTTCAAGAACAAGGGGGATGTTCAGAGTTGTACTAATTACCGTGGAATTAAGCTGATGAGCCATACAATGAAGCTATGGGAGAGAGTCATTGAGCACCGCTTAAGAAGAATGACAAGCGTGACCAAAAACCAGTTTGGTTTCATGCCTGGGAGGTTGACCATGGAAGCCATTTTCTTGGTACGATAGCTTATGGAGAGATATAGGGAGCAAAAGAAGGACTTGCATATGGTGTTCATTGACTTGGAGAAGGCCTATGATGAGATACCGCGGAATGTCATGTGGTGGGCCTTGGAGAAACACAAAGTCCCAGCAAAGTACATTACCCTCATCAAGGACATGTACGATAATGTTGTGACAAGTGTTCGAACAAGTGATGTTGACACTGATGACTTCCCGATTAAGATAGGACTACATCAGGGGTCAGCTTTGAGCCCTATCTTTTTCCATTGGTGATGGATGAGGTCACAAGGGATATACAAGGAGATATCCCATGGTGTATGCTCTTTGCGGATGATGTGGTGCTAGTTGACGATAGTCGGGCGGGGGTAAATAGGAAGTTAGAGTTATGGAGACAAACCTTGGAATCGAAAGGGTTTAGGCTTAGTAGTACTAAAACCGAGTACATGATGTGCGGTTTCAGTACTACTAGGTGTGAGGAGGAGGAGGTTAGCCTTGATGGTCAGGTGGTACCTCAGAAGGACACCTTTCGGTATTTGGGGTCAATGCTGCAGGAGGATGGGGGTATTGATGAAGATGTGAACCATCGGATCAAAGCCGGATGGATGAAGTGAAGGAAATATGCCCTAGAGGCAATAATAAAGTTATTATTTATTTCCTCATATCATGATAAATGTTTATTATTCATGCTAGAATTGTATTAACCGGAAACATAATACATGTGTGAATACATAGACAAAACTATGGTCACTAGTATGCCTCTACTTGACTAGCTCATTAATCAAAGATGGTCATGTTTCCTGACCATAGACATGTGTTGTCATTTGATTAGTGGGATCACATCATTAGAAGAATGATGTGATTGACATGACCCATTCTGTTAGCCTAGCACTTGATCGTTTAGTATACTGCTATTGCTTTCTTCATGACTTATACAAAGTTCCTGCAACTATGAGATTGTGCAACTCCCGTGTACCGGAAGAACACTTTGTGTGCTACCAAACGTCACAACGTAACTGGGTGATTATAAAGGTGCTCTACAGGTGTTTCCAAAGGTTCATGTTGAGTTGGCATAATTCGAGATTAGGATTTGTCACTCCGATTGTCGGACAGGTATCTCTGGGCCCTCTCGGTAATACTCATCACTTAAGCCTTGCAAGCATGTAACTAATGAGTTAGTTATGAGATGACGTATTACAGAACGAGTAAAGAGACTTGCCGGTAACGAGATTGAACTAGGTATTGGATACCGACGATCAAATCTCGGGCAAGTAACATACCGATGACAAAGGGAACAAAGTATGTTGTTATGCGGTTTGACCGATAAAGATCTTCGTAGAATATGTAGGAACCAATATGGACATCCAGGTCCCGCTATTGGTTATTGACTAGGGACGTGTCTCGGTCATGTCTACATTGTTCTCGAACCGTAGGGTCCGCACGCTTAAGGTTTCGATGACAGTTACATTATGAGTTCATTTATTTTGATGTACCGAAGGTTGTTCGGAGTCCCGGATGTGATCATGGACATGACGAGGAGTCTCAAAACGGTCGAGACATAAAGATTGATATATTGGACGGATATATTTGGACACCGGAAAGGTTCCGGAGAAGTTTGGAGCTCCGGGAGGTTACCGGAACCCCCCGGGAGGTATATGGGCCTTATTGGGCCCATGTAGGAGGAAGAGAGAAGGAGCAAGGGAAGGGGGCGCGCCCCCCCAAGCCCAATCCGAATTGGGGAGGGGGCCGGCCCCCCCTTTCCTTTCTCCTTCCCCCTCTTCCTATTACTACTACTAGTACTACTTCCTAATACTAGTACTCTTTCCTCCCCCCTCCAAATAAGATAAGGAAAAGAGAGGGAAACCTACTTGGAGTAGGTTTCCCCCTCCTCATGGCGCGCCCCCCCTAGGGCCGGCCACCTCCTCCCTCCCTCCTTTATATACGGGGGTAGGGGGGCACCCTAGAACACACAAGTTGATCATTGATCGTTCCTTAGCCGTGTGCGGTGCCCCCCTCCATGATATTACACCTCGGTCATATTGTAGCAGTGCTTGGGCGAAGCCCTGCGACAGGAGAACATCAAGATCGTCACCACGCCGTCGTGCTGACGGAACTCCCCCTCGGCGCCTCTACTGGATTGGAGATCGAGGGTGCGTCATCGAGCTGTACGTGTGTCAAGAACTCGGAGGTACCGGAGTAACGGTGCCTGGATCGGTTGAACCGGGAAGACGTACGACTACTTCCACTACGTTGTGTCAACGCTTCCGCTTCGGTCTACGAGGGTACGTAGACAGCACTCTCCCCTCGTTGCTATACCATCACCATGATCTTGCGTGTGCGTAGGAAATTTTTTGAAATTACTACGTTACCCAACAGTGGCATCCGAGCCTAGGTTTTTACGCGTTGATGTTATATGCACGAGTAGAACACAAGTGAGTTGTGGACGATATAAGTCATACTACCTACCAGCATGTCATACTTTGGTTCAGCGGTATTGTTGGATGAAGCGGCCCGGACCGACATTACGCGTACGCTTACGCGAGACTGGTTTTACCGCCGTGCTTTGCACACAGGTGACTAGCGGGTGTCTGTTTCTCCAACTTTAGTTGAACCGAGTGTGGCTACGCCCGGTCCTTGTGAAGGTTAAAACGGAGTCTATTTGACAAACTATCGTTGTGGTTTTGATGCGTAGGTAAGAACGGTTCTTGCTAAGCCCATAGCAGCCACGTAAAATTTGCAACAACAAAGTAGAGGACGTCTAACTTGTTTTTGCAGGGCATGTTGTGATGTGATATGGCCAAGACGTGATGCTATATTTTATTGTATGAGATGATCATGTTTTGTAACCGAAGTTATCGGCAACTGGCAGGAGCCATATGGTTATCGCTTTATTGTATGAAATGCAAACGCCCTGTAATTGCTTTACTTTATCACTAAGCGGTAGCGATAGTCGTAGAAGCAATAGATGGCGTAAACGACAACGATGCTACGATGGAGATCAAGGTGTCGCGCCAGTGATGATGGTGATCACGACGGTGCTTCGGAGATGGAGATCACAAGCACAAGATGATGATGGCCATATCATATCACTTATATTGATTGCATGTGATGTTCATCCTTTATGCATCTTATCTTGCTTTGATTGACGGTAGCATTTTAAGATGATCTCTCACTAAAATTATCAAGAAGTGTTCTCCCTGAGTATGCACCGTTGCCAAAGTTCGTCGTGCCGAGACACCACGTGATGATCGGGTGTGATAAGCTCTACGTCCATCTACAACGGGTGTAAGCCAGTTTTGCACACGCAGAATACTCAGGTTAAACTTGACGAGCCTAGCATATGCAGATATGGCCTCGGAACACGGAGACCGAAAGGTCGAGCGTGAATCATATAGTAGATATGATCAACATAATGATGTTCACCATTGAAAACTACTCCATCTCACGTGATGATCGGTTATGGTTTAGTTGATTTGGATCACGTGATCACTTAGATGACTAGAGAGATGTCTGTCTAAGTGGGAGTTCTTTAGTAATATGATTAATTGAACTTAAATTTATCATGAACTTAGTACCTGATAGTATCATTGCTTGTCTATGTTTGTTTGTAGATAGATGGCTCGTGCTGTTGTTCCGTTGAATTTTAATGCGTTCCTTGAGAAAGCAAAGTTGAAAGATGATGGTAGCAATTACACGGACTGGGTCCGTAACCTGAGGATTATCCTCATTGCTGCACAGAAGAGTTACGTCCTGGAAGCACCGCTGGGTGCCAGGCCTGCTGCTGATGCAACTGACGACGTTAAGAACGTCTGGCAGAGCAAAGCTGATGACTACTCTATAGTTCAGTGTGCCATGCTTTACGGCTTAGAACTGGGTCTTCAACGACGTTTTGAACGTCATGGAGCATATGAGATGTTCCAGGAGTTGAAGTTAATATTTCAAGCAAATGCCCGGATTGAGAGATATGAAGTCTCCAATAAGTTCTACAGCTGCAAGATGGAGGAGAATAGTTCTGTCAGTGAACATATACTCAGAATGTCTGGGTATAACAATCACTTGATTCAACTGGGAGTTAATCTTCCTGATGATAGTGTCATTGACAGAATTCTTCAATCACTGCCACCAAGCTACAAGAGCTTTGTGATGAACTATAATATGCAAGGGATGAACAAGACTATTCCCGAGCTCTTCGCAATGCTGAAAGCCGCGGAGGTAGAAATCAAGAAGGAGCATCAAGTGTTGATGGTCAACAAGACCACTAGTTTCAAGAAGAAGGGCAAAGGGAAGAAGAAGGGGAACTTCAAAAAGAACGGCAAGCAAGTTGCTGCTCAAGAGAAGAAACCCAAGTCTGGACCTAAGCCTGAAACTGAGTGCTTCTACTACAAGCAGACTGGTCACTGGAAGCGGAACTGCCCCAAGTATTTGGCGGATAAGAAGGATGGCAAAGTGAACAAAGGTATATGTGATATACATGTTATTGATGTGTACCTAACTAGAGCTCATAGTAGCACCTGGGTATTTGATACTGGTTCTGTTGCTAATATTTGCAACTCGAAACAGGGACTACAGAATAAGCGAGCACTGGCCAAGGACGAGGTGACGATGCGCGTGGGAAACGGTTCCAAAGTCGATGTGATCGCTGTCGGCACGCTACCTCTACATCTACCATCGGGATTAGTTTTAGACCTAAATAATTGTTATTTGGTGCCTGTGTTGAGCATGAACATTATATCTGGATCTTGTTTGATGCGAGACGGTTATTCATTTAAATCAGAGAATAATGGTTGTTCTATTTATATGAGTAATATCTTTTATGGTCATGCACCCTTGAATAGTGGTCTATTTTTATTGAATCTCGATAGTAGTGATACACATATTCATAATGTTGAAGCCAAAAGATGCAGAGTTGATAATGATAGTGCAACTTATTTGTGGCACTGCCATTTAGGTCATATCGGTGTAAAACGCATGAAGAAACTCCATACCGATGGACTTCTGGAATCACTTGATTATGAATCACTTGGTACTTGCGAACCGTGCCTCATGGGCAAGATGACTAAAACACCGTTCTCCGGAACTATGGAGAGAGCAACGGATTTGTTGGAAATCATACATACAGATGTATGTGGCCCGATGAATGTTGAAGCTCGTGGCGGATATTGTTATTTTCTCACCTTCACAGATGATTTAAGTAGATATGGGTATATCTACTTAATGAAACACAAGTCTGAAACATTTGAAAAGTTCAAAGAATTTCAGAGTGAAGTTGAAAATCATCGTAACAAGAAAATAAAATTTCTGCGATCTGATCGTGGAGGAGAATATTTGAGTTACGAGTTTGGTTTACATTTGAAACAATGCGGAATAGTTTCGCAACTCACGCCACCTGGAACACCACAAAGAAATGGTGTGTCCGAACGTCGTAATCGTACTTTACTTGATATGGTGCGATCTATGATGTCTCTTACCGATTTACCGCTATCATTTTGGGGTTATGCTTTAGAGACGGCCGCATTCACGTTAAATAGGGCACCATCAAAATCCATTGAGACGACACCATATGAACTGTGGTTTGGCAAGAAACCAAAGTTGTCATTTCTTAAAGTTTGGGGCAGCGATGCTTATGTGAAGAAACTTCAACCGGATAAGCTCGAACCCAAATCGGAGAAATGTGTTTTCATAGGATACCCAAAAGAAATTGTTGGGTACACCTTCTATCACAGATCCGAAGGCAAAACATTCGTTGCTAAGAATGGATCCTTTCTAGAGAAGGAGTTTCTCTCGAAAGAAGTGAGTGGGAGGAAAGTAGAACTTGATGAGATAACTATATCTACTCCCTTATTGGAAGGTAGTTCATCACGAGAACCGGTTCCCGTGACAACCACACCAATTAGTGAGGAAGCTAATGATATTGATCATGAAACTTCAGATCAAGTTTCTACTGAACCTCGTAGGTCCACCAGAGTAAGGTCCGCACCAGAGTGGTACGGTAATCCTATTCTGGAAGTCATGTTACTTGACCATGATGAACCTACGAACTATGAGGAAGCGATGATGAGCCCAGATTCCGCAAAATGGCTGGAGGCCATGAAATCTGAGATAGGATCCATGTATGATAACAAAGTATGGACTTTGGTTGACTTGCCCGATGATCGGCAAGCCATTGAGAATAAATGGATCTTTAAGAAGAAGACTGACGCTGATGGTAATATTACTGTCTATAAAGCTCGACTTGTTGCAAAAGGTTTTTGACAAGTTCAAGGGGTTGACTACGATGAGACTTTCTCACCCGTAGCGATGCTTAAGTCTGTCCGAATCATGTTGGCTATTGCTGCATTTCATGATTATGAAATTTGGCAAATGGATGTCAAGACTGCATTCTTGAATGGATTTCTAGAAGAAGAGTTGTATATGATGCAGCCAGAAGGTTTTGTTGATCCAAAAGGTGCTGACAAAGTGTGCAAGCTCCAACGTTCCATTTATGGACTGGTGCAAGCATCTCGGAGTTGGAATAAACATTTTGATAGTGTGATCAAAGCATATGGTTTTATACAGACTTTTGGAGAAGCCTGTATTTACAAGAAAGTGAGTGGGAGCTCTGTAGCATTTCTAGTTTTATATGTTGATGACATATTATTAATTGGAAATGATATAGAATTTCTGGATAGCATAAAGGGATACTTGAATAAAAGTTTTTCAATGAAAGACCTCGGCGAAGCTGCTTACATATTAGGCATCAAGATCTATAGAGATAGATCGAGACGCTTAATAGGACTTTCACAAAGCACATACCTTGACAAAATATTGAAAAGGTTCAATATGGATCAGGCAAAGAAAGGTTTCTTGCCTGTGCTACAAGGTGTGAAGTTGAGTCGGACTCAATGCCCGACCACAGCAGAAGATAGAGAGAAAATGAAAAGTGTTCCCTATGCTTCAGCCATAGGCTCTATCATGTATGCAATGCTGTGTACCAGACCTGACGTATGCTTAGCAATAAGCTTAGCAGGAAGGTACCAAAGTAATCCAGGAGTGGATCACTGGACAGCGGTCAAGAACATCCTGAAATACCTGAAAAGGACTAAGGATATGTTTCTCGTATATGGAGGTGACAAAGAGCTAGTCGTAAATGGTTACGTCGATGCAAGCTTTGACACTGATCCGGACGATTCAAAATCGCAAACCGGATACGTGTTTTTATTAAACGGTGGAGCTGTAAGTTGGTGCAGTTCTAAACAAAGCGTCGTGGCAGGATCTACATGTGAAGCAGAGTACATAGCTGCTTTTGAAGCAGCAAATGAAGGAGTCTGGATGAAGGAGTTCATTTCCGATCTAGGTGTCATACCTAGTGCATCGGGACCAATGAAGATCTTCTGTGATAATACTGGTGCAATTGCCCTGGCAAAGGAATCCAGATTTCACAAGAGGACCAAGCACATCAAGAGACGCTTCAATTCCATTCGGGACCAAGTCCAAGTGGGAGACATAGAGATTTGCAAGATACATACGGATCTGAATGTTGCAGACCCGTTGACTAAGCCTCTCTCACGAGCAAAACATGATCAACACCAAGACTCCATGGGTGTTAGAATCATTACTATGTAATCTAGATTATTGACTCTAGTGCAAGTGGGAGACTGAAGGAAATATGCCCTAGAGGCAATAATAAAGTTATTATTTATTTCCTCATTTCATGATAAATGTTTATTATTCATGCTAGAATTGTATTAACCGGAAACATAATACATGTGTGAATACATAGACAAAACTATGGTCACTAGTATGCCTCTACTTGACTAGCTCATTAATCAAAGATGGTCATGTTTCCTGACCATAGACATGTGTTGTCATTTGATTAGTGGGATCACATCATTAGAAGAATGATGTGATTGACATGACCCATTCTGTTAGCCTAGCACTTGATCGTTTAGTATACTGCTATTGCTTTCTTCATGACTTATACAAAGTTCCTGCAACTATGAGATTGTGCAACTCCCGTGTACCGGAAGAACACTTTGTGTGCTACCAAACGTCACAACGTAACTGGGTGATTATAAAGGTGCTCTACAGGTGTTTCCAAAGGTTCATGTTGAGTTGGCATAATTCGAGATTAGGATTTGTCACTCCAATTGTCGGAGAGGTATCTCTGGGCCCTCTCGGTAATACTCATCACTTAAGCCTTGCAAGCATGTAACTAATGAGTTAGTTATGAGATGACATATTACAGAACGAGTAAAGAGACTTGCCGGTAACGAGATTGAACTAGGTATTGGATACCGACGATCAAATCTCGGGCAAGTAACATACCGATGACAAAGGGAACAAAGTATGTTGTTATGCGGTTTGACCGATAAAGATCTTCGTAGAATATGTAGGAACCAATATGGACATCCAGGTCCCGCTATTGGTTATTGACTAGGGACGTGTCTCGGTCATGTCTACATTGTTCTCGAACCGTAGGGTCCGCACGCTTAAGGTTTCGATGACAGTTACATTATGAGTTTATGTATTTTGATGTACCGAAGGTTGTTCGGAGTCCCGGATGTGATCATGGACATGACGAGGAGTCTCAAAATGGTCGAGACATAAAGATTGATATATTGGACGGATATATTTGGACACCGGAAAGGTTCCGGAGAAGTTTGGAGCTCCGGGAGGTTACCGGAACCCCCCGGGAGGTATATGGGCCTTATTGGGCCCATGTAGGAGGAAGAGAGAAGGAGCAAGGGAAGGGGGCGCGCCCCCCAAGCCCAATCCGAATTGGGGAGGGGGCCGGCCCCCCCTTTCCTTTCTCCTTCCCCCTCTTCCTATTACTACTACTAGTACTACTTCCTAATACTAGTACTCTTTCCTTCCCCCTCCAAATAAGATAAGGAAAAGAGAGGGAAACCTACTTGGAGTAGGTTTCCCCCTCCTCATGGCGCGCCCCCCCAGGGCCGGCCACCTCCTCCCTCCCTCCTTTATATACGGGGGTAGGGGGGCACCCTAGAACACACAAGTTGATCATTGATCGTTCCTTAGCCGTGTGCGGTGCCCCCCTCCACGATATTACACCTCGGTCATATTGTAGCAGTGCTTGGGCGAAGCCCTGCGATAGGAGAACATCAAGATCGTCACCACGCCGTCGTGCTGACGGAACTCCCCCTCGGCGCCTCTACTGGATTGGAGATCGAGGGTGCGTCATCGAGCTGTACGTGTGTCAAGAACTCGGAGGTACCGGAGTAACGGTGCCTGGATCGGTTGAACCGGGAAGACGTACGACTACTTCCACTACGTTGTGTCAACGCTTCCGCTTCGGTCTACGAGGGTACGTAGACAACACTCTCCCCTCGTTGCTATACCATCACCATGATCTTGCGTGTGCGTAGGAATTTTTTTGAAATTACTACGTTACCCAACATGAAGTGGCGCCAAGCTTCTGGCATTCTCTGTGACAAGAGAGTGCCACAAAAGCTAAAAGGCAAGTTCTACAGGACGGCGGTTCGACCCGCAATGTTGTATGGCGCTGAGTGTTGGCCGACTAAAAGGCGACACGTTCAACAGTTAGGTGTGGCGGAGATGTGTATGTTGAGATGGATGTGTGGCCACACGAGGAAGGATCGAGTCCGGAATGATGATATACAAGATAGAGTTGGGGTAGCACCAATTGAAGAGAAGCTTGTCCAACATCATCTGAGATGGTTTGGGCATATCCAGCGCAAGCCTCCAGAAGCTCCAGTGCATGGCGGATGGCTAAAGCGTGCGGAGAATGTCAAGAGAGGGCGGGGTAGACCGAATTTGACATGGGAGAAGTCCGTCAAGAGAGACCTGAAGGATTGGGGTATCACTGAAGAGCTAGCTATGGACAGGGGTGCATGGAAGCTTGCTATCCATGTGCCAGAGCCATGAGTTGGTTGCGAGATCTTATGGGTTTCACCTCTAGCCTACCCCAACTTGCTTGGGACTAAAGGTCTTGTTGTTGTTGTTGACTATAAAATGATTGTAAAACATCCAAGAATGATAAATAACAGCACGGAACAATAAAAAATTATAAATACGTTGGAGATGTATCACACGGCGAGAGATGCCCTTGAGCGTGTATATGCAAGGGGGGAGGGGATAGAGGCACAAGGAGAAAATATTTTGTGTGGTGTCTGTGTTGGTATGTGTGGGTGTGAGAAGATAACGAGACCTAGGGGCAGAGGGTGTGTCACCGCGTGTGCTTCGGTGTGCCGAGGTGAGGCCCTTGGTTCGGTTCCGTCCTGCGCCACATTGGTCGCCCCATGACGCATTTAGGGAGACCCATGGAGAACTAATCGTACAAGACAAAGATAGCGGAGTCGTGACGGACTCTATGTCCACTAACAAAGCTGGCTAGGATTTGTAACCCTAGGCCCTCGGACTAAGGTAACCCCTTATCTCTGATATTACTATTCATCCAACCTAACTTTAAGGGGCATCCTACATAATGCTCTGCTAGAATCAAACTCGTCAATTAGGAAGAGGGGCGGAGACAATGCATGAGAGACAGGCCTAAACATAATGTGTGTGCGGGAGACACGTAGGCAGGTATATGTATATAGAAAGGGTCGATGGGGATTGTGCGTGTGTATGCTTGTGAGAGGAAGAGTACTTGTGATAAAGGTTAGTGAAAACAGTCATAAATGGTTATGTGAGGGAGGGAGGGTTATATCGAGAGCATGTCTGCGAGAAATACACCTCGGGAGAGAGTGTGTGAGCATGTGTGAGAGACCACAGATGGATATACACCGTGTGCACGTATGTGTGGGAGAGAAAGTCAGCATGTGTGTGAGGAGGGGCATTTGGAGAGTGAAACTACATGTAAAAGACTGATGTACACATTGATTAAAAATATAAATTGTATTCAAATATTAGGATGGGATCATGATATTTGCAATTCACGTAAGGAACGGTCATTGATCCACCAGACATCTATATTCTATCAAATTTGAGCACGTCTATGTTATTAATCGACATAATTGATCCACATAGTTAGTATTTTGAACTCCAGACAATGCATCGCTTTAGCAATCGAATATAAATGTGAGTATAGTTCATGTTGTGTGTAAAGCACATTGTACATACAAAAGTTACACAATGAACACTATAAATAGCTAGCTATGAACTAGCATACATTTGAATCCAACTTTAGGTGGTTTAAAAAAATTTAAATTCAACATGAAGTCCATTCAATTATTTGAATTCGACATCATGGCATTTGTAAATCATACCTAAATTATGGGGGCACCAATCTTTGCTCTGCTTTTGTACATAATAGCATATACAGTCGTGTACAAAATAGATTCAAATTTACCTCCTCCATTCCAAAATAATCGTAGTTATAGGATTTTCAAGTGTGAAAATTTAAAAAAGAAGCGCATAATTTAAAAAATAAGCGCATAATTTAATGAGGTTTTCAAACAAAGAAGGTCAAATTTAACGTTGTCTATTTAGGTCAATCATCAAAGTTCAAGAGTACTCTAAACGTGAATGCTTCTATTTCAAAATTTAGAACAAAGTGCCAAAAGAGCCTCTACTCGCCTGAAACCGCGTGAGACCAATGTTTGGTAGAAGGAAATTACTTTTCTAACTCCGACCCGTGAAACCTACACTACAAAAAAAAGAAACATCCGTGACACTTTGGGCCGAACGAATTTTTTTTCTGTCATACATATGACACTTCTATGACGATAATTGTGACAAAACCCGGTATCATCATAGATGTGGTGGGCTCCTACTTCTATGACAAAGAATCATGACAGAAAATGGGCTTTTCGTCCTGGGCGGGCCGGAGACGCAGCTGCATGACATTCTTTGGGCCGTCCATGATGGAAAAAACCGTGGTAGAAGCGAGGGGGAGGAAAATTTCGGGGAGCTGCCGGTTACGGTGGGAGGTCAGGGGCCAAGCCATGCGCGTTTCTCTCGTATAGGTGCAAGGCGTTGGCTCTAACTGAACCCGAGCGAGGCGTTGGGCTCTATCTGAACCCTAGCGAGTGCACTATAGGCTACGCGTTACTGAACCCGAGCGATCGATCGATGGCTGTTAACTGAACCCGATGGAGCGATTCCTTCGCTACTGCTGCTAACCGAAGCCGATCAATTGGATGAACAATGAGCATTGCGGGGGGTTTGGATGAACAATGAGCGATGGCGTTGGCTCTGGATGAACAGGAACCCGTGGTGTGGAGGGCTGGATGAACAGTAGACGGTGGAGGGGTGGCCGTGGAGGGGTGGTTGAACAGGACCCCGTGGTGTGGAGGGCTGGATGAACAGTAGACGGTGGAGGGGTGCCCGTGGAGGGGTGGCTGAACAGTAGCCGGTGGAGTAGCGCGCTGTGGAGGCTGGATGAACAGGAGCCCGTGGAGGCTGGAGGAGGTCGACGGTAGCCCGTGGAGGCTGGAGGAGGTCGACGGTGGAGATGAACAGTATCCCGTGGAGTCCCGTTTTGCGGTACGCCACACCCCTCTCAATGAACAGGACCCCCGTTTAGACCGTAGCGCTCCAACACAAGTCCGTTTTGCGGTACGCCACACCCCTCCCGATCAACAGGACCCCCGTTTCGACTGTACAAGGTCCGTTTCGTCCATTTTGCGGTACGCCACACCCCTCCTGATCAATAGGACCCCCGTTTCGACCGTAGGAGGTCCGTTTACTCCGTTTTGCGGTACGCCACACCCCTCCCGATCAACATAACCCCCATTTCGACCATAGGAGGTCCGTTTCCTCCGTTTTGCGGTACGCCACACCCCTCCCGATCAACAGGACCCCCGTTTCGACCGTAGAAGGTCCGTTTCCTCCGTTTTGCGCTACGCCAGGCCTCGTTTCCATCGCCTGTTCCGTCCAAGCCGGTTGGCTCCCACGCGTTCCGTTGCCTCCCGATGAACACGACGCATTCCGTTGCCTCCCCATGAACACGACGCATTCCATTGCCTCCCCATGAACACGACGCATTCCGTTGCCTCCCCATGAATATGAGCCCTCGCCGTACGTATGCGCGACCAGGCGTTCGAGACCCCGTCCATATGTACACATACGTGGCCGTATTTTCTTTCTTGCACCCTGGTGACTGTACGTACGTGTACATGCTACGTGCGTGCCTCTACTACAACACATACGCGCCTCTACTATGACACGTGCGTGCCTCTACATCGACCAGTATATATGTACGTACACGTTCATGACCAGAATGACAACGCTACGTACGCTTCGACCAGGTGGGTCCCGACTGTCAGGAAGTTCCTTGCGTGCGAAAATGTAGCTGGTGGGTCCCAGCAGTCAGAGGGGCGAATCATTTTTTTTGCCCGGACGCACTTCCTTTGCGTGCGATGATGTAGCTGGTGGGTCCCAGCAGTCAGGGGGCAAATCGTTTTTTTGCCCGGATGCACTTCCTTGCGTGCGAAGATGTAGCTGGTGGGTCCCGGCAGTCAGGGGGGCGAATCGTTTTTTTTCCCAGACGCACTTCCTTGCATGCGAAGATGTAGCTGGTGGGTCCCAGCAGTCAGGGGGAAACTTTTTTTCGTGAAATACGGTGGCCCGTCCAGTGCATCCCCGCTGTCAGGTGGAGGAATCATTATTTTCAGCGTAATAAGGAGGCACTTCCTTGCTGCGGCCGTGGACCCAGCTGTCAGCCTCTCCACGTACAGTCCACGTCCGATGGAAGTCATTCCTTGACCATGTTGACCACGCCGCACCGAGAGCACCACGGCGGTGGACGACGGCGAGGCCTAGGAAGGGGACGACTCGGAGCCGGGGAAGACGCGGCAGTGGATGCCCACGCGAAGAGGAGTACGAGGGTTCACTGGTTCGGCTGCGGTGTGAGGCTGCTATTGCCGCAGAATAACAGGGGGTGTGGGTGAGTAGAGGGATGGCCTGGCCAGCGGTGGGAGTAGTAGGGGGCGGTGAGGCCTCCGCGGCATCACAGCCGGCCATGGGAGGCAGGAGCAGGCGGCACGACCGGCGCTGCTTTGGGCAGCTGGAGCAAGAAGACCAGAGGTTGAAGAAGCACTACAACCGTTGGATGAACATCGTACGGTAACAGGAGCTAGAATCGTTCATATTGACTAAGTTGACAAAGCCCTTCGTCCCCGTCAACTTGGTAGGCCCACAAGTCAGCCTCCCAGTATGCTGGGTTCAAGCTGGCAGGGAGAGTATTCATTTTTGTGTGCGTAATAAGGAGGCACTTACTTGCGTGCGAAGATAGCTGGTGGGTCTGACAAGTCAGCGGGGGGCACGTTTTTTTCGTGAAATACAGAGGCCCTTCCGGTGGGTCCCAGATGTCAGGTGGAGGAATCATTATTTTGCGCATAATAAGGAGGCATTTCCTTGTGTGCGGTCGTGGACCCAGGTGTCAGCCTCTCCACGCACAGTCTACTTCCGATGGTGTCGTTCGTTGACCACGTTGACCACGCCGCGCCGAGCGCATCCAAGGTGGTGGACGATGGCGAGGCCCCGGACAGCAACAAGCCGGAGATGGGAAGATGCGGGAGTAGAGTCGCAGACTGAGAGGTGTACAAGGGTTAACTGGTTCTAGTGCGGTGTGGTTCGGCAGTCGGTGGAGAAGAACATGAGGTGTGGAGGGGTGGAGGGATGGCCTGGCCAACAGTGGAGTAGCGCTTCATAGCGAAGCAGAGCTGCTAGGAGCAGGAGGCGGGAGGTGGTCCCGGCGGCGCTGGAGGAAGAAGACGAGAGATTAAAGATGGATGCCGGCCGTTGGATGTAAATCCAACGGCTAACATGTCAGGATCATTTGTTGACTAAATTAACAACGACTTGCGTTGGCTTCGACCTATTGGCCCACATTTCAGCCTCCAAAAATGTGGCACGTATTCAACCCATTTTTTCAGAATTTACAGTCTTTTTTTGCGCGGTAGAATTTACAGTCAGTTTGATCTTTTTTAATTACAACCATTAGCTAGGCTTGGTGAACAATTAATGTAGCTTTCATGCGGCCCATTTATTTTATTTCCTAAAAAATCACAAGCCATTTGCACTTTATCTAGATACACGATTTTGCTGGGCTGATTCTAATTATAATGTTGGGTTGGGCCAGCAATGTTATCAAAAAATAAAAAAGGGCTGAGCATTTTGTTATAAATATATTTTAATAATAAGTGATATTATTACATTTGTCCTTAAATATTACCAAGCTTTTGTACACAATCACTAGGATTTTCGTGCCAAAACAATCCAGGATTTTATTTGTTAAGAAATTATTTTTATAAGTTAATAAGATGTGGGATATTGTTTTCTTACATATGTAAGTATCTGTTAAATATATGATGACAATAAAAATAATATATAATAACATATAAAATAATTTAAATATATATAATATAGTTAGAAGGGAAACATAAGTTGTACCTGGCGTTCCTATTCTTATATAGAAAAATAGAACAGACCTCTGCGTTTTCTCCAAAAAAATACATAAATTGGGCTGCCAAAAATTCAACCTCGGATGGGAGGTCCATAGGCCGGTCGATACATGATGGCCCTAAGAAAATACAAACAAGCCCTCCCATCCGAGGTCGTGGGCTGCGCATGTTAAAAATGAAAGCCTAGACGGGGCAGCCCAAAACCACGTCCAACACTTGCCAAAACTTCGTCTCTCATTTTCTCTGTGTTTCGCACACTCAACATTGTGTGGGCATTTTGACTGTGCATCATATGAAGATGTGCTATGCATGAATGTTGGTCAGCATGATGTTAACTGGCTGGTAGTTCCATTTCCGACCATGAATAAAACTTCCAACATGATGTTAACCATGTTTGAAAAGGCCGTGTTAATATAAATGCTCTGCCTCTGAAAGTTGCAGTTTCTTATCTGAAATTGAACTTGCAGTGTCTTATCTGAAACTGAAACTTGCAGTTTCTTCTCGTCTGCACTTTTATACTCCTATGAAACTACATTTTTTAAGTGCTAAAAATAGATCTCTAGAATTCATAAAATTCTTCATATGCTCAATACTGCAAATCTGAAATTCAAAAGACATTCATATCTGAAAGTACTCTCAAAATACACAATATAAAACACAATTCACAACCTGCAAATACTGACAACCCTAAGCTCCTCCTAACAATTCACAGCCTGCCCGACTATTGGGCTGGGGGGGGGGCAGCCCCCTCCTATTCCTCGGTGGCAGACAGCCGCCCCGTGAGACGATGTGAACGGCGAGGGAGACGATGGCGGCGAAGCATCGTTGGGCCAACTGCTTTTCTCCTCTTGCAGTTGGGTTCGGTCGACGAAGACTCCACCGGCTCGTTCTGGCAGGACACCCTCACAAACGGCACCCTATAGATGCTCGATCCTTCAATCTCTAGTGGATGCTCCATCTGGGATCGATACTCCCACCACCGCTCCCTCACGAATCAGATTCGGTGAATCTGTTTGCTCCATGGCCCAGAGGAGCAGCTCTATGTACTCCGGCGTGACTCCCTCCGGGAGTATCGTCGCCTTTTCGCTCTGTTGCAGATATTTGGCCATGGATGTCGCCGTCGCCGCTAGTTGGTCCTTGTTGTCAAACCAAGACTGCATCTCCAACATCCTAGCTAGCTTCACAGGGTCGCCGTCTGCGATCCTCATGTATCGGTTGTACTCCTCCATCAATCTACTTCTCCACAGCACCTTCACTCGCCGGCGGTGGTTTTTGAATGGAAGAGGAGAGGAGCGGCGCTAGTTTTGGATGAGAACGGGAGAGGAGCGACGCTGGTTTTGGACTGGAATAGGAGAGGAGGTGCGGTGGTTTTGAAATGGAAGAGGAGAGGAGCGGCGCTGGATTTAGATTGGAACAGGAGAGGAGCTGCGGTGGTTTAAGAGGAGAAGAGCGGAAGAGTGGCGCTGGTCTTGGAAGTATTTTTTTGTTGTTTTGCGTATTTTGGTTCAAAGTTTGACCACGCACTGTATGTGACAAGCAAAATGTGAATGCATGTCACCAAAAATTATATCGTTTGGTTCGTATCTGAATGTACTTTCAAATTATATTATTTTTGCAATGTATAACATATATTTTATGTGCGAAAATCATGGTCAATTATGACCCAGAATAAAAGGGAGACTAGTTAATGTGGGGTCGCTTTCTTAATTGAAGGGTAAATTAATTTTGATTTTGATCCAGTCACAGCGTGCCGGCCCTCTCGCCCAATCCTAAATTGCTACCACGCGCTCCTCTCCCTCTTCTCCATTGCAAAACCACCTCCTTTCCTCTCCATCATCTCCATTCCAGAACCACCGTCTCGCCTCTCCCTCTTCTAATCTTCTCCATTGCAAAACCACCTCCTCTCCTCTACATCATCTCCATTCCAAAACCACCTCCTCTCCTCTCCATCATCTCCATTCCAAAACCAACGTCTCGCCTGTCCCTCTTCTGATCTTCTCTCCATTGCAAAACCACCTCCTCTCCTTTCCATCATCTCCATTCCAAAACCACCTCCTCTCCTCTCCCTCTTCTCTATTGCAAGACCATCGTCTCTCCTCCCATCTTCCAAAGCTAGCACCGGACCACTCAGAACGACATCTATGGAGAGGATGCAGCAACGAATCAGGCAGATCGCCGGCGGCGACCAGGCAAAGTTAGCCAGGTTGAAGGAGATCCTTAGTTGGTTTGACAATGAGTGGGAGATTTTGAGGACGGTGCGGGCCATGTGGCAATGTATGCGAAAGAGCGAGACGGCGGCGATGAGGGCGGCGATGTACATGTACTCCTCGGCGGCAGTCACGCCGCAATCCTCTGAGTTCATCGAGTATCTCCTATGGGCAATGGAGCAGACAGATTCGCCCGAGGCGACAGTCAGGCGGAGGTGGTGGGCGTACAGGTCGAAGGTCGAGCACCCAGAGGATAACGAATCGATCGAGTATGGTGTGCCGTTCGTGAGGGTGCAGAGCCAGCCGGAGCCATAGGAGTATTCGATCTCCCACCGCAAGAGGATGCCAGATGGCACGACGTTGCTTCGACGACGTTCTCCATGGTTCCCTCGACGCTCGCCTCGTTTCAACGGCGGTGGTAGGGTTTAATGTAAGCTTCGCACTAACATAATCTTCCACCTGCTCATGCTTACAATCAGTGTGACAGCTAATGAAAATCATGCTTACAATCAGTCTCCGAGTATTACGCCAATCACCCTAAAATAGCTCTGGACTTTTGGGTCAAAGTTGTGACACAGTGTACAAATGAAGAAAAATAGATTGGTGCTTCTTTCAGAAAAGAGTACTCCCTAGAAAACTGCCAATATAAGCTACTAGTATTTGCTTAGAGGATTTGCTGCCGAGAAAGATCTGTCCACAAAGAGCGCCACACATCCCACTGGTTGTGGTGGATGCCAATGCGTGCATGCAGCATGGTTGGTGTCGGTAATTTTTACTTGGCACACCTTGCACTCTGCATATATGCTGGTTCCATACGTACATTTGTGCAGTTCCACCAAAATGCAGCTGAATAACCATGTTTGCACAGATAATGAAAAAGCGTGATTACATTATAGTGGCACTAGTTGATGAAACACACAAAATAAATAGATGAAAATATTGCGATAGTATCATAGTATGCCATGCTGTGAGGGCGAGATGGGCCCTGCGACGCCTCATACGGTACGCCTCATACTGGACATCGTCCCAAGTCTCCCAGATACACCTTCTGCCAGTGATGAACATCAGTGTACAGCAGTAGTACAAGGAGGCGCCTTGAGACATTCAAATCTCTATTTTTGTGCATATCAACTAAAATTAAGCACCCAAGTTTGCAGAAACGCATAAACATAACAATGGGACTAGTTGATGAAACATACTTTAACAAAGAGAAGCACTTTCTTTATCTACATTGGAAATGAAATGATAGAGATGACACTCGCTCTATTTTAACTGTATTATTACTTCATTTTATTAGTGACACTAGGGTCGAGCAGGTGGCAAACGAGGTGTACCGTGCGTTGCAAGGATGGATGCCGGGGGTGCTTAGACAGGGATGCTGAAGCTGGCTCTTTCAGTCACCAACATGGATGATTCGATTCATGGGAAATTTTGGTGCAGTTCACCTAAAATGAAGCAATGTCCCGTGAGCTAGCATCTTCTTCTTCAAAAAAAATAATTAAGAAAAGGGCTCCAGCCCCGGTTCCATTTCCATTAGAAAACGAAACCCACAGAGCTTCTTCTTCATTAGTTGCAATAAAATTGAGCAACATCAAGGTTGGTTGTGAAGCTCCTGGAATGCTCAACTATAATTTGGATATCATTTGTGCAGTTCAACTAAGATCGAGCGTGAAATGTATATCTCTGTTTGCACAAAAAAGGTGGAAAGGAGGGTGACTAACAAGTGATGAAACATGCATCAAATGAAAAGAAGCATGTTCCTTATCTGAATGGCAATCCTACAAGGACAGTAGCAATTTCTAAAGCAGTGGCATTGCTAGATATTAGTGTGGGCATTAGGATTGACTATGACAACCGTTAAATACGACATTACTTTGGGCACGGGAGAGTAGGCGGACCAGGACAGTTGCATTTCTAACGAAAAGAACCAACTTATCTTAATGGGAAATTTTAGCAGGACATGTAAAGAAGTGCCATTGATTCATATTACTGGAGACATTACATTGAAAACAACATTGGTTTAACGTGTCCTTACTTTTAAAAGTGCGACTGCTACATTTTACCAGTGGCATTACATAAGAGTGGCTCGGGGCAACAAACATCAGAACAGGATACCTGGGTTGGTCCCATTTTTGTTCGGTATAGCCACCTTATACTGTGTGAGGCTAGCAAATCTAGTGCTGGACTTACTCTGTTGACTTGTCCCCCAGTCCCCACTTTCTTTCCTTTTTCAACCAATAGATCGGGTTTATATTAAGTTTGTACTGCATTTCCCTTTATTTCCCTATTAGACCTAGAGACCAGTTGGATAGCCAGTCTCTGCTACTTTTCGCCCCCATTATTTCCTCTTTCGACCAAGTCCTAGATTCAGGTAACAAATCCTCCCCCACTCCCCACCCCCTTTCTTCCTTGTTTGAACCAAGTAGTACTAGATTCGAGTGCATGAACTAGTTTTACCTCTTAAACGTAAAAAAATTAGGTGGTTTTCGAACAGCCGATCGATCCTATCTACGAGGGGGCCTGAGAAATAGTAAAAGTTACAAATGCAGCGACGTCAGGAGCTCGGGAAGTAGAGCAAGGCCGGTTTCCAAGGAAGTTATACCTGATGGTCGCCGGGATGTCGCTAGGTGGGCAGCAGGAGGCCGGATCTGCCCACACTATGGTAGAGAGGAAGAAGGGGTCGGAGGCCCTCCCTCGCCAGCGGTGCTTGGGAGAGAACGGCAAGGCAGGCTGATTGGGACGCACCCAGCAGTGGGTAAGAGCCGTCGCCGAGGACGACCGCGTGAACGTTGCACCTTCTCACCATCCCCGGCGGAGAGGATCCGGCTGGATCTGTGACCAGCGGTGAGCAGAGAGAGAGAGAGAGAGAGAGTGTGTGTGGCCACCGCTGTCGTGTTTAGATCTGGAGAGGCCGAGACAGTGTGAAGAGAGCAACACTAGCAAGCAAGCGCGGAGGCTCCTGCCTATATAGTGGAGTAGTACTTAGTTTTCTTTTGTCTACCGGAGCCGGCTTGACCTCGTCAATGACTGTCGAGAAGTCTTCATATACGTGGCCCGGAGGCGCAGTTGTCGTCATTTTGATCTGAAGCGCCGGATTATAACATATAACACGAAAAATGCCACATGACAAGAAATCATAACCTCACTGCCCAAAGGAGACAACATGAATCCCGACGGACAAACTAGACGAGGAACAAAGCTCAAATTAAAGATAAACTCGTAGAAAAGGGGTCCATTGATAGATGTCCTAATTAACATAGCCGGCTTGACCTAGATGGCAGCCGAGTAGTCACTGTTCATGCATGTGCCCCCAATGACTAGCCCAACTCAGTTGTCGCTGTTTAACCCTCGCAGTGATCCGAAGCACATGACACATAATTTTGTGAGATGACAAGAAACCTTTTTTAGATTTCTCACCACAACTACAGCCATGTACAACACAGCCTGCACGATATGTAGACGATAGCCAATCCAGGCATGTCTACTGGAGTCTGGTCACATACATGGACGAACTGATCTTCCGTGTCTTGCAGGGATCGTCCAGGCACCAACGTAGTACAACACTTCTCTAGTACTATCGCTCGTCTCCCTCTTCTATTAAGTCACCCGACTTATGGGGCCGGGGAGTGTGCCTATGGTCGGTTCTCAATTGTCGTCCCACATGTGTGTGCGAACGCAATATGACGCACGTTCCATTCGGAGAGCAGCGTGCCAGACCGACCGACCGTCTAGGGTGCAACGCAAACGCGACGGGCGTGCTGTATACTCCGTACATGTGTACCGCCGTTTTCTAGACGCTTTGCTCCATGGCCGGGCGCAATCCATGGATACAAAATTAGTATACTGTATACTATTTAAAAGTCGAGGGCGGGGCTTTTCCTGCCCGGTAGGCGGCGGGATAGTTCCGCCTAGTCGGTTCGACAGAGACGCGAGAAGACGAGGGAGTAGGCTACTGCAAACCTAGGGCTGTGTGCTTTGACAGCGAGTTACTGCTGGACAGGTGGGGCCCCGTGATTTGACTTGCCATTATCATTTTAACTGCGGCGCTACGACCGGCGTGAGTTTCCCGATTCCTGACCACCTCCATACAGGTCCCTCTCCCAATGCTCCACCATGTAGTAGTAGAGGCTGGCTCTTGCATGAGAGCCCACTTCTCCACTTTTTCCTTGCCTCTCCTTCCTCCACATATGCAAAAATGCCATGTAAAGCGCACTATTGTACTTACTTGCTCCTACAGGTGCTTAAGCTTGCCACATAGGCATAAAGTCTGATGTGGCTAGTTAATCAAGAAGAGAGAGACTAGTTTGGTGACCCAAGGAAGAAACTGTGCTAAGTGCGTGTACCTAGGTGAAAAGACAATTTTGAGTCTATAGCTAATTAAATGAAGCAAACTTAGCAACACCATTTCATTGGAAGAGGTCACTCCTTGGCAAATGCAATAAATACTAGTACTCCCTGTGTCCCATTATATAAGAACGTTTTTGACACTACACTAGCTAGTGTCAAAAACGTTCTTATATTATGGGACGGAGGGAGTGAGAAGAAAGAGATAGAGAGGAGTAAAAAAACACTTATAGCCAACCTTGTTGTAGTATGAGTGACTAAGTGATGACTATGTATGACATGCCAACATCAGATAGCCTAACGCACCGTGATAAATCTCCAAGGGCGCGACCGCGCGAGCGACGCGACGGTCGTTGTAGGCGCGACCATGATACGGGCTGCTGGCAGCCCTTGGATCTGAGATCAAATGGTAGCATGCTAAGTTGTTGAAAATTTTAAGAATAACCCTCCAGGATAGGATATTCACCCATAGGTCTAGAATCATGGCATGGAACCGTTCGATCTCAGATCCAAGGGCTCTCGGAAGCCCGTATCATGGGAGAATGGAAAGCCACTACCCTGCCGTTCGCACGCTGGCAGTTCGCTCCTACTCTTTCCCGCACGTCCTTTAATACTACGGCGGTTCGCCCCTAGTCGTCCCATCCATTCACAATACGGTAGTTCTACTAATCCTAACCCTCCTCCCAAATCCATGGCTTCCCAAATCTCCCCGATCAGCGGTGAGTACAAGGTTAGAACCATCACCAGTGATGAGTTCGACGTCATCTACACCCGTACTTCCGCGACGGTGAAAGGATGCCTTTCTCGCTTCAGACGCATGTTCGAAAACTCACATGATGAGTGGGTCACTAGGCTAGATGTTGAGTACACCACAGTCGTGGGACGAGAGAAGGATCTAAAGGACAAAGAGAGGAAGAAGCCCGCCGTGATCCAGGTTTGCGTACAAAACGTTTGCTTGGTCTACCACATATGCCATGCCGACGTTGAGTGCTAGGATTTTAAGAACTTCCTCGAGGACAAAACAGTCAAATTCGTTACTGTAGACTTTAAGAACGACAAAGAAGTCCTGCGTCGGATAGGCCTCGGTGTAGGCAACCCCTTCGACCTGCAGAAGAATCGGCAGGAGCCATGGTTCATCCTTCGTACCGCAAACTGGAGAAACCTCATTACACGTTTCATCGTCATGCATGGCAGCAGAATGTACTAGATATAGACCACATCCACTACGCTGCAATGGATGGCTACCTTTGTTTCAATATCTACAAGGGTTGGATGATGAGGAACAACCAAGTTGGCGGTTCAAGCAAAGAAGTATCGGCCAAGAGGAAGAGGGACAAGGACGAAGTCAAGGACGTGGACGAGGACTCCGAGTAAGGTGGCAGTGTCGTTGCTCATGGCAGTTCTAAACTTATAATGCAATGTCTACCAGATTAGTTGCATAGTTTAATTTCAGGTGTGCTTAGTTTAATTTGAGGGGTGTGTTGTGCTGAGCCCCCAGTAGAACTATGTTATGTTTCTTCTCGTTACTTTAACTCTTCAGTATGTACATACTAGTACTAGTATTTCTTTAATAGAATTTAGCACCCCAATTAAGCACGTACTAGCTTTTTTAATAGTACTATATGCATAATTTGGCGATGAGCGCTCTCTATATGTACCACCTTTTTTTTAAAATTTCAATTTTTTCTCCATGGCGCAATCCATCGATAGTGGAGTACTACTGTACAAAAGTATACATTTTTTAAAAGGCTAGCGTACTGTTCATCACATATATATATATAGCCAGTTAAATTCTCAACCTAGAACGACGTGCATGCCATGTCATAAACCGATCCGGAGGAAGTATAGTAAAAATGAGGTGATTTTACCGAGCGATCGGCGGGGGAGCATGGCTTGTCATGCGGTCCCATGTGTCATGATGTACCAAGGCGATGCGTGTGTCCCTCTTGAGGCAGAAGCAATACTAGTACGTGGTTTGAGATGATGTCGAACCGAAGTGTGAAATAATGGTTGCTTCGTCCGTCTGGGAAGGTGCGGCATTGTGATTTGATGTCTCATTGCTCATTACTAACACTGGGCCGGTACGAGTGGCGTGCGTCCCCCTGTTGTTCTGCACTGTTATTTGGTGCTTGACACGTCGACCCGATTGCTATATGTCCCACATGTCGGTGACAGGAAGTACAGAATTCATGAAAGGGAGCATCGACGGAGGAGTATACTACAGAATACATGAAAGGGAGCGACTTAGTTTTGGGAAAATCTGTTTTTACGGAGTACGTACCTACTAGGTTTATAGGGCTCATCTAAAAAACATTCGTTTTTCCGTTTGATAAGTCTCAGTTCTACTATACTACTAGTAGTACCATTACATGTTGGATTTCGAGGTGCGTTAGATCACCCGACGCAAGCAGTTTCAAGAGGAAACTAACCAATGCATGTACAAGTTCATGGAAATTTAGTGGTCATTCATGCATTCGTTCTAATTAATGCCTCGGTAAACATAACTTCTTGATAAAAACGAGCGTACTGTGCAAACTACGAAATTAATTCGACCACTCACCGTCTACCTTGGTTGGAGAGATTTTGAAATTGAGACATAAACTGGAAAGGCTCGATTACTATTTGTGGCCTTGTATAGATGCAAAATTATTTTTTTTATAGTGGCCTTGTATAAGTAAATGGAGGGAGTACTAACCAAAGTATGTACGTAGTAGGGACGAGGAGTAAACGGAGGGAGTAGTAAAATTTTCTCCTAAGTGATGACCAACCTTATAGCCAACCTTGTTGTAGTATGAGTGACTAAGTGATGACTATGTATGACATGCCAACATCATCTAGCCTAACGAACCGTGTTAAATCTCCAAGGGCGCGACCGCACGAGCGACGCGACGGTCGTGGTAGGCGCGACCATGATACGGGCTGCTGGCAGCCCTTGGATCTGAGATCAAACGGTCGCATGCTAAGTTGCTGAAAATTTGCAGAATAACCCTCCAGGATAGGATATTCACCCATTGGTCTAGAATCACGCCATGCAACCGTTCGATCTCGATCCAAGGGCTCTCGAAAGCTCGTATCATGGGAGAATGGAAAGCCACTACCCTTTCGTTCGCATGCTGGTAGTTCGCTCCTACTCGTCCCCGCATGTCCTTTAATACTACGGCGGTTCGCTCCTAGTCGTCCCGTCCATTCACATTACGGCAGTTCCACTAATCCTAACCCTCCTCCCAAATCCATGGCGTCCAAAATCTCCCCGATCGGCGGTGAGTACAAGGTTAGAACCATCACCGGCGATGAGTTCGACGTCATCTACACCCGTTCTTCCGCGACGGTGAAAGGATGCCTTTCTCGCTTCAGACGCATGTTCGAAGACTCAGATGATGAGTGGGTCGCCGGGCTAGATGTTGAGTACACCACAGTCGTGGGACGAGAGAAAGATCTAAAGGACAAAGAGAGGAAGAAGCCTGCCGTGATCCAGGTTTGCGTGCATGACTTATGCTTGGTCTACCACATATGCTATGCCGACGTTGAGTGCCAGGATTTTAAGGACTTCCTCAAGAGCAACCTAGTCAAATTTGTTACTGTAGACTTTGGTAACGACAAAGAAGTCCTGCATCGGATAGGCCTCGTTGTAGGCAACACCTTCGACCTCCAAAAGATTCGGCTGGTGTCCTCTCGTCAGCCTTCAATGCTGAACCTGGCAGCAGCCATGGTTCATCCTTCGTACGGTAAACTGGAGAAACCTCCATACACATTTCATCGTCATGCATGGCAGCGGAATGTACTAGATATAGACCACATTCAGTACGCTGCAATGGATGGCTACCTTTGTTTAAATATCTATGAAGAGCAACAGCCAAGTTGGTGGTTCAAGCAAAGAAGTATCGGACAAGAGGAAGAGGGACAAGGACGAAGTCGAGGACGTGGACGAGGACTCCGAGTAAGGTGGCAATGTCGTTGCTCATGGTGGTTATAATGCAGTGTCTACCGGAATAGTTGCAAAGTTTAATTTCAGGTGTGCTTAATTTAATTTGAGGGGTGTGTTGTGCTGAGCCCCCAGTAGAACTATGTTATGTTTCTTCTTGTTATTTTAACTCTTTAGTAAGTACATACTAGTATTTCTTACATTTCATCTTTTAGTTGGTATAGTACTACCACTCATTTATTCACATTATATACGTACAATATATATGGCCAACATCATATAGCCAACAGTTTAGTTGTCAAAGAATTTCAGGGTGCTTAGTTTTGTCAAAGAATTCCAGGGTGCTTAAATTTATTTGAGGGGTGGGTTGTGCTGGACACCATTATTGTGACTAGCCTTTTTAATAGTACTATATGGATAATTTGGCAACGAGCGCTCTCTATATGTACCACCTTTTTTTAACTTCAAGTTTTCCTCCATGGCGCATTCCATCGATACTACTGCTGTACAAAAGTATACATTTTTTAAAAGGCTAGAGGGTGGGGCAGTCTAGCTTGGTCGGTTTCACGAGTGGCGAGGGCCTTTGTGATTTGACGGCTCATTACTGCTGGAAGGTGGGGCCTTGTGATTTGACTGCTCGTATAAATGCGCCGATGACCTGATCGAGGAGGAGCAAAGAACCATGCGGTATACTCAAGTTTTCCACTGGAGTAGTACTGCGACGGAGGAGCACGAAACACGGCATCCTAGTGCCATATGGCGATAAAAAATGATCTAATTTGCTAGTCATCTCATTGTTAGCATTGTTCTATTCATTCCCTCAAAAAACAAAAACCATTGTTCTATTCATGCCTTGCAGAGAACGTGACACGTGCGGCGAAACACCCGAAGCAAAAGATGAAACACAGCAGCAAAAGAAGAAGGAAGATTATCACCCCAAATGATCTAATTCACCACAGAGTCGTAACTGCTTCTTCATCGCCTCCACGACCTCCATCTCCTTGCGCGTCTCCTCCGCCATCTTCTTCATTCTGTCCATGAGGCGGGATTTCTCGACGCGAGCCTTCATCATCTGTTCCACGGCCGCATTACGTACCTTGACAGCAGCCGGGTGCTCGATGCGGAGCTTCGCCAACTCCTCCTTCTGTTCCATGATGAGGGCCTGCAGCATCTTCATCGAGGAACTACTATTCTCATGCAGCTTCTTCCAGCCGGCGTTCTTCTCCTTCAACAGGTCGATCTTGTGGCAGAGCTTTGCCTTGTCCTCCAGAAGTCGCGGGATTTCGTCGGTCGCCTTCTTCTCCGAGGCAATGCTCTTCTTCAGCAGCATCACCAAGCCGGCGGTCAACTCCCCCTGCTGATTGAGCTCAGCGGGCATGTCGTCGAGGCTCTCCTTCAGCAACTCCGTCAAGCCTTGGATGAACTCCTTCTGCTTGTTGAGGTGCTTATTGAGCTGATCGGGCATGCCGTCGAGGGATAACGACTCCAGCTCCGCCGGCTCGGCATGTTCGCCTCCGCGGCTAGGGCGCTCCTCAGAGCCATCGCCTGCCCGTGAGAGATCTTTCAAGGTCTCTGCGTGGAGCCCTCTTTTTTTTCTACAACCTTGGTTGCCGCTCCCTTGTTACGAGTAGTTCTCGACCTAGAGCTCTGCTCACCGGCCATGGCAACGACGGACGAAGAAGAAGCACTTATGAGGAGGAAAAGTAGAGTAATTTTCGGTTAGGTAGTTCCCCTTTCTATAACCTAAGTACTAGCACTAGTAGTACTAATACCTGCATAGTGGGAACACGTTCAGGTTTGGTACATAGTACTAGTAGGTGTGAGCAGGCTTTCGAATGTGATGGGAACAAGGTAAAGATTAATTGATGGTTTTGGTTTCGAGGCCCGAAACGGCTCCCGATGAGTTTAACGGAACATAAATTTCAAGTACTACACTGTCCAAATGCGTAAATATTATGTTACTGTCAAAAATTGGCACAAAATACGAAGGAGACCAATGGAAGTACTACTAGCAACTCCCGATTTAACTACTCGCATGCGCGAAGTGGAGTAATAATGTCTTTCTTCCGCCCTCACGTCCACTCAATTTGCATGCGCTGTATTAATTGACCATCAATGAAGTGAACGACTTTACACACGTCAAATTATCACATGGGGTGGATCTTGGTACCAAATTGCGTCCGCCCGTGTACCCGCGTGTGCGTGCGAGGGAATGAGTGCGTGTGTGGCGTGCGTGCACATCTTCGCTTCGTGCATGTACCGCCAGTATGGCTCAGGGAGGATGAGTACATTCTTCTGGAACCAGCAGCATGTCACTGTGATCAATCCACGCAAGGAGGTCGTGACAACGCCTCCACATGTGCCACGTGGCTTCATGAACTGTAAGAGAGACACTATGTAGCGTGCCATTGGTATTCTAATTTACGTGTTTTGCACATACTCGAAGTACTAGTAATTTACACGTGCATTGCACGCATCAGATTTTGCAACCAAATTATGAATAAATACCACACTATAGCATGTAATCTCTTAGTCATATATGCGTGATGTTGCCCTTCGTTTAATTCTTATAGTTCATCTCATTCAAAATCAAATTAGTTTTTATAAAAAAGCTAAGAACGCGTGAATAGGAAAAACATGGGATTATAGTGGAATGTCGTCTTGAATCCTACAGGATTGTACGAGTGTTTGATTGTGCATAGAAAAAACGCAGAATTCTTTCAAAGAGGTTTGAGTGGATGGGATGTTTCCTATGAAATCTAGTGCAAATGAATCATATGGAAAAATTCCTATGGTTTACAATCCTACGAATCAAACAACCAAGATAGGAAAAATTCCTAATGATTAGAATCCTCCAAAATTCCTTTGAGAATCCTTTGAATCATAGAAACCCTTAATCTATTTTGTGATTCATGGAATTGTGCATTGTAAAGCATAAAGTAAAAACAAATAATGGCAATTCAACTAGAAAAAAAGTTCGGGCAGTTATGATACGGAAGATTCTAGAACAAAAGAGAACCACTGTTGTTTTGAGGTTTGTGCATTATGCTTAAGTTCAACCATGGAGTCTGCTAGATTGTACATGTGGCAAAATCCGGTGGGGGCTAGAAGATGGTGCGAGGGGCCGAGTGGAGGGAGACTATGAAGGAATGCACAAGTGCGAGATCTATATTTAGAGAGAGGGGGCGAACACGTGCGCTGTTGCACGCAGTGGCGGAGTCATGAAAAATAAATGAGCTAGGGGGCCAAGCATTGCTAATCCTTTACGAGGAGGGTCAATTCATGAAATTAAACCTTTTTTAGCAGCAATTGTCTAATGATCACATTCATATTAGCCTCGATATATAGTGATATTAGGGGTGGCAGGGCCCTTACTGCCCCCTGTCTTCGCCATTGTGCACGCATCTGAGAGATGAAGCGGAAGGCATGGATGATGAGAGGGGGATGTTGGATATATAATTAATGTGGGTGTATTAGCTATTTATGTTAATCCTATATAGAGAGGTATAGATTGATCGATGTGGACGTGGGAGAGGTATGGATGATCGATGTGGAGGTGGGAAAGAGGGTGAGCCTCACTGGATATATTGATTGATCGGTTTGTATGGAAAACTATGAAAGACCTAGCTATATACACACATACATAGAGGAACACCGATCGTTGCACATGCACGCGTGAGATAAAGAATGCCCGGTATGATGGAGAGGGGATTGTGTGGGTGTGTGCCTTCATGGGAGACCGGCCTGAAGAAAAAGATTGCATGCGTGCGATAGATAATGCCGACTGGTATTGTATGTGCATGCATGCACGAGAGAAAGTTAGTGGTACAATTATAAAGAGAAGACTACTGTGTGGGTGTAAAAGAATAGGTGAGGTCATAATCAATGTAAAGTTGAATTCAAATATTTGAATAAGAGATTCTGATGTTTGAAACCCATGCATGCATGAATATAACGGAGATCTGCGCGGTGTGGTTTGGAAACGAGCATGTTGTAATGTATACACATTGAACAAGGTCAGACTGATTTGAATTTGAGATACCGATGGCAGACATCATTTGCCCATGTTGCATCCGTGCATGTAATTGGAGATGATGGCCGGCTTTTGCATCACATATCTATATCTATACCCATATATATATATTATATTATATATTTTTTATATTGTGTGCGGGTAACTTTAACTTTGAAAGATGGTCGCTAGATGAGGCGAATCCGATGGTCCAAAGATGGCAAATTTGAGCACTATTGGCCATTGGATATCATCTAGATTCCACTAGATTTCGCCACATGTATAATCTAGAAGACTCCATGCTTGAACTTAAGAATAATGCACAAACATCAAAACACAAGCACTTCTTATTTGTTCTAGAATCTTCCGTATCAGAATTTCCCAAATGTTTTTCTACATGATTTCCCATTATTTGTTTTTACTTTATGTCTTACAACGCACAATTCCATGAATCTTAAAATAGATTAGCTTTCTTATAAAAACTAGATGATTTTGAATGAAATGTACTATAAGAATTAAACGAACATCTACATCATGCATATATGACTCAAAGCTTGCATGCTATAATGTGGTATTTATTCATAATTTGGTTGCCAAATCTCATGCGTGCAATGCACGTGTACCTTTCTCTAGTCTAAATGGTGTTTGTGTGTGTGTGTTGTGCGTGTTGAGGTGCAAATTATCTTTTTTTTGGGTACACGTTAAGCTTGTTCTTCTGAAATTTCAAGCCACGCCTTGTTATGCCGAAAATCGAAGCTAGCGTCTCTGTCTATCATGCTGCGAAACTCCCGCCTCTTTAACCCGCGCCTTGTTAGCCCGAAATATTTAGGATATATCTTTGTCTCGTTGTGCTCCGACAACTCCCTCCATCTCAACCCGCGCCTTGCTATTCCGAAATTACAACGCGCGCGAAAACTCCCACCTCCTGTGAAATCCCGACACGCGAAATGCCCGTGGTACCCCTGAACCGAAAGAACCGCCTCAAATCGGTGTGTGGGGAGGGGGGTACTTTTGTAACTTACCCCACATTTCGGGCAAGAGCGTCTCTAAGCCATGGTTCCCCACTGTCATCCCATCCGCCCACCCATTCGTACACCGAGGCCACGAAAACCCACGACGAAACCCCACACCCTGCTCCGTCTGCAACCCAGCCAGAGCCTCTTCCCCGATGACATCGTCCACAACAACACCTCGACGTCCGTCATCCCCCGTACCGGATGAGGATCCGTCGTCGATCTCATCATCCCGCCGGTTCAGCCACCCCGTCCTCCACCTCCAAGGAGCTGCCCCGACGTTCCCCTCGTCTTTCACGCCACCTCCATTCCCACACTGCCGTCTTCACCTGTACCACCGGAAGAGCATCATCATCACCGTTTCCTCGGATGAAGCTGCAGTCTAATCGGCGCCACCAAAGAGGTTGTACACTAATTGCCGCATTTTCTTCTTGATTCGATCTCACGATGCTGCCGGCGCTCGGTCCCGAGCCGACACGGCGCGGCTCCATCCACGGGGGCGTCGCCGGCCACTTCCTCCACGGCGTCGCTCCTTCGGCAGCGATGTCCACATCAATAGGAGCTGCTGCTGCTTTAGCTCTCGCTCGCGCTGCTGCTCTGCTCTTGCTCTCGGTCCCCTGCCTGGTCTGCTCTTGCTATTGCTCTTGCTCGCGCTGCTGCTCTCGCTCTTGCTCTTGCTTGCAATGCTGCTCCGATTTGGCTATACTTCAGTCGACTGAATTGACTTTTGGGTCAGTCGATTTTCAAGGGGTGGGATCGCCGGGGTGAGGGAAGAACCAGCCGCAGCAGGGAGGGGGGCTTGCCGGAGAGGTACCCCACTATCTATCTTAGGGTTTAGGATGGGGGCGGTGGTCGCCGGCGGTGGCGGGGCGTTGGCGGGGCGGTGGCGTGGGGATCGCCGGAGAAAAAGCTCGGCACGGGGGGGGGGGGGGGAGGGGCTCGAGGGATGGCCGGGCCGGTGGCGGACCGGCGGTGGGGAGTGTTTTCGGGGCGGGAGAGGCGGCGCACTGCCGGCCGCGGGCGGCGGGGGGCTGCTGTTTGGCCGGTGGTGGCTGGCGGCTCAGGGGGGTGGAGGTTGAAGATGAACCGCAGGCCCTTGATTTCGTATCCAACGGCTGCAAAATCGACTGGCTAGAGATGAAAAATTCTGTCGACCGACGTGTAGCCTCACCTTGCTAGTGCGTTCAGTTTCGACAGCAAAATTCAGTTTCGACAGCAAAAGTCATTTTCAACAGTTAGGTTCCGTTTCGACAGTTAAGTTCAGTTTCGACAGTTAAGTTCAGTTTCGACAGTTAAGTTCAGAGATGAGCGGCTGATGTATTTTACATCTAGCACTTTGTGGTTATGTATTTTACGTCATGTATTGGAGATGCTATTAGAATTCTACTCAGGTTAACGTTGTTCGTTGTCTCTCTTGTCCTGCTTCAGCCTCGGCGTCGTACAACTCACCGGAGTTGCTCCAACGACGAAACCCTCCATCACAGCGGAGCAGTACCTCGGGCTCCATCTCCAGACGCCTAAGATCTTCTTCCCCTCCTCCGACAGCAAAGTCAGCCGGAGCATCCTCACCGGCCAACCCAATCACGCTGAGATCGACATGGCTTCGCCAAAGAGGTTTTACACTTGTTGCATCTCTTTTTTACTCTACATGTTATATATATTGTCCACTGAGCACTCGTAGTAACGGGAAATGCGATTATTTTATCCTACTATATGACAAGCAACAAGGTACCAGGCAACTTCGCTATCCGTGATGGACTCTCTTGAACGCCATCATTATTTATCTCTGCGCGTTTGAGCTGTGCATTTGTCGATGGGCCTGGGAGTTGAGCTAGTATGGCAGTGGCCTGGGTCCAAAGTAATAGAAGTAGCACAAAAACATTTTTTAGTGTAGGATTTTCCTTGCTCAAGCCTGCCTACTAGAATCGCCAGTGCTTGAAAGGAAAAGTGAATGAAAAACTTAGGAATTGGAAAGTTTCCTATGGTACTACTTTTCATGAATTTGGTGCAAAGGAATGGAGCAAAGGAAAACTGTAGGATTTGTTCCTTTAGTGTCTCCTTGAAAGAAAAACCATAGGAATTCTAATTTCCACTTCTCCTCCTTTTCATATTCCTATTCATCAAGCACAAGACTAAGAGATAGTAGCATAATAGCATTATAACCGTACATTTTCTTGTGGTTTGACTTAATCTCACCATGCTTTTTTACATCCTGTGATCTTCCAATTGTTGTGAATCAAACACCCAGATTGGCAGAAATCCTGTGTTTTTAAATTCTCTGTTTTGCATGTGCATTCCTATGCTATTCCTGTCTACTTCCTATCCCTGCATTGTTATAATCCTCAAATTCAAACAAGCCCTTACTCAATTACTTCTGTTACAGATATGTGTCAAAGAAAGCCTTGTGTGGTTTGTCCTACTCCTGCGGCGCTGTGTTCCACCCCAGCTCAGCTGCTCCAACGACAGAAGGGTTCACCACAGCAGGGATCCGCTCTCCAGACTGTCTTTCGCCGCCTCAGATCTTCTTCCCCGCGGCCGGCAGCCACGACAACTGCATTACCTGTTGGGGAACGTAGCAGAAATTCAAAATTTTCCTACGTGTCACCAAGATCTATCTATGGAGAGACCAGCAACGAGGGGAAGGAGAGTGCATCTACATACCCTTGTAGATCGCTAAGCGGAAGCGTTCAAGTGAACGGGGCTGATGGAGTCGTACTCGCCGTGATCCAAATCACCGGAGATCCTAGTGCCGAACGGACGACACCTCCGCGTTCAACACACGTACAGCCCAGTGAAGTCTCCCACGCCTTGATCTAGCAAGGAGAGAGGGAGAGGTTGAGGAAGACTCCATCCAGCAGCAGCACAACGGCGTGGTGGTGGTGGAGGAGCGTGGCAATCCTGCAGGGCTTCGCTAAGCACCACGGGAGAGGAGAAGAACTTGGGAGAGAGGGAGGGGCTGCACCAAAGGTAAAAGGTGTGTCTCAAGAGGCCCTCCTACCCTCACTATATATAGGGAGCCCAAGGGGGGGGGTGCGCCAGCCCTAGGAGATCCAATCTCCTAGGGGCGGCGGCCAGGGGAGGTTTCCCTCCCCCCAAGGCACCTAGGAGGTGCCTTCCCTCCTTGGGACTCTTCCTTAGGGTTCCCCCCTTCACCCTAGGCGCATGGGCCATGAGGGAAGTGGCGCCCCAGCCCACTTTGGGCTGGATCCCTTCTCACTTCAGCCCATGGGACCCACCGGGATAGGTGGCCCCACCCGGTGGGCCCCCGACACCCTTCCGGTGCTCCCGGCACAATACCGATGACCCCGAAACTTGTCCCGATGGCCGAAATAGGACTTCCTATATATAAATCTTTACCTCCGGACCATTCCGGAACTCCTCGTGACGTCCGGGATCTCATCCGGGACTCCGAACAACATTAGGTAACCACATACAAGCTTCCTTTATAACCCTAGCATCATCGAACCTTAAGTGTGTAGACCCTACGGGTTCGGGAGACATGTAGACATGACCGAGATGACTCTCCGGTCAATAACCAATAGCGGGATCTGGATACCCATGTTGGCTCCCACATGTTCCACGATGATCTCATCGGATGAACCACGATGTCAAGGACTTAATCAATCCCGTATACAATTCCCTTTGTCTATCGGTACGATACTTGCCCGAGATTCAATCGTCGGTATCCCGATACCTTGTTCAATCTCGTTACCGGCAAGTCTCTTTACTTGTTCCGTAACACATCATCCCATGATCAACTCCTTGATCACATTGTGCACATTATGATGATGTCCTACTGAGTGGGCCCAGAGATACCTTTCCGCTTACACGGAGTGACAAATCCCAGTCTCGATTCGTGTCAACCCAACAGACACTTTCGGAGATACCCGTAGTGTACCTTTATAGCCACCCAGTTACGTTGTGACGTTTGGCACACCCAAAGCACTCCTACGGTATCCGGGAGTTGCACAATCTCATGGTCTAAGGAAATGATACTTGACATTAGAAAAACTTTAGCATACAAACTACATGATCTTGTGCTAGGCTTAGGATTGGGTCTTGTCCATCACATCATTCTCCTAATGATGTGATCCCGTTATCAACGACATCCAATGTCCATGGTCAGGAAACCGTAACCATCTATTGATCAACGAGCTAGTCAACTAGAGGCTTACTAGGGACATGGTGTTGTCTATGTATCCACACATGTATCCGAGTTTCCTATCAATACAATTCTAGCATGGATAATAAACGATTATCATGAACAAGGAAATATAATAATAACTAATTTATTATTGCCTCTAGGGCATATTTCCAACATTACCATCATCAACTGAGCAGATGACCCTGAGGACTACACGGGTCCGCAAGAGAGGTCGCACTCTTCCGTATCTGCTTACGTTATGCGTCGGTTAATTTGATGACATGCTACATTATCGTCGTGTTCACCTATTAGACTCCGAGTCAGGTCCAAACTAATGCTGAAACTTGAGTTTTTAAATGGTTGTGGGGTACATATTGGGGCAGCAATCATTACTATCTGTCTACTATCTGGTTAATCTCCGGTGTCTACTATGAGTTTCATGTTGGGTGCAAACAAACATTAAAGGAGCCATTATCTGTATTTTTTAACTAAATCTATTATCTGCCTGCTATCACTGGTTTTGGGTCTATCCACAGTTTGCTACCATCACTCTGGATTTTTGCATGCACTCCTTACATAATCTCACTATGTTTTATTCCTATGCATGCCAGTTATTGTACACAATGGAACTGATCATGTAGAGCAAAAGAGACAAGCCTTGCGTGGCGATAAAATTTCATGCAGACGCTGTTCCATGGTGGGCGCAAAGGCAGCCCCCCCTCCACCCATTTCGGATTGTAATCAAGAGGAAGATAATTGTTCTGAGGGGGATTCAGAAGGAGAAGACCACTCCTATTTACCCCATGAGGTCTTCGCTCTAACTTGTCATGCTGATGTTGGTAATATCATGCATAAGGTGCCTTGCATTGCTTACTGCATACATTAAAGAGTCATCTGCTTAGTTTAGACATGCTTTGTGTCAATGCCATCTGTTTAGTTTCTTTATCGTATATGTGAATCATGCAATGCCATCTTGTCTAGCCAGGCATCATATATGTGAATTTTGCAATGCCACCCTGGTTAGCCAGTCATCTTATATGTGAATTATATCATGCCATCATTTTTTTATTATGTGTTAAATTTGTCAACAATTTTAGTACATTCAATTACTCTTCCTGTGCATCAGCCATTCGGCACAGTCATGGAAAAATCTGGAGTGGAAACAAGGTCTTCAGAGCAGACAATGCTATCTGACGAAGCGCATGTCTTGCTGGTTACCGATAGCTCCTTAGAGGAGGATTCATAGACAGATGACCAGTCATATTTCCCCCCTGAGGTGCATGCCCTACCTTGGCAGGGTTATGTTACTCATATCGTGCGTATGGTATCTTGCATTGCTATGTCATTTGCTTAGTTTAGACATGCTTTGTGTGAATGCCACCTATTTAGTGTCTAATTACCATATATGTGAATTATGCAATGCCATCTTGTTGCAAGACATTATATATGTGAATTATGCAATGTTATCTTGTTGCAAGGCATTATGTATGTGAATTATGCAATGCCATGCTGTTTAGGCAAGCGTCGTATATGTGAATTATATCATGCCATCCTTTTTTTGTATTTCTCATTGCTTTTGTCGACAATGTTTGTATATTCAACTGCTCTTCCTGTGCATCAGCCATTTGAATTGGTGATGGAGAAATCTGGAGTGAAAACAAGGTCTTCAGAGCAGACAATGCTACCTGCTGAAGCAGATATCTTGCTGGTTACAGATAGCTCTTCAGAGGTAGATGACCAGTCCTATTATCCCCCTGAGGTGTATGCTCAAACTTGGCAGGGTTATATTACTCATATAATGCATATGTTGTATTGCAATGCTTATTTTTTACATCATATACACAATATTGAATGCCATCTCCTTAGTTGACACATCATATATGCAATTGCCCTCTGCTCACTTCCTTAGTATATAAATCACCTATTTGAATTATGTCATGCCATGATGTTTACATAGATAGCATGTATCTGAATTATGGCATGCACTACAAAAAATACACTTCCGTGATGATACGTGTTTGTCACAGTAGGTCGCGTTTTTTGTCATGCATGTACATCCATGACAAATTTATGACAGAATCAAGATAGTCATACATGTGCTGTCGTAGAAGTGTTCCAAGACATTACCAAAATTATCACCACGGAAGTGTCCACTTCCATGATGATAAATCGCGCGTCACAGAAGTGCTTTCATCAAGGGTGACCGACACGTGGCATCCACCGTAACGGAACGCTGTTAAGCTATCGGGTCGGATTTTGGATCCGATAACCCGTTAACAGCCACGACCAATGCCGATTTTCCACGTGTAAAATTCTCATTGGCTGACGGATCCACGTGTCAGCTCCGCCTTGGCACAGGTGTCACTCATCCAACGGTCGATATGGGCCTATGATATGTTGACACGTGGACCGACCCAAAAGTGGCCCACAAAGTTTAAATGGGCCGGCCCAACCAAATGCCGATAATATTTAGCGGACCATAATGGGCCGGCCCAGCTAAAGGCCCAAAAAATTTAGAGGGCCATAATGGGCCAGCCCAGCTAAAGGCCCACAAGATTTTGCAGACCACAATGGGCCGGCCTAGTTAAAGGCCCACAAGATTCTGCAGACCATAATGGGCTGGCCCAGCTAAAGGCCCAACATTCTCTGTCAAATCGGCCCGTCAACGGCCTGGTCTAAACTTGTCATCAATCCGGCCCATGGTCACTTCTGGCCCGTTAACAGTCCGCTAAGTAATTGGGCCGAATTACGGCCCGATGTATTTCCGACCTGTTAAAGGCCCAGCTTCATTTGGGCCCATTTACAGGCCATCAAAACTTTCAGCCCATAAACGACCGTGAAGGATTTGGGTCATATTCGGCCATGTCTGTCATTCGGCCTATTAGAATCCCACTATAGATTTGGGCCACTTTCGGCCTATTGTCATTTTCGGCCTGTTAACGCCGGACGTAAACCAAGGGCCATATGTGGCCCAACGTCATATCGGGCCCATTAACGGCCCATATGAAAATGAGGATAATCTAGCTGGAGCGAAGTTCCGGCCTGTTAAAGGCCCGTGTATTAGGTCGGCGCATTTACGGCCCGTCCGAATTTCGGCCTGTCAAATATCCGCATCATAAATTGGCCACCATTTCGGCCTGCTAAGTCCAGTGGGTTATTTGGCACAATCAGGGCCCAATCTCACTTTCAGTCTATTAAAGGCCCATGTTTTTATTGGCTTGAGATATTTACACCTGTAAACGGCCTATTTTTACTGAGGGCCCAAATTATGTTTAGGCCTGTTAAAGGCCCACTACGGGCACAGGCCTACCAGAAAAATTTGAAAGCTTATGCTAATTTAAGCCCAGATATTTTTAGTGGGCTACATGCCAATTTCGGCCCGTAATCGTTTTTAGCCCAATTGGAATGGGCCCGACGAATGTTGGCATGTTGGTCTCCTACAAAGCTTTTGTCTGAATACATTACTAAGATAAACCTACACTATACAAAAATAGCATCATAATTACTGCAGCCTGTGGCAGCATCATAAATGTTGCATCACAACAAAATAAATTCCAATCATACAACAAAAGGCCTGTTGGCATAAAGTTTACAGTCCTTCCAGATAAAAGCACCATCAGATGTATAGAAGCACAGATCATTTGACCTGAGTGCTAATGTTTCAGGCTGTAGAATCTGATGGAGCAGCACGATCTCCACCTTTTTTCCGCCATTGCTCTTCAACAATGAAGCGAATGTCTGATAGTCTTGTTTTTAAACCATTCATATCTTGACGACATTTCTCAACCACTATTCTTGTTTCCGAAACAACGCCCATTAGGGATTGGACTTGTGTCTGGAGCACAGATATATCACTCTGTCTAGCAGGAAGATTTTGTTCAGTAGGCGATTTGGACGAGGTTACCTTGACAACCAACCCAGAATTACGCAGGAAGGTGCTTTTTGCACTGTTAGTGGAGAGATACTAACGCACTGCAGCAAGAGGTGACATTGTGCCTGTAGTAGCCTCGTCACCTTCAGGTGGTCGTGGTTGTTCAATCATTTGTTCCATAGCTTCCTGAAAGTTTGAACTTGTAGATTAGTGTACCAGTGAGTTACTAATGAGACAAAAACAAACAAAGTAGGTTAAACGTTTATACATAACTTATTTTGGTGAACTACTATAATACATTAGCATGTATTGTAGTGCCAACTACATAATAAAATCACTTTCAGAACATATGTCCATGTAGCATGCCTACTGTATTGTCTATTTCCTCACATTCGTTGACATCTAAGGATAAAGAGACATGGTTTAAAGTAGGATGAACATAGTATAACATCATTCATATCATGGGCAAACAGATATAAAACAAACAGGCTATTTTATCATTGTGTGCGCACGTGAACATAACAACTAGATTACAGATCAAGACCAAAAGAATATCCTTCATCTCTTTTAAACCATGTAAGGTGAAATGATACGTTAAGACAACTGTGTATAAAAGTGAACAGAGTAACTGACATTGGCTGCAAACCAAGTAGTTAAATGAACACATCACAGTACCAATCAGTTCAAGGCAGGAGGAGTAAGGACTTACAACAGCGGCTTGAACTGGTGTGCTCATACCCTTCATCTTGCTGGTGTGGCAATCCTTGAAGATTTGCAGTACATTCGGTTCAGGTTCTTTTTGGTCCGCACGGGCTTTCCTCTGTATTTGGAACAAGTCAATATAGATACGATAATATGGCACAAAAAAAGAAGGAAGTAGCAGCTATTTACAAGAGCCTCGCAGTGTGCAATATAGCTACGAGATCTTGTTGTCTGTTGGAATTTCACTTTAGAATGGTTGGTTTTGTTCTTCAAACAGTTAGCCTAGAAGAAGATGCACTTGTAAGGCACATACATAAATACAAGTTCAATATGTGGTCTGATCAAATACATATAGCCTACCTGATACTTTGGATCAGACCAGTGTTTAACGAGGGTTGTCCAGTCTTCATTTGTAATATATTCCACTAGAGATGTTTGGGCGATTTCATTGTTAGCCTTGCCTTCAAAGTGAGATTTTCTAAGGTGGTACCGATACTGTCGCAGAGCAGACTGAAAAACATGAGTGCATGCTTGTTTAGTTGCATCATCTTTCGGATCCAACTTGAACCTCATCTGTTGAAAAAAGAATGTGAGTGACAGAGCAAGACAATATTACTAATTGCGATGAATAACATTACTTATGGATAAATGGTCAAGGAAGGTGTTAAACTGGGTATTGTCTTTCTCATTCCTGTATTGGATCCATGTTGGGAGGATACGCGCATGACACCTAACGGAAATGGATGCCTCTGATACTAACTTGGCTGACTCTGTAGCATCACGTGGCCTTCTAAAACCTGCCTCAAAATGGATCTCCATTCTTCCTCCTTTAGATTTTGTTAATCTATCAAGCATTATCCCTGATGTCTGTTTCCGCTTGCGCCGTGGTGCTAGTTCAACAACGAATATGGAAAGTGTTAGTGTACATCAAACTGTGAGAGTACATATAAAGGAGCATGCAACTGCAACTTGACTCGGTCAGGTACCGTCTTGGTGTTGATGCTCATGAGGTTCATCTGATCTTGCCAAGTCCTATTGTGTCAGCAATGCTTCGAAAGTAGTGTTAGGTGTGAAGGCAGCTTGGGAACTGGCCAGTTCCGAAGCAAACGAACGAGTAACTGGTTGAGATGCTGGTACAGTTGAAGCGGATGCTGCAGCTGGTGGAGTAGGTGATACTGTGTTTGTAGATTTAGCCGGTGGACTTGGACCTTCTACTGCACTATAAGTACCAGCAGAATCTCGACGACAGATCCTTTTCCGTTTCACCCGACGAGTAACAGCGCTCCCTACTATATTATTTTCATTGCTCTTTTTTGACTTTTCCATGTCAAGCTGTACCCACAACACAAAAGAATAAAATCATTCTTCAGAACTCATTGATGCATGATATAGACAAGCAATACTTTGATGTAAGACAACCGTATGAGGATGGAATATGTAAGAAAAATAGGATGGCATGACATATTCACAGCTACGATGTGCAAACTAAGCAGAAGGATTTTCAAGAAAATAGAAGTAATGCAAGCTAGACAGCATATGAAAGATGCAACCAATATTACTCTGCCAAGTTAAAAGTGTTGTCATAAGTGGCAATTCGAAAAATTAGAAGCAGTACAACATAGAAATCACTGCAAGATGCAACCACTATCAAACTGTCATGTTAAAAGCGTCCAATCATGAGTTACTGATGCGGGATACACAACAGCAGTACTTTGATGTAAGAACATGGTATGATAGATAGATGCAGTGTATTCTAGACACAGAAAGCCATGTCATATGCACATGTATAACGCATAAACTCAGCAGGTGCAATTTAATCAAAATAGAAGAAATACAGGCTAGACAACATATGCAACATGAAATCAATTATCACACTGTCAACTTAGAGCAAGCACCTGCGATGGTGGAGTGCGGGAGATGAACTCATCATGTATACTTGGGACTACAACTTCATTAGCAGTAGCAGTGGCAAATCTAGAGAGTCTCTGTTTGCGTCGGTGCGGAGTACCACCAACATCCCCTAACTTACTCGTTTCCTTCCTATTTTCTGATATTGCCTTATGAAGTCAAAACCACAAGAAGATGAATAAAATTAGCTCTGCATAACTGGTTGATGCATGATACAGACGAACACTACTTTGATGTAAGGCAAGCGCAGGATAGGAGGATGGAATATATACAAAAAAAGACAGTGTTTCATATTCACACGTACGATAGGAGGATGGAATATGTATGAAAAAACAGTAAGCGGGAGGCATTTCAACAAAATTAGAAGAAATGAAATCTAGGCACCATATGAACATGCAACCAATATCACTCTATCAGGTAAAAAGTGTCTCGTCATAAGTGCCATTTCAAGAAATTAGAAGCAGTACAAGCTATAAGACAATGCAAGATGCAACCTACATCACAGTCCCAAGTTAAATGTGTCTTATGGGTAAGTGATCGTTGCAGGTATAAGTTGTAAGCTACGCAGATGCAATTCTACATAATCAGAAGCAATATAAACTAGACATCATACGGAAAACGCAACCATGTATAACAGTTCCAAGTAAGAGCAAGCACCTGTGATGGTGGAGTAGGGGAGATGTGCTCATCATGTACATGTATGTTCTAGAAATAGGAACACGTGTCATATTCACAGGCATTATGTGTAAAGTAAGCAGATGCAATTCAAGTTAGAAGCAATACAAGCTAGACATCATACGCAACATGCAACCACATATAATAGTGTCAAGTTAGAGCAAGCACCTGTGATGGTGGAGTAGGGGAAATGTGCTCATCATCTACACAGCTATGTTGACTGTCCAGCCTTGTGTTGTCTTGCGAATCTTGTTGGGAGGATGGAGGAGTAGAATCTGTAGAGACCCCCTGTTTGAGTTGCTCTGAAGGACCACCATCATCCACTGCCGAATGATTTTGCATTGTGAAGTCAAATCGATAAGAAAAAGGAATAAAATTTGCTCTTCAGAACTCATTCATGCATGATACTAACGAACACTACTCGGATGAAAGGCAAACACATGATGCGAGGATGGAATTTGTATGAAAAACAGGATGGTGTGACATATTCACACCTATGATGTGGTAACTAAGCAGAAGGCATTTCAACAAATTAGAAGCACTGCAAGCTAGACACCATATGAAAGATGCAACCAATATCACTCTACCAATTTCAAACTGTATGGCGTTTCAACAAATTAGAAGCAGTATATGCTAGAAATCATATGCAAGACACAACCAATATCACAGTGGCGACTTAAAGGTGCCTTATCATAAGTGACTGATGCGGGATATGCAAGAATAGTAGTCTAATGTAGAAACAGGAACACATGTCATATTCACAGGCATTATGTGTAAAGTAAGCAGATGCAATTCAACAAAGTTAGAAGCAATACAAGCTAGACATCATACGCAACATGCAACCACATATAATAGTGCCAAGTTAGAGCAAGCACCTGTGATGGTGGAGTAGGGGAGATGTGCTCATCATCTACACAGCTACGTTGACTGTCTAGCCTTGCGTTGTCTTGTGAATCTTGTTGGGAGGATGGCGGAGTAGAATCTGTAGAGAACCTCCGTTTCAGTTGCTCGGAAGGACCACCATCATCCAATGCCTTGCCAATTTCCTTCAGCTTTATTGATTTTGCATTGTGAGGTCATATCGACAAGAAAAAGGAATATCATTCGCTCTTCAGAACTCATTCATGCATGATACTGACGAACACTACTCTGATGAAAGGCAAAGTCATGATACGGGGATGGAGTATGTACGAAAAATTGGACGGCTTGACATATTCACACCTATGATGTGGCAACTAACCAGAAGGCACTTCAACAAATTAGAAACACTGCAAGACACCATATGGAAGGTGCAATCAATATCACTCTGCCAAGTTAAAACTGTCTCGTCATAGGTGGCGTTCATCAAACTAGAAGCAATACATGCTAGAAATCATATTCAAGACGCAAACCAATATCACACTGCCAACTTAAAGGTGTCCCATCATGAGTGACTTATGCAGGATACACAAGAAGAGTAGTTTCATGTAAGAACATGGTGTGATAGACAGATATAGTATGTACCAAAAACAGGAAAGCGTGTCATATTCACATGTATCATGTGTAAGCTAAGCAGATGCAGTTTACACTAATTAGGAGCAATACGAGCTAGACACCATATGTAACATGCAACCAGATATCACACTGCCAAGTTAGAGCAAGCACCTTGGATGGTGGAGTAGGGGAGCGGAGACTTGGACCATGTAACGCACTATCAGTACAAGGAGAATTGGTACAAATGCTCCCTTTACATTGCTGCAGAGGACCACCATCATCGCCTCCCTTACTCTTTTCCTTCCTCTTTCTTGATTTTGCCTTGTCAAGTCAAACCCACAAGAAAAAGGAATAAAATTTGCTCTTCAGAACTTATTGATGCATGATACTGACGAACACTACTTTCATGTAAGGCAGCGGCATGATAGGAGGATGGAATATGTATGAAAAACAGGACGGCGTGACATATTGACATGTATGATGTATAAAGTGTAAACTAAGCACAAGGTGCTTGAACTTGTTAGAATCGATGCAAGCTAGAAACCATATGAAAGATGAAACCAATATCACTCTGCCAAATTAAAAGGGTGCCCTAACAAATGTATTTGACCAAATTAGAAGCAATACATAGCAACATGCTAGAAATAATATGCAATATGCAACAAATAAAGGTGACTCATCGTAAGTGATTGATGTAGGATACAGAAGAGAGGTAGTTTCATGTAAGAACAAGGTTAACACATAGATGTAGTGTGTACCAAAAATAGGAAGGCATGTCATATTCACAGGTATAGTGTGTAAACTAAGCAGATGCAATTTACCCTAATTAGAAGCATTACAAGCTAGACACCGTATGCAACATGCAACCACATATCACACTGCAAAGTTGGAGCAAGCACCTGTGATAGTGGTGTAGGGGAAGTGTTGTCTTCAGGTACAGAGCAACGTTCAATATCTTCATTTAGGCTTGCTGTTTCTTGAGAATCATGTGGAGAGGATGAAATTGCATTCTTTATAAGAGTATTGCGTCTCATATTAACCCACGCGCATGACTGTCTCATCATAAGCGATAGACGTAGGATACACAAGAACAATAGTTTGATGTAAGAACATGGTGTGATAGGCAGATGTAGTATGTACCAAAAACAGGAAGGCGTGTCATATTCACATGTATAATGTGTAAGCTAAGGAGATGCAATTTAACAAATTAGGAGCATTGATGAGGGATATACAAGAGAAGTAGTTTGATGTAAGAACATGGTTAATAGAAAGACGTAGTATGTACCAAAAATAGGAAGGCATGTCATATTCACAGGTATAATGTGTTAACTAAGAAGATGCAATTTACCCTAATTAGAAGCATTACAAGGTAGACACCATATGCAACATGCAACCACATATCACACTGCCAAGTAAGAGCAAGCACCTGCGATGGTGGTGTGGGGGAATTGCGGTGATCAACTAGAGAGCTACGTTGACTATCTTCATTTAGCCTTGCTGTTTCTTGAGAATCATGTGGGGAGGATGACACTGTACTCTTTAAACGAGTAGGGCATCTCACAGTAACCCACCCGGGTGACTGTCTCATCATAAGTGATTGACGAGGGATACAAAAGAGCATTAGTTTGATGTACGAACATGGTTAATAGACATATGTAGTATGTATCAAAAACAAGAAGGCATGTCATTATCAAAGGTATAATGTGTAAAGTAAGCAGATGCAATTTAACAAAATTGGAAGCAATACAAGCTAGACACCATATGCAACATGCAACAACATTTGACAGCGCGAAGTTAAAGCAAGCACCTGGGATGGTTGTGTGTGGAAATTGAGATCATCAACTGCAGAGCTACATTTACTGTCTCCAACTCCTGACACTGCACCCATTAGAGCGCTGAAACGCTTACTGCTTATCTTCGAATTACACTGGAGCGACTTCTGTCTTTTCTTTTCTGCATTCATCAACACTGCGTCAGATTCTGAAATACCCATGCATAAAAACAATAGTGTGAGTATGGGTGAAGTGTGTGCACAATTAGTAAAGTGTAAAGGTAGCAGATAGCAGGTCGGTGAGAAATAAATGACGGGAGACATATGATAGCTCTACAACATGCATGGCACACTCAATTACTATAGGATTCTATGAAAATAACAGTCGGCTGAAATCAAATAGGTCAGTCCATTTTTTTTGCACCGTCCGATGTACAAAGAATGGGCAGATCGCCTTCATCTACCTCCAGCCAGTCAGTGTTGACGATCTTCCTCGAAACGCCAGCGATCATCGGCCCAGTATTCCTCCCCTGCCTGCACCCTCCCCTCGAGCTCACCGCACCGCCGTGCTTGGCACCGCCCCCCCGGGCCATCCATTCAAGCCCCGCCGACCTCCAGATCGGGCGCAAGCAGCTCCTGCGCCCCACACCCCTATGATAGACACCGATGCGCCACTTCCCTGGGGAACAGGCAGACTAGGTGCTCCGCACACCTAAGCGGGTGCTGCTTCTTTTAATTGTGGTTCGACTGACCCTGAATTGAAATCCAGGCGGGCTACTGACATCTTGCAAAGGTGAAATAGTAAAAGGGAGGAAACCTAGTGCATTTAGTATCACGAAGAAGAGGCAGTAAGAAGCGCTCAACTAGTTTCTTTCGTGGGATGATTACGGTGTGAGCGGAGACGTAAGATTTGCATGAATAAGGGAAGAGGAGTACCTCTTTCTGCTGGCAGCGCTGTGCCCTCCTTTTGTTTTTCCAACGATCTTGTTGTTCGCCGGAAACTAGAAGTTGTGGAGGACGGTGCAGCCTTGGACGAACCCATGGCCAAGTTGTTGAGTGTGGTGCGGTGGCCGTCTGTCGGCGGTGGGGAAGCAGATCCGAGGCGGCGAACGACAGCATAGCGGGAACAGCTCCGGTGCGGTGGACGGTTGCGATAGTGGAGCCGCAGCAGTGAGGCGCAGGACGGCGTGGTCGGAGTGGTTCTGGTACGGCGCACGTCGGCGTCGGCATCGTGGAGGCAGCTCTGCCTCGGCTTCAGCTGCTAAGTCCTTGAGGGCGTTGCGGTTGTGGTTGCGTTGGACGACGACGTCAGGGTACCGGCTCCGGCGTGATGGAGGAGGGCGGCGGTGGATTGGCCGCTATGGGGTGGAGGACGGAGGAGGCTGGGGTTTCGCGGCTGGTGGAGAGGGTGTTTTCGCGCCCACGAAGTATGAATGGGGAAACGGAAGGAGGCGGGGAACTAAGGGGGAACAATGTTTCGGTTTGAGACGCGCTTGTTTGAAATTTGGGGAAAGTTACAAACTTTGCCCCCATCTAAAATTTCGGACATATTGCGGGTTGGGGGTAGGACAGTCATGTCAGGTGTCCCAAATGTGGGCAGGATAGATTTCGGCCGAGCGCATGGGTGTTTAGGCGCCCACGGCGTATGAATGCTTCTCGGAGGCGGTTGAGACTGGCATCTTGGTGAAGTTACAAACCTACCCCGGTTTAGACCTTTGGACATCGGGCCGATAGGCTACACAGGCCAGAGTTAGGACAGTAATTTCCTACCACCAAAACATTAGTCTCGCGCGGTTTCGGGTGACCAGAGGCCTATTTGGCGCTTCGTTCAATATTTGGGAGCAGAAGCATTAACGTTTTCGGTTCTCTTGAATTGAACTTTCAGGATTTGTCAAACTTCACAAATCTTTACTCTTGAAAATCCTAAAGCTACGATTATTTTGGAATGGAGGGGTACATTTTAATATACATTGTACACGAGTATATATTAAAAAATATGCAACTTAGCTCAGTTCATGCATGGTTCCAGGTATAATCTCCTTGGTTACAAAAAAAAGTTCGATATGCGTATGAATATATATAGCATGTTCAAACTCACAACAAAGATTGATGCCCCCTTTTACATCTGATTTACAAATGCCATTATCTCGGGTTCAAATAGATGAATGCACTTCCTATGAATTCGAATCTTCAAAACCCCCTTTATGTTGAATTCGACATGTATTTTATTTCGTAGCTAGCAATTTGGAATGTATCCATGCAAGTGACAAATGTATAAAGTGCTTCACACTAACAACATGGAGTGCACTAATTAATGTTTATATATGAATTGCAAAAGCATCCATTGCCTGTATTTCAAACCGCTCTCACTCTATGGATCGATAATATGAAATAAACACATGCACATGCTAGAATTCAATAGAGTATGGGTGTCTGATAGACCGATTTTCGTCCATACACAATTTTGCAAAATTCATGATCTCATCCAAAAATAATAATGCCATTTATATTTTAATTTAATGCGTAGAACCGCCTTTTACACGTAGATGCACTATGCCTCGCCCCATTCTCACAAACGCGTTATATATCTCTCTATCTAACGCATAAGTGCACACACTTTAGAAGCATCGGCATTTCTCTTTCACACATGCTCACAATCTCTCTCAGGGTGTCGGGGTGTCTCACGCACATGCTCTCTCTGTTTCTCTCTCTCTCTTTCTGACTACTATGTACCACTCTTTTCACTAATCTTAGCTGGAAAACACTATTTCTCTCACATGCATATATACACATGCACGGTCTCTAGTAGCCCTCTATACGCACATATATGTGCCTACGTGTCTCCCGCACGCACATTATCTTTAGGCCTCTCTCGCACACATTGCCCCCCCGACACACCTCTCTAATAGTAGTTGGCAGATATGGTTTCATCATATCATTCGGTAGGATATCCCTGGCTGTTAGGCTGGATGGTAATACGAGGCAATGTTTTACCCTAGTTCGGATCGGACCCTTGCAGTTGAAGAAAGAGCCTACTCATGGTACTGTATATTAGTGATAGGGGTGTGTACAAAGTACACGTGAATACCAGGCATTGTGCGTGTGTGTATACTATCGACGAACTAGCCCCCAAGCTTGTATAACATACTAAGGGCCTAGGGTTACAAATCATATATAGTCGGCTTATCACCAGTGGGGATAGAGTCCTCCGCGACTCTGGTAGCTTCGTGTTGTACGCCGAGTCCTCCACATGGATCCCCGTATAACACGTCTCGGTCCAACCTATATGTGGCGCGGGATGGAACTGACCCATGAGTCTTCATGTTGACCAACCACAACTAGAAATGATGTGCCCACCACACCACACACGCAATCGGCCACTAATAAAATAAGCATATACAATACGGTATCTAGCTCACGATACGTCTCCATATTTTGTTGATGACACTGACGGACTTTGCATTTGATGCGTGCTCCGTATTTTGTTGACGACACTTACGGTCATTGTATTTGAAGCAAAAGCACGATATGGTCACTGGACTTCAGAATAAGCTCATCACGGTCACCACATACATTTTGTCGTGCTAACCAACATGTGGTTGGATGGTTAGAGGACAGTGGTTTCTCGAGCCCACCAAGGTTAAAGTCCCAGTGCTCGCATTTATCTTGTGTTATTTCAGTATTTTATGGCGATGTACGTTCAGTGGGAGGAGACGTTCCACTCGACTACGAGGCACATATGGTGACTTCATAAAATCTCAAGATCATATATGCTGGCCCACTCTCTCGAAGGTGCTCATAGGGGTAGGGTTCACATGTGTGTGCTTAAAGCGGTGAGTGCTTGCGCATATATATGAGCCCTTGCGTCTGTACCGTGTTAAACAAATACATGTCATGATTATACTGTCACTGGCTCACCCGTACAACTCCGTATTTTGTTGATGACACAATCAATTGACCAGTGAAACAGCACAACTAGCATTGCACCATCGAGGCGCGTAACCGTGGGGCCCACCTGTCAGCCCATATACGAAAGAAAGAAATGGTAGTTTGAGTCTGTACTGTGTTAATAAAATAGGAGTACATTTTAGGGTGATCATATGGTCACTGGCTCACCATACAACTCTGTAATTTGTTGATAACACGATCAATTGACCAGTCAAACGATCCACATTCAACAGCGCACATTACCATAGGGCCCACCCGTCAGTGCGTATATGAAGGACAGAAATGGTAATAAACTAGTGGTCGGTGGGTATTCGAAGTCGTGAGACCTCTGGTTGGCAGTCACCGGCGGTTGGGGGGGGGGGCTTTCATTGGGCGGTGGGGTGGGGATCCCCGGAGAAAAAGCTCGGCGCGGGGGGGGGGGGAGGGGGGCTAGAGGGATGGCTGGTGCGGCGGCGGACCGGCGGTGGGGAGTGGTTTCGGGGAGGGTGGGCCGGCCGCAGGCGGCGGGGGCGGGCGGTTCGGCCGGTGGTGGCTGGCGGCTCGGGGGGGGGGGGGGGGGGTGGAGTTTGATGATAAACTGGAGGCCCTTGATTTCGTATCCAATGGCTGGAAAATCTAATGACCAGAGATGAAAAAGTCAGTCGACTGACATGTAGCCTCACCCCGCACATACACATGCACGCACGCAAGACACACACGCATGTAGGCGTGCAACACTGACACGGACACATAACGTACACACGCACGCATGCTGGCATGCAACACTGACACGTCACACGTAGACATGCACTCACGAACACACGCACGTACGCACCCATGCATGCAACACTAAAACGCACCCTTGCACGCACGCAACACTCGCACGCCTGCATGCACACAACACATGACGCAAGACACACGCTCAACCTATACGTGCATGCACCCTTTGTTAATGACATGGATTGTTACGGGTATTAATCAATCTTATCTGTGATAAGAAGAACATTGATGTTTGCATCGGTCTTTATGAATCACAACGTATCAAACGGGCTATCAACATACTCCCTCCGTCTAGGTGTGTAAGTCATCTTATGAAAACCAAATAATCCCAAAACACGTAGGCGCGGTGCATTAACTTCTACCTCGTTTCTTGTTTCTTGACATATCAACCAATAAGAGATGAGGGTGTGCATGCTTTTAATGACCTGAGACTATCAAACATGACATGTTGTGGTTAGTTCATTGCATGCAATACTATTAATTAGCAAATAAACATTAATGTCTCTCGTTTTCCCCTCCTCCTTGGTCACGGTGCACAGCCTAAGATGACTTACTCACCTAGATGGAGGGAGTAGTAGGCTTAACTACATGAAAAAGATGACGTCACACTCAATGAACAATCATCGATTTATGAAATGCCCGCTTCTGACCGCCCTGGCCCACCAAAGGTTCCTCTGCTGTGCGCTACCTGTGTTGGGTCACTGACATGCAGGCCATGCACCCAAAGAGCCCACACGTCAGTGGAAGAACGGCGCGGTGTCCTAGGTCAGAGTCGAGGGCGCCACTCGCGGCACGCCCGGCTGAACACGCCTCTGTGCCGCATTCAAACGCCTCCATGAAACCCGCCCGTGTGGAAGCCGAGAAACCCACCCTGGACACACGTCCGTTCATGACCGGGCCAGCGTTAAATGCAACGCCGGCCGAGCTCCTCCCGTCCGCCGTCTATTTAATCTCCTATTTAAACGAGGCCAAACGCCGGCCAAGAATCACACACCTCCGCCGCTCCCCTATCTCCTCCACCATTTTGTCCACACTTACAATGGCTTACGAAGAGTAGTTATTCCGCATCCAAGCCGGCTGGGTAGCCTACCGGATACGAGCTATGAAGCTCGCTGATCCACCTCCCTCCCCTCACCCGACGGAGCCAGTTGCCGCTCCAAGCCGGCGCGCGATTCAGCAACTCGCCGCTCCAGGCCAGCTCGACGAGGAGAGGTGCACGGGCGTTGTTGCTGCCGTCCACGCCGCCACCTTGTACCGCGTCTCCCGTTTCTGTGGCCGAGACTCCCATGCCGGCGGCCGCGCCATGCAAGCAGCGACATAAGCCGGGTGTGCGGAGAGCGACGAGTCGGTGGCCAGCGCCTCCACGTCCGCCGCCATCATCGAGGAGAAGTAGAACATTGGAGGCCGCTGCCGCTTGGGTCCCATGAAGGCCACCGCGGAGGCGACGCCGGCGTACACAGCAGGTGTCTTGCCGGATCCTTTTGTTGCGAGGACCTTCGTCAACCCTGCATGGGCTCCACAGAAGAGGTCAATGTTAGGATGAGCTCGAGCCGGTGCCGGCCATGGTGAAGTAGTGGCCAGTGATGAACTCGAACCAGTGCCGACCACCATCATCTTTGGCGCCAGCCAATGATATTAGTTGGGCAGTGGGGAAGCGAGCCGTCCTTTGCGCGAAGCATATACCTCCAGGGCTCCTGGCAGTCCGGTGATCGTGCTGCCGGACATGAGGAACACAAATCGATCGGCGGGCGACCATTTAGGCCAGGTATTATATACCTGTGCTGTCCAGAACTAGCACCGCGTAGTTCATTTGAATGTAATGAAAACCATCATGTTTGTCTGAAAATCCGGTATTTTATATGATTTCCGTCGTTGTTTATATGAAATATCAGTTTGTCTACGTGTTTGCATGAATTTCGTCCGGTTGGTTGAGTTGCTGTCATAATGTGTGCGGCTACGGTTGGATGGCGTAATTTGCGGGTCACCGGTCGGTCTGCGGGCGGCTCGGGCGGCGTGGTGGGACAAAAAACACACCTCGTGCGAGATCGTCCCCAACGTGCACGCTGGAGGATGTGTGACAGCTTGAGCACCCGAGCCGTTCCTCGTTCATCGGTGGCAAAGGCATCGATGGACAAAAGGGTCGCCAATATTTTGGCTACCCCGGGCAAGATCCAAACAGCCCCTCCCAACAGATTCAAATCCCTCGTTCGCCGTGGAATTTTTCCATGTGTTGTTTTCATGGACTAGCAAGATGCCCGTGCATTGCACGGAACATCAAGATGCATTTTTTTACAAACTCCTGCATGCATGCAAGGGATAATTAATGTCCTCCTTTGCTAGTACCTCCGTCCTGGTTTATAGGTCCCTTTTATAGTTTGTGCCAAATTTTGACTAAAGATTTAACTAACAAAATGTTAATGCATGTCAAGAAAAATTATCTCATTGGATTCGTATTTGAACATAGTTTTGAAAAATATAATGTTTGGTGACATGTGTGAACATTTTCTTAGTTTAATCTATGGTCAAAATTTGGCACAAAATACAATGGGGACCAATAAACCCGGACAGAGGTAGTAGTACCACGAGGCAAACACCATTAATATTGCATCGATTAGTGTTAGTGGCCTTGTATATCTGCAAATTGTAATTTTGATAGTGGCCCCTTGTGTATAAAAATGGAGGGAGAAATATGAGAGATAAGGTGAGGAGGAGTGGGGCGTGGTGCCATGGGTCGGACTGGGCAGAGGCATGAGGATGGACGGCGCATTATGTCTAGGTTTGTATCTCTCTCACACACACCCACGTAGGTGGGGGACGTGCACGAAGAGAAGAGGTGCACGCACGGTGCACGTACTCTCATCTCTTTCCCAACGACACCCGCACGGGTGTTGGAAATATGCCCTAGAGGCAATAATAAAAGCATTATTATTATATTTCCTTGTTCATGATAATTGTCTTTATTCATGCTATAATTGTATTATCCGGAAATCGTAATACCTGTGTGAATAATAGACACCAACATGTCCCTAGTAAGCCTCTAGTTGACTAGCTCGTTAATCAACAGATAGTCATGATTTCCTGACTATGGACATTGGATGTCATTGATAACGAGATCACATCATTAGGAGAATGATGTGATGGACAAGACCCAATCCTAAACATAGCACAAGGTCGTATAGTTCGTTTGCTAGAGTTTTCTAGTGTCAAAGTATCTTTTCCTCAGACCATGAGATCGTGTAACTCCCGGATACCGTAGGAGTGCTTTGGGTGTGCCAAACGTCACAACGTAACTGGGTGACTATAAAGGTATACTATGGGTCTCTCCGAAAGTGTCTGTTGGGTTGACATGGATCAAGACTGGGATTTGTCACTCCGTATGACGGAGAGGTATCACTGGGCCCACTCGGTAATGCATCATCATAATGAGCTCAAAGTGACCAAGTGTCTGGTCACGGGATCATGCATTATGATACGAGTAAAGTGACTTGCCGGTGACGAGATTGAACGAGGTATTGGGATACCGACGATCGAATCTCGGGCAAGTAACATATCGATTGACAAAGGGAATTGTATACGGGGTTGCTTGTATCCTCGACATCGTGGTTCATCCGATGAGATCATCGTGGAGCATGTGGGAGCCAACATGGGTATCTAGATCCCGCTGTTGGTTATTGACCGGAGAGTCGTCTCGGTCATGTCTGCTTGTCTCCCGAACCCGTAGGGTCTACACACTTAAGGTTCGGTGACGCTAGGGTTGTGAAGATATGTATATGCAGTAACCCGAATGTTGTTCGGAGTCCCGGATGAGATCCCGGACGTCACGAGGAGTTCCGGAATGGTCCGGAGGTAAAGAATTATATATAGGAAGTGTTGTTTCGGCCATCGGGACAAGTTTCGGGGTCACCGGTATTGTACCGGGACCACCGGAAGGGTCCCGGGGGTCCACCGGGTGGGGCCACCTATCCCGGGGGGCCCCATGGGCTGAAGTGGGAGGGAACCCAGCCCAAAGTGGGCTGTGGCGCCACTCCCCTAGGGCCCATGCGGCTAGGGTTGAGGGGAAACCCTAAAGGGGTGCCCCCTTGCTTGGGGGGCAAGCCCCCCACCCTTCGCCGCCGCCCCCCCCTAGGAGATTCCATCTCCTAGGGCCGGCCCCCCCTAGAACCCCTATATATAGTGGGGGAGAGGAGGGACTTCACAGACCAGCCCCTGGCGCCTCCCTCTCTCCCCGTTACGTCTCTCTCTCGTAGTATAGGCGAAGCCCTGCTACTGTGACGCCCTGCATCCACCACCACGCCGTCGTGCTGCTGGATCTTCATCAACCTCTCCTTCCCCTTGCTGGATCAAGAAGGAGGAGACGTCTCCCGTCCCGTACGTGTGTTGAACGTGGAGGTGCCGTCCGTTCGGCGCTTGGTCATCGGTGATTTGGATCACGTCGTGTTCGACTACATCATCCCCGTTCTTTGAACGCTTCCGCTCGCAATCTACAAGGTACGTAGATGCATCCGATGACTCGTTGCTAGATGAACTCCTAGATGGATCTTGGTGAAACGAGTAGGAAAATTTTTGTTTTCTGCAACGTTCCCCAACAGTGGCATCATGAGCTAGGTCTATGCGTAGTTCTTCTTGCGCGAGTAGAACACAATTCGTTGTGGGCGTAGATTTGTCAACTTTCTTGCCGCTACTAGTTTTTTCTTGCTTCAGCGGTATTGTGGGATGAAGCGGCCCGGACCAACCTTACACGCACGCTTACGTGAGACCGGTTCCACCGACTAACATGCACTAGTTGCATAAGGTGGCTGGCGGGTGTCTGTCTCTCCTACTTTAGTTGGAGCGGATTCGATGAACAGGGTCCTTATGAAGGGTAAATAGAAGTTGACAAATCACGTTGTGGCTTTAACGTAGGTAAGAAGACGTTCTTGCTAGAACCCTAATTCAGCCACGTAAAACTTGCAACAACAATTAGAGAACGTCTAACTTGTTTTTGCAGCAAGTGGTTTGTGATATGATATGGCCAAAGTTATGATGAATGATGAATGATCTATATGTGATGTATGAGATGTTCATGCTATTGTAATAGGAATCACGACTTGCATATCGATGAGTATGACAACCGGCAGGAGCCATAGGAGTTGTCTTTATTCTTTTATATGACCTGCGTGTCATTGAGAAACGCCATGTAAATTACTTTACTTTATTGCTAAACGCGTTAGCCATAGTAGTAGAAGTAATAGTTGGCGAGCAACTTCATGGAGACACGATGATGGAGATCATGATGATGGAGATCATGGTGTCAAGCCGGTGACAAGATGATCATGGAGCCCCAAGATGGAGATCAAAGGAGCTATGTGATATTGGCCATATCATGTCACGTTTATTATTTGATTGCATGTGATGTTTATCATGTTTTGCATCTTGTTTACTTAGAACGACGGTAGTAAATAAGATGATCCCTCATACTAATTTCAAGAAGTGTTCCCCCTAACTGTGCACCGTTGCGACAGTTCGCTGTTTCAAAACACCACGTGATGATCGGGTGTTTTATTCAGACGTTCACATACAACGGGTGTAAGACAGATTTACACATGCAAACACTTAGGTTGACTTGACGAGCCTAGCATGTACAGACATGGCCTCGGAACACAGAAGACCGAAAGGTCGAGCATGAGTCGTATAGAAGATACGATCAACATGAAGATGTTCACCGATGTTGACTAGTCCGTCTCACGTGATGATCGGACACGGCCTAGTTAACTCGGATCATGTAATACTTAGATGACTAGAGGGATGTCTAATCTAAGTGGGAGTTCATTAATTATTTGATTAGATGAACTTAATTATCATGAACTTAGTCTAAACCATTTACAATATGTCTTGTAGATCAAATGGCCAACGTAGTCCTCAACTTCAACGCGCTCCTAGAGAAAACCAAGCTGAAAGATGATGGCAGCAACTATACGGACTGGGTCCGGAACCTGAGGATCATCCTCATAGCTGCCAAGAAAGATTATGTCCTACAAGCACCGCTTGGTGACGCACCCGTTCTCCCTGCAGAACAAGATGTTATGAACGCTTGGCAGGCACGTACCGATGACTACTCCCTCGTTCAGTGCGGCATGCTTTACAGTTTAGAGCCGGGGCTCCAAAAGCGTTTTGAGAGACACGGAGCATATGAGATGTTCGAAGAGCTGAAAATGGTTTTCCAAGCTCATGCCCGGGTCGAGAGATATCAAGTCTCCGACAAGTTCTTCAGCTGTAAGATGGAGGAAAACAGTTCTGTCAGTGAGCACATACTCACTATGTCTGGGTTGCATAACCGCTTGACTCAGCTGGGAGTTAATCTCCGGGATGATGCGGTCATTGACAGAATCCTCCAGTCGCTTCCACCAAGCTACAAGAGCTTTGTGATGAACTTCAATATGCAGGGGATGGAAAAGACCATTCCTGAAGTATTTGCTATGCTGAAATCAGCAGAGGTAGAAGTCAAGAAGGAACATCAAGTGTTGATGGTCAATAAAACCACTAAGTTCAAGAAAGGCAAGGGTAAAAAGAACTTCAAGAAGGACGGCAAGGAGGTTGCCGCGCCCGGCAAGCAAGCTGCCGGGAAGAAGCCAAAGAATGGACCCAAGCCCGAGACTGAGTACTTTTATTGCAAGGGAAGCGGTCACTGGAAGCGGAACTGCCCTAAATACTTAGCAGACAAGAAGGCCGGCAAAACAAAAGGTATATGTGATATACATGTAATTGATGTGTACCTTACTAGTCTCCGTAGTAGCTCCTGGGTATTTGATACCGGTGCAGTTGCTCACATTTGTAACTCAAAACAGGGGCTGCGAAATAAGCGGAAACTAGCAAAGGATGAGGTGACGATGCGCGTCGGGAATGGTTCCAAGGTCAATGTGATCGCCGTCGGCACGCTACCTCTATATCTACCTTCGGGATTAGTTTTAAACCTTAATAATTGTTATTTAGTGCCAGCTTTGAGCATGAACATTGTATCAGGATCTCGTTTAATTCGAGATGGCTACTCATTTAAATCCGAGAATAATGGTTGTTCTATTTATATGAGAGATATGTTTTATGGTCATGCTCCTATGGTGAATGGTTTATTCTTTATGAATCTCGAACGTGATATTACACATGTTCATAATGTGAGTACCAAAAGATGTAAGGTTGATAATGATAGTCCCACATACTTGTGGCACTGCCGCCTTGGTCACATAGGTGTCAAACGCATGAAGAAGCTCCATGCAGATGGTCTTTTAGAGTCTCTTGATTATGAATCATTTGACACGTGCGAACCATGCCTCATGGGTAAGATGACCAAGACTCCGTTCTCAGGAACAATGGAGTGAGCAACCAACTTATTGGAAATCATACATACTGATGTGTGCGGTCCAATGAGTGTTGAGGCTCGCGGTGGCTATCGTTATGTTCTCACACTCACTGATGATTTAAGTAGATATGGGTATATCTACTTAATGAAACACAAGTCTGAAACCTTTGAAAAGTTCAAGGAATTTCAGAGTGAAGGTTGAAAATGAACGTGACAGGAAAATCAAGTTTCTACGATCAGATCGTGGAGGAGAATACTTGAGTCATGAATTTGGTACACAATTAAGAAAATGTGGAATAGTTTCACAACTCACGCCGCCTGGAACACCTCAGCGTAATGGTGTGTCCGAACATCGTAATCGCACTCTATTAGATATGGTGCGATCTATGATGTCTCTTACCGATTTACCGCTATCTTTTTGGGGCTATGCTTTAGAGACTGCTGCATTCACTTTAAATAGGGCTCCGTCGAAATCCGTTGAGACGACACCGTATGAATTATGGTTTGGGAAGAAACCTAAGCTGTCGTTTCTAAAAGTTTGGGATGCGATGCTTATGTCAAGAAACTTCAACCTGAAAAGCTCGAACCCAAGTCGGAAAAATGCGTCTTCATAGGATAACCAAAAGAAACTATTGGGTACACCTTCTACCTCAGATCCGAAGGCAAGATCTTTGTTGCCAAGAATGGGTCCTTTCTAGAGAAAGAGTTTCTCTCGAAAGAAGTAAGTGGGAGGAAAGTAGAGCTTGATGAAGTATTACCTCTTGAACCGGAAAATGGCGCAACTCAAGAAAATGTTCCTGAGGTGCCTGCACCGACTAGAGAGGAAGTTAATGATAATGATCAAGATACTTCTGATCAAGCCCCTACTGAAATTCGAAGGTCCACAAGGACACATTCCGCACCAGAGTGGTACGGCAACCCTGTCTTGGAAATCATGTTGTTAGACAACAGTGAACCTTCGAACTATGAAGAAGCGATGGCGGGCCCGGATTCCGACAAATGGCTAGAAGCCATGAAATCCGAGATAGGATCCATGTATGAAAACGAAGTATGGACTTTGACTGACTTGCCTGTTGAGCGGCGAGCCATAGAAAATAAATGGATCTTTAAGAGGAAGACAGACGCGGATGGTAATGTGACCATCTATAAAGCTCGGCTTGTCGCTAAGGGTTATCGACAAGTTCAAGGGGTTGACTACGATGAGACTTTCTCACCGGTAGCGAAGCTGAAGTCCGTCTGAATCATGTTAGCAATTGCCGCATTCTACGATTATGAAATATGGCAAATGGACGTCAAAACGGCATTCCTTAATGGTTTCCTTAAGGAAGAATTGTATATGGTGCAGCCGGAAGGTTTTGTCGATCCTAAGAATGCTGACAAGGTGTGCAAGCTCCAACGCTCGATTTATGGGCTGGTGCAAGCATCTCGGAGTTGGAACATTCGCTTTGATGAGATGATCAAAGCGTTTGGGTTTACGCAGACTTATGGAGAAGCCTGCGTTTACAAGAAAGTGAGTGGGAGCTCTGTAGCATTTCTCATACTATATGTAGATGACATACTTTTGATGGGAAATGATATAGAACTCTTGGACAGCATCAAGGCCTATTTGAATAAGAGTTTTTCAATGAAGGACCTTGGAGAAGCTGCTTATATATTAGGCATCAAGATCTATAGAGATAGATCAACACGCCTCATAGGTCTTTCACAAAGCACATACCTTGATAAGATATTGAAGAAGTTCAATATGGATCAATCTAAGAAGGGGTTCTTGCCTGTGTTACAAGGTGTGAAATTGAGCTCAGCTCAATGTCCGACCACGGCAGAAGATATAGAAGAGATGAGTGTCATCCCCTATGCCTCAGCCATAGGTTCTATTATGTATGCCATGCTATGTACCAGACCTGATGTAAACCTTGCCGTAAGTTTGGTAGGAAGGTACCAAAGTAATCCCGGCAAGGAACACTGGACAGCGGTCAAGAATATCCTGAAGTACCTGAAAAGGACAAAGGAAATGTTTCTCGTTTATGGAGGTGACGAAGAGCTCGTCGTAAAGGGTTACGTCGACGCTAGCTTCGACACAGATCTGGATGACTCTAAGTCACAAACTGGATATGTGTATATTTTGAATGGTGGGGCAGTAAGCTGGTGCAGTTGCAAGCAGAGCGTCGTGGCGGGATCTACATGTGAAGCGGAGTACATGGCAGCCTCGGAGGCAGCACATGAAGCAATATGGGTGAATGAGTTCATCACCGACCTAGGAGTCATACCCAATGCGTCGGGGCCAATCAAACTCTTTTGTGACAACACTGGAGCTATTGCACTTGCCAAGGAGCCCAGGTTTCACAAGAAGACAAGGCACATCAAGCGTCGCTTCAACTCCATTCGTGAAAATGTTCAAGATGGAGACATAGAGATTTGTAAAGTACATACGGACCTGAATGTAGCGGATCCGTTGACTAAACCTCTCCCTAGAGCAAAACATGATCAACACCAGAATTCCATGGGTGTTCGATTCATCACAGTGTAACTAGATTATTGACTCTAGTGCAAGTGGGAGACTGTTGGAAATATGCCCTAGAGGCAATAATAAAAGCATTATTATTATATTTCCTTGTTCATGATAATTGTCTTTATTCATGCTATAATTGTATTATCCGGAAATCATAATACATGTGTGAATAATAGACACCAACATGTCCCTAGTAAGCCTCTAGTTGACTAACTCGTTGATCAACAGATAGTCATGATTTCCTGAATATGGACATTGGATGTCATTGATAACGAGATCACATCATTAGGAGAATGATGTGATGGACAAGACCCAATCCTAAACATAGCACAAGGTCGTATAGTTTGTTTGCTAGAGTTTTCCAGTGTCAAAGTATCTTTTCCTTAGACCATGAGATCGTGTAACTCCCGGATACCGTAGGAGTGCTTTGGGTGTGCCAAACGTCACAACGTAACTGGGTGACTATAAAGGTATACTACGGGTCTCTCCGAAAGTGTCTTTGGGTTGACATGGATCAAGACTGGGATTTGTCACTCCTTATGACGGATAGGTATCACTGGGCCCAGTCGGTAATGCATCATCATAATGAGCTCAAAGTGACCAAGTGTCTGGTCACGGGATCATGCATTATGATACGAGTAAAGTGACTTGCCGGTGACGAGATTGAACGAGGTATTGGGATACCGACGATCGAATCTCGGGCAAGTAACATATCGATTGACAAAGGGAATTGTATACGGGGTTGCTTGTATCCTCGACATCGTGGTTCATCCGATGAGATCATCGTGGAGCATGTGGGAGCCAACATGGGTATCCAGATCCCGCTGTTGGTTATTGATCGGAGAGTCGTCTCGGTCATGTCTGCTTGTCTCCCGAACCCGTAGGGTCTACACACTTAAGGTTCGGTGACGCTAGGGTTGTGAAGATATGTATATGCAGTAACCCGAATGTTGTTCGGAGTCCCGGATGAGATCCCGGACGTCACGAGGAGTTCCGGAATGGTCCGGAGGTAAAGAATTATATATAGGAAGTGCTGTTTCGGCCATCGGGACAAGTTTCGGGGTCACTGGTATTGTACCGGGACCACCGGAAGGGTCCCGGGGGTCCACCGGGTGGGGCCACCTATCCCGGGGGGCCCCATGGGCTGAAGTGGGAGGGAACCCAGCCCAAAGTGGGCTGGGGCGCCACTCCCCTAGGGCCCATGCGGCTAGGGTTGAGGGGAAATCCTAAAGGGGGCGCCCCCTTGCTTGGGGGGAAGCCCCCCACCCTTGGCCGCCGCCCCCCCTAGGAGATTCCATCTCCTAGGGCCGGTGCCCCCCCTAGCACCCCTATATATAGTGGGGGAGAGGAGGGACTTCACAGACCAGCCCCTGGCGCCTCCCTCTCTCCCCGTTACGTCTCTCTCTCGTAGTATAGGCGAAGCCCTGCTACTGTGACGCCCTGCATCCACCACCACGCCGTCGTGCTGCTGGATCTTCATCAACCTCTCCTTCCCCTTGCTGGATCAAGAAGGAGGAGACGTCTCCCGTCCCGTACGTGTGTTGAACGCGGAGGTGCCGTCCGTTCGGCGCTTGGTCATCGGTGATTTGGATCACGTCGTGTTCGACTACATCATCCTCGTTCTTTGAACGCTTCCGCTCGCAATCTACAAGGTACGTAGATGCATCCGATGACTCGTTGCTAGAAGAACTCCTAGATGGATCTTGGTGAAACGAGTAGGAATTTTTTTGTTTTCTGCAACGTTCCCCAACAGCGGGTACACGGTAGAGCTCATTTCTGTACGAAAATGCAGCCCACGTGGTAATTTGGCACGTGTACTGGTTGTCCACTTGGTGGAGGGAGGATCGTCTACCACGGGTGAACAAACAAATTGCGACTTGACGCGTTATGTTAAATTAAAAAAAGAGGCAAACCATGTGGGGCCTACCTTAGAGGCAAGGCTCTATACACTGGAGTACTTTTGATGTGTCCCATCAACTCGCAAAACAAGGAGAAACTTTCTTAGTACGCCGTCTCCCCCGCCCACGGGCGCGGTGGCTCGTAGGATGAGGTGAAGCTTACTAGGAGTACTACTGTACGCCTTTACGCCCGCTCCCTAGCCCACGCGCGCGGTGGCTCGCAGCACGAGGAGAAAATTTTACTACTCCTTCCGTTTACTCCTCGTCCCTACTACGTACTTTGGTTAGTACTCCCTCTATTTACTTATAAAAGGCCACTATAAAAAAATACATTTTGCATCTATACAAGGCCACAAATAGTAATCGAGACAAAAGTTACTACTCCCTCCTTTCCAGTTTATGGCTCAATTTCAAAATCTCTCCAACCAAGGTAGATGGTGAGTGGTCAAATTAATTTCGTAGTTTGCACAGTACGCTCGTTTTTCTCAAGAAGTTATGTTTACCGAGGCATTAATTAGAACGAATGCATGAATGACCACTAAATTCCCATGAACTTGTACATGCATTGGTTAGTTTCATCTTGACACTGCTTGCGTCGGGTGATCTAACGCACCTCGAAATCCAACATGTAATGGTAATACTACTAGTATAGTAGAATTGGGACTTATCAAATAGAAAAACGAATGTTTTTAGATGAGCCCTATAAACCCTAGTGGGTACGTACTCCGTAAAAACAGATTTTTCCAAAACTAAGTCGCTCCCTTTCATGAATTCTGTGGTATACTCCTCCATCGACGCTCCCTTTCATGAATTCTGTACTTCCTGTCGCCGACGTGTGGGACATATAGCAACTGGGTCAACGTGTCAAGCACCAAATAACAGTGCAGAACAGCAGGGGGGACGCACCCCACTCGTACCGACCCAGTAGTAGTAATGAGCAATGAGACGTCAAATCACAATGCCGCACCTTCCCAGACGGACGAAGCAACCATTATTTCACACTTCGGTTCGACATCATCTCAAACCACGTTGGAGTACTAGTATTGCTTCTGCCTCAAGAGGGACACGCGCATCGCCTTGGTACATCATGACACGTGGGACCGCATGACAGGCCATGCTCCCCCGCCGATCGCTCGGTAAAATCACCTCATTTTTACTATACTTCCTCCGTATCGGTTTACTACATGGCATGCACGTCATTCTAGGTTGAGAATTTAACTAGCTATATATATGTGATGAACAGTATGCTAGCCTTTTAAAAATTGTATACTTTTGTACAGTAGTACTCCACTATCGATGGATTGCGCCATGGAGCAAAAATTGAAATTTAAAAAAAGGTGGTACATATAGAGAGCGCTCATTGCCAAATAATGCATATAGTATTATTAAAAAAGCTAGTACGTGCTTAATTGGGGTGCTAAATTCTATTAAAGTAATACTAGTACTAGTATGTACATACTGAAGAGTTAAAGTAACGAGAAGAAACATACATAGTTTTGGTGGGGGCTCAGCACAACACACCCCTCAAATTAAACTAAGCACACCTGAAATTAAACTATGCAACTAATCCGGTAGACACTGCATTAGAAGTTTAGAACCACCATGAGCAACCACACTGCCACCTTACTCGGAGTCCTCATCCACGTCCTCGACTTCGTCCTTGTCCCTCTTCCTCTTGGCCGATACTTCTTTGCTTGAACCGCCAACTTGGCTGTCGCTCTTCATCCAACCCTTGTAGATATTGAAACAAAGGTAGCCATCCATTGCAGTGTACTGGATGTGGTCTATATCTAGAACATTCCGCTGGCATGCATGACGATGAAACATGTAATGAGGTTTCTCCAGTTTACCGTACGAAGGATGAACCATGGCTCCTGCCAGGGTCAGCATTGAAGGCTGACGAGAGGGCACCAGCCAATTCTTCTGGAGGTCGAAGGGGTTGCCTACAGCGAGGCCTATCCGACGCATGACTTCTTTGTCGTTACCAAAGTCTACAGTAACGAATTTGACTGTTTTTTCCTCGAGGAAGTTCTTAAAATCCTGGCACTCAACGTCGGCATGTCATATATGGTAGACCAAGCAAACGTTATGTACGCAAACTTGGATCACGGCGGGCTTCTTCCTCTCTTCGTCCTTTAGATCCTTCTCTCGTCCCACGACTGTGGTGTACTCAACATCTAGCCCAGCGACCCACTCATCATGTGAGTTTTTGAACATGCATCTGAAGCGAGAAAGGCATCCTTTCACCGTCGCGGAGGTACGGGTGTAGATGACGTCGAACTCATCGCCGGTGATGGTTCTAACCTTGTACTCACCGCCGATCGGGGAGATTTGGGACGCCATGGATTTTAGAGGAGGGTTAGGATTAGTGGAACTGCCGTAATGTGAATGGAAGGGACGACTAGGAGCGAACCGCCGTAGTATTAAAGGACGTGCGGGGACGAGTAGGAGCGAACTGCCAGCGTGCGAACGGCAGGGTAGTGGCTTTCCATTCTCCCATGATACGGGCTTCCGAAAGCCCTTGGATCTGAGATCGAACGGTTGCATGGCGTGATTCTAGACCTATGGGTGAATATCCTATCCTGGAGGGTTATTCTTAAAATTTTCAGCAACTTAGCATGCGATCGTTTGATCTCAGATCCAAGGGCTGCCAGCAGCCCGTATCATGGTCGCGCCTACCACGACCGTCGCGTCGCTCGCGCGGTCGCGCCCTTGGAGATTTAACACGGTGCGTTAGGCTATCTGATGTTGGCATGTCATACATAGTCATCACTTAGTCACTCATACTACAACAAGGTTGGCTATAAGTGTATTTTTTTACTCCTCTCTATCTCTTTCTTCATACTCCCTCCGTCCCATAATATAAGAACATTTTTGACACTAGCTAGTGTAGTGTCAAAAACGTTCTTATATAATGGGACACAGGGAGTACTAGTATTTATTGCATTTGCCAAGGAGTGACCTCTTCCAATGAAATGGTGTTGCTAAGTTTGCTTCATTTAATTAGCTATAGACTCAAAATTGTCTTTTCACCTAGGTACACGCGCTTAGCACCGTTTCTTCCTTGGGTCACCAAACTAGTCTCTCTCTTCTTGATTAACTTGCCACATCAGACTTTATGCCTATGTGGAAAGCTTAAGCCCCTGTAGGAGCAAGTAAGTACAATAGTGCGCTTTACATGGCATTTTTGCATATGTGGAGGAAAGAGAGGCAAGGAAAAAGTGGAGAAGTGGGCTCTCATGCAAGAGCCAGCCTCTACTACTACATGGTGGAGCATTGGGAGAGGCACCTGTATGGAGGTGGTCAGGACTCGGGAGACTCACGCCAGTCGTAGCGCCGTAGTTAAAATGATAATGGCAAGTCAAATCACGGGGCCCCACTTGTCTAGCAGTAACTCGCTGTCAAATCACACAGCCCTACATTTGCAGCAGCCTACTCCCTCATCTTCTCGTGTCTCTTTCGAACCGACTTGGCGGAACTGCCCCGCCTACCGCGCAGGAAAAGCCCCGCCCTCGACTTTTAAATACAACTACTCCCTCCGTCTAGGTGAGTAAGTCATCTTACGAAAACCAAATAATCCCAAAATACTAAGGCGCGGTGCATTAACTTCTACCTCGTTTCTTGTTTCTTCACATATCAACCAATAAGAATCCAATGATATACTTTTTGTGACATAGTAACTCATATTTAGTTAGCCAAATGGATGACCTAGAACTACGTGCAGGCCCTATAAACCGAGACAGAGAGGGTAGTTCAGCATGTATCTTTTTAGATCAATATAGTCGGGATTCACCAAGGATCAAAACCAAGTGGTAGGCTGCTCCTGTCGTGTTGGCATAGCAACTCAAGCAGGGTCAGTCCGCACACGAAATGGCGACACACTTAGCAAGACCCCTTTGGCAGACATGTGGCTCATCCACCATCTTGTTCCACATGCGATGCACCAAATTACAGTTCGGAGCAGTGGTTGGAATTGGAGGCACCCCGGTCGTAGCGCCGCAGTAGTAGAAAATGAGCGATGAGAGGTCAAATCACAAAGCCCCACCTTTCCCGCATTAAGCTGGACGGACGAAGCAACCATCATTTCACTCTAGCGCGCAAGAGCATAAATAAAAGAGAAAACAATGATGCGTGTGGCAGCTACCTAGGGCACCCTAGGGTAGGGGTCTCCACTACAGATCCTTCTTTTTTTGAAAGCGCCTCCATTACAAATCGGCTTCTCCCTCGTCCTCTTGAAGAAAACCGATGATGAGTGCGGCGGTAGGGTTTGTAGGAGTACTACTGTGTGCGGGGCCACGTTGTAGTAAACGGGTTCGAGTCGACGCCTTAAATATGTGTGGGCCGCTTGGTTTTACGGGAACGAGGCAGCATTTTGGGTTCGGGGACCAGTGGAGATATAGCATGTACAAAAAATTGTGGATGTAGGTTCTACTGAAAGGCAATGATGCATGGGCCCTGCATTTTGATATACCCGGGGCCGCGTGAGATTTGCTACTCTACTCAAAACTAGTAAGGTACACATGTATTGAACGCATGAGATTTCGAAACCAAATTATGAATAAATACACCCTATAGCATGTAAAGCTTTGAGTCATATATGCATGATGTAGATGTTCGATTAGTTCTTATAGTTCATCTCATTCAAAATCAATTAGTTTTATAAAAATGTTAAGATTCATGGGGTTGTGCATTGTAAATCATAAAGTAAAAAACAAATAATGGCAATTCATTTAAAAAAAATCAATTATGATATAGAAGATTCTAGAACAAAGGAGAAGTGCTTGTGTTTTGAGGTTTGTGCATTATGCTTAAGTTCAACCATGGAGTCTTCTAAATTGTACATGTGGCAGATCTGGTGGAATGTTGATGATATCCAACGGCCAGTAGTGCTCGGATTTGCCCATCTCTGTACTGTCGGGTTAGCTTCATCCAGCGACCATCTTTCAAAGTTATTGGCACAATATATAGTTCTTGTGCCATAGTTGCATGTTTTGGAAAAATGCTACTAGTGGGTTGTACTATCTATTTAGGAATAGAAGATGTATACATGGAAGTTGTAGGGAAAGAGATGACATGGAGGATCTCAATTCCTATGAGTAGGGATTGGAAAAGAGATGTCATTTGGTTCACATCATAGGAACTTTTCTATTGAATCTAGAGATGACATGTATCTCAATTCCTATGAGGAGGGATTAGTAAAGAGATGTAATTTGGTTCATATCATAGGTACTTTTCTATTGAATATACGCTAATGTTTATTTTCCTTTGAAATTAAGGGAGTATAGGAATCCATTCATATGAACCAAGTGGCTCTAAAGCTATAGAAATGTTATCATGTTTATTTCCTTTGAAATGTACAGTATATGAATATATTCCTATGAACCAAATGGCTCTAAAGGAAAAAAATCATATAAAAATCATATTATATAGAGTTCCTATGATATTCCTCGACACTAAAGGATGGTTGAAATTGCTGCGGGTGATACGATGGTCTTTCTTTGTAGACTCCTCACCCATCTTTATAGTTACCTCTCGAAGATGAATGAAATGATATATACAGGGTATTCTACATGAGCAATTTGGTACACGAAAACTCGGTAAAAGTTTGTGAGGTTCTAATTTTCAATAAAGCTATATGCACTGCATTTTGGAATGGAGGGAGCATACGACAGTTGCTAACACTCACGTGGAAGATTTGTGTGTAGGAGGAGTGGCTGTTCTGTTAAATGACATGGCAAAACTGACACTGTTGGATGCCGATCTAACGGTTCTTACGACGTTCGTCGAGAAAAGGCATGTGGCGAACGTTTGTCAGATAATGATTTACGGACACATGCATTGCATTGATACGTGCCCCCTCTCTCTCACGCACACGCACCCTCACGAGTCACAACTCTCCCGAGTCCTCTCGCAGACTCGCACCTGGCACGCATCATCTATCTGCAGGTAGACGTCACGCACATATGTGCTCTTCACACCCAACCCTCAGAACTTCTAAAAAACAAAAGACGGTGCACACATTTTATTTTAGCTCACACGTCACACACTTATATTATTACTCTTGCAGCGAACATTCTTTGGGCATAGTATATATTGTACTCTCATGAAGAGAAGCAGTGAACGCACGCACTAGTTCTCTCACACCCACTCGCGGGTACACATAGGAGCGCATTTTTTTGAAGCCGGTACAGCAAAATCACTCCACTATATATAAAAGCAGGAGCCTTAGCGCTTGCTTTACTAGGGTTCCTCTCATTCACTCTCTCATGCTCTCCAGATCTAAGCAAGACATAGGTGGCCACACTCTCTCTCTCTCAGCTCACGGCTAGTCACAAATCCGGCCAGACAACCTCGACCAGGGCAGGGGGTGTAGGTGCATCATTCACGCTGTCGTCGACGGCGAGGGAGGAGACCAACGGCTGCCCGCGCGTCCCGATCGGCGGCTGTGTCATTCTCTCCGAGAGAGCACCGGCTCGGGAGGGCCTCCGACCCCTTCTTCCTCCCTGCGGTATTGTGGCCAAGATGCGGCCTCCCGACGCCGTCTTTGACACATGCCGACGACCCTCAGGTATATATTCCTTCGAAACCTGCCTTGCTCTACTGCCCCAGCTCTTCCCCCTTCGTGTGGATCCTTTTCTACTTCCGTCCGCTGTTCCAAAGCCACCTAGACTTCTACTATTATTAGAAGTAAAGCTAGTTCATATAGTCAACTCAAAGCGTTGGTTCAAACAGGGAAGAAAGTGGGAAAGTTGTAGCATGAATCTAGGACTTGGTTCTAAGAGGAAACGGGGGAAAGTAGTAATATCTGTCGCTGTTTAAATAACCGTATTTCGTATTTGCGCAAATAGGGATGTCTGTCTCCATATCGTTTCGGGATGTCTTTCTCTGTATCGTTTCTATCCGCGCAATCAAAAGCACACACCTCAGTTTTAGTACAACTGCGCAAAATGAGATGGCTATCCCTCGTTGCCGTCGTCTAACCTCCCGTCTTCAAGGTATCCCTACATTGGTAGTAACTAAGGTAGAATGACCAACGCAATCTAAAAGAAGCTGATTCGTACATTTTACTTCCTGATTGCAGTGCAGGGACGAGCGAAAACAACTGCATCCTAGTCCGGAATGCACTTTCTACCAGTTCATCCATCGACCGAGGACTAGCTGGCATGGCTGCACGGTGGTTTTTTGGACAGGTGCGCGGACAAGAGGCATTGTGGTCTGCTTATTTATGCAAATAGCGGTGCTTAAATTTAGTGGAATGCACAAGAATTTCACCTAGTCAGTACACTGCATGGTTCAGTTCAGCATTACAACTGAGACCACAATTATAATTGGTTATTCTGGAATGAGAGAACCTAACCCTGGATGGTGGCAACAAGAAAAAACCAGAGTGAATTCCAGGAAATTTAAGCCTGTCGGGAGGCCCTTTGCTCAGAGAAGCCTTGCTTGTTTTTTCCTGATTTGTAAACCTTCTCACAACTTTGTCTTTTGCTGTGAACTAGTATATGTTTGTTATGTTCTATGAATCGTTGAGATGTATAAAACTGCTTAACTTATGCTTTTCAAGATTTTTATCAAGACGAGTTTAATGTGAGTGTTCCACATGAGCGCTGGACTAGCGTTGAACGTTTGGAATTTATTACATTGTGGCCTCAATTAACTGCATGAACCACTGTAACAAGATACATAGTTGCTTATATGTCAGACAGCAGATTGTTGATTGTTAGCTGGTCGATAGCCTAGTGTTGAAGCGAGCTGGGCCAATGTGCCATGTTTTGCACAACTGCTTACAAGTGGGGTAGCACCAATAGTGTTTACAAGTACTTATGTATACGTCGGCGCACGGTTCTCGAATGAGTGCTCTATTTCATTAAAACACACACTTCTTGTATGATAAACCGTGACAACTTATCTTACCATGCCATATTCATGAAAAAACTAGTGAGGACGCATCTGTTTCGGCAACAATTACGATGGTTCTCACATGATTCACGGGCACACAAAAGTAGCAGCAGTTCCCATAGACGGATTCAAACAGAGTACTAGCCCCAGAGGGGTCGATAACAGGCAAGGTTCGGATAATTAGACACAATCCAAACTACTATTAAACACTAGCTGGGGCAACTATTTCATGCCTCGATCTAATTTGGGCTGGACACAAGATGGTCCTTGCCATGAACATCATCGAGGACGTCCCGCAGCAGCTCAATCCTGTGAACCTTCATGAAGACAACCTTGTGGCCTTGCCACTGATAAACTTGTTTGTGGGGGCATGCCATGTCATCTTCCTGCGTAAGCTTGACAAGAACAGTATGCCTCACAAACGAAGGAGTAGCTTTGAACTTCTAGTGCTTCAGTACACCCTGGACAACACGCCTGACAACAGTGAGGCTGGAATACACCTCTTCATTTGTATAACCGCAAATGGCTTCCAGGATCCAACAGCCTAAGAACTCTGTTTTCCCAGTGCGTATATTCAGGTAGTCCGCCTCATAGCGAGTGACATGCACAACCACACAATCCTTGTCTGCATCAGGGCTCTAATTGAAACAGAAACAAATTCTGAATTACTTTTCAGTATAAGAAACACAACTTATTTAAACCACTATGTATAGCATGGCATCGAAGCTAATAAAATTTTGCATTATTAATCACCAGATACTTCCTTTTCTAAAAAAAATCACCACATACTTAGATGAAAAACCACAATCGAGATCGGCAAAGAAGGAAATCACCTTGGACAGCTCAGCGAGGGGACACATCCTCGAAGGGGGAAAACTGCTCCTGCAGTGCCACGGGGGCTGTAACCTCAAACGGGGCGTTGACCATCTCAGTAGTGGCCGTGAGCGTATCTGGGGTCGGCTCGGTGGTTGCCTCCATCTTCTTGGAGCTCTCTATCTCATGGGGATCAGCCTCCCGCGTCTGCTCCAACATCGGCAGATGTTTGCCTGGTTCTCCTTGGTCCATCATGAAACTGACGAATACTAGGAGACCACTGAAAGGAAAACACAATCGCAATGACAATGAAACAAAAAAGAGAGTGAGGATTGGTTACTGCTTTGCAAAAGTTCTTTTTTTTCTCTGAACAAAAATATACCAACATCACAGATCCGCTTACCTTCCCTTCGTTGGGAGGGAAGAATAGTGGCAGATGCGAGTGTTGCCTTTCTTGAAGATGGTGAGGGAGAAGGGGATTCAGCGAAGAATGAAATGATGGTTGCTTCGTCCGTCAAACTTAGACTGTGGGGAGGTGGGGTTTTGTGATACGACGGCTCATTACTGCCGCGCTACGACCGAGATGACTCTCCGCCTGCATACTGCCTTCTAATTTGGTGGATGGCATTTGGGCCCGCGCGCTGCATGGCCCGCACGTCAGTGAACAAAAGTATAACGGCATTCAGCAGAGGGAGACGTTTCAATGACCTAGGAGGAGCCAGAAGCGGTAGAGTGTCTCCACTGTACTAGTAGTAGTTGTTTTTCTGGGTAGTTGTAGAGTGTCTCCACTGTACTAGTAGTAATTGTTTCTCTGGGCCCAAGACAAAACAGCCAATCCACACTAGTAAATAGTAAAATCAATTCAAAAGGCGCTATCCACACCCAGCACACCGCCCCCCCCCCCCCCAAAAAAACCTAGGTGCTCTTCTTCCTCCTCGCTCCCACCCACCTTACATCAGCTCGCTCCACTCGTACCCCCAAATTCCTCACCTCACTCCTACAGAAAACCCCAGCTCCCCTTCTTCCTCACTCCTACAGAAAATCCCTAGCTCCCCTTCTTCTTTGCTCGCACTACAACCAAGCTCGTCATTCGTTACTCTGCTCAAATCCGTGAGTGCGACGCGACGCCCTCAAAGAAAATGGAGTCAGCTGACCCCAACGCCAAGAAGATGAGGCTCCCACCAGCGGCGACGCCTGTAGTAGATCCCGCACCTGGCAGCGCGGGGAGAAGCGGCGACCCCGCCCCCACCAGATCCCAGGAACCCATAGAATCTCCGGTGGACCGCATCAGCGATCTCCCGGACGCCGTCCTTGGGGAGATCATCTCGCTTCTCCCCACCAAGGATTGCTGCCGCACCCAAGTCCTCTCAATTCGGTGGCGCCCTCTATGGCGCGCCGTGCCCCTTAATCTCGACTGTCCTCAGCTATCTCTCTTTAATGATTTTGAAATCCCCAGAGCCATCATCTCCTCCCACCAAGGCTCCGTTCAAAGCCTCTACATCCCGTCATGCTACCTAAGCAAGCATACCATGCCCTGCACGGTGGACGCCTGGCTGAAATCCCCTGAATTCACAGAACTACAGCTGCTTGAGTTCTACTATGCCCTTGGAAATCATATACCACGTACCAAACGCCATGAACTTGTGCCCTGAGCACCGATGTCCATCTCGCGGTTTTCCTCCTCTCTCCACACCGCCACCTTTGCGTTGTGCTACCTACCAGACATCTGGTACTAAACCTTCGACTCCCATTTCTCAAGAAACTTTCACTTGTGCGGGTTCGTATATCGGAGGCCTCATTGCACAGCATCATCCACTCCAGTTGCCCTGCGCTGGAGTGCTTGGTGCTTGTTTTCACAGTTAGAATCGGTTGTCTCCAAATAAAGTCGCCTAACCTTGTAAGAATTGGAATTTCTTTTGACGGAAGGCAGCTCATCATCCAAGATGCCCCTTCACTTCAAAGGTTGATCCTTGATTCTAGTTATTCACCGTTGCAAATAACCATCCTCTCTGCGCCTAAACTGGAGACCTTGGGTGTAATACATGATCTATGTGCTCATTTCAATATGGTGTTTGGCTCCACAGTTCTTCAGGTACTTTATATTATCATCTACACTTGTAACCATAAGCTGCATATTAAATTTCTGCGCATAATTTATATATCATCTTGGAGTACACATTTTGTACTAATATTATGTTCTATGCTCAATGAAGAGTTTCTCCATGGATGGCCTATCAATGGTGCTGGATTCTGTCAAGATCTTATATATCCAAATGAATAGTTTTGATCTGAACAAGATTATTGGCTTGCTGCAATGCTTTCCATGTCTGGAGAAGTTGTATATAAAGGTGATAATTTCACGCACATTGGAAGCCCGCATATAGTGTACTAGAATTAACCGTTCAGTTGTTGCTCTTTCGACACTCTTCTTTTAGACCTTAACTATTTTCAATCTTCATGTCTATTTAGGCAACAGGACGGGGTAAGAAAGTTATAACCAATCGGTGGATTCGTAAGCATCGGGATTTTCTCACTTCTCATGAGATTCGATTGAAGACAATAACGCTAGAACGATATGTAGCCAACCGTGCAAACACAAGATTTGTCACATTCTTCCTGCTGAATGCAAGGTTACTATTGTCCATCAGGCTTAAGTTTATCAGCAGCACAGTTTTGACAGATGGGTATGTCGTAGAGCAAAAAAAGGAGTTTCAGGTGGGCAAAAGAGCTTCTGAACGTGCCGGGCTTCTACTTACAACATATTGTGGTCATAATCCAGTAAATTTTACGACCCAGGATGTTCATTCTATGGACCTGGCCGATCCATTTGACTGTGACTGCCGAAAACAGTGCTGGAGTTAGATGTTGTTGCCCTTTTCAATCTGGTTTCTTTTGTAAATCTGATGAACAATCAACCCTCGTGCTTTTGTACAGTTTGTAAGCTAGAGTTAGATGTTCTTGCCCTTTTCAACTCGGCTGTGACTGTCATATTTTCTTTGAAACAAGGAAAATGGCTTGCCGTTCGTTTAATTTAGAGTGAAATATTGTAACAAATCACAACCAAGGGAAATAACATCACTCACGCCGGCTGCTTGAGCTCACTGTGCATTATAGAAGCCAAGTGATTAGCCCCCACCAGCACCCACAAACTTATTTCGAACTAGCACATCAAATGGGCTGTAAATTTTCATAGGAAAGGCTGCATGACCGTGACAGATTTGGATTCTGACATCTGTCGTGTATCTTCTATCTCTTGTCCTCTTCTTCCTCCAGCCGCTCAAACCAAACCACCCCGTCGGCACCACCTGCTCCCGCCTCCCATGGCTGGCTGCGCCTCCGCTGCCCTACCGTACGTACCCTCCAACATTGGCCAGTCCCTCCCTCTATTCCCCCACACGTCCTGTTATTCTCCGGCGACGTCAGCCCCAACACGCACCCGTGCCCGAACCAGTCAACCCTCGTACTCCCCTCCGCCAGCGACTGGACCGGCGCATCTTCAACGACTCTTGTTCGTTCTGTCCGAGGCCTCGCCGTCGTCCTCCGCCTTGCGGCCTTGGTTCGCTCGCCCTGCGTGGTGTGCCGCCCTCTTGCGTTGTCAATGTCGTCAACAACCGAGAGGAACAAGGAGATGACTGTACGTGGAGAGGATGATAGTAGGGACCCACCAGCGTCATGGCAGTACGCAAGCAAGTACCTCTATAGTACAAGCCCAAAAATATGGTTCCTCCTAACGATTGGACATCTGGGGCTCACGCCATTGTCAACGTAGTCAATAAACGAGAGAATTACACTACGAGCGGCTGACACCAGGGACCCAGCAAGTCGCGCAGTTTTTTTTTGAGGAACAAGAAGTTGTTATTTATACTAGTTTTAGCGATGGATCAGGGTAACAACGGGGCTATGCGAGGGCTGTGGCCCGTCTAGCCAGGGTTTTATTTATGTTTACCACATCATGAGCCCAGTTGTGTTTTTTTCTTGCTGAAAATAGCTAACCCAGTTCTATTTTTTTTAAAGAAATACCCAAACAAGGCCTACTTGCTTTATCGGCCCTGCTGGGCTACAAATCTTTCAAGACGATGAGAGTTTCATTCGGTTTGCCCAGAAATGGCATGTACATTTTTAAAACACATCAAACCAGGAATTAGTTTCAACTTTTTTTTAATTACAAGATCTTAAATTCCATTGATTTTTATGCGTGGACAATTATTTGGATTTTATATTTGTATAGATTATTTTTCAAAATAGTTTGAATGTGAATCGATATTTCTGGATTAAAAACAGTTGACCGCACAGAAATATGCAAAATTTCGTATACTTTTTAACCGTGGCCACAATATGGGGTGTAATGCTAACAAAAAGAAGATGGGCTCCAAAAAAATCTTAAGAATTAGCAAATGGGCTGTACATTACTAGAAATAATGGCAGATGGGTTGTATGCTGTTTTCAGATTTGAGGCTGACTTGTGCGCCTAGTACAGGTTGACGCGTATGCTTTCAAAAAAAAAGGTTGACGCACACGCAATGCCCTGTCAACTTAGTCAACACACGAGAGCAGTGACTGCTGGATGTCCATCCAACGGCTGTCGTTCTTCTTCAATCTCTGCTCTTCATGCTCTAGCCGCTCAAACAAGCGCCGGCGGGACTGCCTGCTCCCTCCTCCCGCGGCCGGCTATGCTGCCACGCAGGCCGCACGGCCCCACCGTACTCCCATCGCTGGCCTAGCCAACCCTCTACTCACCAACACATGTTGTTATTCTCCGGTGACGGCAGACGAACCAGTAAACCCTCGTACTCCTCCACGTGGGAAATAACTGCAGAGTATTCCCTGGCTCCATGTCGTTCCCTTCCTAGGCCTCGCCGTCGTCCACCCTGGTGCTCTCGGCGCAGCCTGGTCAACATGGTCAATGAACGACATCCATCGGAAGTGGACTGTACGTGGAGAGGTTGACAGCTAGGTCCACAGCCGCACGCAAGGAAATGCCTCCTTATTATGCGCAAATAATGATTCCTCCACCTGACAGCTAGGACCCACAGGAAGGGCCTTTGTATTTCGTGAAAAAAATGTTCCCCCCGCTGACAAGTCGGACCCACCAGCTATATCTTCGCACGCAAGGAAGTGCCTCCTTATTACGCCCAAAAAATGAATACCCCCCTGCTAGCTGGGACCCACCATATTGTTGGGCTGACTTGTGGGCCTACTAAGTTGACGGGGACGGAGGGCTTTGTCAACTTAGTTAATACTCCAGTGACCGTATGATGTCCATCCAACGGCCATAGTGCTTCTTCAACCTCTGGTCTTCTTGCTCCAGCCGCCCAAAGCAGCGCCGGTCGTGTCGCCTGCTCCTGCCTCCCGTGGCCGGCTGTGCTACCGCCTGCTCCTGCCTCCCATGGCCTGGCTCCGTGTTGTCCCCTTCCTAGGCCTCGCCATCGTGCACCGCCGTGGTGCTCTCGGCGCAGCGTGGTCAATGTGGTCAATGACCGACTTCCATCGGAAGAGTACTGTACGTGGAGAGGCTGACAGCTGGGTCCATGGCAGCCGCAAGGAAGTGCCTCCTTATTACGCGGAAAATAATTATTCCTCCACCTAACAGCGGGGACCCACCGGACGGGCCACCAGTATTTTGCGAAAAAAATTGTTTCCCCCTGACTGCTGGGACCCACCAGACGGGCCACCGTATTTCGTGAAAAAACGTTCCCCCCGTTGTCAGCTCGGACCCACCAGAAGTGCCTCCTTATTACGCACAAAAAAATGAATACTCCCCCGGCTAGCTGGGACCCACTTGTGGGCGTACTAAGTTGAGGGGGACGAAAGGCTTTCTCAACTTAGTCAATATGAACGATTATAGCTCCAGTGACCGTACGATGTCCATCCAACGACCGTAGTGCTTCTTCAACCTCTGGTCTTCTTGCTCCAGCCGCCCAAAGCAGCGCCGGTCGTGCCGCATGCTCCTACCTCCCGTGGCCGGCTATGATGCCGTGGAGGCCTCACTGCCCCCTACTATTCCCACCGCTGTCCAGGCCCTGCGGCGACAGCAGCCTCACACCGCAGCCGAACTAGTGAACCCTCGTACTCCTCTCCGCGCGGGCTTCCACTGCCGCGTCTTCCGCGGCTCTGCGTCGTCCCCTTCCTAGGCCTCGCCATCGTCCACCGCCGTGGTGCTCTCCGCGCGGCGTGGTCAACGTGGTCAAGGAACGACTTCCATCGGAAGAGTATTGTACGTGGAGAGGCTGACAGCTGGGTCCACGGCCACAGCCCAGTTTTTTGTGATTTGCCAAGTAAGTCACTTTGTCAGGCCTGTTGGGCTGCAAATCTTTCAAGACGAGGAGAGCTTTCATTCGGCCGGCCGAGAAAATGGCCCATCAGTAATGAGAAATGGGTTGTACATTTTTAAAACACATCAAACCGGCAATTAGTTTCAAATATATTTTTTTTCATTTCAAGATTTTAAATTACATTAATTTTTATGCGTGGAGAATTTGTTGGATTTTATATTGATATACATTTATTTTTAAAATCAGTTTGAATGTGAGTCGAAATTTCAGGATTAATAACAGTTCGGACCGCACCGAAATATGCAAAATTTCATATAATTTTTTAACCGTAGCTACAATATGGGTTGTAATGCTAACAAAAAGAATATGGGCTCCAAAAAAACCTTAAGAATTAGCAAATGGGCTGTAAATTATTAGAAATAATGGCAGATGTCCTGTATGCTGTTTTCCACAGATTTGAGGCTTTCCTAAAAAAAGGTTGATGCACAAGTAGTGACGGTTGGATGTCCATCCAATGGCCGTCGTGCTTCTTCAATCTCTGCTCTTCCTGCTCCAGCCGCTCAAGCTTGCGCCGGCGGGACTGCCTGCTCCCTCCTCCCCGCGTCCGGCTGTGCTGCCGCGCAGGCCTCACCGCCCCACCATACTCCCATCGCTGGCCTAGCCATCCCTCTACTCACCCACACCTGCTGTTATTCTCCAGCGACGGCAAACGAACCAGTAAACCCTCGTACAGTCGTACTCCCCTCTGCGTGGGCATCCACTGCCGCGTCTTCCCCGGCTCCGCGTCGTCCCCTTCCTAGGCCTCGCCGTCGTCCACCGCCGTGGTGCTCTCGGCGCGGCGTGGTCAATGTGGTCAACGACCGACTTCCATCGGAAGAGTATTGTGCGTGGAGAGGCTGATAGCTGGGTCCACGGCCGCCGCAAGGAAGTGCCTCCTTATTACGCGCAAAATAATTATTCCTCCACCTGTCAGCGGGGACCCACCGGACGGGCCACCGTATTTCATGAAAAAAATGATTCCCCCCTGACTGATGGGACCCACCAGCTACACCTTCGCACACAAGGAAGTGCGTCCGGGCAAAAAAATGATTCGCCCTCCTGACTGCTGGGACCCACCAGCTACATCTTCGCACGCAAGGAAGTGCATCCGGGCAAAAGAAAAACAAAATGATTCGCCCCCCTGACTGCTGGGACCCACCAGCTACATCTTCGCAGGCAAGGAAGTGCCTGACAGTCGGGACCCACCTGGTCGAAGCGTATGTAGCGTTGTCATTCTAGTCGCGAACATGTACGTACATCGATGTAGAGGCGCGCACGTGTCGTAGTAGAGGCGCGCACGTAGCATGTACACGTACATACAGCGGCGAGGGTGCAAGAAAGAAAATACGTCCACGTACGTACATACGGGCAGGATCTCGAACGCCTACTCGCGCATACATACATGGCTGGGTCGGAACGGAGAAACAGCGTCGTCGTCGTGTTCATGGGGAGGCAACGGAATGCGTCGTGTTCATGGGGAGGCAACGGAATGCGTCGTGTTCATCGGGAGGCAACGGAACGCGTGGGAGCCAACTGGCTTGGACGGAACAGGAAATGGAAACAAGGCCTGGCGTACTGCAGAATGGAGGAAACGGCCTTGTGTTCGACCGACCACGTTCGAAACGGGGTCCTGTTGATCGGGAGGGGTGTGGCGTATCGCAAAATGGACGAAACGGACCTCCTACGGTTGAAACGGGGGTCCTGTTGATCGGGAGGGGTGTGGCGTACCGCAAAATGGACGAAACGGACCTCCTATGGTCGAAACGGGGGTCCTGTTGATCGGAAGGGGTGTGGCGTACCGCAAAACGGACGAAACAGACCTCCTACGGTCTAAACGGGGGTCCTGTTGATCGGGAGGGGTGTGGCGTACCGCAAAACGGATGAAACGGACTTGTGTTGGAGCGCTACGGTCGAAACGGGGGGGGGGGGGGGGAGGGGTGTGGCGTACCGCAAAACAGGACTCCACGGGATACTGTTCATCTCCACCGTCGATCTCCTCCAGCCTCCACGGGCTACCGTCGACCTCCTCCAGCCTCCACGGGCTCTTGTTCATCCAGCCTCCACCGCGCGCTACTCCACCGGCTACTGTTCAACCACCCCTCCACCGTCTACTATTCATCCAGCCCTCCACCGTCTACTGTTCATCCAGCCCTCCACACCACGGGGTCCTGTTCAACCACCCCTCCACGGCCACCCCTCCACCGTCTACTTTTCATCCAGCCCTCCACACCACGGGGTCCTGTTCATCCAGAGGCAACGCCACCGCTCACTGTTCATCCAAACCCCCCGCAACACTCACTGTTCATCCAATCGATCGGCTTCAGTTAGCAGCAGTAGCGAAGGAATCACTCCATCGGGTTCAGTTAACAGCCATCGACCGATCGCTCGGGTTCAGTAACGCGTAGCCTGCAGTGCAATCGCTCGAGTTCAGTTAGAGCCCAACGCCTCGCTCGGGTTCTGTTAGAGCCAACGCCTCACACACATGCGCGTACCTATACGAGAGAAACGTGCATCGCTCTCCCACCGTAACCGGCAACTCCCCGAAATTTTGCTCCCCCTCGCTTCTACCACGGTTTTTTCCATCATGGACGGCCCAAAGAATGTCATGCAGCTGCGTCTCCGGCCCCCAGGACGAAAAGCCCATTTTCTGTCATGATTTTTTGTCATAGAAGTAGGAGCCCACCACATCTATGATGATACCGGGTTTTGTCACAATTATCGTCAGAGAAGTGTCATATGTATGACAGAAAAAAAATTGTTCGGCCCAAAATGTCACGGATGTGTCTTTTTTTTGTAGTGATGCCAACCCATTTTCTAAAGACATAATATAGTTATATCATCTCATCCTGTTTACATAGTCATCATATTTTAAATTATGTCATTCTATCCGTGAATTATATCATGCCATCATGTTTCCATCGATGGCATGTTTGTGATTTATGGCATGCCAACCACTTTAATAGACACATCGTATAGTTATATCATGTCATCCTGTTTACATAGTCATCATATTTTGAAGTATGCCATTCTATCCTGTTTAGTTAGCCATCATACATGTGAAATTGTGTCATGCTATCCTGTTTAATTAGCCATCATATATGTGAAATTATGTCCTGCTATTCTGTTTGCTTAGACAACATAAATGTGAATTATTTCATGCCCTGTTTTCTTCCCTACTATCCATTGCACCTGTCTATCTTACAATGTCTGTACATTCAATTACTTTTCTTGTTTATCAGCCATTTCAATTGGAGGGAGTGATGGCAATATCTGTGGGAGTAAAAACATGGTCTTCAGAAAAGATCGTGCTACCTGTCGATGCAGATAGAACCACGGTTGTACTTGCCCAAGAATCAGCCCCACCACACATAACCCACACTCATGCAGATTGTACCCCTACCCAGTTGAACAGAGAACCGGCTACACCCCTTCTAAACCCAACCCCAGCAGATAGACAGCCAGTTCCCGTTGACACAGCATCGTCTCCACCACAGAGCACCCAAACACGAGCAGTTAGTAAGGCAGCTGCAGTGCCCAAATCACGAGGACCACCACTCCGAACCCGAAGTCAACGCTTAAAGCAGAAGATGAATTGTTTTCAGGTCAGGTTCCGTAGCTATGGTTCATACTACTTTGCTCTTGCATCACTGTATTTACTGATACCAACCAATTTCAAATTTGAAGGATGCAATTGAAACTCCAATGGCGCAACAGGTTTGTTTTAAACCTGTTTCTTCAACATGTTTGGCTGTTTGCTGTTGTAACTTGCTCTATGTTGATTTCAGTTTCAATTGAATAAACAGTTATGTCCTCATGCCATGCACATTACAAGTGTTGTTATTGTTGTGTAGTTTCCCACACTTATATTCTGTCTATGCTGCTTTGTCTTAAATAGATATGATTCGAACTGTATCTATCTTGATTTGGCAACATAAACTAGAATGATATAGACCATACAGTGACCATACTACATAGATATATGTTTGTTTCATGATGTTATCCTGTCCACCTTACTACTGAACTGGTTTACCAAAATGAGTTTCATATACTACATTATAAACCTGAGATGTGTTTGTTTGTTTCTCTTTTAGAACACGGATAAAATATTGGAGAAGAGTACCCTGTTATGCAATGGTAAAGGAAGTAATGCAGATAAGGTTCAAGATAGTGAGACATCCTTGTTGTTCTCCAAGAAAGCTAATAAAAACTATATTGAGGACACTGAGACAACCCCAAAGTCCTGTCTTGATGTAGTGTTCGAGTTACTGGCTACCACTGCTGGCACCAGCTCTTCGAACTCGTTGCCTGAATCAGTTCGGCTTCTTGAGTCTCAACTTCAAGTTGAAAGACATCGATCAGATGTTATGTGACAGGAAGTCGAAGGACTGAGGAAGCCCCTGCAGAATTCAGATGCATACTTTCTAGTGCAACAGCAGACGTTGGAGGACTTAAGCGCCAAACAAGAGAAAGTTAATAAGCTTGCTAAGCATCTTGCCAACATTATGGGTACCCAGGATATTGTTTCTTGAGCTCTTCTAAAGTGGTTTCAGTTTTGGACTTGTTTTGCTGCGGCGTTTATATGCTTCTGTGTTCCCTATATTTGCACTGGTGGCGAACTTTGATGCCCAGTGGATGTAATATGTGTAATAGCCGTGATAGCCTAGTGTAAGTTGCTTGCTTATTTATTTCCTTGTTGTCTTGTTTATTTGTTTTCTTGTAGTCAGTGCAGTTCTTTTTCTGCGGTTTGCTAGTGGCTGCAATAACCTATTTTTTAAAACTAGGCCACAATAACCATGGGCTAATATTTACTGTAGTGACACTGGACCTACGGGCCGTAGAAATAGTGGGCCTTCTACAGGCCGTATAAACAGTGGGCCTTCCACGGGCCGTAGAAACAATGGGCCTTCTACGGGCCGCAGAAACAATGGGCCTTCTACGGGCCGTATCATCAATGGGCCTTATACAGGTAGTATGATCGATTGGCCAAACATGGGCCAATAACAGGCCGCATTATGGCCGTAAACAGGCTAGAGTTGGAATCGTCCATTGATGGGCCGACCATAATGGGCCATCGTTAATAAGCCATATTTCATGACGCTATGAAAATGGCCCAACGTGTTAACGGACCACAAACGGGCCGACTGTAACCACGGGCTAAATTTGGCCCATAAGCAGAAAATGACAGTAACGGGCCGTAAGTAAACGAATGCTGGAAATGAGCCCAAGAATAAATGGGCTCTGAGAAGGCCGAAAGATAACATGGGCTGGAAATGGCCCAACGGAATAACGGGCCCTTAATGGGTATAAAGTGATACACTGTTCATTACGGGCCAGTTTCACCACGTGCCATTAATGGGTGTAAAGTAATACACTATTCAGTACGGGCCAGTTTCACCACGGGCCGTTAATAGGCCAAGAGTTACATAGGGCCTCATATGGGTCGAAAGACGTCATGGGCCATACATGGGCCAGAAGTGAAAATGGGCTGGAATCTTATTGGGTGGCCCAGATGATGCTACTGGGCCAAATTCGGATAGGGCGTAACGGGCCTTGGGTTAGCGGGCTGTAAATGGGCTATATACGAACATGCCGTTAACAGGCTTTGCATGGGCCGGCCCGCCACCTTTTGACCAAGTCAAATGGGACGGCCTTTTCACAGGAATGGGCCTCTGTTGGGTCGTGCCACGTGTCGACGTATCATAGGCGCCTTCTGTCCAATGAGTGGATAACATCTGTCCCAATGGTGAGCCGACACGTGTTTCCTCCAGCCAATGATGATTTTACACGTGGAAAATCCCCATTGGTCGGGGCTATTAACGGGTTATCAAATCCAAAACCCGACCCGATAGCTTAGCGGCGTTCTGTTACAGTGGATGCCATGTGTCGGTCACCCTTGACGAAAGCACTTCTGTGACGCACGATTTATCGTCATGGAAGTGGACACTTCCGTGATGATAATTTTGGTAATGTCATGGAACACTTCTACGACAGCACATGTATGACTATCTTGATTCTGTCATAAATTTGTCATGGATGTACATGCATGACAAAAAACGCGACCTACTGTGACAAACATGTATCATCACGGAAGTGTATTTTTTTGTAGTGCTATCGGCCCGACCTCCAAAGGTCTAAACCAGGGTAGGTTTGTAGCTTCATCTAGATCCCATGCAACCGCCTCCGAAAAACATTCATACACAATGGCCACCTAAGCACACACATGCGCGCGGCCGAAATCGCTCTCGCCCACTATTTGGGACACCTGGGATTACCATCCTACCCCCGACCCGTAGTAGGTCCGAAATTTAAGAGGGGGGCAAAGTTTGTACTTTCCCCAAATTTCAAACAAGCGCGTCCCATCTGTTCAAAAAAACAAAAAACAAGCGCGTCCCAGATCGGAACCCAACCCGTTGGTCGGGGCTGTTAACGGGTTATCGGATCCAAAAACCGACCCGATAGCTTAACGATGTTCTGTTACGATGGATGCCATGTGTCGGTCACCCTTGACGAAAGCACTTCTGTGACGCGCGATTTATCGTCATGGAAGTGGACACTTCCGTGATGATAATTTTGGTAATGTCATGGAACACTTCTACGACAGCACAGGTATGACTATCTTGATTCTGTCATAAATTTGTCATGGATGACATGCATGACAAAAAACGTGACCTACTGTGACAAACATGTATCATCACGGAAGTGTATTTTTTTGTAGTGCTACCGGCCCGACCTCCAAAGGTCTAAACCGGGGTAGGTTTGTAGCTTCATCTAGATCCCATGCAACCGCCTCCGAAAAACATTCATACACAATGGCCGCCTAAGCACACACATGCGCGCGGCCGAAATCGCTCCCGCCCACTATTTGGGACACCTGGGATTACCATCCTACCCCAACCCGTAGTAGGTCCGAAATTTAAGAGGGGGGCAAAGTTTGTACTTTCCCCAAATTTCAAACGAGCGCGTCCCATCTGTTCAAAAAAACAAAAAACAAGCGCATCCCAGACCGGAACATGGTTCTCCCTTAGCTCCCCCCCGTTCGATTCCCCATTCGTACTTTGTGGGCGCCAAAACTACCTCTCCACCTGCCGTGAAACCCCGGTGTCCTCCGTCCGCTACCCCATCCCACCCATCAACTGCCACCATCCTCCATCACGCCGGAGCTGATACCGCGACGTCGTCGTCCACCGCAACTGCAACCACAATGCCCTCTGGCTAGTAGTTGAAGCCGAGGCTGAGCTGCCTCCAGGACGCCGACGTGCGCCGTACCTGAGCCAATTCAACCACGCCGTCCTGCGCCTCACTGTTGCCGCTCCAACTTCGCCAGCATCCACCACACCGGAGTTGTTCCCGCTACGCCATCCTTCGCCGCCTTGGATCTGCTTCCCCTCCACCGACAGACGGCCACCACAACACAGTCAACAATTTGGCCATGGGTTCCTCCAAGGATCCACCCTCCTCCAAAACATCGGTTCCCCTGGTAAAAATATGAAAATCGCCGCGACATCTGGAGGACAGAGCACTAGCATCCGGAAATGGTACTCATATTCCCTTATTCATGCAAATCTTACGTGTCTGCTTGCACGGTATTCATCCCACAGAAGACACTAGTTGACCGCTTCTTCCTGATACTAGATGTTCCTTGTAACTCGTGATGCACAAGGTTTCTCCTTATATACTATTTAACCTTAGCTAGAGGTCCTTCGCCCCCTAGATTTCAATTCCTGGTCTGTTGATTCCCAATTAAAGGAAGCATTCCCCAGCATAACAGGCGCTAGTCCACCTATTACGCTGAGGAAGCAGTGCCTCGGTGTTTATCTTAGGGGTGTGTGGGGCCTAGAAGCTGCTGGCGCCCGATATGGAGGTCGGCCATGATTAAAGGGATGGTCGGGGGCGCTGCCAAGCACAGCGGTAGTGTGAGGTCGAGGGGAGGGCGGGGCCACGGAGGCAGGGGTCTAGGCCGGTGGTCGTCGGCGGTTCAAGAAATATCGTCAACAGTGACTGGCGGGAGGTAGATGAAGGCCATCTGCCCGTTCCTTATAGATCGGACGGTTCATAAAAAAAATTGACTGACCTATTTATTTTCAGTCGGCTGTTATTTTGATAGGATCACACGTGGTGGTGTGCTGGAGGAGTACCTGCATTTCCAAGCCATCCATGTGCTCATATATTACAAAATCATATGGAGTAGAATCTAATGTTGTAGAGCTATCATATGTCTCCTGTCATTTATATTTTAGCCACCTGCTATCTTCTACTTTTACAGTGCACTAGTTCTGCACATACTTCACCCATACTCTCACTATTGTGTTTTTATGCATGGGTATTTCAGACTCTGCCTTGACAGAAGCACGAAATAAAAGAGAGAAGTCACTTCTGCTTTCTTTGCGGGCAGGCAAGACACGTTTTAGCATTATAAAGGGTGCAGTGTCAGCAGATGGAGACGGTAAACGTAGCTCTGGAGTTGATGACCTCGCTCGCCATGAACCACCATCCTAGGTGCTTGCTTTAACTTCGCAATGTCATATGTGGTTGCATGTTGCATATGGTGTCTACCTTGTATTCGAGAGGCCGAAGTCGGTCTTTATTAAGATAAGGAAAGATATTTTTTACATGAACCACCATCCCGGGAGCACCAGAAGACAAATAGCTAGTCAGGGCACTGGTCGAGCCAGTGACAAGCCCAGCACAGACATGCATCACCTGGAAACCAACTAAAAAGCCACGATGGTGGGGAAGCCACCCGCCTCCCACCAGGCTCTCAGGTCCTTGATGATCATGTTCACCACTCCAGCCGGATGTCTAGCTTGTATTGCTTCCAATTTGGTTAAATTGCATCTACTTAGCTTACACAATATACCTTTGAATATGACATGCCTTCATGTTTTGGTACATACTAGTACGTCTATCTATTAACCATGTTCTTACATCAAACTAATGTTCTTGTGTATCCCTCGTCAATCACTTATGATGAGATAGTCATGCCAGGGGGTTACTGCGAGAAAATACGCTCTTTTAAAGAATGCAGTGTCAGCCTTCCCACATGATTCTCAAGAAACAGCAAGGCTAGATGAAGATAGTGAACATAGCTCTGTAGTTGATGACCGCATTTCCCCTACACCAGCATCGCAGGTGCTTGCTCTACCTTGGTAGCGTGATATGTGGTTGCATGTTGCCTATGGTCTCTAGATTGTAATTCTTCCAATCTGGTTAAATTGCATGTGCTATTCTGCTTAGTTTATACATTATACATGTTAATGTGGCATGCCTTCCTGTTTTTAGTACATAGTACATCTGTCTATTAAGCTCGTCCTTGCATAAAATTATTGTGTTTTTGTATCCCACATCAATCAATATGACAAGACACCTTTAGTATATGCAGTGTGATATTAGTTGCATCTTTCATATGATTTATAGCATGCGCTGCTTCTAATTTGTTGAAATGCCATTTATGATGGGACGAATTTAACTTGGCAGCGTCATATTGGTTGCATCTTTCATGTGGTGTCTAGCTTGCATTGCTTCTTATTTGTTGAAATGGCTTCTGCTTAGTTTACACAAATAGTTGTGAATATGCCATGTCGTCCTGTTTTTCATACATATTCCATCCCGATATCATGTGTTTGCCTTACATCAAAGTAGTGATTGTCAGTATCATGCACGAATGAGTTTTGAAGAGTGAATTTTATTGCTTTTTCTTGTCGGTTTTACTTGACAATTCAAAATCAATAAAGCGGAAGGAAGTTAGCAAGGCAGTGGATAAAGGTGCTCCTTCCAAACGGAGGGCCTCTACATATTCTACTCTGCCACCCCCCCCCCCCAAGAAGATTTGCAAGACAACATGCATAGACACTCAACGTAGTTATGTTGATGATGAGCACGTCTCCCCTAGTGCACCATCACAGGTGCTCCCTCTAACTTGGCACTATTATATGTGGTTGCATGTTATGTATGATGTCTTTCTTGTATTGCTTCTAATTTTGTTGAATTCCATCTGCTTACTTTACACATTGTACTTGTGAATAAGACATGTGTTCCTGTTTCTAGAACATACAATATCCGTCTATCACACCATGTTACATCGAAGTACTACTGTTGTGTAACCTCCAACAATCACTTACCATAAGGCATGTTTGAGTTGGGAGTGTGATATAGGTTACATCTCGCATTCTTTTCTAGCTTGTACTACTTCTAATTTGTTGAAATGGCACTTATGACAAGACCGTTTTAACTTGGTAGAGTGATATTCGTTGCATCTTTCATATGGTGTCTAGCTTTCATTGCTTCTAATTTGTTGAAATGCCTTCTGCTTAGTTTACACATCATAGCTGTGAATATGCAATGATGTCCTTTTTCTTACACATTCAATCGTCCTATCATGCGGCTGCCTTACATTAAAGTAGTGCTCGTCAGCATCCTGCATCAATGAATTCTGAAAAGCGAATTTTTATTAATTTTTCTTGTGGGTTTGACTTGACAAGGCAATACAATTAAGAAATAGGAAGGAAAAAAGGCAGGGACTAATGGCGGTCCGACGAAACCGGCATCCCAGGTGCTTTCTCTAGCTTGGCAGTGTGATATTGTCTTGCATGTTGCATACGGTGTCTCACTTGTATTGCTTGTAATTTGATTAAATTACTTCTGCTTAGTTTACACAAATAGTTGTGAATATGCCATGTCGTCCTGTTTTTGTACATATTCCATCCTCGTATCATGTGTTTTCCTTACATCAAGGTAGTGATTGTCAGTATCATGCATGAATGAGTTATGAAGAGTGAATTTTATTGCTTTTTCTTGTCGGTTTTACTTGACAATGCAAAATCAATAAAGTAGAAGGAAATTAGCAAGGTAGTGGATAAAGGGGCTTCTTCCAAATGGAGGGCCTCACTACTAGGGAAAAGCCTATACACAGAATCTTACTAGCAGCGCGCTTTAAAAAAAGGTGTTGCTGCTACATAGCAGTAGTGCGCTCCAACATGACGCGCTGCTGAAACAAATTTAGCAGTAGCACTGCCCCAATAAGCCGGGCTACTGCTATAATTTCCACAACCCCGCCGCCAAGCTAGTTATAGTAGCAGCGCGTTAATATAAAGAGCGCTACTGATACAGATCATAGTAATAGGGCCTTCTCTCAATACCTGCTACTGGTAAGTTTACTACAAAAATTTAGTCCCACCTCACTCCGCGAACAGGGTTTTTACCACCTTAAATATGTTACTTCTCAAACTATCACATCCACTTGGTCTTCATTGAACTCTATGTGTAGAATTTGTGGCTGCAATATGAGTCTTCTCCGGTTTCTAAACCAGTGAGGACTCATATTGACAATTCAGGTTGTACAAAAAAAGATTATTGATGATCAATGTATTTTTGATGTATATTTTTACATGTTTACACATAGTAGTAGCGCGTTTTGGCTGAAACGCGCTACTATTAGGTCGTTCAGCAGTAGCGCATTTCTCTATAGTGCTCTACTACTAAGCCATTCTATCTTCACCAAACGGCCGCCCCTCACTCTCCTCTCTCCACTCACAGTCACACTCACTCGATCTCCCCCCTCAATCGCCCCGTGCCCGCCCTCGCCCCCGCCGGCCGCCATCACCTACCCCTCCTCTCTCTGCGCCGCCGTCACCTCCTCCTCCTCCCTGGACTCGGTAATCCGTCGCCTATCACCCTCCTCCCCACCCCCTCCTCCTAGATCCGTCCTCCCTCCACTCCTCTGTTCACCGTCGGCCGGCCCCTCTTCGCTCCGCCTTCCTCCTCCGTCCTCCTTCCTCCTCCCTCCTCCTGTCGCCCCTCCTTCTCCCTCCTCCCTCCTCCATCCACATCCCCTCCTTCCTGTTACATTTAGAACATTTAGTTGATTTAGTAGGCTAGTTGATTTAGAGCATTTTGATTTAGTTGATTTAGTTGATATGCAACATTTATAGAGAGAGATATGATAGTTGGTAGTTTTTAGTTGATGTGATTAACTGATTAGTAAAAATTTAGACATAGTTGATATAAGCCTCTGGCCATATATAACACTTTGATATAGGATAGTTTCTAGGGGTTTTGTGTTCCTCACAGTAGTTGTTTTTTATGCTATACTGAAGTTGATGTACCACTGTTTTTGTTATATGGCAGTTCTTGTTATATGTAATGTCTGTTGCTAACCTCATATCATCTTATATGTTAATTTTAGTTACTAAGCCTGAATATTCCATTTTCCAATTAAGATCGATGCATTTAGAACTTTATGTTATTGTTTTCCTTTCATGTGAAATGGATCATTCATCTTTGCTCATATTGCTTTAGGAAAATGGTGCGACCACCACCACCACCATGTCGACTATGCAAGTCAAGGTGCGCCAACAGCCTTGCAACTGGCAAGCTGTTCGGCATCTACTTCCAGCCAAGTTTTTGTCATGCGGCGGTAAGAAATTATATGAAATGTAACAGCTATTTTGTTTTTAGTGTTGGCATTAATGCATTGTGTCATTTTTCTTTTTTTACACAGATCGTCCCATGCAATGTGAGGTTGAAGTTCAACAAGATGACAGGAGACACTGTGATCTTTGAGGCTCCTGGGGGGCCCTACACTATGGAGGTCGAGAAACGACACAATATGTCGCAGATTGGAGGAGATGGATGGGCCCGTTTCCTCGCCCACATGTGTGTTACTGGTGGTGAGTTGATCGGCTTTTCCTTCCGAGCAGAAAGACCCAAGCTAGCTATCATTTATATACACAATGATGAAGATGATGAAGATGATGAGGACCCACTCGATGAAGATGATGAGGACCCACTTCATGAAGCCATCGTAGCTCAAAGAATGAGGCTGAGCGAGGAGGAGGTGTGCAACCTATGGGACATAATTCTGCCACATGATGACTTTATCGGGGTGCCATTCGTGACTCATCTGACAAGTACCATGGGCGATCAACATGATACGGTATGTTATACTAACTGTAGTAATTTGATGATATATATATATATATGCTTTATTGATATGCATTAGTGTAGAGTCCGATCACATGCTTATTAGTGTAGAATCCAAGGAACTATTAATAGTGTAGATAATCCAGATATACTTAATAGTAGAATTTATGCTTAGTAGAAATGTGTAGTACTGTGTCTTTTGATAGTGTAGAAATCTATACTTGCAAGAGTGTGTGCGAGGCTACTTATTAATTGATATGTTTTTCTTATTCAAAAATTGCCAAAGAGCCTATCCGTGAATTGTGGTATCGAGCCTGATGAAGAAGGCGCAGCTAGAATACGCCTTACCGCAAAGGGCTTCGTCACCACCTATACTTACGGCGTTGACACGGACGGCCGCACACACTTAAACTCGGTTGGGTGGAAGAGATTCCTTGTTGGCAAGAATCTTCGTGTTGGATAGGCCATCCTAATTACTATCAGGAACACCCACCGCCCAGGCTTAAGGATGATGATCGTCATTGATATCATCTAGAACTACATATGTGTGTGTGGTTGTATGACTACCTAGTACTGCTTATCATATGTGCGAGAGGATGCATGTTGACTATATATGAAATTGTTATCTAGTACTACCTAGTACCTATAATGCTTTATGGTATTATGGTTAATGATATTGTTATCTGGTATATGTGAAATTGCAGTTTATTGTATTGTTATCTGGTATATGTGAAATTGCAGTTTATTGAAACAGGGTAGGAAGCAGGAAAAAATGATGAAAGATACAACAGTAGCGCGGGGATAGAAAAGCTCTACAACTACTTAATAGTAGCGCATTCCAGAAAAGCACTGCTGATATAGTCAATAGTAGTAGCACGGGTCAAGACAGCGCTACTACTAACTGTTAGTTGTAGCGTCATAGTAGTAGCGCGGCTACCCGTGCTGCTGATAGCATCAAACCCCGCCTACTACTAGGGTTTTCCCTAGTAGTGCCTCTCCACATTCTACTCGCCCCCCCAACAAGATTTGGAAGACAACACATGCATAAACACTCAAAGTAGTTGTGTTGATGATGAGCACGTCCCCCCTTGTCCACTATCACAGGTTCTCCCTCTAACATGGCACTGTTATATATGGTTGCATGTTATGTATGATGTCTAGCTTGTATTGTGAATAAGACACGTGTTCCTGTTTCTAGAACATACAATATCTGTCTATCACACCATGTTCTTACATCAAAGTACTAATGTTGTGTAACCTGCAACAATCACTTTTCACAAGACACGTTTAACTTGGGAGTCTGATATAGTTTACATCTCGCGTTATTTTCTAGCTTGTACTACTAATTTGTTGAAATGGCACTAATGACAAGACAGTTTTAACTTGGTAGAGTGATATTCGTTGCGTCTTACATATGGTGTCTAGCTTTCATTGCTTCTATTTTTTTGAAACTAGATGATACCCCACGCGTTGCTGCGGGAAATTTGAGCAAAGAATTTGCAAGAAAAGAAAACACCAACTATGCTATATACATGTGACAGTAAGAAATGTACCAAAGCAGAAGCACCTTGTATGCATTATCACTGTATCAAATGGTATTTCAAACATTTAGAATAAATTTCCAGTTCATCCAAAAAAATGCTATGACTAATAAAAGTCGATACTTGAGCTTAGGCTAAAATGTCTCGATTTCATATGATCGTCTCAACCATTTAGATGTCTTCAAATGTTGCTAAGATCTAGAACACATTTGGATACCACACATTCACATATTTCTCATGTTACATACTGATCAAATGAGTATGTTACATTGCCCCTTATGTAAGACACACAAGTAGATTATGATCTTTCTGAAGTACAATTAATGGCTTGAAAACTTGAACGACAGACACACGACCTGAAGCCCTCGAATGACCAACAATACTTGGTGTACAATGTTTGCTCTGCCTCTCTAGTTTAGTAGAAATGCTGCTAAAAACATTAGATGGATGCCATATGAAACAAAACAAAGGCTATTAATAAATATTTGGAAAAAGGGGATCGCCACCAGCAACCAAACTCTCTTTTCTTATATTGTTGCTCCTTGTATCTAGTTGTCGGAGTAATGGGCCACGGGTAGGCTAACCTGAGTCCCAGAACCTTTCAAGACATCGGGGCAGGCTGCGCCCCTCGAGTCCCAGAGGCGACTCCAAGACAAGCCGAGTCCCAGAGGCGACTCCAAGACAAGCCGAGTCCCAGAGGCGACTCCAAGACAAGCCAAGTCCCAGAGGCGACTCCAAGACAAGCCGAGTCCCAGAGGCGACTCCAAGGCAAGCCGAGTCCCAGAGGCGACTCCAAGATAAGCCGACTCCTGGCCGGCGACTTCCGAAGAAGCCGGCTACAGGGAGTCGGCCCGCAACTCCAACCACCCCGTTTATTGAGGGTAGGCATGGCCACAGTACGCCGTACCGACGGAGATCTCCATCCGGCGCGGCACTGTTGCCATGCCAGCCCTGACGTCAGCCCCTGGGGGCGGAGCCCTGTGCCCACAACGGCCTGTCTGTACGACCCAGAGACGGCGGGTCCCACTGGCCAGCGGGAGTATAGAAGGCGGCGAGAGCACCAGAAGACGGACCCGTTGGGAGTCGGCCCCCCAGAGTCGGCTGGCCCCTCCCACGGGCCCCACGCGTCATTAACCGGACACGACGGGGAATGGCAACAGTGATCGCCCGTCAGGCGGCGGCTCTATTGCCATGACCCCATGACCGAGCCGGCGTCATTAGAAGCACGGCTACAGTAATCCACAGCCGGCAAGACCCGCCCGCGGCGGACAAGGGCTGTCAGCCCTGTACCAGGCTAGTCTGCGGGACACCAGTCGGCAGGCCCCAGTAGTCGGCGGAGAAGACGGCGGCCTGAGAGACAGAAGGCTGGGACCCGCACCCAGCCAGTTTTACCATTGTACCCCTGGGGGGTAGGCCTATATAAACCCCCCAGGGCACCCATGCAAAGGGTTCGAATCCACTAGCACTAGACCAGATCATATAGGAAGGAGAGAGCTGGCTCTGCCTTCTCCTACCTCCAGAAACAGCTCAAGGAGCAACCTTGTACTCACTTTGCCTTAGTGACCATGCGAAGACCCCGCAGAGTAGCAGTAGGGGTGTTATCTCCACGGAGAGCCCTGAAGCTGGGTAAGATTCGCCGGCGTGCATGTCTTCGCCTCATTCCGTTTCCAGGCACCGGCGATGTTCTACTCGCCTCCACCATGATAAGCCACCCGTTGGCATATGTCCCACCCAACCCCCGACATTTGGCGCCCATCGTGGGGCAAGGTGCACTGTCGTTCGGAGATCTGTTCTGGACGGGAACCCTTTTCCTCCCTGGTGAGCGCAGCAAGCCAGGCTCGCCAGACGAAGTTTGCATCGACGCGCTGCACGGCGCTGAGGCCGCTTGCGCAGCCAGCTACCTCGCCGAACTTGTCGGCGAGGTTCGCCTCTCCGACGAGCCTACATCTGATGCAGGCACGGGCAGCTCCGAGAACCTCCTCACGGGCCTCCTCGACCAACTCCACGTCACCGGCGAGCCTGCCGTGGACTTGGAGTCCGTAGGCTCCACCGACCCGATGCTGGTCGACTCCGACGCCGCGTCGCTCGACGCGTTCCCCACCAATGTGGTGGTCTACGACGAGCCGCTCCCTCACGAGGAGAGCGGCGGAAGCGCCGTCACGGAGGTGCTCGTCATCATTCATGGCGAGCGCTCCGGTGATGGAGCTCATGACCCACTCGACGCAGCTCTACGAGACCTGACCGCGCCTATGCCGGAGGACGCCGACGCCGAGACGCTGGAGGCGCGCCGCCTTCAGATCATCGAAGGCGCGAAGAAGCTGGCAAGCATGAGGCGCTTGTCAGAAGCCTACGAGCGTGAGATGGATTGCGCTGTGGGCGGCTCGCCGGCTCCGACTGGGCCTAGCCGCCTAGGCGCGGTCCAGCAGCGCGACGTGGCCATCGCCCACCTGTTCGGGGCCAATCGCCCCGTGTACGCCACGCCTGTGGAGAACATCCGCACCGCCTAGGTGGCGATTGACGAGCTGAAAAACTTTGAAGGCAAAGAGCACCGCATGATGACGGAGCGAGTCCAGCAGCTCCTCGGCGCAGCTGCCGCATAGAATGCAGCCGGCGGCCGCACGGAGGCGCCGCAGCAACCAAACGACGACCTGCCTCCCTGCCGAGATCAAGGCGCGACGTCTCGGACGCCGACTGGCGGAGTCCGCGGAAGAAAAGACAAAGAGCGGGCTGTCAGCCACAGTCGGACTCGCATCACCATCAAGCGTGACCAAGACGGCCGCCCAAGAGCAGTGGAACGGCAGGGCGACTATCTGCCTCCCCCACCGCGAAGAGAAAGGCGAGTCTCCCCACCGCCCATTGAGCATCCGACTCTCGGTGGCCGCCTTGGCCGCCGAGAGGGAGTCGGAGAGAATGACGCCCGCCACCGGATCGACCGACTCCACCGATCCCTGGCGTTGGAATAAGAAGACGAGTTGGGTCCACCCTGCTTCGGACCTCGCATCCGAGACGAGCCCTTCCCCAAAGGGTTCACGCTCCCCCGAGACATGCCCAATTATACCGGCTCCGTGAAGCCGGAAGACTGGCTAGTTGACTACTCCACGGCCGTCAACATAGCGAACGGCAACAAGCGAGTTGCCGTGAAGTATGTTCCGCTCATGCTCCAAGGCACGGCCCGGACGTGGTTGAACAGCCTGAAGCCCCGCAACATCAACAGCTGGGTCGACTTCATCGAAGCCTTTGTCCGCAACTTCACAAGCACGTACAAGCGACCTCCCAAGCCTCGCCAGCTTTCCCTGTGCGTGCAAGGCCCCGACGAGTCAACACGCGACTACCTCACATGTTGGGCCGAGCTTTGGAACTCCTGCGAGGGCGTGCACGAGGTCCAGGCTATCGAGTACTTCACCGCCGGGTGCAGAGAAGGCACCCTCCTCAAGCACAAGCTACTCTGCGACGAGCCAGAGACCCTCGACGAGCTGCTGATCATAGCAGACAAGTACGCCACGGCTGACTCCTCCATGAAGACGGAGATTTAAGTCAGTGCGACTGGCAAAACGGCCCCTCAGGCTCCCAGAACTCCGGCTGGAGATGCCAGTCGGCGACAACAACAGAACGATAACAAGCGCAAGGCTTCACAGCCGACTTCCAACAGTCAGCAGGTTACGACAGTCGAAGACCAACAGCCAGAGGGGCAGCCTCCGACCAAGCAATAGAAAGGCAGCAAGTCCAACTGGTTGCCTGCCTTCTCTTACGAGCAGACTCTAGATGGTCCCTGCAAGTTCCACAGTGGCGCGAAGCTGTCAAACCGTACCACCCGAAAGTGCCACTGGCTCACCAGAATCGCCAAGGGAGATGGCCTCCTTCCTCCCCCGCCTGCTGGGCCGCCGCCTCCACCGCCGCCCCAGCAGCCGGCTGCCAGGCCAGTCGGCGCTGTACGGGACGAGTACCCAGAAGAGCACGGAGACTATGTGGTGTTTACCAGTGTGGCTGATGATCGACGCAGCAGGCGGCTGCAGCAGCAAGAAGTAAATGCGGTAGCATCAAATGCCCCAGAGTTTATGCATTGGTCCGAGAAGCCTATCAGTTGGAGCAGAGCTGATCACCCAGAGGTAATGCCGAATCCAGGCTCCTACGCTCTGGTTTTGAGTGCCACTTTAGCCACAGATAGGCGGGCCGCTTGCTTCTCGCGAGTGCTGATAGATGGAGGCAGTAGCATCAACATCCTATACAAGGATACCATGGAGAAGTCAGGAATCAAGCAAAGACAGCTGCAGAGCAGCCGGACTGTGTTCCACGGCATTGTACCTGGCCTTTCCTGCTCACTAATCGGCAAAATCCTGATAGACGTCCTCTTCGGAGACAAAGATCATTTGCGCCGAGAGCTAGTTTGGTTTGAAGTGGTGGACCTCGAAAGCCCATACCATGCTTTGCTTGGCCGACCTGCTTTGGCCAAGTTCATGGTAGTCCCCCACTACGCCTACCTCAAGATGAAGATGCCGAGTTCCAAGGGGATTCTGACCATCGCCGGCGACTACAGAAAGTCGTCCGCTTGTGCGGCTGAGAGCAGTCGGCTGGCCGAGTCCTTGGTAATCGCAGCTAAGAAGCGGCTTCTTGACCGAGTTGTGGCGATGGCCGGCAAGCAGCCAGAGATGTCGCCCGACCCCAAGGAGTCGGAAGCTGAGGGCTCGTTCAAGCCGGCCAAAGAGACCAAGAAGATACCCTTGGACCCGGAGCACCCAGAGAGGTACGCTGTCATAGGTGCAAACCTTGACAGCAAATAGGAAGGCGAGCTCATCAATTTCCTCCGTGAGAATCGAGACATCTTTGCATGGTCCCCTAAAGACATGCCAGGTGTACCAACGGAATTCGCCGAGCACAAGTTACATGTCCGACCTGATGTGAAGCCCGTCAGGCAGCCCTTGCGCCGCTTGTCAGAAGAGAAGAGAAGAGTTGTTGGAGAAGAGATAGCCCGGCTCCTGGCCGCCGGCTTCATCATGGAGGTGTTTTTTCCAGAATGGTTGGCAAACCCGGTCCTGGTGTTGAAGAAGAACAAACAGTGGCGGATGTGTATTGACTACACCAGCCTGAACAAGGCTTGCCCCAAGGACCTGTTTGCTCTACCGAGAATTGATCAGGTGATAGGCTCCACAGCCGGATGCGAGCTGTTGAGCTTCTTAGATGCATATTCGGGGTATCACCAGATCAAACTGAACCCGGCAGACAGACTGAAGACCTCCTTCATCATGCCGTTTGGAGCCTTCTGCTACCTGACCATGACGTTCGGCTTGAGGAATGCTGGTGCCACCTTTCAGCATTGCATGCAGAAGTGCCTCCTCAAGCAACTCGGCAGAAACGCCCACGTCTACGTGGATGATGTGGTGGTGAAGACGGAAAAGCGTGGGACACTGATGGAAGACCTCAAAGAAACCTTTGAGAACCTGCGCTGATTCCAGATCAAACTCAACCCTGAGAAGTGCGTCTTCGGAGTACCAGACAGCCAACTCCTTGGCTTCCTGGTCTCCGAACGCGGCATAGAGTGCAACCCTATGAAGATCAAGGCCATCAAGAGGATGGAGGTACCCAGCCGACTGGTAGATGTGTAGAAGTTCACCGGCTGTTTGGCGTCCATCAGCCGATTCATCAGTCGGCTGGGCGAGAAGGCTCTCCTTTTGTATCAGCTTATGAAGAAGACGACCTTTTTCGAGTGGAACCACAAGGCAGATGAAGCATTTCTCCAGCTGAAGAAGATGTTGACTACTCCCCCTGTGCTGGCGGCTCCGACCCCCAAAGAGCCCGTGCTCCTATACATTGCCGCTACCAGCCGGGTAGGCAGCACAGTCATCATAGTCGAGCGCAAGGAGGAAGGCAAGGTGCTCCCTGTCCAGAGACCGGTATATTACCTGAGAGAGGTACTGTCGACCTCCAAGCAGAACTACCCCCACTACCAGAAGATGTGCTACGGCATGCACTTTGCCGCCAAGAAGTTGAAGCCCTACTTTCAAGAGCATCCAATCACTGTGGTTTGCACAGCCCCGCTGGCCGAGATCATCGGGAGCCAAGATGCTTCTGGCCGAGTGGCCAAATGGGCCATAGAGTTGGCTCCCTACACCATCTACTACCAGCCCCGTACCGCCATCAAGTCGCAAGCACTGGCCGACTTCTTCGTCGACTGGGCCGAGACCCAGTACCTGCCGCCAGCGCCCGACTCCACCCATTGGCGGATGCATTTCAATGGCTCCAAGATGCGCACCGGCTTGGGAGCCGGCGTCGTCCTCACCTCGCCCAAAGGCGACAAGCTCAAGTATGCGCTGCAGATCCACTTCGCCGCCTCCAACAACGTCGCCGAGTACGAGGCGCTCATTCACAGGCTCCGGTTTGCCAAAGAACTCGGCATTCGCTGGATCCTGTGTTATGGCGACTCCGATTTGGTGGTCCAGCAGTCATCTGGCGACTGGGACACCAAAGATGCAAACATGGCGAGCTACTGCTTCCTGGTGCAGCAACTCAGCGGATACTTCGAGGGGTGCGAGTTTCTTCACGTGCCAAGAAATGACAACGACCAAGCAGATGCCTTGGCACGAGTCGGTTCCACCCGCCAAGCGATACCATCCGGCGTCGCTCTTCAGCGCCTCCTCAAGCCGTCTATCAAGCCTTCACCAGAATCAGACTCCATCTTTGTGCCGGCTCCCCCCGAAGAAGTCAGATCCGACTCAAGAGCCCCAACAGACGACACGAGAATTCTTACAGACGGCTCCAAGAAAACCGCAGTCGAAGCCGACCCGAGGACTTCAGAACCCGACCCGGGGACTGCGGCAACTAGTCCGAAGAGTCCAGAGCTCGGCCCGAGGACTGCGGCAGTCGGCCCGGGGACTTCAGCGATTCAACAAGCGGCTGCGGACTCCAGCCCACCGCCTCCCAGCCCAGCCGCCCTCGTCCAAGTCGCATTGGTGGCAATCGAAGAAGTAGCAGCACCCTCATGGGCACAGCCCATCCTCAAGTTTCTAGTGAGCAAAGAGTTGCCAACCGATGAAATCTTGGCTCGGCAAGTGCAACGCCGAGCGGCAGCCTACACCATAATCAACAGAGAGCTGGTCAGGTGCAGCGTCACTGGTGTCTACCAGCGCTGCGTCGAGCCAGAGCAAGGCCAAGCAATTCTCAGAGACAGCCATCAAGGCGAGTGCGGCCACCATGCGGCTTCAAGAGCACTCGTCGCCAAAGCCTTTCGGCACGGTTTCTTCTGACCAACTGCCCTAGAAGAGGCCAAGGAATTAGTCCAAAAATGCAAGGGGTGCCAGAAGTTCCGCTCCAAGCCGCTTCAGCCGGCTTCTGCACTCAAGACCATCCCCATCGCCTGGCCCTTTGCGGTTTGGGGCCTGGACATGGTGGGACCATTCAAGACGGCACGAGGCGGCCTAACTCATCTACTTGTCGCGGTGGACAAGTTCACCAAGTGGATAGAAGTAAAGCCCATCAAGAGGTTGAATGGTCCGACTGCAGTGACTTTCATCACCGACATCACAGTTCAATACGGCATACCGCACAGCATCATCACCGACAATGGCACAAATTTTGCCAAAGGCGCCTTGGCCCGTTTCTGCGCGACGCAGGGCATCCGACTGGACTTAGCGTCCGTTGCCCACCCGCAGTCAAACGGCCAGGTGGAGCGAGCAAACGGCCTCATCCTATCTGGCATCAAGCCTCGAATGGTCGAACCACTTGAGCGTTCGGCCAGATGTTGGCTTGAGGAGCTGCCAGCCGTCCTCTGGAGTCTGCGCATGACTCCAAACAAGTCAACCGGCTTCACGCCTTTCTTCCTCGTCTACGGTGCTGAAGCCGTCATCCCGACGGACATAGAGTTCGACTCTCTGCGAGTCACCATGTACACGGAGGAGGAAGCAGAAGAAGCACGTCAAGACGACGTCGATCTGCTAGAAGAGGGCGTCGGTTGTTGGCACTCAGCCGGTCCAGCATCTACCAGCAGAGCCTGCACCGATACTACAACAGGAAGGTCAGGCCGCGATCTTTCCAAGAGGGCGACCTTGTGCTCCGACTGATCCAGCGAACAGCCGGCCAGCACAAGCTGTCGGTGCCTTGGGAAGGCCCCTTCATCATTAGCAAAGTGCTGGGCAACGACTCCTACTACCTAATCGATGCCCAAAACTCCGAGCATGCAAGAGGGACGACTCCGGCAAAGAGTCAGAACGGCCATGGAACGCAAATCTTCTCCGAAGATTTTACAGTTGATGCAGTATGTACCACGCTATCCTTTGTATTAAAGTACCGAGACTTTGGGCCCCCCGAGACGAGCTCGGGGACTGCCCTTTTTGTTATCTGTATGAAAAGAATTATGCCTTCGAGTATGCTACACTCTGTTATGCCGCTTGGCACCGAGTTCGACTAGTCGGCCCGGGGACTCGCCATCTTGCGCTATGAAATGCTTCCTGCAGTCGGACAAGTAGTGTGCGGCGCTTAAGCCGTCTCCTATCAGAAGCCGCAGCTCGTAGAGCGACTGTTGGTGGGCAGAGATTAAGGTAGAATGAGCGCCCACACGAAAAATGGCTAAGGACTCAAAGCATAAGCATAGCCCAAGCCGGCTTCCAGCCTCTCTTCGCAGCCGACTCTTGAATAGTCGGCTTGCCGCCTTCTATCCAACTTGTTAAAACACTCTAAAAAAGGCCAAGTACTTGCCTTCCCTAAGGTAGCCAAGCAGTTGACCCAGCGATAGTCCGCAGAGCGGTTGTCCATCTGGCAAGGCGGCGACCAAGGGAAGGCGGCAAAGGAAAAAGCCAAAAGAGTGATGAGCAAGGAAAGATAGAATTCGGATAAATATTTACATAACATAGGCCCCTGGCCAAGTTCAAAATACACCCCGCGGGTTGAATTGTGCAAATTAACAAGTTATTTCAAAAGACTATTAAAGCAGATAAAATAAAGGCAAGACGGCAGCCTAAGAAGCGGAAGATAGGTTCGGAGGGTCGGTGGAGACGGCGGTGTCAGGCGCCGGGGTGGCCGGCTGGGCAGTCTCGGCTTGATCGTCTCCGGCGGCAGCCGGCTCGGCCGGACGCGGCTTGTTGCTGGAGGCACGGTCGAGCTGAGGCTGGTCGCCCGCTCCGTCTTCTGGCGCCTCCATCTCACCTCCGTCCTCCGCCTCGTCTTCCTCCTCGGCGCTGGAACCGATCACCTCCGCCGAGTCCTTGTCGTAGTCCGGGTTCATCCCGAACCACTCCGGCGGCACCTCCTCGCCGTTTGCGGCCCGCTCAGGAACGAAGACGCTGGTGTCGGTATAATCGGCAATCGCGGCCGCACGCTCGACAAGGGCGCCTTCCACAGCCACCAGCTCTGCCTGGGCCTCTGACCGAAATGTGGCCAGCCGGTCCAGGTCCAGCCCCGGATATGAAGCCTTGACGAATTCCAAGGCCCGGCGCGCTCCCGCCCGGGCCGAGGAACCCTTCCAGGCCTCAAGACTGCCAACCGCGACCTCCAGCCAGTCAGCAGTCCGACTGGGAGTGCACAGAGCCGGCATGTCTGGCCACAGGGCGGCAATCGCCTGAGCTCCGGCACATTGAAACCAGTGTAGCAGCTGATGGGCCGGCCGCAGACGAGTCTCGATGCTCAGGAGCTGCTCGTCGATGGTCAGGGGGGCGTTGGCGGCGATCTCCGCGCCATTTGCCCTCCGCGCCTCGCGATCAGCCTCGATGGCTCGAGTGACTGCCTGCGAGTGGCCAGGGAAGAAGTCTGCCAAAACAAAGAAGAAGCAAGACAAAAGAGTCAGGAGTCGGCCTGACTTACAGTCGGCGGCTCAAAGAAAGAAAGCAAAGAAACTCACCATCGACGATGTCCTCGATCTCCTGGAAGCCGAAGGTCAGCATCGCCTCCTTGTCGGTCCAGGAGGAGCGCTCGCTTTCGAACTTGGCCAAGAGAGCGGTCTCTCTCTTCTCCGCCCCGTCCTGCGCCTTCTTGAGCAGCTCCTTCTGCTCTGCCAGCTGCGCAGCCAGCAGGTCGTGCTCTGTGGCGAGTTTGTTGCACTCCTCCCCCTTGGCGCGCAAGGCAGTGTTGGCTTCGCCTAGCTGTTCCTGAAGAGTGGCATTGGCCTCTGAATAACAAAAGGAAAAAGGCGTTAAGTCGTCAACAAAGAAGGTCGCCGGGAAGATCCGGCCCGACTGCTCAACAGTCGGCCCGAATCTCGGGGACTACAGCCCGCGGGTGCGCCAGCGCGCCCCCACGAAAAAGAAGAAGGACTTACTCCGGCTCTTCGACAAGTCGGCAGTCCGCTTCCCCAGCTGCTCAACATTGCGGTTGAAGGCAGTGACGCGGAGGTTGCGATATTCCTGTAACAAGTATTTTAGACAAAGACAAATATGAGGAACTTGCCAGATGGAGTTCCGGGCCGCCTGCTCAGCAGCCAGCCCGAAACTCGGGGACTACACCCAGTGGGTGCGCTAGCGCGCCCCCACAGAGAAGAACGAGAAAAAACAAAGTCAAAGAGAAAAAGCATACCCGGATAGCTGCCCGCGACGCCAGATGCGCCTTGGTGCAGCCATGGATGGCGTCGCCCTCAGCTCACAGCTTCGCCTGGACGTCCAGGAGCGCCTGGTTCAGCGAACCGTTGCCGGCTCCTCGCACCCACCCAACAGGCGCGGCGCTTGTCGCCTCGGCGTCTGGGATGGCCGAGCTGGCGGCGCCGGCCTCCAAGGGGCGTGGCGCCGAAATTGCCTTCTCAAGGCGGCGGCGCGCTGGCGAGGCGACTTGAAGGAGCAGCTTTGCCACGGCCTCGTCTTCAGTCGGCGGCACCGGCGGGCCCGCCGGCTGCTTACCATGCGCGCTCCCAGCCGGCGGCGGAGGCGGCGGTGGCGGCGCGGCCGTGCCCGACGCGGAGGCCTCGCCGCCGTCCTTCTCCATGATGGAGTTCTCCCCGCCGGCTTCTCCAGTCCGCCCCGTGAACTCCGGGGGCGGCGGTGCGGAGTTCAGCGGGATGACGAGCAACGCCGATTGACGGTGCGCGGTCTCCTCAGCCTGCTGTCTTGCCGCGACAGCGGCTTCGGCCTCCTCCAGCTTCTTCTGGGCGGAGGCCGCCGCCTTCTCGGCCTCCGCCTTCTCTAGACGGTCGGCCTCCTCCTCGTCGCACTTCTCCTGCGCGTTTTGCTTCGTCGCCTCCCGAAGGTCGGCGGCGGGGTCAATCCGCCGAGTATTGGCGGACGTCTCGGCCGACCCCATGACGGAGGGGACGGCGACCCTCTCAAGGGAAAGGGGGGCCCTGAAGCGGGGAAGGTATGTAAGAAATTATGACGAGATTCGACAGAAGAAAACAAGTCGAAGACAAAGCACTTATGCAGAGACGAGTGGCAGCCTTTTTACTTCCTTGCGGAAGCGATTGGCCTTCGCGACCGCCTCTTCCTGCTTGGTCGCGGCGGCCGCCCCCTTGAACTTCTTCGGCCGGCCGCCGACCGAACTCGGCCCGGCCTGGCGCTTCTTCACGCCGACTTGACCGGCCAAGCCGGCGGAGGAACTCGCGCCTGGCTGACCGATCTTCAATTGGTGGCGCGGGGCGACTTCCCCTTCGGCGTCGTCATCAGGCCAGTCGGCGAAGGTGGCCGAGGGCCTGAAGCCGCCTTCCACTCCTCCTCCTCCGCCTTCGGCGTCGGCCTCCATCGCCGCCGCCCCCAAGTCGGGGTCGTCGACGTCGCTCTCCGCTCGGTCGGGGACGAACTCATGGGGCGGTTCTGAGGCGCCGGCTGCAGGCTGGATGACGGGGTTCTGACTCGAAGAATCCAAGAGGTCAGAAGTCGGATTCGGCTGCAAAGGAAAAATAGAAGAACAAAAGATACAACTTACCACTGGCGGGGGGTTGGCGCGCGAGTACGGCTCTTTGCCGAATTGCCAGTCCGCCGCGAGCTCGCAGTTTGCGATGTGGTTCGCCGTGTTCGCCACCTCCGCATGGGGCATGTCCCTGGTGCACATCCGACTCGGGTCCCGGTGGTCGCTCATCTGACTGATCAGATGAGGCCGGCCTTGGAGTGGGAGGACTCGGCGTGCCACGAAGGCGGCCAGCAAGTCGGCCCCAACCAAGCCCTCCGACTGCGTCAGCACTCGGAGTGGCGCGACGGCAGCGGCACCTGCGGGAGTCAGCGTCTTGACCCGGTGGGACCAGCTGGGAAGCCTTCCAGCCGGTGCGCCGGCTTCGTAGGGCGGCAGATTGACCTAGTCGCCTTCTGGGGCGACGTTCTTCACGTAAAAGTACGACCGCTGCCACATCTTCACCGACTTAATCAGCGGGATGGAGGGGAAAGGATTGTCAGCGGTCGACCTTCGCATCGCGATGAAGGCGTCGCATAGAGCCGGCACGCCAGCGACGTGCGTGCCGAGCTTGGATTGGAAGAATTCTCCCCACAGCTCGATGGTGGGGAGAACGCCGAGGAAGCCCTCGCACAGAGTGGGGAAGGCGGCCAGCAGCACCACCGTGTTTGGAGTAAGGTGGTGCAGCTAGAGCCCGTTGAACTCCAAGAAGGAGCGGAAGAAACCGCTCGCCGGCAGCCCCAGGCCGCGCATGAGGTGCGAGCGGAATATGACCCGCTCACCCCCTCCGGCGCCGGCCTTATCTCCCTCGCCGGCGCGGCACGGGCTCGCACCAGGTTTGCGCCGGGGAGCCGACGCATCTTGCGGAGGAGCTCGATGAGGTCGTCATCCACCTCGGAGCCGTCCCACAAGCCGGAGCGCACGGCAGGAGCCGCGGCGGTGGAGGAAGAACTCATCACTGTGGGTGCGGCGCGGTTTGGTGCGACAACGGCAAGAAGAAGAAGAGGCAAGAGGAAGAGGGGGAGCTGGGAAGAATGGGCGGGCGTGCTTCGCCGTCCCGCTCCCCCCGCCTACTTATAGGCCCATAGGCTGAGAAGCCGATGGGGCGGGCATGGGATTAACTGCGCACAGGACCCCACGCCCCCCATGATTTACCCCACGAAGTTACTGCGCACAGTAACGACGTGGGAAACCCAACCGTCCGCACGGCCGCAACGGATCTGTTCGCATGCCGAGGCGCAGTAGTGGCGGGCCCCGCCTGACGGCCTGTCCCGTCGCGCGCATGGGTGGGCAGACTGCCCCTGCCGCGTGGCGGGTCCGCAGCAAGCAACCGCGGGGAAGCGTATCAGGCACGCCGCCTTGTTCCCGCCGCGCCTTTCAAACTCCTTAGGGGGCAAGACGGCCCTCCACGAGTCCGACTCCAGATAGTCGGCCAGAGGGAAGACGGCAAGCAAGGCCCAAATTCCACCACCAGAAGAATGAAACTGTTGAGGCCCCACGACGTGTCACCCTCGGAGCCTCACCAGCTTCGGGGACTACTGTCGGAGTAATGGGCCACGGGTAGGCTAACCCGAGTCCCAGAACCTTTCAAGACATCAGGGCAGGCTGCGCCCCTCGAGTCCCAGAGGCGACTCCAAGACAAGCCGAGTACCAGAGGCGACTCCAAGACAAGCCGAGTCCCAGAGGCGACTCCAAGACAAGCCGAGTCCCAGAAGCGACTCCAAGATAAGCAGACTCCTGGCCGACGACTTCCGAAGAAGCCGGATAGAGGGAGTCGGCCCGCAACTCCAACCACACCGTTTATTGAGGGTAGGCATGGCCACAGTACGCCGTACCGACGGAGATCTCCATCCGGCGCGGCACTGTTGCCATGCCAGCCCTGACGTCAGCCCCTGGGGGCGGAGCCCTGTGCCCACGACGGCCTGTCTGTATGACCCAGAGACGGCAGGTCCCATTGGCCAGCGGGAGTACAGAAGGCGGCGAGAGCACCAGAAGACGGACCCGTTGGGAGTCGGCCCCCCGGAGTCGGCTGGCCCCTCCCATGGGCCCCACGCGCCATTAACCAGACACGACGGGGAATGGCAATAGTGATCGCCCGTCAGGCGGCGGCACTGTTGCCATGACCCCATGACCGAGCCGGCGTCATTAGAAGCACGGCTACAGTAATCCGCAGCCGGCAAGACCCGCCCGCGGTGGACAAGGGCTGTCAGCCCTGTACCAGGCAAGTCTGCGGGATCCACCAGTCGGCGGGCCCCAGTAGCCGGCGGAGAAGACGGCGGCCTGAGAGACAGACGGCTGGGACCCGCACCCAGCCGGTTTTACCATTGTACCCTTGGGGGTAGGCCTATATAAACCCCCCAGGGCACCCATGCAAAGGGTTCGAATCCACTAGCACGAGACCAGATCATATAGGAAAGAGAGAGCTGGCCCTGCTTTCTCCTACCTCCAGAAATAGCTCAAGGAGCAACCTTGTACTCACTTTGCCTTAGTGACCATGCGGAGACCCCGCAGAGCAGCAGTAGGGGTGTTATCTCCACGGAGAGCCCTGAAGCTGGGTAAGATCCGCCGGCGTGCATGTCTTCGCCTCATTCTGTTTCCAGGCACCGGCGACGTTCTACTTGCCCCCACCATGATAAGCCACCCGTTAGCATATGTCGCACCCAACCCCGACACTACTATAACATAACATATTATAACATGTGATATGCTCGAGTTACTATTAGTAACAAAAAATACACAATTGCGTAAAATGTTACTACTATTGCATGATCTAGTTGACGGAATGAAATAGAGGGAATTAACCTGGTCAGTCGTTGCAAAAATATAATTTATTAGAGAAAGTAAAAATGGCTAGCTGACAAATATTCTAAATGCTGCAAATGAGAAACATCCTTACCTTCTCGGGAATTCCATGTTTGGTTGATAGTAGACATTCTGCCACACATCATCAGAAAATCTAGTGGGCTTGAATCAACAATTTACAAATACTAATGTATAGAGTAAGACATCAATTACTAAATTCTTGAGAACATAAAATGGGAGTACACTCATGTCAGGTTGATGCCCCTGTCCAAGTGCCAGCCTTGTGTACCATGGACAGGGAACAAAAATTTAAATTACAAATTAGCAAGTCATCAGAGAGCACACACCTGTTGTGGCGTCAGCAGGCATACCATTGATGCCATGCTTGAGGCAGAAGGCAACAACCGTATGTGTGGCCAACGGATGCAATGTTAGCTCTCACACAAATACCGTGGCAAGAATTCAACTCTGAATTTGTAGTCAAGGAAAGAAATACCAGTATGGATAATGGAACACACATACGATTGAACAATTCAGATCACAAGGGGATAAAATGCATGCCACTAAGTAATGAAACAACCAACAGTAAGTAGTCAAGCAATATTTAAAATGAATAGTTAAATTAGGTAGCTAACCAGAAAAGTATGGTTAATTACGTAACAAACCATACATCTAGCTTGGTGGAGGTATGGCCATCCATCTATCGCATCTTTCTTCTGAAACCTAGCAAGGACTCTGGTTAGTAGCTCAAAGATCCCAATGACTTTTGAGAGTTTTGAACCTGTATATAACATACAACTGCTGAAATGAAACTACATGATAATTCAAATAGGCATACCTTTGAATTATATAGATAGCCACATTGGTAGTTGGTAATGATCTAACACTAAAAAATATTATAATCTTCTGCAGGCCACATGATGAAAAAGAGATGTTTACTTATTAAATTTGCATGTCATGAAAAAAAACATTCAGATAAATAAAGTTCATGTGAAAAGATACCACATATTAAGCAGGCCAACATTGTTGAAAAGATTTCTGACAACGGCCCAACGTATTATATTATGATGCAATCTCCAACAACAATGGCAATCTTAAATAGAGGAAGTGTATGTATACAATTGCTATATACAAAGAAGGTGCCCCTTCAAAAAAATTGCGATATACAAAGAAGGTGCCCCCAAACACGTAGGTACATATTGTGCATCACATGCCTTTTATACACATGGTGCATACATACCTTTTAGCAAACACATGACACGTGATTACATAAGATTACACATCCATGTCAAGCAACCCCGTAATGTACGACTCTGCATGCAGGTTGAATTCGATCCAAGGATAACATGAACAACAGGTTGTGAATCACGGAGAAATATAAAAATAAAACAGAGATAATATCGCTAGGGGAGAGATCATGGTGGGACAGCACTGACCTGCGGAGCCAAAGGCGGTAGGAATAGGCAATCTAGATCGAAGAACGTTGAACTGCCGAGGTAGCAACCACAAGAATAGGCGATCTAGATGGGATGATGCTGATTCGAAGAGGCAGTAGCGCCAGGAATAGGTGATCTGGAGAAATCTGATACGAGGGTTGCTAATGCTCGGCAAAATTTATGGTGTTTCTAGTCACCGAACAGTTTAGGAGTATTTAAGGGGGATGAATGGTGTGGTGTGTGAGGCCGTTTCATGTACATTTGTGGACGGGGTGTGACTGTCATGGAGGTGGAAATGATAGTGGCAGCAATAAAAGCAAGAGAGATGAACGACGGCACTGGACTTAATAATGCAATTCATGTCCAGTGGTGGAAAGGCTAGCAATAGAGGCTGGCATTGGACCATCGCCAGTGGTGGCGGAAGCCTTAGCGACGACGGCTGGCCGACGGGAGCATCGTTCGTGTTGGATGGCTGAGAGAGCGTTGGGCGTGCTGGCGGCTGGCCAGGGAACGATGGGCCATCACATATCCATGCCGGCAGGGCGGAGGCTGGTTGCGGGTGGGTGGGTCATGGTCCACTCGCACTGGAACGACTTATGGCGGTAGCGGTTGGCCGGGACAGAGAAGCGCAATGGAGAAGACTCTGAGATCTGAGCGATGGACACAGGTTATTTTTGTTTTTTCATGGCTTCGAACTTGTTTTACCATGGGGTTGAACCATCATGTATGTACAACCCACTCAAACGGGAGAAGTGGCTCCAGCGGCTAGAAATCGAGTCGAAGGCGAAGCGGCGAGAAACTCTAACGCGCACAATGGTGGGAGCTAGCCATGCAGGCTGGTCTTTTTCCAAGGAGATGACATGGACGTAGGAGGAATCAGACGATTGGCTGTTCTTTACAAAATTAGTGCTGACGTGGAATAAATCTGATGTGGACAGTGTGCATGTTAAGCGAATTGGTTGTAGTGGGGATCAACTTCTTAAGAATGTAAGATGCCTTTTGCTTAGTTTACACATCATAAGCTGTGAATATGCAATTGCTGTGAATATGCAATGGCACTAATGACGAGAGACCTTTAACTTGGTAGTGTGATGTTGTTTGCATCTTGCATATGATTTATTTCTTGTACTGCTTCACATTTGTTTAAACGCCAGTTATGACGAGACACTGTTAACTTGGCAGAGCGATATTTGTAGCATCTTTCATATGGTGTCTCCCTTCCATTGCATTGCTTCTAATTTATTTAAATGCCTTCAACTTAGTTTACACATCATAGTTCTGATTATCTCATGCCGGCCTATTTTTCGTACATATTACATCCTCCTATCATGTGATTGTCTAACATCAAAATTCAGTGCGTCTGTATCACGCATCAATTTGTTCGGAAGAACTAAATTTTTATTACTTTTTCTTGTCAGCTTGACTTAACATGGCGAGAAAGAGGAAGAAACACAGAATGACAGGGGATGGTGTTAGTACTAAGGACACACGGAAATGGAAGCGGAAGAATTATGCAGATTCTGCTGGTACCGATGGTGCAATAGAAGGTCAAAGTCCATTGGAAAATTGTACAGACATGGTATCCCCTGCTAAATGAGCTGCAAAACAAGCCAAACAGAAACTAATAGCTGCCACCAAATAAGCAGAGACAACCCTAGTTGTTACAACACCTTCCACAATACCACCAGCTGCACGAATTACTCGTTTGTCAACTCATCTAGCAACATGTTCCCAACCTCCCTTGCCACCTGACACTACTTCCAAAGCACTCTTGACACAAGACGAGTTGGCAAGATCAGATGAACCTTGTGAGCTTCAACAGTAAGAAGGTAGTTGCTGGAGTCAAGTTACAGTTGCATGCTTCTTTATATGTAGTCTCATAGTTTGATGTACACTAACACTTCCTATGTTTGTTGTTGGACTAGCACCTAGGCGCAAGAGGAAACAAACATCAGGGATAATGCTCGATAGGTTAACTAAATCTAGAGGAGGAAGAATGGAGATCCGTTTTGAGGCAGGTTTAAAAAGGCCACGTGATGCTTCAGAGTCAGCCAAGTTAGTATCAGAGACAGCGGTTGACGTTAGGTGCCATGCATGTATCCTCCCAACATGGATTCAATACAGGAATGACAAAGAGTAAACCCAGTTCAACACCTTCCTTGGCCATTTATTTGTAAGTATGGTTATGTATGGAAACTAGTAATATCGTTTTGCTCTGCCCCATACTTTCTAGGTTGCTGATAATGAGACTCCCATAATTTTTAATGGATGAGGTTCAAGTTGGATAGCCAAGATGATGCAACCAGACAAGCTTGCACCCATGTTTTCAAGTCTGCTCTGCGACAGTATTGGTATAACTTGAGGAAAACTCACTTTGAAGGCAAGGCTAACAGTGAACTTGCCCAAACATCTCCAGTGGAAAATATATCGGATGAAGACTGGAGAGGCCTCGTTAAACACTGGTCTGATCCAAAGTATCAAGTACATTATATGTATGTGATCAGATCACATGTTGAATTCCTATTTACGCATGTGCCTCACAAATCTATCTTCTTGGAGGTGAACTATTCAAAGAACAAGGCCAACCGTACGGAAGTAAAATTCCAACAAACGAGACGGTCTCGTAGCTATATTGCACACTGCGAGGCTCTTGTAATTAGCTGTTGTTTCACTCTTTTCAATGTGTCATATTATCAGATCTATATTGACTTGTCCCAAGTGCAGGGGAAAGCCCGCAAGGATCAAAAAAGTACCTGAACCAAATGTTGTGGAAATCTTCAAGGACTGTCACACCAGCAAGACGAAGGGCATGACTACACCAGTCAAAGCCACCGTTGTAAGTCCTTAATCCTCATGCCTTTTAACTACTACTTACTCTGACTCGTGCATTGAACTGCATGGTTTGTAGCCAATGTCTATTACTCTTTTCAATTTTATACACAATTGTCTTAGCGTGTCATTGCACCTTACAAGGTTTAAAAGACAGGAGTGATGTTCCTTTGATCTTGATTTGTAATCTAGTTCCATGCTGGACTTGCCCACACAACGTTACAATTGCATGTTTGTCTGTTCTCAGTTGTTTTGTGATATGAATGATGTCATACTATGCTTACTGTATTATAAATATTGTCTCTTTATCCTTAGCTGTCAATACAATGTGAAGAAATAGATAATACATTGGCCATGGTACATGGTCATATGTTTGGAACCTGGTTTTATTATGTACTTTGCAGTAAAATACAACTAATATTTTACACGGGTTCACCAGAATAAGTTTTGTATATACGCCAAAGCTATTTTGTTTGGTTTTGCTGCCTCCTTAATATCTTCTATTCAAGTAGTACTAATGTAAAAGATCAACATTTTAGCAAGCTATGGAAAAAATGGTGGAACCACCACCTTCTGAAGGTGACGAGGCAACTATAACTGCAATGTCACCTCTTGCTGCAGTGGGTAAGTACCTATCCACTAACAGTGCCAAAAGTGAAGGAAATATGCCCTAGAGGCAATAATAAAGTTATTATTTATTTCCTTATATCATGATAAATGTTTATTATTCATGCTAGAATTGTATTAACTGGAAACATAATACATGTGTGAATACATAGACAAACATAGTGTCACTAGTATGCCTCTACTTGACTAGCTCGTTTATCAAAGATGGTTATGTTTCTTAGCCATGGAAAAAAGAGTTGTCATTTGATTAACGGGATCACATCATTAGGAGAATGATGTGATTGACTTGACCCATTCCGTTAGCTTAGCACTTGATTGTTTAGTATGTTGCTATTGCTTTCTTCATCACTTATACATGTTCCTATGACTATGAGATTATGCAATTCCCGTTTACCGGAGGAACACTTTGTGTGCTACCAAACGTCACAACGTAACTGGGTGATTATAAAGGAGCTCTACAGGTGTCTCCGAAGGTACATGTTGGGTTGGCGTATTTCGAGATTAGGATTTGTCACTCCGATTGTCGGAGAGGTATCTCTGGGCCCTCTCGGTAATGCACATCACTATAAGCCTTGCAAGCAATGTAACTAATGAGTTAGTTACGGAATGATGCATTACGTAACGAGTAAAGAGACTTGCCGGTAACGAGATTGAACTAGGTATTGGATACCGACGATCGAATCTCGGGCAAGTAACATACCGATGACAAAGGGAACAACGTATATTGTTATGTGGTTTGACCGATAAAGATCTTCATAGAATATGTAGGAGCCAATATGAGCATCCAGGTTCCGCTATTGGTTATTGACCGAGAATAGTTCTAGGTCATGTCTACATAGTTCTCGAACCCGTAGGGTCCGCACGCTTAACGTTACGTTGACAGTTATATTATGAGTTTATGAGTTTTGATGTACCGAAGAAGTTCGGAGTCCTGGATGAGATCGGGGACATGACGAGGAGTCTCGAAATGGTCGAGACGTAAAGATCGATATATTAGACGACTATATTCGGAGTTCGGAAAGGTTCCAAGTGATTCGGGTATTTTTCGGAGTACCGGAGAGTTACGGGAATTCGCCGGGGAGTATATGAGCCTTATTGGGCCGTACGGGAATAGAGGAGAGAGGCCAAAAGGAAGGAGGCCTGCGCCCCCCCTCTGGTCCGAATTGGACAAGGGGCGCAGCCCCCTTTTCCTGTTGGGGAACGTAGTAATTTCAAAAAATTTCCTACGCACACGCAAGATCATGGTGATGCATAGCAACGAGAGGGGAGAGTGTTGTCCACGTATCCTCGTAGACCGTAAGCGGAAGCGTTAACACAACGCGGTTGATGTAGTCGTACGTCTTCATGATCCGACCGATCCAAGCACCGAACGTACGGCACCTCCGAGTTCAGCACACGTTCAGCTCGATGACGATCCCCTGGCTCCGATCCAGCAAAGCTTCGGGGATGAGTTCCGTCAGCACGACGGCGTGGTGACGATGATGATGTTCTACCGGCGCAGGGCTTCGCCTAAACTCCGCGACGATATGACCGAGGTGGAATATGGTGGAGGGGGGCACCGCACACGGCTAAGGAACGATCCGTAGATCAACTTGTGTGTCTATGGGGTGCCCCCCGCCCCCGTATATAAAGGAGCAAGGGGGAGGCCGGCCGGCCCAAGGGGGGCGCGCCAGGAGGAGAAGTCCTCCTCCTAGTAGGAGTAGGACTCCCCCTTTCCTACTCCTACTAGGAGGGGGAAGAAAGGGGGAGAGGGGAAGGAAAGAGGGGGGCGCCGCCCCCCTCCTAGTCCAATTCGGACCAGAGGGAGAGGGGGCGCGCGGCCCACCCTGGCCTCCCTCTCTCTTCCCACCAAGGTCCATGTGGCCCATTAACTCTCCCGGGGGGGGGGGGTTCCGGTAACCCTCCGGCACTCCGGTTTTCTCCGAAAACGCCCGGAACACTTCCGGTGTCCGAATATAGTCGTCCAATATATCAATCTTTATGTCTCGACCATTTCAAGACTCCTCGTCATGTCCGTGATCACATCCGGGACTCCGAACAAACTTCGGTACATCAAAACTTGTAAACTCATAATAAAACTATCATCGTAACGTTAAGCGTGCGAACCCTATGGGTTCGAGAACTATGTAGACTTGACCTAGAACTATTCTCGGTCCATAACCAATAGCGGAACCTGGATGCCCATATTGGTTCCTACGTATTCTACGAAGATCTTTATCGGTCAAACCGCATAACAACATACGTTGTTCCCTTTGTCATCGGTATGTTACTTGCCCGAGATTCGATCGTCGGTATCCAATACCTAGTTCAATCTCGTTACGGGCAAGTCTCTTTACTCGTTACGTAATGCATCATCTCGTAACCAACTCATTGGTCACATTGCTTGCAAGGCTTATAGTGATGTGCATTACCGAGAGGGCCCAGAGATACCTCTCCGACAATCGGAGTGACAAAACCTAATCTCGAAATACGCCAACTCAACATGTACCTTCGGAGACACCTGTAGTACTCCTTTATAATCACCAAGTTACGTTGTGACGTTTGGTAGTACCCAAAGTGTTCCTCCGTTAAACAGGAGTTGCATAATCTCATAGTTTCAGGAACATGTATAAGTCATGAAGAAAGCAATAGCAATATACTAAACGATCAAGTGCTAGGCTAACGGAATGGGTCATGTCAATCACATCATTCTCCTAATGATGTGATCCCATTAATCAAATGACAACACATGTCTATGGTTAGGAAACCTAACCTTCTTTGATTAATGAGCTAGTCAAGTAGAGGCATACTAGTGACTATTTGTTTGTCTATGTATTCACACATGTATCATGTTTCCGGTTAATACAATTCTAGCATGAATAATAAACATTTATCATGATATGAGGAAATAAATAATAACTTTATTATTGCCTCTAGGGCATATTTCCTTCATTTCCTTCTTCCTCGCCCCCTCTTTCCCCTTCTCCTACTCCAACAAGGAAGGAGGGAGTCCTACTCCCGGTGGGAGTAGGACTCCCCTTGGCGCGCCCCCTCCTAGGGCCGGCCTCCTTCCCCCCTTTTGCTCCTTTATATACGGGGGCAGGGGGCACCCCACAACACACAAGTTGATCTACGTGATCGTTCCTTAGCCGTGTGCGGTGCCCCCCCCCCCCCCTCCATCATATTCCACCTCGGTCATATCATCGCGGAGTTTAGGCGAAGCCCTACGCCGGTAGAACATCATCATCGTCACTACGCCGTCATGCTGACGGAACTCATCCCCGACACTTTGCTGGATCGGAGTCCGGGGATCGTCATCGAGCTGAACATGTGCTGAACTCGGAGGTGCCGTATGTTCGGAAATTGGATTGGTCGGATCGTGAAGACGTACGACTACATCAACCGCGTTGTCATAACGCTTCCGCTTACGGTCTACAAGGGTACGTGGACAATACTCTCCCCTCTCGTTGCTATGCATCACCATGATCTTGCGTGTGCGTAGGAAATTTTTTGAAATTACTACGTTCCCCAACAAAAAGCACGTTCCTGCATAATACTCGGTTGGTTGTTAAGGAAATCTCGTCCAAACTGCCTCATGATCAAGATATGCAAGCTCAAAACAATGTTATATCTGCGCTCCAGACACAAGTACATTCCCTAACAAAGACCCTTTGTGAAACAAGGTCAACCCTTGTTTGATGTCGTTAAGATATGCATGGCTTTGAAACCAGGCTATCAAACATTTGCTATGTTGTTCAGGAGCCTAGGAGAGATGAAGGCGAAGGTTATGGTGCTCCATCGGATAGTACATCATGAATACGTATCATTCAAGTCAAATGAACTGAGCATCTGAACTTCTGGTGGTGCATTTATCTGCCAAACTGTTAGCTTTTATGCCAACCTTCCTTTTGTTTTATGGTTGTAATTTGTTTTGTTGCGATCCGAAATTTGTTCTTAACGTGCAGCCACCGGTTGAAAAAAATAGCAAGACATTTTTTAGGGTGGTCCCTATATTTGCACTGGTGGCGAACTTTGATGCCCAGTGGATGTAATATTGTGCAATCGCCTTAAAAGCCTAGCGTTAGTTTCGGGCTTATTTATTTCCTAGTCTTCTTTTTCCCTGGTTTGCTAGTGGTCGCATCAACCATGGGCCATATACGGACTGTGGTAACCTTGAGCCTGCTACAGGCCATAGGATCCATGGGCCTCCTACGGGCCGTCGGATAAATGGGCCTCCAACGGGCCGTAGAATCGGTGCGCCTCAGGCCATCGGATAAATGGGTCCACATGGGCCGTAAACGGGTGTAATTGGTATTGGGCCAGCACGGTAACAGGCCGTTAACAGGCCGGAAGATAGCAAAGGCTTAATTCTGTCACAAGTATAACGGGTCGTTAATGGGCCAGAATATAGGATGGGTTGGAAACGGCACAACAGCTAAACAGGACACAAACGGGCCGATTTTAACGACGGCCGAATTTGTCCCATTAGGGGAACATACCATTAACGGGTCGGAAGTAATCGAGGGCCGGAAAGGAGCCCAAGAACGTATGGGCCGTCAGTAGGCCGAAAGCTAACACGGGTTGGAAACGGCCCATGTGAATCATGCGCCGTTAATGGGTACAAAGAAATTTATTGTTCATTATGGGCCAGAGTCACCGTGGGCCACTAAAGGGCATAAGGATACGAAAAGCCTCATATAGGCCAAAAGACGTCGTGGGCCATACATGGGCCAAAAGTGAAACGGGTTGGTGTTATATTTGACGGCCCACATGACGCTGTTGGGCCGATTTCAGGAAGGCCCTGACGGGTCGTGAGTTACCGAGTCGTAAAATGGGCTATATGCGAACAAACCGTTAACATGCTTTTCATGGGCCGGCCCACTAACTTTTACCAAGTCAAACGGGCCGGCCTTTGTAAGCTAAATGGGCCAGTGTTGGACCGTCGCACGTGTGGACATATCATAGGCGCCTATCTGACCCAATGACGAGCTGACACGTGTTTCCTTCGGCCAATGAGAATTTTACACATGGAAAATCCCCATTGGTCCAGGCTGTTAACGGGTTATCAGATCAAAAACCGTACCCGATAGCTTAAAGGTGACCCGTTATGGTGGATGCCACGTGTCGGTTACCCTTGATGAAAGCACTTCCATGACGCGTCATTTATCATCATGGAAGTGAACACTTCCGTGATGATAATTCTGGTATTGTCATGGAACACTTCTACGACAGCACATGTATGACTATCTTGATTTGTCACAGTAGGTCGCGTTTTCTGTCATGCATGTACATACATGACGATTTTATGACAGAATCAAGATAGTCATACATGTGATGTCGTAGAAGTGCTGCATGACATTACCAAAATTATCATCACGGAAGTGTCCACTTCCATGACGATAAATCGCGTGTCACAGAAGTGCTTTCGTCAAGGGTGACCTACACGTGGCATCCACCGTAATGGAACGCCGTTAAGCTATCGGGTCGGGTTTTGGATCCGATAACCTGTTAACAGCCCCGGCCAATGGGGATTTTCCACGTGTAAAATCATCATTGGCTGGAGGAAACACGTGTCGGCTCATCGTTGGGACAGATGCCGTCCACTCATTGGACAGAAGGCGCCTATGATACGTCAACACGTGGCACGGCCCAACAGAGGCCCATTCCTGTGAAAAGGCCGGCCCGTTTGACTTGGTCAAAAGGTGGCGGGCTGGCCCATGGAAAACCTGTTAACGACATGTTCGCATATAGCCCATTTACAGCCCGCTAACCCAAGGCCCGTTACGCCCTATCCTAATTAGGCCTAGTAGCGTCATCTGGGCCATCCAATATGATTCCAGGCCGTTTTCACTTCTGGCCCATGTATGGCCCATGACGTCTTTCGGCCCATATGAGGCCCTATGTAACTCTTGGCCTATTAACGGCCCGTGGTGAAACTGACCCGTAATGAATAGTGTATCACTTTACACCCATTAACGGCCCGTGGTGAAACTAGCCCGTAATGAACAGTGTATCACTTTATACCCATTAATGCCCTGTTATTCCATTGGGCCGTTTCCAGCCCATGTTATCTTTCGGCCTTCTCAGAGCCCATTTATTCTTGGGCTCATTTCCAGCATTCGTTTACTTACGGCCCGTTACTGTCATCTTCTGCTTGTGGGCCAAATTCAGCCCGTGGTTACAGTCGGCCCGTTTGTGGTCCGTTAATACGTTGGGCTGTTTTCATAGCGTCATCAAATATGGCCTATTAACGATGGCCCATTATGGCCGGCCCATGAACGAACGATTCCAACTCTAGCCCGCTTACGGCCATAATGTGGCCTGTTATTGGCCCATGTTTGGCCAATCGATCATACGGCCCGTATAAGGCCCATTGATGATACGGCCCGTAGAAGGCCCATTGTTTCTACGGCCCGTAGAAGGCCCATTATTTCTACGGCCCATAGAAGGCCCACTGTTTCTATGGCCCATAGAAGGCCCACTGTTTCTACGGCCCGTAGGAGGCCCAGTGTCACTATAGTAAATATTAGCCCATGGTTATTGTGGCCTAGTTTTAAAAAATAGGTTATCGCAGCCACTAGCCAACCGCGGAAAAATAACTACACTGACTACAAGCAAACAAATAAACAAGAAAACAAGGAAATAAATAAGCAAGCAACTTATGCTAGGCTATCACGGCTGAGGGAGTCCTGGACTAGGGGGTGTCCGGACAGCCGGACTATCATCGTCCGCCGGACTCCAAGACTACGAAGATACAAGATTGAAGACTCTGTCCCGTGTCCGGATCGGACTTTCCTTGGCGTGGAAGGCAAGCTTGGCGATACGGATATGTAGATCTCCTACCATTGTAACCGACTCTGTGTAACCCTAGCCTTCTCCGGTGTCTATATAAACCGGAGGGCTTTAGTCCGTAGGACACAACATACATTACAACAATCATACCATAGGCTAGCTTTAGGGTTTAGCCTCCTTGATCTCGTGGTAGATCTACTCTTGTACTACCCATATCATCAATATTAATCAAGCAGGACGTAGGGTTTTACCTCCATCAAGAGGGCCCGAACCTCGGTAAAACATCGTGTCCCTTGTCTCCTGTTACCATCCGCCTAGACGCACAGTTCGGGACCCCCTACCCGAGATCCGCCGGTTTTGACACCGACATTGGTGCTTTCATTGAGAGTTCGTCTGTGTCGTCACCGATAGGCTCGATGGCATCTTCAATCAACAACGCTGTCCAGGGTGAGACTTTCCTCCCCGGACAGATCTTCGTATTCGGCGGCTTCGCACTGCGGGCTAATTCACTTGGCCATCTGGAGCAGATCGAAAGCTACGCCCCTGGCCGTCAGGTCAGATTCGAAAGCCTAAACTTCACGGCCGACATCCGCGGGGACTTGATCTTCGACGGGATCGAGCCACAGCCAAGCGCGCCGCACTGTTACGATGGGCATGATCTAGCTCTGCCGCCGAACAGTGCCTTGGTGGCCGCACAAGAATCCGCTCCGGCCCTTAGTCCGGAGCCGATCGCCCAGATCGAGGACCGGTGGTTGGACACCGCCTCGGGGGCTGCAACTTCTACGGCGATGGAGCCGAACACTAACCTTGTCCCTCGCGAAGCTCGTGACTCCGAGGTGCCGGACTCCTTGCCGGACTCTGGACCTCCCACGCCCCTGCCAATCGAATCTGATTGGGCGCCGGTTATGGAATTCACCGTCGTGGACATCTTCCAACACTCGCCCTTTGGCGACATCCTAAATTCGCTAAAGCATCTCTCGCTATCCGGAGAGTCCTGGCCGGATTATGGCCAGGATGGTTGGGATACGGACGACGAAGAAATTCAGAGCCCACCCACCACCCACTTTGTAGCCACTATCGACGATCTAACCGACATGCTAGACTACGACTCCGAAGACATCGACGCTATGGACGACGATGCCGGAGACGAACAGGAACCAGCGCCTACAGGGCACTGGAAGACCACCTCGTCATACGACATATACATGGTGGACACCCCAAAAGACGGGGACGGCGAAGAAGCAGCGGAGGCAGATTCCTTAAAGAAACAGCCCAAGCGCTGGCGTCAGCGGCGCCACTCTAAATCCCGCCACAGCAAGAATGGAGATTCCGGCACAGGAGATAATAATACCCCAGAGAGTGCCAAAGACAATCCCCTCCAGCAAGACTCAGCGCAGGAGGATGCAGAAGCAAGCCCTCACGAGAGGGCGGCAGACGAAGAGGTCGAGGAATATAACTATATACCTCCCTCCGACGACGAATTCGTCATGCCCGAGGATCCCGTCGAACAAGAGCGTTTGAAACGCAGGCTTATCGCCACGGCAAATAGCCTAAATAAAAAGCAGCAGCAGCTTCAAGCTGATCAGGACATGCTGGCCGATCGATGGACCGAGGTCCTCGCGGCCGAAGAGTATAAACTCGAACGCCCCTCCAAAAGCTACCCAAGACGCAAGTTGCTCCCCCGATTAGAGGAGGAAGCATACATACCTTCATCACCAGCGCACGATACGGCCGACCGACCACCCCGTGGTCGCGACAGAGAGGCATCCAGGCCCTCCACCAAGACCATACCCCGGCATCGCTCCAAAAGTACGAAGCCAAGAGGGAACGCGCCGGACTTGCGAGACGTATTGGAGGACAAAGCAAGGCAATCCAGATCCATCTACGGATCACGTGGGCGCCCCACGACCCACGACGAATACCGTCGCGCCGGATACAATAACCTCGGCCGGGCCAAACACAGCAGACAACGCTCTCTCGAGCTACGTCATGATATTGCTCAATATAGAGGCGCCGCACACCCGCTATGCTTCACTGACGAAGTAATGGATCATCAAATCCCTGAAGGGTTCAAACCTGTAAACATCGAATCCTACGATGGCACAACAGACCCCGCGGTTTGGATCGAAGATTATCTCCTTCACATCCATATGGCCCGTGGCGATGATCTCCATGCCATCAAGTATCTCCCACTCAAGCTTAAAGGACCAGCTCGGCATTGGCTTAACAGCTTGCCCGCAGAGTTAATTAGGTGTTGGGAAGACCTGGAAGCCGCATTCCTCAACAACTTCCAGGGCACGTATGTGCGGCCACCGGACGCTGATGACCTAAGCCACATAATTTAGCAGCCAGACGAATCGGCCAGACAATTCTGGACACGGTTCTTGACAAAGAAAAACCAAATCGTCGACTATCCGGATGTAGAGGCCCTCGCAGCCTTCAAACATAACATCCGCGATGAGTGCCTAGCCCGGCACCTGGGACAGGAAAAGCCGAAATCCATGGCAGCCGTCACATCATTAATGACCCGCTTTTGCACGGGAGACGATAGCTAGCTAGCTCGCAGCAACAACCTCAGTAAAAATTCTGGCAGTCTGGATACTAAGGACCACAATGGCAGGTCGCGTCGAAGCAAAAATAAACGCCGCATTAACGGCGACGACAAGGAGGATACGACAGTCAACGCCGGATTCCGAGGCTCTAAACCCGGTCAGCGGAAGAAGCCATTCAAAAGAACCACTCCGGGTCCGTCCAATTTGGACCGAATACTCGACCGCTTATGCCAGATACATGGCACCCCTGAAAAGCCAGCTAATCACACCAACAGAGATTGCTGGGTGTTCAAGCAGGCAGGCAAGTTAATTGCCGAAAACAACGACAAGGGGCTAAACAGCGACGACGAGGAAGAGACCCGACCGCCGAACAATAGAGGACAGAAGGGTTTCCCCCCACAAGTGCGGACGGTGAACATGATTTACGCAACCCATATACCCAAGAGGGAGCGGAAGCGTGCACTAAGGGACGTATACGCGATGGAGCCAGTCGCCCCGAAGTTCAATCCATGGTCCTCTTGTCCGATCACTTTCGATCGAAGAGACCATCCGACCAGCATCCGCCATGGCGGATTCGCCGCATTGGTTTTAGGCCCAATCGTCGATGGATTTCACATAACGAGAGTCCTGATGGACGGCGGCAGTAGCCTGAACTTGCTTTATCAGGATACAGTGCGCAAGATGGGCATAGACCCCTCAAGGATTAAACCTACAAAGACAACCTTTAAAGGCATCATACCAGGTGTGGAGGCCAATTGTACAGGCTCAGTCACACTGGAAGTGGTCTTCGGATCCCCGGATAATTTCCAGAGCGAGGAGTTAATCTTCGACATAGTCCCATTTCGCAGCGGCTATCACGCTCTGCTCGGACGAACCGCTTTTGCAAAGTTCAACGCGGTGCCGCATTATGCGTACCTCAAGCTCAAGATGTCAGGCCCTCGTGGAGTCATCCCGGTCAACGGAAATATGGACCGCTCCCTCTGAACGGAGGAACATACAGCGGCTCTCGCGGCAGAAGTACAGAGCAGCCTTTTAAGGCAATTTTCGAGTCCGGCCGTTAAACGGCCGGATACAGCCAAACGCGCCCGAAGCAACACCAACCAACACCACCTGGCACGATCCGAGCACGCGTAGCAATGCGGCCCTAACCCCCGCCCTCGCATGATTGCAAGAACAACCCTCCGCGTACATCATTACGCTTTGGAGATACCATGGGCGTAGGGGAAGGGGCACGACCACAATAGACCCAGAGTGCGGCTCGACCACACCAGGGGCTCGCAAGTGTGTCACTCTTTCTTATTATTATTTTCCTTCTTTGTATACACAGGACTCCGTTAGCCAGAGGCCCTGTCCGGCGGTGAACCTGCCGAACTCATGATGCAACAGCCGGGGAAGAAAGAATGCGGCGACGAACACTCAGGTGGTCTCAATTATGAGCATTAAATTTGATTATATACACCAAGTCCGAAGCCCATCACTAGTCCAAAACCCTTGCTTACCGCACTATTTGTATCAGTCAGCACTCATAGCAGACTTCCTTTAATAAATGACGCAGCACCTTTTTGCCTGTTATTACATATATATGTTCATTACATGACATCTTGCACCTGCATATTTTGATACAGCCTAATACACCAGGGGCTTACGTTCCCCACATTATGCTGTGATAAGTCCGAACACTTTCACAAGTGCGGCACCCCAAACTTATAGCATTATATGAATCGGCTCCGAATCATGTCTTGGGTCAATAGTTGGGTTTGCCCGGCTCCCACGTTTTGGTGCCTTACGTTTCGTTCCGTCGGCTAAGGTGGCACTGGGAGAACCATTGCGATTGCGCCCCGGTTGATCTGGGTGAGCGCCTCAGTGGAGAAAGCTAAAACTGACCGGCATGATAAGGCGAGAGACTGGTCGCTGTTCGAGAGGTTTTTTCGGGTCCCTAAAGACTCACGCCGCTTCGAGCGAAGTTCCGGATAATGTCCGACGAAGGCGTGGATAGCGCCCCGAATTCGGTCTTCCGAATAATAGGGGCTTCGCCGAAATTTAAAATTATAGAATTCTATGGCTAAGTGAGAGTGTTCAAGCATTATAAGTCCAGTTGCCTTGTTCGTTGTGTTGAGCGCCTCCCTAGATGGACCCAAAAATGGGAACAAGAGTGCTCAAGTTATCCCGAACACCCCAGCACTTGCGGCTTGGGGGCTGAAGCCAACGACTTGCCATCTCTCAGATTTTATAAACAGCCGCACAGAAGGTAATATTTTAAATTAAACAAGCGTTGCTTAAACCGCAAATGAACAAAGTTTTCAGCGCACAGGATAATACACAGTGAGTTCACTCAAAAATTACATCTCTAGGACATTCATCCGCAATGTCGCGGGCTCCCTTCAGGACAGTTTTATAGTACATTTCGGGTGTACGATACTCCTTGCCCGATGGCGGCAGGTCAGTAAGAAGCCTCTCCGCATCCAGCCTGCCCCAGTGCACCTTTGTGCGGGCAAGGGCCCGACGAGCACCTTCAATACAGGCGGAGCGCTTGATGACCTCCACCCAGGGGCACGCATCCACCAGCCGCCGCACGAGGCCGAAGTAGCTCCCAGGCATGGCCTGTCCAGGCCACAGCCGGACTATAAGGCCCTTCATGGCCTCCTCAGCTACCTTGTGGAGTTCGACCAGCTGCTTCAGCTGGTCGCTTGGGGGCACCGGATGGCCGGCCTCTGTGTACTGAGACTAGAAGACCTTCTCCGTTGAGCTCCCCTCCTCACCATGATAGAATGCCGCGGCATCGGACACACTACACGGCAGATCTGCAAACGCCCCTGGAGAGCTCCGAATGCGGGTAAGTGTCAGGTAGTTTACATTAACATGCTTGCTTTGCATGAAAAATGCCTTACCCGCCGCTATCTTCTTCACATCTTCAACCTCCTTAAGGGCTTTACGGGCCTCGGCCTTGGCGGACTTGGCACTTTCGAGAGCCGAGGCAAACTCGGACTCTCGAGTCTTGGAGTCGCGCTCCAAGCTCTCATGCTTCTCCATGAGAGCCTGAAGCTCTTGCCGCACTTCCGCCACCTGTGCCTCCTGCTTTTCTCGCTCTTCCTGTTCCGCAGCCGCACTGCGTTCGGCCACGGACACAGCCTCCTTCAGGGCTGCCACCTCGTTTGTGGCCCCTGCAATACCCATATTATCCTTGTTAATTTTATTGCGACCAAAATCCTTTTCTATAAGGTAACAATTCAAAGTGGTGCTACTCACCTTCTTTGTCCTCGAGCTGCCTCTTGGCATGGCCGAGCTCTCGCTCGGACCGCTCGAGATCTTGCTTTAATGTACCAACCTCCGCAGTTAGTGCGGCAGAGGTCAGCAGCACAGCCTGCAAACCCATATTGACATAATTTATTAGCAACCTGCGAATATCTTTTTAGATCCTCAGTCCGGCTTTTCTTTCCGAACACCGAACCGAGCATCAGGGGCTACTATCTATGTGGTATTACATTACACAATTTTAACTTCTTACCTCAAAGCCTATTAAAAGGCTACTGCAGGCTTCGGTCAGCCCGCTCTTGGCGAGCTGGACCTTCTGAATCACCGCACTCATAACAGTGCGGTGTTCTTCCTCGATGGAAGCGCCTTTGAGCGCCTTCAGCAAGTTGTCCGGTGCCTCCGGTTGGACGGAGGCCGCCGGCGTCACGGTCTTGCCCTTCCTTCGAAGGGGCTGCCTGCCGGACTCTGGAACCACTGCAGGTTCCGACGTAGAGTCCGGCGCAAAGTCCGGGAGGCTGCCTTGCGGCGCCTCCGGAGCCTCCTCCTGATGGGCCCCTTTCTGGGATCCCACCTCGGCGTCCTCATCGGCGCGGGGGGTAGAGGCAGTCGGAAGTGAATCCACATCCGACGGGGCCAATGACCCGCCCGATGAAGCGAGGAGATCATCATCGGCCGGACTGCGGGCAGTATGCGGCATTAGTAGGACACTATGTGACACGAAAGAAATTGCATATCAGGGATCCGGATACTTACGATCTCGCAGGAGGCCTGGCCCTTGAAGGCCATTCCTCATCGCCAACGTCGGTGTTGGCGGAGCTGTCCGGGGGAATAGTTCTCCCCCTCTTGGACCCTTCGGCCTCCCCTGTTGGGGAAGCCTTCCTCTTCCTCTCCTCCCCCTCCGGGAGAGAGTCTTCTTCCTCCTCCTCATCTTCGGGGGAGGAGTCCGCCTCGTCGTCGGACGCCTGATTACGGGAACTCTTTCGAGTGCCCGTGGCCACCTTCTTGGCCTTCTTCTCCGGCACCACGTGCGGTGCCGGAACCAGCAGCCCCGCTAGACGGGCATCCACTGGGTCTTCTAGCATGGGAGCCGGGCAGATGAGCTGCTCGGCCTTCTTCATCCATTCCTGTCAAAGGAAAAGGGAGATTGAAACCCTCTTAGAATCAATCTATTTACAACAAGTGTCCCGTAAAGGGGTAGAATCACTTACCTCGTCAGCCGGATGCTACGAGTGAAATCCGCGATCTTCCGTCGCGGATGCGGGGGCTTCGGCGCCCTTAAACAGCACCCTCCAGGCGCCTTAGTACGTCGTGTCGAAGAGCCCGCTTAGCGCCTGGTGCTGTTCCGGATCGAACTCCCACAGATTGAATGCCCGTTCTTGGCATGGGAGGATCCGGCGGACGAGCATGACTTGGACCACGTCAACGAGCCTGAGCTTCTTATTCACCAGCTTCTGGATACAGGCTTGGAGTCCCGTCAGCTCCTTCGGATTACCCCACAGCAAGCCCTTCTCTTTCCAGGAGGTGAACTGCGTAGGGATACCAGATCTAAACTCGGGGGCCGCCGCCCACGTAGCGTCGCGCGACTTGGTGATATAGAACCACCCTGATTGCCACCCCTTGACGGAGTCCACGAAGTCCCCTTTGAACCAGCGGACGTTGGGCATCTTGCCCAACATGGCGCCTCCGCACTCCGCCTGCGTGCCCTTCACTACCTTCGGCTTGACGTTGAAGGTTTTGAGCCACAAGCCGAAGTGGGGCCGGATGCAGAGGAGGGCCTCGCACACGATGATAAACGCCGAGATGTTGAGGATGAAGTTCCGCGCCAGATCGTGGAAATCCAGGCCGTAGTAGAACATGAGCCCCCGGAAAAAGGGGTGAAGTGGAAAGCCAGTCCGCGGAGGAAGTGGGGAAGGAAAACGACCCTCTCATGGGGCCCGGGGGTAGGGATGAGCTGCCCCTCGTCGGGCAGCCGGTGCGCGATATCGCCGGAAAGGTATCCGGCGCTGTGCAGCTCGGTGATGTGCTCCTCCTTAACGGTGGAAGCCAACCATTTGCCTCCCCCTCCGGACATGGTCGGGGAAGGTTAAGACGAGATGCGCGAGCTTGGGCGTTGGAGCTTGAGTGCGCGGAGGTGGATAAGCAAAGGAGGAAGAAGGCGTGGGTGAAAAGGTGAATCCTTATCCCTTATATATAGGCGGGCGAAGACTATGCGTCCCCCACCAGCCTGGTAAAACTCGCTTATCTCCCAAGCGCCACCATCAATGGCGTTGTTGGGTTACCCACGTCTGTATTGATGAGAATCCCGGAATAAGGGGAACACGATCTCTGCTTCGACAAGACGTGCCAAGGAAACCGCTTCACTAAACGTGCTGAGGTGGTATAATAAAAACGATTCAAGTAAAGGCTTGGTAACGGTGTGATGCCATGCCGCAAAATACGTCAGCAGATTGGACTTGTGTACATTTTATTCTCTCTACGGTGGAATGTGGAATTTATTTTGCAGAGCCGGACACTATCCTGGTGTTCATAATCTTCTTTGGATTATTCAAAGGAGGAACCCGCCTTGCAATGCCGAACATTATGCGCGCCGGACTTATCGTCATTGAAGCCTGGTTCAGGGGCTACTGAGGGAGTCCTAGACTAGGGGGTGTCCGGACAGCCGGACTATCATCGTCCGCCGGACTCCAAGACTACGAAGATACAAGATTGAAGACTCCGTCCCGTGTCCGGATGGGACTTTCCTTGGCGTGGAAGGCAAGCTTGGCGATACGGATATGTAGATCTCCTACCATTGTAACCGACTCTGTGTAACCCTAGCCTTCTCCGATGTCTATATAAACCGGCGGGCTTTAGTCCGTAGGACACAACATACATTACAACAATCATACCATAGGCTAGCTTTAGGGTTTAGCCTCCATGATCTCATGGTAGATCCACTCTTGTACTACCCATATCATCAATATTAATCAAGCAGGACGTAGGGTTTTACTTCCATCAAGAGGGCCCGAACCTGGGTAAAACATCGTGTCCCTTGTCTCCTGTTACCATCCGCCTAGACGCACAGTTCAGGACCCCCTACCCGAGATCCGCCGGTTTTGACACCGACAACGGCTATTACACATATTACATCCACTAGGCATCAAAGTTCGCCACCAGTGCAAATATAGGGAACAAAGCAGCATATAAACGCCACAGCAAAACAAGTCCAGAACTGAAACCACTTCAGAAGAGTTCAACAAACAATATCCTGGGTACCCATAATTCTGGCAAGATGCTTAGCATGCTTATTAACTTTCTCTTGTTTGGCGCTTAAATCCTCCAGCGCTTGCTGTTGCACAAGAAAGTACGCATCTGAATTCTGCAGGAACTTCCTCAGTCCTTCGGCTTCTTGCCGCAGCACAGCTGACTGATGCCTTTCAGCTTGTAGCTGAGACTGAAGAAGAAGTGATTCAGGCAACGAGTTCGAAGAGCTTGTGCCAGCGGTACTGTCCAGTAACTCAAACACTACATCAACACAGGACTGTAGGGTTTTCTCACTGTCTACAAGATCGTTTTTATCACCTTTCCTGGAGAATGATACGTCTCCAACGTATCTATAATTTTTGATTGTTCCATGCTATTATATTACCCCTTTTGGATGTTTATGGGCTTTATTTTACACATTTATATCATTTTTGGGACTAACATACTAACCGGAGGCCCGGCCCATATTGTTGTGTTTTTGCCTATTTCAGTATTTTGAAGAAAAGGAATATCAAACGGAGTCCAAACGGAATGAAACCTTCGGGAGCATGATTTTTGGAACGAACGTGATCCAGAGGACTTGGAGTGCAAGTCAAGAAGCAGCCGAGGCAGCCACGAGATAGGAGGGTGCCCCCCCTATAGAGCACGCCCCCTATCTCGTGAGCCACTCGGGCAGCCACCGACGTACTTCTTCCTCCTATATATACCTACGTAACCCGAAAACATCCAGGAGCACCATGAAACACAATTTCCACTGCCGTAACCTTTTGTATCCGCGAGATCTCATCTTGGAGCCTTCGCCGGCACTCCGCCGGAGGGGGAATCAACCACGGAGGGCTTCTACATCAACATCCTTGCCCCTCCGATGAGTTTTTACTAGTTTACCACAGACCTACGGGTCCATAGTTATTAGCTAGATGGCTTCTTCTCTCTTTTTGGATCTCAATACAATGTTCTCCCCCTCTCTTGTGGAGATCTATTTGATGTAAACTCTTTTTGCGGTGTGTTTGTCGAGATCCAATGAATTGTGGGTTTATGATCAAGTTTATCTATGAATAATATTTGAATCTTCTCTGAATTCTCTTATGTATGATTGAGTTATCTTTGCAAGTCTCTTTGAATTATCAGTTTGGTTTGGCCTACTAGATTGATCTTTCTTGCCATGGGAGAAGTGCTTAGCTTTGGGTTCAATCTTGCGGTGTCCCTACCCAGTGACAGAAAGGGTTGCAAGGCACGTATTGTATTGTTGCCATCGAGGATAACAAGATGGGGTTTATATCATATTGTTTGAGTTTATCCCTCTACATCATGTCATCTTGCTTAATGCGTTACTCTGTTCTTATGAACTTAATACTCTAGATGCAGGCAGGAGTCGGTCGATGTGTGGAGTAATAGTAGTATATGCAGGCAGGAGTCAGTCTACTTGTTATGGACGTGATGCCTATATACATGATCATGCCTAAATAATCTCATAACTATGCGCTTTTCTATCAATTGCTCAATAGTAATTTGTTCACCCACCATAATACTTATGCTATCTTGAGAGAAGCCACTAGTGAAACCTATAGCCCCCGGGTCTATCTCTTATCATATTTGCTTCCAATTTACTTTTATTTGCATCTTTACTTTTTGCATCTATCTTATAAAATACCAAAAATATATTTATCTTATCATACTATCTTTATTAGATCTCACTTTCGCAAGTGGCCGTGAAGGGATTGACAACCCCTTTATTGTGTTGGTTGCGAGTTCTCAGTTTGTTTGTGTAGGTGCGTGGGACTTTTGAGGAGCCTCCTACTGGATTGATACCTTGGTTCTCAAAAACTGAGGGAAATACTTACGCTACTCTACTGCATCACCCTCTCCTCTTTGAGGAAAACCAACGCAAGCTCAAGACGTAGCAAGAAGGATTTCTGGCGCCGTTGTCGGGGAGGTCTTCGCTCAAGTCAAGACATACCAAGTACCCATCACAAACCCATCTCCCTTGCATTTACATTATTTTCCATTTGCCTCTCGTTTTCCTCTCCCCCACTTCACCCTTGCCGTTTTATTCGCCCTCTCTTTCCCAATCTCCTCCTCTCTTCTTCGCTTGCCTTTTTCTGTCTGCTTGTGTGTTGGATTACTTGTTGCCATGGCGCAAGATAATACCAAATTTTGTGATTTCTCGAATACCAATAATAATGATTTCCTTAGTACTCCGATTGCTCCTCTTAATGATGTTGAGTCTTGTGAAATCAATACTGCTTTGCTGAATCTTGTTATGAAAGATCAATTCACCGGCCTTCCTAGTGAAGATGCCGCTACTCATCTAAACAATTTTGTTGATTTGTGTGATATGCAAAAGAAGAAAGATACGGATAACAATATTATCAAATTAAAGTTATTTCCGTTTTCACTTAGAGATCGTGCTAAAGTTTGGTTTTCGTCTTTGCCTAAAAATAGTATTGATTCTTGGAACAAATGCAAAGATGCTTTTATCACTAAGTATTTTCCTCCCGCTAAGATTATCACCCTTGAACGATATTATGAATTTTAAACAACTTGATCATGAGCATGTTGCCCAATCTTGGGAAAGAATGAAATTGATGCTTCGCAATTGCCCTACTCATGGTTTGAATTTATGGATGATCATACAAAAAATTTATGCCGGTTTAAACTTTGCTTCTAGAAATCTCTTAGATTCGTCCGCGGGAGGCACGTTTATGGAAATCACGTTAGGAGATTCTACAAAACTTCTTGATAATATTATGGCTAATTATTCTCAATGGCACACCGAAAGATCTTCTAGTAAAAAAGTGCATGCTATAGAAGAAATCAATGTTTTGAGTGGAAAGATGGATGAACTTATGAAGATGTTTTCTACTAAAAATACTCCGCTTGATCCCAATGATATGCCTTTGTATTATTTGATTGAGAATAATAATGAATCTATGGATGTGAATTTTGTTGGTAGGAATAGTTTTGGAAACAATGCTTCTAGAGGAAACTTTAATGCTAGACCGTTCCCTAGTAATTCCTCTAATAATTATGGAAATTCCTACAATAATTCTTATGGTAATTTTAATAAGATGCCCTCTGATTTTGAGAATAGTGTGAAAGAATTTATGATTTCTCAAAAGAATTTTAATGCTTTGCTTGAAGAAAAATTGCTCAAAGTTGATGATTTGGCTAGGAACATTGATAGACTTTCGCTTGATGTTGATTCTCTTAAACTTAGATCTTCTCCTCCTAAGATTGATATCAATGAGTCTCTCAAAGTAATGAGAATTTCCATTAACGAGTGCAAGGAAAGAACCGCTAGATTGTGTGCTAAAAAAGAAAGCTTTTTAAAAGCGTGTTCTTCTAGTTTCCATGAAAATAATGATGAGGATCTTAAAGTTATTGATGTGTCTCCTATTAGATCTATGTTTTGCAATATGAATTTTGATGATTATGGGACTGATTATGAATCAACTTTGCCTAGAAGCCGTCCCAAAAATTCGGAGTCTTTAGATCTTGATACTAAATTTGGTAAAAGTGAGATTGGAGAGTCTTCAACTTCTAATAATATTGAACCTACTATCTCGGACTTCAAGGAATTTGATTATGATAATTGTTCTTTAAAAGGTTGTATTTCCTTGTTGCAATCCATTGTCAATTCTCCTCATGCTTATAGTCAAAATAAAGCTTTTACCAAACATATCGTTGATGCCTTGATGCAATCTTATGATGAAAAACTTAATTTGGAAGTTTCTATACCTAGAAAACTTAATGATGAGTGGGAACCTACTATAAAGATTAGAATTAAAGATTATGAGTATTTTGCCTTGTGTTATTTGGGTGCTAGTGTTTCCACGATTCCGAAAACTTTATGTGATATTCTAGGTTTCCATGATCTTGATGATTGCTCTTTAAATTTGCACCTTGCAGATTCCACCATTAAAAAGCTAATGGGAAGAATCAATGATGTTCTCATTGTTGCAAATAGAAATTTGGTGCCCGTAGATTTTATCGTTCTTGATATAGATTGCAATCTTTCTTGCCCTATTATTCTTGGTAGACCTTTCCTTAGAACGATTGGTGCGATTATTGATATGAAGGAAGGGAATATTAGATACCAATTTCCATTAAAGAAAGGCATGGAGAACTTTCCAAGAAATAAAGTCAAATTACCTTATGAATCTATCATGCGTGCTACTTATGAATTTAGTGCCAAAGATGGCACCCGTTAGATCTATCCTTGCTTTTATGCCTAGCTAGGGGCGTTAAACGATAGCGCTAGTTGGGAGGCAACCCGATTTTCTTTATGTTTTTTGTTTTTGCTCCTGTTTAGTAATAAATCTTTCATCTACCTTCTGTTTAGATGTGTTTTTATCTTTTAATTAGTGTTTGTGCCAAGTAGAACCTATAGGATAACCTACGATGATAGTTGATTTGATTCTGCTGAAAAACAGAAACTTTGTGCGCATGAATATAATTTTGTTAAATCACAGGAACGTTCTTTTGCGTTGATTCTTGTTGCTACTATTCAATAAACAAATTGTCCAGGACTTACTATTTTGGTAGGATTTTTAGAGTTCCAGAAGTTTGCGTTAGTTACAGATTTCTACAAACTGTTCTTTTTTTGACAGATTCTATTTTTCGTGTGTTGTTTGCTTATTTCAATGCATCTATGGCTAGTAAATTATTTTATAAACCATAAGGAAGTTGGAATACAGTAGGTTTAACACCAAAATAAATTAAGAATTAGTTCATTACAGTACCTTATGTGGTGGTTTTGTTTTCTTTCACTAACGGAGCTTATAAGATTTCCTGTTGAGTTTTGTGTTGTGAAGTTTTCAAGTTTTGGGTAAAGCTTTTATGGACTATGGAATAAAGGGTGGCAAGAGCCTAAGCTTGGGGATGCTTATCGCACCCCAAGATATTCAAGGATAGCCAAAATCCTAAGCTTGGGGATGCCCCGGGAAGTCATCCCCTCTTTCGTCTTCGTTCATTGGTAACTTTACTTGGAGCTATATTTTTATTCGCCATACGATATGTGTTTTGCTTGGAGCATCGTGTATTATATTAGTCTTTTCTTTTTAGTTTACCACAATCATCCTTGATGTACACACCTTTTGGGAGAAGCCTATTTTATTAGAATTTGCTAGAATACTCTATGTGCTTCACTTATATCTTTTGAGCTTGATAGTTTTTGCTCTAGTGCTTCACTTATATCTTTTAGAGCACGATGGTGTCTTAATTTGGAAGAAATTTTTAGTCTCTCATGCTTAACTTATATTATTTTGGGAGTCTTTTAGAATAGCATGGTATTCGCTATGGTTTTAAAGTTGGTCCTAGAATGATGAGCATCCAAGTTGGGTATAATAAAAACTATCATAGAAAGTGAATTGGATGCTATGATCAATTTGATGCTTGATAATTGTTTTGAGATATGGAGGTAGTGATATTAAAGTCATGCTAGTTGGATGATTATGGATTTAAAGAATGCTTCTGTTGAAGTTTGTGATTCCCGTAGCATGCACGTATGGTGAACCGCTTTGTGATGAAGTTGGAGCACAATTTTATTTATTGATTGTCTTCCTTATGAGTGGCGGTCGGGGACGAGCGATGGTCTTTTCCTACCAATCTATCCCCCTAGGAGCATGCGCGTAGTGCTTTGGTTTTTGATTACTTCTAAATGTTTGCAACAAGTATATGAGTTCTTTTGACTAACGTTGAGTCCATGGATTATACGCACCCTTTCACCCTTCCATCATTGCTAGCCTCTCTTGTACCGCGCAACTTTCGCCGGTACCATACACCGACCATATACCTTCCTCAAAACAGCCACCATACCTACCTATTATGGCATTTCCATAGCCATTCCGAGATATATTGCCATGCAACTTTCCACCATTCCGTTCATATGACACGCATTACTTTTGTCATATTGCTTTTTGCATGATCATGTAGTTGACATTGTATTTGTGGCAAGGCCACCATCATAATTTTCATAAATATCGCTCTTGATTCATTGCATATCCCGGTACACCGCCGGAGGCATTCATATAGAGTCATATCTTGTTCTAGCTTTGAGTTGTAAATCCATAAAAGTGTGATGATCTTCATTATTAGAGCATTGTCCTAGTGAGGAAAGGATGATGAAGACTATGATTCCCCCACAAGTCGGGATGAGACTTCGGAGTTTACAAAAAAAAGAGAAAGGCCAAAAAGAAAAGAAAAAAGGCCAAAGAAAAAAAGAAAAAGAAAAAGAAAATGAGAGAAAAAGAGAGAAGGGACAATGCTACTATCTATTTTTCCACACTTATGCTTCAAAGTAGCACCATGATCTTCATGATAGAGAGTCTCATATGTTGTCACTTTCATATACTAGTGGGAATTTTTCATTATAGAACTTGGCTTGTATATTCCAATGATGGGCTTCCTCAAAAGTGCCCTAGGTCTTCGTGAGAAAGCAAGTTGGATGCACCCCACTTAGTTTCTTTTGTTGAGCTTTCATATATTTATAGCTCTAGTGCATCCGTTGCATGGCAATCCCTACTCACTCACATTGATATCTATTAATGGGCATCTCCATAGCCCGTTGATAGGCCTAGTTGATGTGAGACTATCTTCTTCTTTTTTGTCTTCTCCACAACCACCATTCTATTCCACATATAGTGCTATGTCCATGGCTCACGCTCATGTATTGCGTGAAAGATGAAAAAGTTTGAGATTATTAAAGTATGAAACAATTGCTTGGCTTGTCATCGGGGTTGTGCATGATTAAATACTTTGTGTGATGAAGATAGAACAACAGCCAGACTATATGATTTTGTAGGGATAACTTTCTTTAGCCATGTTATTTTGAGAAGACATGATTACTTTGATTAGTATGCTTGAAATATTACTATTTCTTATGTCAATATGAATATTCATGCCACAATAAAGAAAATTACATTGAGAATTATGCTAGGTACCATTCCACATCAAAAATTTCTTTTTTATCATTTACCTACTCGAGGACAAGCAGGAATTAAACTTGGGGATGCTTGATACGTCTCCAACGTATCTATATTTTTTTATTGTTCCATTCTATTATATTACCCCTTTTGGATATTTATGGGCTTTATTTTACACATTTATATCATTTTTGGGACTAACCTACTAACTGGAGGCCCAGGCCATATTGCTGTTTTTTTGCCTATTTTAGTATTTCGAAGAAAAGGAATATCAAACGGAGTCCAAACGGATTGAAACCTTCGGGAGCGTGATTTTTGGAATGAACGTGATCCAGAGGACTTGGAGTGCAAGTCAAGAAGCAGCCGAGGCAGCCACGAGATAGGAGGGCGCCCCCTATCTTGTTGGCCCCTCGGATGGCCACCGACGTACTTCTTCCTCCTATATATACCTACGTAACCCGAAAACATCCAGGAGCACCACGAAACACAATTTCCACCGCCGTAACCTTCTGTATCTGTGAGATCTCATCTTGGAGCCTTCGCCGGCACTCTGTCGGAGGGGGAATCAACCACAGAGGGCTTCTACATCAACATCCTTGCCCCTCCGATGAGTTTTTAGTAGTTTACCACAGACCTACGGGTCCATAGTTATTAGCTAGATGTCTTCTTCTATCTTTTTGGATCTCAATAAAATGTTCTCCCCCTCTCTTGTGGAGATCTATTCGATGTAAACTCTTTTTCGGTGTGTTTGTCGAGATCCGATGAATTATGGGTTTATGATCAAGTTTATCTATGAATAATATTTGAATCTTCTCTGAATTCTTTTATGTATGATTGAGTTATCTTTGCAAGTCTCTTCGAATTATCAGTTTGGTTTTGCCTAGTAGATTGATCTTTCTTGCCATGGGAGAAGTGCTTAGCTTTGGGTTCAATCTTGCGGTGTCCTTACCCAGTGACAGAAAGGGTTGCAAGGCATGTACTGTATTGTTGCCATCGAGGATAACAAGATGGGGTTTATATCATATTGTTTGAGTTTTTCCCTCTACATCATGTCATCTTGCTTAATGCGTTACTCTGTTCTTATGAACTTAATACTCTAGATGCAGGCAGGAGTCGGTCGATGTGTGGAGTAATAGTAGTAGATGTAGGCAGGAGTCGGTCTACTTGTTATGGACGTGATGCCTATATACATGATCATGCCTAAATAATCTCATAACTATGTGCTTTTCTATCAATTGCTCAATAGTAATTTGTTCACCCACCATAATACTTATGCTATCTTGAGAGAAGCCACTAGTGAAACCTATAGCCCCCGGGTCTATCTCTTATCATATTTGCTTCCAATTTACTTTTATTTGCATCTTTACTTTTTGCATCTATCTTATAAAATACCAAAAATATATTTATCTTATCATACTATCTTTATTAGATCTCACTTTCGCAAGTGGCCGTGAAGGGATTGACAACCCCTTTATTGCGTTGGTTGCGAGTTCTCAGTTTGTTTGTGTAGGTGCGTGGGACTTTTGAGGAGCCTCCTACTGGATTGATACCTTGGTTCTCAAAAACTGAGGGAAATACTTACGCTACTCTGCTGCATCACCCTCTCCTCTTCGAGGAAAACCAACGCAAGCTCAAGACGTAGCAGAGACCAACAGGGTTGTCTCACTATCTTGAACCTTATATGCATTACTTTCTCTACCATTGCATAGTGGGGTGCTCTTCTCCAATATTCTGTTTGCATACTACAAGAGAAAGAAGCAGACACATCACAGGTTTAGCTTGTAGTATATGAAACTCATTTTGGTAAACCGGTTCAGTAGTAAGGTGGACAGGATAACAGCATGAAACAAACATATATCTATGTGCTATGGTCACTGTATTGTCCATATCATTCTAGTTTATGTTCCCTAATCAAGATAGAGACACAGTTCAACTCATATATTTTTAAGACACAGCAGCATAGACAGAATATAAGTGTGAGAAACTACACAGCATTGGCAGCATTTGTAATGTGCATCACATGAGAACATAACTATTTATACAACTTAAACTGAAATCAACATAGAGCAAGAAGTTAGAACAGCAATCCAGTTAAAGAAATAGGTTTAAAACATACATATTCCGCCATTGGAGTTTCAATTGGATCCTTCAAATTCGAAAGTAGTTGGTATGAGTAAATACAGTGATGCAACAGCAAAGGAGTATGGACCATAGCTATGGAATCTGACCTGAGAACAGTTGCTCTTCTGCTTTAAACATGGAGTTTGGGTTAGCTGTGGTGGTCTTCGTGCTTTGGGCACTGCAGTAGCTTTACAAACTGCTCGTGTGGGGGTACTCTGTGGTGGACATGGTGCTTTGTCAACTAGAAGTGGGTTACTATCCGCTGGGGTTGCGGTTAGATGGGTTGTAGCTGGTTCTCTGCCCAATGGTGTAAGTGTGCAATCTGGAAGAGTCTCGATTATGTGTGGTGGGGCTAGTTTGTGGGCCAGTACAACCATGGTTCTATTTGCGTCGATGGGTAGCACTGTCTTTTGTGAATAACGGGTTTTTGCTCCCTTAGATACTGCCATCACCCCCTCCAATTAAATGGCTGATAAACAAGAAAAGAAATTGAACGTACAGACATTGTATGATAGACAGATGTGGTAGTTCACATATATGTTGTCTAACCAAACAGGTCAACATGACACAATTTCACATATATGATGCCTAACTAAACAGGATAGCATGACACAGTTTGAGATATATGATGGATAACTTAATAGGATATAATGGCATAATTCAACATATGATGAGTACCTAAACAGGATGACATGACAAAACTATATGATGTCCTTCTAAAATAGGTTGGGATGAAATAATTCACATACATGTTGTCTAAGTATACAGGATGGCATGATATAATTGACATAATTGATTCATATACTAAGCAGCTGGCACTCACATGTATGATCTCTAAACTAAGTGATAGAATTCAATATTGTGCATATGATGTCTAAACTAAGCAATGCAAGACACCATATGCATCATATGAGAAATATAAACATTGCAACTTAGAGCATACACCTCAGGTGGGATATAGGACTGGTCATCTGTCTCTGAATCCTCCTTTGAGGAGCTCCCTGTAACCATCAAGATATATGCTTCAACAGGTACCATTGCCTGCTCTGAAGACCTTGTTTTCACTCCAGATTTTTCCATAACCGGCTCAAATGGCTGATACACATGAAGAGTAGTTCAATATACACAGAGTGTCGACAAATGGAATACGTAATGAAAAAAATGGCATGAGATAATTCACATATATGATGCCTGGCTCCATGGCGGTGCATAATTCACATATACGATAACTGGCTAAAAAACATGGCATTGCATAATTCACATATCTGATATAGAAAGCAAACAGGAGGCATTCACACAAAGCATGTCTAATCTAAGTAGGTGGCATGGCAATGTAAGACACCATATGCATGATATGAGCAATATAACCCAGCCAAGTTAGAGCATGCACCTCGGGAGGGAATACGACTGGTCATCTGTCTCTGAATCCTCCTCTGAGGAGCTATCTGTAACCAGCAAGAAATTTGCATCGACAGGTAGCACTAACTGCTCAGAAGACCTTGTTTTCACTCCAGATTTTCCCATGACCGACTCAAATGGCTGATGCACAGGAAGAGTAGATGAATGTATAAACATTGTTGACAAATGGAATACATTATGGAAAAAAATATGGCACGATACAATTCACATATACGATGACTGGCTAAACAGGATGGCATTGCATGATTCATGTATATGATGCCTGGCTAAAGAAGATGGCATTGCATAATTCCCATATACTCCCTCCGTTCCTAAATATTTGTCTTTTTAGAGATTTCAAATGGACTACCACATACGGATGTATATAGACATATTTTAGAGTGTAGATTCACCTATTTTGTTCCGTATGTAGTCACTTGTTGAAATCTCTAAAAAGACAAATATTTAGGAATGGTGGGAGTATGATATAGAAACCAAACAGGTGGCATTCACACAAAGAAAATCTAAACTAAGCTGATGACATATAAGATGTATAATGTAAGCAATGCAAGGCGCCATATGCATGATATGACCAACATCAGCATGCCAGGTTAGAGAAAACACCTCAGGTGGTAAACAGGCATGGTCGGCTCCTTTTGAATCCCCATCTGAACAGTTATCTTCCTCTGGAATACAATCTGGAAATGCAGGAGGGGGGGCACTTCGCCCACCATGGAGCGGCGTCTGCATGACATTATATTCCCACGCAACGGTCTTCTCTTTTTCTCTACATGTTCAGTATGATTGTGTACAATATCTTACAGGCATAATAAAAAAATAGTTAGATTTTGTAAGGCCTAAGGAGTGCATGCAAAAATCAAGACTGATGGTAGAAAACGAGTGGTCCAAAACTAATGACAGCAGGTAGATTATAGCTTCAGTTTAAAAATATAGACAATGGATCATCTATTGTTTGTTGCCCACCCAACATGAACCACATAGAAGACCCCAGATGAACCAGATAGTAGGCAGATACTATTCATTGCTGGCTCGATATGAGACCCATGGGCATTTCAAAACTCAAGTTTGAACGATAAAGTAGCAGGTAATAATAACCAATGTATAACGTAAGCAAACACGAAAGACTGCGACCTCTCTTCCGGAACTGTGTAGTCCTCAGGTTCATCTGCTCAATCGATGATGGTAATGCAGTTGGCGTGGCTGCAGGCAATGGGGAAGATGATCTGAGGCGGCGAAAGAAAGTCTGTAGGGGGGATCTCTGCTACAGCGAACGCTTCTGTCGATGGTGCACCTCAGGTGGGGTGGATGACGGCACGGCAGGAGCAGGACATAACACACAGCGTTTTCTTTGACGCCTATCTGAAAGTGAAGTAAATCTGTAAGGGCTCCTTAGAATTGGAGGATTCTATAAACGCAGGGACAAGAAAAACACATGAATAGGATAGGAATGCACGTGCAAAACAGAGCATTTGGAAACATAGGATTTCAGTCAACCTGGGTGTTTGGCTCACATGAATTGGAAGAACACAGGAATGGAGAAACGTGGTCAAATTAAAGTCAAACCACATGAAAATGAAAAAATAAGAATCTTATTATGCCAGTAATGCAATTAGTTCTGTTCTTCATGCATATTAATTTGAAAAGGACGTCCAAGTGAATAAAACTCCTATGTTTTTTCTTTGAAAGAGACACCAAAGGAAAAAAATCCTCCAGTTTTGCTTTGCTCCAGTCCTTCTAATAGATTTGCACGAATAGTAGTTCCATAGAAAAGGATCCCTGAGGGATCGACATGAATGCAGAGTAACAAAGTGATGCGACGAGTGTACAACCTCTTTGGCATAGCCTTGTGGACCTCAGCATCATTGGGTTGGACATGGAGGAAGGTGATGATGCTGGTGTGACTGTCGGAGGCGGGGAAGAAGATCCGAGGCATCTGGAAACGGCACCGAGGGTACTGCTCCGATGTGATGGACGGTTCCGTCGTTGGAGCAGCTCCGCTAAGGTGTACGGCGAAGAGGCTAAAGCAGGACAAGACAGACAACGTTAATCTGAAGTGGGGCCCTAATATCATTGATACGTCTCCAACGTATCAATAATTTTTGATTGCTCCATGCTACTTTATCTACTGTTTTGGACTATACTGGGCTTTATCTACTGTTTCGTCAATGTGAGACTTTCTCCGTTTTTGTCTTCTCCACACAATCCCCATCATCATATTCTGTTCCACCCATAGTGCTATATCCATGGCTCGCGCTCATGTATTGCGTGAAGGTTGAAAAAGTTTGAGATTATTTGAGTATGACACAATTGCTTGGCTTGTCATCGGGGGTATAGAAGTTGGGAACATCTTTGTGTGACGAAAATGAAGCATAGCCTAACTATATGATTTTGTAGGGATGAACTTTCTTTTGCCATGTTATTTTGAGAAGACATGATTGCTTTGATTAGTATGCTTCAAGTATTATCATTTTTGTGTCAATATGAACTTTTGTCTTAAATCTTTCGGATCTGAATATTCATATCACAAGTAAGAAGATTTATATTGAAATTATGCCAAAGTATCACTCCGCATCAAAAATTCTTTTTTATCATTTACCTACTCGAGGACGAGCAGGAATTAAGCTTGGGGATGCCTGATACGTCTCCAACGTATCTATAATTTTTGATTGCTCCATGCTACTTTATCTACTGTTTTGGACTATATTGGGCTTTATTTTCCACTTTTATATTACTTTTGGGACTAACCTATTAACCGAAGGCCCAGCCCAGAATTGTTGTTTTTTGCCTATTTCAGTGTTTCGAAGAAACGGAATATCAAATGGAGTCCAAACGGAATGAAACCTTCGGGAACGTGATTTTCCAACCGAACGTGATCCAGGAGACTTGGACCCTACTCCAAGCAGTGCCAGAGGCGGTCACGAGGGTGGAGGGCGCCCCCCCCCCCCGGCGCGCCCCCTACCTCGTGGGCCCCCTAACGCTCCACCGACGTACTCCTTCCTCCTATATATACCTACGTATCCCCGAACGATCAGAACAGGAGCCAAAAACCTAATTCCACCGCCGCAACCTTCTGTATCCACGAGATTCCATCTTGGGGCCTGTTCCAGAGCTCCGCCGGAGGGGGCATCCACCACGGAGGGCTTCTACATCAACACCATAGCCCCTCCGAAGAAGTGTGAGTAGTTTACTTCAGACCTTCGGGTCCATAGCTAGTAGCTAGATGGCTTCTTCTCTCTTTTTGGATCTCAATACAATATTCTCCCCCTCTCTCGTGGAGATCTATTCGATGTAATCTTCTTTTTGCGGTGTGTTTGTTGAGACCGATGAATTGTGGGTTTATGATCCAGTATTATCTATGGAAAATATTTGATTCTTCTCTGAATTCTTTTATGTATGATTGAGTTATCTTTGCAAGTATCTTCGAATTATCCTTTTTGGTTTGGCCAACTAGATTGGTAGTTCTTGCAATGGGAGAAGTGCTTAGATTTGGGTTCAATCTTGCGGTGTCCTTACCCAGTGACAGAAAGGGTTGCAAGGCATGTATTGTATTGTTGCCATCGAGGATAACAAGATGGGGTTTTTATCATATTGCATGAATTTATCCCTCTACATCATGTCTTCTTGCTTAAAGCGTTACTCTGTTTTTACTTAATACTCTAGATGCATGCTGGATAGCGGTCGATGAGTGGAGTAATAGTAGTAGATGCAGAATCGTTTCGATCTACTTGTTTTGGACGTGATGCCTATATACATGATCATTGCCTAGATATACTCATAACTATGCTCAATTCTGTCAATTGCTCAACAGTAATTTGTTCACCCACCGTAGAAAATCTATGATCTTGAGAGAAGCCACTAGTGAAACCTATGGCCCCCGGGTCTATTCTCATCATATCAGTCTCTATCACTTTATTTACTTGCTTTGTTTTACTTTGCCTTTTACTTTTTACTTTGCATCTATCTATCAAAATACCAAAAATATTATTTATCATCTCTATCAGATCTCACTATCATAAGTGACCGTGAAGGGATTGACAACCCCTAATTGCGTTGGTTGCGAGTTGCTATCATTTTGTGTAGGTACGAGGGACTTGTGCGTGGTCTCCTACTGGATTGATACCTTGGTTCTCAAAAACTGAGGGAAATACTTACGCTACTTTGCTGCATCATCCTCTCCTCTTCGGGGAAATCCAACACAGTGCTCAAGAGGTAGCAAGAAGAATTTCTGGCGCCGTTGCCGGGGAGGCTCACGCAAGCAAGTCAACCATACCAAGTACCCATCGCAATCCCTATCTCTCGCATTACATTATTTGCCATTTGCCTCTCGTTTTCCTCTCCCCCACTTCACCCTTGCCGTTTTATTTGCCCTCTCTTTCCCAATCTCCTCCTCTTTTTCCCGTTGCCTTTTTGTTTGCTCGTGTGTTACTTTGCTTTCTTGTCATCATGACTAGTCCCTTATCCACTCCTATGTCTCCTGAGTTTGAAGTTCTTCACTTCAAGCAAAGGCAAGGAGAAAACTTAAAAGATGCTTGGTATAGGATGATGGAATCTTATCCTAAATGCACCCTAGAGGTGAACTATAGAATTCTTCTTCGGAATTTTTATGTTGGGTTAAATATGACATATAGACAACTCTTGGATTGCAAGGCCAAGGGAAATTTCATTGAGATTGATCCCAGTATTGCGCATATAGAGGGAATGGTGGGAACACCACCCAAAAGGGAGGATCTCATCCTATCCAGGAAGAAACCCAAGTGTTTGAGAAGATTTGCGAAGTAACAAAGATTTTACAAAAGTCTCTTGAGCCTCTTAAAAATATTAGCGGAAATCTTAACCGTATGAACATGTTGATTACTCTTTGTAATAAATGGTTGGATTCTTTAGATCTAAAAATTTCTGAGTATGATGGGAAGAGGGAAGAACCCCCCATATTCGAACATGACTCCGCTAAAAACTGAAAATTAAAGATGGCAATACCTAGATCTATCCTTGCTTTTATGCCTAGCTAGGGGCGTTAAACGATAGCGCTTGTTGGGAGGCAACCCAATTTTATTTATTGTTTTTTGTTTTTGCTTCTGTTTAGGAATAAATAATCCATCTACCTTCTGTTTGGATGTGGTTTTATGTTTCAATTAGTGTTTGTGCCATGTAGAACCTATAGGATAACCTACGATGATAGTTAATTTGAGTCTGCTGAAAAACAGAAACTTTGCACGCACGAATATAATTTTGTTAAATCACAAGAACGTGATTTTGCGTTGATTCTTTTTTCTGCTGTTAAATAAACAAATTTTCCAGGACTTCCTATTTTGGTAGAATTTTTAGAGTTCCAGAAGTTTGCGTTAGTTACAGATTGCTACAGACTGTTCTGTTTTTGACAGATTCTGTTTTTCGTGTGCTGTTTCCTTATTTTGATGAATCTATGGCTAGTAAAATAGTTTATAAACCATAGAGAAGTTGGAATACAGTAGGTTTAACACCAATATAAATAAATAATGATTTCATTACAGTACCTTAAGTAGTTCTTAGTTTTCTTTCTCTAACGGAGGTCACGAGATTTCTGTTGAGTTTTGTGTTGTGAAGTTTTCAAGTTTTGGGTGAATTCTTTTGATGGATTATGGAACAAGGAGTGGCAAGAGCCTAAGCTTGGGGATGCCCATGGCACCCCCAAGATAATCCAAGGACACCAAAAAGTCAAAGCTTGGGGATGCCCCGGAAGGCATCCCCTCTTTCGTCCACTTCCATCGGTAATTTACTTGGAGCTATATTTTTATTCACCACATGATATGTGTTTTGCTTGGAGCGTCTTGTATTATTTGCGTCTTTGCTTGTTAGTTTACCACAATCATACTTGCTGTACACATCTTTTGAGAGAGTCATACATGAGTTGGAATTTGTTAGAATACTCAATGTGCTTCACTTATATCTTTTGAGCTTGATAGTTTTGCTCATAGTGCTTCGCTTATATCTTTTGAGCATGATAATTTTTGCTCTAGTGCTTCACTTATATCTTTTAGAGCACGGTGGTGGATTTGTTTTAAAGAAACTATTGATCTCTCATGCTTCACTTAGATTATTTTGAGAATCGTTAATAGCATGGTAATTTGCTTAATGTTAATATACTTAGTGTTCAAGATATGTGAAACTTTCTTTTGAGTGAATTGAATACTAAGATAAGCTTGATGCTTGATAATTGTTTTGAGATATGGAGGTAATAATATCAAAGTCGTGCTAGTTGATAATTGTGAATTTGAGAAATACTTGTGTTGAAGTTTGCAAGTCCCGTAGCATGCACGTATGGTTCAAGTTGTGTAACAAATTTGAAACATGAAGTGTACCTGGCTTGTACATCCTTATGAGTGGCGGTCGGGGACGAGCGATGGTATTTTCCTACCAATCTATCCCCCTAGGAGCATGCGCGTAGTACTTGATTTTTGATGGCTTATAAATTTTTGCAATAAGTATATGAGTTCTTTTGACTAATGTTGAGTCCATGGATTATACGCACTCTCACCTTTCCACCTTTGCTAGCCTCTTCGGTACCGTGCATTGCCCTTTCTCACCTTGAGAGTTGGTGCAAACTTCACCGGTGCATCCAAACCCCGTGATACGATATGCTCTATCACACATAAACCTCCTTATATCTTCCTAAAAACAGCCACCATACCTACCTATCATGGCATTTCCATAGCCATTCCGAGATATATTGCCATGCAACTTCCATCATCATTATTATGACATACATTACTTTTGTCATATTGAAATTGCATGATCATGTAGTTGACATCGTATTTGTGGCAAAGCCACCATGCATTATTTTCCATACATGTCACTCTTGATTCATTGCACCATCCCGGTACACCGCCGGAGGCATTCATATAGAGTCATACTTTGTTCTAAGTTTCGAGTTGTAATTGTTGAGTTGTAAGAAAAATAAAAGTGTGATGATCATCATTATTAGAGCATTGTCCCAAGTGAGGAAAGGATGATGGAGACTATGATTCCCCCATAAGTCAGGCTGAGACTCCGAACGACAAATAAATAAAAATATATATAAAAAAGAGAAAAGAAAAAAAAAGCAAGGCCAAAAAAAAGAGAAAGGCCCAAAAAAATAAAAAGAAAAAAATGAGAGAAAAAGAGAGAAGGGACAATGCTACTATCCTTTTACCACACTTGTGCTTCAAAGTAGCACCTTATCCTTCATGTAGTGAGTCTCATATATTGTGCTTCAAAGTAGCACCAAGATCTTCATGATAGAGAGTCTCTCATTTTGTCACTTTCATATACTAGTGGGAATTTTTCATTACAGAACTTGGCTTGTATATTCCAATGATGGGCTTCCTCAAAATGCCCTAGGTCTTCATGAGCAAGCGAGTTGGATGCACACCCACTAGTTTTCTTTTGTTGAGAATTCATAGCTCTAGTGCATCCATTGCATGACAATCCCTACTCCTCATGTTGACATCAATTGATGGGCATCTCCATAGCCCGTTGATTAGCCTCGTCAATGTGAGACTTTCTCCTTTTTTGTCTTCTCCACACAATCCCCATCATCATATTCTATTCCACCCATAGTGCTATATCCATGGCTTGCGCTCATGTATTGCTTGAAGGTTGAAAAAGTTTGAGATTATTTGAGTATGAAACAATTGCTTGGCTTGTCATCGGGGGTATAGAAGTTGGGAACATCTTTGTGTGACGAAAATGAAGCATAGCCTAACTATATGATTTTGTAGGGATGAACTTTCTTTTGCCATGTTATTTTGAGAAGATATGATTGCTTTGATTAGTATGCTTCAAGTATTATCATTTTTGTGTCAATATGAACTTTTGTCTTAAATCTTTCGGATCTGAATATTCATATCACAAGTAAGAAGATTTATATTGAAATTATGCCAAAGTATCACTCCGCATCAAAAATTCTTTTTTATCATTTACCTACTCGAGGACGAGCAGGAATTAAGCTTGGGGATGCCTGATACGTCTCCAACGTATCTATAATTTTTGATTGCTCCATGCTACTTTATCTACTGTTTTGGACTATATTGGGCTTTATTTTCCACTTTTATATTACTTTTGGGACTAACCTATTAACCGGAGGCCCAGCCCAGAATTGTTGTTTTTTGCCTATTTCAGTGTTTCGAAGAAACGGAATATCAAACGGAGTCCAAACGGAATGAAACCTTCGGGAACGTGATTTTCCAACCGAACGTGATCCAGTAGACTTGGACCCTACTCCAAGCAGTGCCAGAGGCGGTCACAAGGGTGGAGGGCGCACCCCCCCCCCCCCCCCGGGCGCGCCCCCTACCTCGTGGGCCCCCTGACGCTCCACCGACATACTCCTTCCTCCTATATATACCTACGTATCCCCGAACGATCAGAACAGGAGCCAAAAACATAATTCCACCACCGCAACCTTCTGTATCCACGAGATCCCATCTTGGGGCCTGTTCCGGAGCTCTGCCGGAGGGGGCATCCACCACGGAGGGCTTCTACATCAACACCATAGCCCCTCCGATGAAGTGTGAGTAGTTTACTTCAGACCTTCGGGTCCATAGCTAGTAGATAGATGGCTTCTTCTCTCTTTTTGGATCTCAATACAATGTTCTCCCCCTCTCTCGTGGAGATCTAATCGATGTAATCTTCTTTTTGCGGTGTGTTTGTTGAGACCGATGAATTGTGGGTTTATGATCCAGTATTATCTATGGAAAATATTTGATTCTTCTCTGAATTCTTTTATGTATGATTGAGTTATCTTTGCAAGTATCTTCGAATTATCCTTTTTGGTTTTGCTAACTAGATTGGTAGTTCTTGCAATGGGAGAAGTGCTTAGCTTTGGGTTCAATCTTGCGGTGTCCTTACCCAGTGACAGAAAGGGTTGCAAGGCACGTATTGTATTGTTGCCATCGAGGATAACAAGATGGGTTTTTTATCATATTGCATGAATTTATCCCTCTACATCATGTCATCTTGCTTAAAGTGTTACTCTGTTTTACTAAATACTCTAGATGTATGCTGGATAGCGGTCGATGAGTGGAGTAATAGTAGTAGATGCAGAATCGTTTCGATCTACTTGTTTTGGACGTGATGCCTATATACATGATCATTGCCTAGATATACTCATAACTATGCTCAATTCTGTCAATTGCTCAAGAGTAATTTGTTCACCCACCGTAGAAAATCTATGCTCTTGAGAGAAGCCACTAGTGAAACCTATGGCCCCCGGGTCTATTCTCATCATATCAGTCTCTATCACTTTATTTACTTGCTTTGTTTTACTTTGCCTTTTACTTTTTACTTTGCATCTATCTATCAAAAATACCAAAAAAAATATTTATCATCTCTATCAGATCTCACTATCGTAAGTGACCATGAAGGGATTGGCAACCCCTAATCGCGTTGGTTGCGAGTTGCTATCGTTTTGTGTAGGTACGAGGGACTTGTGCGTGGTCTCCTACTGGATTGATACCTTGGTTCTCCTGAGGGAAATACTTACGCTACTTTGCTGCATCATCCTCTCCTCTTCGAGGAAATCCAACGCAGTGCTCAAGAGGTAGCAATCATCTAAAATAGATGATGTAAAATACATCACCAAAAAGTGCTAGATGTAAAACGCATCAGCCGCGCCACAGCCGCTCCGATAGATGCTGTAAGTACTGTTCACTCTGAACTTAACTGAAGAAAATGAATTTTACTGTCGAAACTGATTGAACTAGTAATAGGGCATTGCAATAGATGTTTAGGGCGTTCGAGCACTAGTAGCAGAGAAGCAGTGATCTAAATCAGCAGACGCTTGAGCAGGGAACACACTAGCAGAGAGCAAGTCATGCAGTAGCACCGCAAGCGAGTGCTAAAGCAGGAACTCCTGTAGCTGCCGGAGGTCGTGCAGCAGCAGCAGCAGCGCAAGCGAGAGCAAGTGCAGAGCAGCAGCACGAACGAAAGCAAGAGCAGTGCAGCAGCGCGACCGACAACAAGAACAGAGCCGCAGCGCGAGCGAGAGCCGGAGCAGCTGCCGCTAGTGTCGTTGTGGAAGTCGCCGCCGAGGAACCAATGACATGGGGGAGAGACGCCATGGATGATGTGGCCGGCGATGGAGCCATTGATGGAGACCCGCCATGTCTGCTCGGTATCGAGCACCGGCAGCCCCGTGAGATCGAATAAAAGATAAAATGCAGTGGTGAGTGCAGAAACTCCTTGGTGGCGCCGAGTTGGCCTCGGCTTCATCGGAGGAATTGGTGAGGGTGCTGCGGTTCCGGTGGGGCAGGTCAAGACGGCGTTGTGGGGATTGAGGTGGCGCGATAGACGAGGCGAACATCGGGGCAGCTCCTTGGAGGTGGAGGACGGGGCGGCTGTCCGGCGGGATGACGAGATCGACAACGGATCCTCATCCGGTGCAGTGGATGAGGGAAGCCGAGCTGTTGCGGTGGACGACGTAGTCGGGGAAGAGTCTCCGGATGGGCGGCGGTCGGGAGGCCAACGGAGGAGCGTGGGGTTTCGCGAGTTTTGGCGGCCTCGGTGTACGAATGGGGGGCGAAGGGGGAGGGGGAAGCCAAGCTTAGGGACGCGCTTGTCCGAAATGTAGGGTAAGTTACCAGCGTGCCCCCACCGGTTTTGACACCACGACGTGGAGCTTCATTTCCGGCTGAAGGGTAGAAGGGGGATTTTGCCTGTCTGGGCTGCGGGACCAATTTCAGATGAGGAGGGAGTTCTCGCGCGCGTCCATATTTCGGGATAACAAGGCGCGACACGGGTTGAAGAGGCGGGAGTTTCAAAGCAGGTGAGACAAAAGATACTCGAGCTTGAAAATTTCGGGATAACAAGGTGCGGATTCCTTGTTCGGCAAAACAAACTTAACGTGTAAAAAACAATTCATACAAGACACAAGAGAGTCATGTCCCCTTTTACTATATTTCTATAGATCCATTGAAAAAACTACAAGAAAAATGTAAAAAAAAATCGGGAGAACAAGATTACCCTGCACAATACCAAATCGATTCGCACTTCCCTTAACAACAACGAAAAACAAATCAATTCCCACCAAAGAAATAGTAATGTCCCTTTTTATATGATTACAAATGCCAGGATCTCAAATTTCAATATTTGAATCCATGTTATGTTGAATTCAAATATATCGTTAGGTGACCTTGAGGTTTATAATTGATGTAGTCGTACATTTTGATCTTCCATCATATATGAACAATTTACTCCACCATGTGAACATATATATTGTCATCTACCATATGGACTAAATTTGAATCAATTTTCCTTATTTGAATATGATTGTTGTCAAGTTATACAATAATTTAAATATTATCTTGATAACAAAAAACATGCATATAGCAGTAATCATATTTCACTATGAACTACATGTACCATACGCTCTCCAATTCAAATATTTGTATCCATTTTATGTTGAATTCAAATCATAGTACATTATTGGTCTAGGTAGCGAGATGTTCGGGACAATCTAAACCCTGTTTTCATATGTATAATTTTTGGCTGAATTGGGACAAGTTTTGGTATAAGCTTGTTGCAAAACCGGAGATTCTCTCAACAAGCCTCATGGTTCCGAGAGGGAACATGTCACCTTTGTGTGCGAAATGATATACACTGCCTCCCCCCTGATTTTCTTTACAGAGGCAACATAGAACTATATGAGTGCCCTGTTAAATTTTGGAATTATTTCGGGTTCATTTGGCCTTTCTATACATTAATTGAGTTTCTGGACTTTTAATGTGCATAATCTAAATATGAATTGCATGCACATGCTCCGGTGCACCAAAGTGGGTTGAAAAATCACATGTGTGTCCTTGGTTGAATTTCTAGGTCCCATGGAAGAAATGAGAATGAAATTCAAACATCTGGGCGTCATGACTCGGCCGAGAACATCAAGAAACTTATAATTTAAATTCATGTAAATCCAAAAACTCGTCTGGAAATTATTAAACTTGGCATGGTGTCATGTCATGGCACTAACATGTTGTGGTAAAAAATTGGGCCGATTTGGAAGCTCGTGGTTCTAAGAGGGAACGTGCCACCTTTGAGTGTGAAACGATATACGATGCCCCCCTGAGTTTCTTAACAAAGGAAACATAGAACTACATGAGTGCCCTGTTAAATTTTGGAATTATTCCGGGTTCGTTTGTCATTTTTTATACATTAATTGAGTTTCTAGTAATTTAATGTGCATAAGTCAAATTTGAACTACAAGCACATGCTCTCGTGCACCAAAGTTGGTTGAAAAATCACATTTGTGTCCTCGGGTGAGTTTCTAGGTCCCATGCAAGAAATGAGAATAAAATTAAAACATCTGGGCATCCTGGCTCGGCCAAGAACATTGAGAAACTTGGTTTTAAAATTCTTGTAAATCCAAAACACGTCTGAAAATCATGAAACTTGGCATGGGTGTCATGTCATGGTACTACCATGCTGCGGTAAAAAAATTTGCCGAATAGGAACAGATTTTGGTATAAGCTTCTTGCAAACCGAAGCTTGTCTCAAGAAGGCTCGTGGTTCTGAGAGGGAACGTGCCACCTTTGAGTGTGAAACGATATACGCTGTCCCCCTTGAGTTTATTTACAAAGGCAACATAGGACTACATGAGTGCCCTGTTAAATTTTGGAATTATTCCGGCTTCGTTTGGCCTTATTTACACATTAATTGAGTTTTTGGTCATTTAATGTGCATAATTCAAATTTGAACTACAAGCACATGCTCCTGTGCACCAAAGTTGGTTGAAAAATCACATTTGTGTCCTCGGGTGAATTTCTAGGTCCCATGCAAAAAATGAGAATAAGATTCAAACATCTGGGCTTCGTGGCTCGGTCGAGAACATTGAGAAACTTGGTTTTAAAATCATGAAACTTGGCATGGTGTAATGTCATGGTAGTACCATGTCGTGGTAAAAACAATTGGCTGAATAGGAACAATTTTGGTATAAGCTTCTTGCAAATCGGAGCTTCTCTCAAGAAGGCTCGTGGTTCTGGGAGGGAACGTGTCACCTTTGTGTGCATAATTCAAATTTGAAATACAAGCACATGTTCCAGTGCACCAAAGTTGGTTGAAAAATCACATGTGTCCTCGGGTAAATTTCTAGGTTCCATGCAATAAATGGAATGAAATTAAAAATTCTGGGCGTCGTGGCTGGGTTGGAAACATTGAGAAACTTAGTTTTTTAATTCATGTAAATCCAAAACACGCATGAAAATAATGAAACTTGGCTTGGTTCCATGACATGGCACCAACATGCTGTGGTAATTTTCTAGTCCGATTTGCGAAGGCACACACATTAACAATCAACAAAGTCATTTTGGAACAAGTGCTGTCACATTACAATCGGAAACACAAGTATTATTCAAACCGTGGGCGTTCTACTTACTAGCACCATTTACGTGCCGCAACGCGTCCCCATTTTTTATTAGCTAGGAGGCGACGTGCAGGGTAGCTATTTGAGTACGAGAGGTGTGCGATCAGACCCCTGCACGTGCTTATCGGGAGGAGAGCCCTTTGACCTCCATCTGCCGTCCATCTCTCTCCCAACGTCTCCATTAATGGCGCCCGAGCCTCTGTTTAATGGCGTGGCTATGTCTCACTCGACTGAGATTTAAGAGATAAAAAAGAAAATCTGAAAGCACGGATCTTGATGTAAGATCCGACGGACCTATATAGCATCTACTGTGACTTATAGCAAGACTAATGAATATATAAGGACGATTAATTGTCTTACATAATTAGAAAGATAATTAAAAAAACCACATGCGGCTATGTCCGAAATACACAAGGGCAAAAGAAGAAGGAAGACAAGGATCTGGCTCGTTGATCTCTACTTTCTTGATGTGTTGCTACAGGCCGCGGGAACTAGTCTCCATGGCGAGCGGCATGAGCTATTTCGTGTCCTCAAGACGCTGCTTGAGAACATCCATGAATTCCTCCACCAACCTTTGGCGCTCGTTGCGGAGCATGTCATTCTCATCCATAAGTTTCTTGACGATGACGCCGGTCCTCTTCAACAAGGCACTGGTCTCTTCCTGCTGGTCTGCACTTCGAATGATCTTCTCCCTCAGCAGGTCGCGGTCGGCCCGGAGCCTCTGATTGCCCTCCCTTAGTTGCCGGATGATGCCGGTAGCCTGTTCAAACGAGGCTTTCATGTCGTCCTGCAACCTCGCCCAGCCGGAGATCTGATCCATCTAGCTATGGACGATCGCATGCATGCGCCTGTAATAGTCGCCGCCTGCCCGCGAGAAATTTTCCTAGGCCGCCGTGGCGCGGCGGGACATCTCTGCTGCATTTGCGGCGTGGCGGGACATCTCTGCTGCTTCCGTGGCGCAACCGGACCAGTCTGCTGCATCGACGGTGCGGTGGGACCTCCATGCTGCTTCAGCGGTGCGGCGGGACCTCTGTGCTGCTACTTCCGCGCGGCGGGACATGTCAGCTGCTCTCGCAGCGAGGCGGGACATCTCTCGTGCTTCCGCTTCCATGCTCACCTCTCCCTGGTGGCAATCTCTCGACCCAGAACTCACGCTGGCCATGCCAGACGCAAGGGAAAGATGTTGAATGACTTGTTTGTTTTTGTGGATGAGGAGTTGAGGAGGAATGTGCAGTCATCTTGGCATACTAGCATTTATAACCGAGTACTAATACGCTCCTAAGTGGGAAACCGTTTAGGTTGTGATCGGTGTGAACAAGTTTGCAATTCAATATAGCGTGGTACTAATACGCTCCTAAGTGGGAAACCGTTTAGGTTGTGATCAGTGTGAACATGTTTGCAATTCAATATAGCGTGGAGTAATTTGGAATGTGACGAAACGCAAGCTCAAAATTTATTGACGGTTCTAGTTTTGAAGTGCGGCACTATTCCCGGATGGAGTAGTTCTTTTTCTACTCCCTCCTTTCCAGTTTATAGGGCTTATCTCAAAATTTTAGTTTTTCCATTTTATAAGGCTCAATTTGGTTGTTCCCCATCACATGTTTAGATTGCAAGGTGCATTAAATCATTGCATGCAAGTATTAAGAGAAAATTGACCAATGCATGTACTTTATGCATGCATGCATTGCAATTAATGCATTGATAAACATAATTTTTTGAGAAAAACAAGAGCATTAATTAGGTGCTTTTGCAAACTACAAAAAATATTCCACCACTCACCATCTTGGTTGGTGAGATTTTTGAATTAAGCCCTATAAACCGGAAAGGAGGGAGTACTGTTGTGTACGTGCAATAACTGGCACCGTCGTATACATATCTTACGGTTAATGGGGCGTTCGACAGGAATAGCCGCGTGGCAAGCTCTAGGCTAGTCTTTTTTCAGACGCATTAAACCTATCTCTCAAGACTTCTCGCAAGCACCATCGTGCCACCCACAAAAACTTGTAATCTGAGTTTAGTACGTTATACAGGTAGAGAAGAGGTGCACGCATGCACTCGTCCTCTCACACATGCGTCTATTTTTTCTCGAAAAGGAGGATGATGACCCCCGGCCTCTGCATCTGGGAGTCACACACTCATTTGTAGCTACGAATTGTAGTGTTCTAAACCATCCGATTGGCTCTATCATGGATGTACCTATATACTAAAACATGTCTAGATACATCTATATTTTGACAAATGGAAGGCATGTATTGTGGAACGAAGGGAGTGGTTGTCATCAAAATGGATAAAAAGGGACGTATCTAGAACTAAAATAAGTTTACATACATCTCCTTTTATCCATTTTGATGACAAGTAGTACTTCTTACCTAAAGGAACTTTATATCCAACAGACACAAAATATCCGTTCGACTGTTGGAAATTACTGAACTGATGTCGAAGTAATTGCTGCATCGCCACCAAAACCCACCATTTCTTAAGCTAAAGTAGACCCAGGCAATCCCTATATTAGCATATTACTAAGATAAACAGAAGGCAGTGTAGAAACATTTAGGATGTGAGCTTGTCAATCTGAATGTGGAGGGACACCAGCTTAGCCCCGGCCAGCAGCTTGGGCGGAACTGTGAAGAAGGTCAGCTCCTGCACGTCGATGTCGCTGGGATCCTTGCTGCTTGTCACCTCCATTTCCACCTTGACGGCGTCGGTCGTGCCTTTGGGCTCCCCCGGCGGGCCGTTCGCCCACAGCTTGGCCACGTAGTGCGGCAGTGGGGACACCCCCGCTATGATGCAGACGACCGACACGGCGATAGGCGCGCCGATGTCGAGCACACCACTGACCAAGAAAAACGCGTGGCCATCCTCCTCCGTGAACAGCAAGAGTCGTGGCTCCGACAGTGGCACTTGTAGCTGGAGCACCTTGCCGTGCTGGATCCTGTGCACGGGCATGGGATGCGCGGTGCTAATGTGGTGGTAGAGCGCCGGTGGCGGGCCTTCGTAGCCGCAGACGGGCACGGGGCATTTGTAAGGCGCAAGCGGACACACGCTCTGGTGATCGGCGAGCTTGTGGTAAGTGACATAGAGCCCACAGCCTTCGTGCGGGCACTCCACCCTCACAGACGAAAGGACGGAGTCCACCGCCATGTTCTGCATGTCGAAGCCACCGCCGTGCTCACACTGCTGCTGGTTCCCGGGGTGCTCGATGCGGCAGTCTGCGCAGGCCAGGTGCCCTCCCTTGCACTTCAGAAATCAATCGAACAGCACATCAATCAAGAAACCTGCACCTTGCTCAATCAGCCGAACGGACGAGGTGTATTTGAACCTCATACACTGGAGGCGTCAAGGGGCGGAGGCACAAGGGGCAGTGGAGCACGGTGAGGTCCATCGAGACCTTAGAGAGCTCCATCGTCGGGTCCTGTTCGGTCTGCATGATCTCGCCCTCCTCGTGCACAACCATCTCTCGACTTGGGCCGGGGCATTACAAAGCTTTACCATCACATATTTTATACTACTTCAAGGTGCATTAAATCAACACATGCAAGTATCAAAAGGAGAGTCACGGCATGCATGCATGCGTTGTAATTAATGCATCGGTAAACACAAATTATTGAAATATATCAAGTGCAGTGCTTTGATGTGTCGCGTCAACTCGTACATCAACAAGAAGTTTGATTATCCTCTCCCTCGCGGACTTAACTGCACCTGCCTTTGGCTGTATGACAGGTTGGCCACACACCTGTCGGGCCCACCTGTCATACGCGCAAAGGCAGGAGCGTCCCTCCCTCACCCATGAGCGTGGTGGCTGGCAAGACTAGGAGAAGCTTTCGCTACACGCTCTCCCTCCCGCATGCGGTGGACATGCAGCAGTTCAATCGGTGTCAGATGGCTAGAAGCGTACTCTAGTACTCCTCAAGTGCAGTAGTACTCCATCATTGTTCGACTTCCCGAAGAGGTGAAGAGCCAAGAGCATCCCGAACGCTTGTGTGGCAGTTTCATGTGTAGAGTAGTCTAGGATAGCGTGTACCGTGCATGTAAGCTTAAAATCGTTGGGGTCGGCTCCATGCTATGTGGTTGTCTCCAAGTTTTTTAAAAAAATTAAAATAGTCTTCTAGCCCTACCTGTCACCCTGGTGATTGTAGTTTGCACGCTCATCTGGTCAAGACAGGAATATATATTCTAATTTGTTTTTTTTTGAAAAGGGGGGACTCCCCGGCCTCTGCATCAGAACGATGCATACAGCCACATATATTTTAATTTGTGGTGGGTAAATGTTAGAGGTTGCATCAAATATATTGTACACTGTGGGTCTTTTAGCCAAGTTTAGAGGCAAGCATGTGGGGCCAGTGCTATGATGTGTCGCGTCAACTCGTACAACGAGGAGAAGCTTGATTTTACTACACGCCTTCTCCCTCGCCCATGCGCGCGGTTGCTCACAAACAAGGACAGGCTTTTGCTTAGTAGTACTTCTACAACAAGCTATCCGTCCCGCTCGCGGTGGACGGACATGCAGCAGTGGATTCGACACTGTAGAAGCAGTAGTAGTAACATCATTGTTCGTCTTCTCGAAGAGGCGAAGAGCCAAGCGCAAACCGAACGTTGCAGTTGCGAACATTGGAGCACGCATATAGCCAGGCTCTTGCATGAGACAAAATTGCTATGTGAGCCCACTATTATACTAGTACGTACAACTACTTGCTAGTATAGCCTTGTAAACCAGAAAGGAGTATTTGCCCTTCTAGAGATTTCAACAAGTGACTAGACTACACCGACACGGAGTACATATGGAGCAAAATGAGTGAATCTACACCGTAAATAAATACGTACTAGTTCTATCGTTTTGCTCTCCGAGGTGCACAATATTGAGTATACTGGCTAGTCTCTTTTTGACACACATTTACGTTTTTTACATAGTACAGATGCAAGCGCTCATATACACGCGCATACACTCACCCCTATGAACGCACACACGCACGGACTATCATCTTGAAATTTACGAAGTCACCATAGGCACCTCATCATCGACGGGTCCATAGGTTCTTGAATGCCAACGAGGGAGAGGGTAGCGGTTCCCGAGACGTTGAACGGTCAATGATGCATCCTCAATTACATGCAGAGGGAATTAATTGGAGAAGCAGAATAGAGCCAGCACGATGTGATTGCAACAGAGTTTGGACTCTCATATAATAAAGGTGCCCCCCACTCCAATCCATCTACTCCCAAGTCTCTGCGCAACACTGCTCACTCCAATCCAAGACCAAGTGACCAGAAGCCACAAGCACCTATGGAGGCGATGGACGCGAGCGGCAATCGGCTGTGCCAAATCATCCAAGGCGTCGGCCTGCGGCCCCACACCGCGCAGTGTTTCCAGACGGTGCTGGCAACCGCAGGCACCGTAGCCCTCGCCGACGCCGGCTTCGCCTCTTGCATGGATGACATGATGGTCAACTCCATCCGCAAGTTCACCACCGTCAAGAAGCGCGCGGACGACCTTGTCGTACTGCTCCAGCCCGTGCACCCAGGCTCCTCATTGCCTGCCACCCTCATCGGCTTGCATGGTGACGAACTCTTTCAAGCCCTAGTGGCCCTGCAGGTGCCGGAGGTCGCGACGAAGAATGTGCACCTCGAGGCCGCGCTTGCCGCGCAGCGCCTCGCCATGCAAGAAACCGTCGACCTGCACATCCACGTCAATGAGGAAATCGTCTACATAGGCCACTACAAGCAAGCGAGGACAGAAAGACGTTGGCCTTCTTCCAGCGGCTGCAATCTTTGGATGTCATTGTTCAGAAGCACGTCAACCTGGCCACGAAAGCCGCTGCTACTTAGGCGCTGTTCGGTGGGCCGGCGCCCTGAGTCGAGGAGGTGGACGTCATCGATGGATGCATCTCTTCTTCTTGCCTCCTGTAACCAGCACTGCATCGCCTCGTGGCCTTAATGTTTTATGAGTATAGTACTCCCTCCTTTCCCAAATATAAGTCTTTCTAAAGATTCCAGCAAGTGATTACTACATACGGAGCAAAATGAGTGAATCTACACTCTAAACTATGTATTCATACATCTGTATGATGCATTCCATTTGAAATAGTATCTAAAAAGGCTTATATTTAGGAACGAAGGGAGTATATGGCATTTTTATTCCAGTCGTAACGTTTTCACTGTGAGGTGGGGCCGCAGTTGAGCAAACCCACCCCGCCCACCGGGCGTCGACCGAGTTTAGAATTAGAAGAGAGAAACGAGGGAGGAGAGCTAGCTGTAGCACGGACGCTGTTGTCAGATGGGACTCATGTTTATAGAATAGGAGTACTGAGCACTCGTGTCTCTTTTTTTAGGGAAAAATTAGTCGTATGTCTAGTACCACTAGTTGAGTGCGTGCGACCTATAGCTGTCATCACTTTAGGTCTCCTTTTCGAACCGCAGCTACGCTTCACAGTACATATTTTTTCACGCATTTATCCTCCTATATGTACTCCTAGGCTATTTCCACGTGCTCCCATTCGCCGACATGTGGGACATAGAGCATCTGGGTCGTAGTGCATGCACGACTCGGAGCATATGCCGGGGTACTTTACATTTCAGACCTCACGAATTACATGCAAACCCCCCACAGAAGAATAAATAAATGAATGAATTACTACATGAAACCGGATTATTTTCATGGAAACCGGAGCACGTTCATTAAATTTGGACATAACACGTTTATAAAAAATGACCGGACCTAAACCAGTCTAAGGGCCTCTTTGATTTTTCCCGCAAAAAAAGGGCCTCTTTGATTCGCGGGATACTGAAAACACAGGAATGGGGAAAGTATGATGGAGATGAACCGAGACGAGGAAAACTCTAACTCAGTTAGAGGTTAGAGTTAGATTCTAACCCTGAACTAACTCTAAACCAAAGAGGTGTATGGATGGCAGGGTTAGATTGACAACAAATGCTCTTTCTCAATCATTTGACTACTTTGGACCCTATTTCCTGTCGGATTTGGTGTGGCTGGCTCTTCTGTGGCCTCCTCCCACTCACAATTGACATAAACGAACCATCTATACAAATCAAGCATGCAAAACATGATAATTTTTACTTTGTCCATACAAATGAGATATCCCACTTAAACATACAAGTCGTCAATCAAGCTTCACAAAATAAAAAAACACTTCATGAAGCAAAGCATGAGCTAACTCATCACGGAAGTCATTCACGATAGGGAGGGAGCCCGGAGCCCCTCATGCACCAAGGGAGGATCTCGCCATCGTCGCTCTGGAGGAAGGCTCTGTAGAGCCCAAGCCCCGGGAACCCCTCTGACGCCGGCCCTTGCAAGTTGAGGTCGACATCGGCATGGGTAGCAGGGCCGCTTGCGGCCGACTGGGAACTTAATATTTGGGCCTCTAGAAATAATGCGAGCATGTAACTAAAATACCTAGAAAGGTGAACTGAATCTTTGGGCCTCTAGAAATAATGCAAGCCTAAAATTGAAATACCTAGAAAGGTGAACTGAATCTTTGGGCCTCTAGAAATAATGCAAGCCTGAAATTGAAATACCTAGAAAGGTGAACTGAGTCTTTGGGCCTATAGAAAGATTTATTACCTCCTCAAGCAGCATCAAACAATTCCATGCGTGCACCACAAATCTATACCAAGTTTGATCAGGATCTACTTTTCCAAATCAGAATTAGCGCTAGAGCAAGCAAGATCAATGATATGGCCGTGAGATAGAGAAGGAACAAACAAACTCACCCCTCTCGCGACCTCCCTGGTAGATGCGCCACCGCCGTGCACGACAGAGGGAGAAAAACGCTGGTGAAGGGGGAGCGGGGCGACCTTCCAAGGCCGGAGGGAGAGCGCGGCCGGAGTAGGGCGGTGGAGGCCGGAAGGAGAGGGCGGTCGGAGGAGAGAGAGGGCAAGCGGCGCTTGGGCGGGTGGCCCTATGGGGAACAGAGAGGAGTCGTGCGAGAGGGGGGAGCGATCTGGTGCTGGCAGGGGAGATTTTTTTAGTTCTGTTTTAGTGGGCCCGAGGATAACTAACCCAATTAGAACCTCTCCACCAGGCTAGTTTTTTTAGCTGGGTTAGAGCAAACTAGCTCAAACTAACCCCTTTTGTTTCGATAATTTGAGGCTATTTCAACCCAAACTAGCTCTAACTCAGGGATCCAAACAAAGAGGAGTGTTACTGTACATGCTACAGTCTGGACCGTAGCACGTTGTTTTTTATGGCCATATCACCACATTGTTTTCTACTGCTGGTTCACTCGGCTACCGTGGTTCGCCCTGCTGGTTCACTGGGCTGCCATGGTTTGCACTGCTGGTTCACTGGGCTGCCATGGTTTGCACTGCTGGTTCACTGGGCTGCCGTGGTTCGCACTCCTCCGACCTGAGTAGTAGTAGTACTAGTATATACTTCATCATTCTTTGCTCCTTCTTACTACTCCGACATGTGGGAGAGCCAGCATCTGGGTCAACACAGAACGGAAGGGGGGCATCACCCCGGTCGGAGCGCCAGTAATTCATTACTATAGTGAGTGGTCATATCACAAGTCTTTCCAGTAGTAACGCGCCGTCAAATCGCACAGTCCGACATTTCCAGCAGTATGTTTGAGAATCCGCCACTCGCTCACCCTCCTCGCCTCTCTGTCAAACCGTCTACCCGAAAACTGTCGCGCGTACTGCCCGGGAAAAGCCCCGCCCTCAACTTTTAACTATGCAAAAATAGTTCGAGCTTGTTCGTTCTATATAAATACAGTACTTACTGTATGTTTATTCACCCGTGGGGTTGTTCAATGAATGGAGGGGCGGGGAACACAAGTGAACAATACTGTAGTACTACTAGTAGTAAGTAGGAGTCGTACGGTAGTCACCTTAAATAGAGAGTTTCTTTTCTTTAATGCCACGTACACAAATTGAAACGCTTGTTGTGGAGAGAAAAAAGATAATCACTCCACTATATATGGACGCAGGGGCCTGAGCGCTTGCTTTACTAGGGTTGCTCTCTTCATTCTCTCATCCTCTCCATATATAAACAAGACAGCGGTAGCAACATTTTCTCTCTGCTCACCGCTGGTCACAGATCCGGCCGGATCCCTTCGACCGATGTGTGTAGAGGACTAAAAGGTGCATCGTTCACGCGGTCATCGCCGCCGAGGGAGGAAACCCACAGCTGCCGGAGGGGCCCGATCCTCTGCCCGTGTCGTTCTCTCCGACACAGTGCCGGCTCGGGAGGTCCTCTGACCCTTCTTCCTCCCTGCCGTATTGTCCGCAGATCCGACCTGCCGCCGCCGACATCCCGCGACCCTAAGGTATAAGTTCTTCGAAAGCGGCCTTGCTCTACTGCCCCAGCTCCCCACGTTTTTGCATGTGCATCTTTTTCTACTCCCATCAGCTCTTCCAAAGCCACCTAAATTTTTAGTATTATTAGAGGTAAAGCTACTTCATCCATTCGAATCTAGGGCTTTTTTCAAACAACGAAGAAAGGGGGAAAGTTGTAGCATGAATCTAGGACTTGATTCAAAGAGGAAATAATATGGTGAAAGTAGTAGAGACCGGATACCCAACCGGTCTCTTGGTTGAAAAGGGAAATAATGGGAAAACGCAGTACAAACTGGATAAGGAACAGATCTATTATTGGTTGAAAAAAGGATAGAAAGTGGCGGCTGGTGGACAAGTCAACAGAGTATGTCTAGGATTAGATTTGCTGCCATCACATAGTAAAAGGTCTCCAGGATTAGATTTGCTGCCCTCACATAGTGAAAGGTCTCAGGATTAGATTTGCTGCCCTCACATAGTAAAAGGTCTTCAGGATTAGATTTGCTGCCCTCGCATAGTAAAAGGTCTCCAGGATTAGATTTGCTGCCCTCACATAGTAAAAGGTCTCCAGGATTAGATTTGCTGCCCTCACATAGTAAAAGGTCTCCAGGATTAGATTTGCTGCCCTCACATAGTACAAGGTCTCCAGGATTAGGTTTGCTGCCCTCACATAGCACGAACAAACTCGGCATCACCACTTTATGCCTCCTTGTAGGTACATTGTGCTGATGCATCCACTATCGCATGTCCTTATACCAACCTTTTGTTGTTGTTAATGTAAGGGCGCATGTAAAATGAAGCGATCACACTGTTACCTTACGGACATGTCTAACCAGTGTTATTGTTAATCTAATGCCTCCAGTGTTAAGATGCAATTAAACTGTGTTACAAATGGCACTCATGTTGTTTTCCCCAGTATGATAAGTAAGTTGCTCCTTTACGCTGCTGAGTGTCCTGGTGTCCCCATGGTCCCATGCCAATTAACCAACTCTTTAGCTGTTGTTGATTTACTGTGTCTGGTAAACAAGCAATGCCACCATTAAAGTAATCCCATATTTGAGGAATCTCATTGTTGATCGTAATGCTTCTGGTAACATGAAGCATTGCTGACGTTTTAAAATTTCTACTGTCCTTGCGTGATTGCCATGAACATAATTAAGATGCTTCTTTTCATTTTGTATATGTTTCGTATATTCTTATTGACCAACAACTGTTTACTTTCTATCTTTTTGTGGAGATAGGGATATCCATTTCACCTTGTTGCTATTGTGACCTTTTGGTGAACTGCACAAAACACTTTTTTTGGAATGAGTGTCTTGTGCAGTTCAACTAAAATGTCACGTGGGCAACATCTCTCAATTTTGGTGGAACTGCACAAAATGGTGATTGGAGTTTCCAAAATCTCTGTAAAGTTCTACTGGTAATCTCGTGCAACATTTTATTAGCCTTTGCAAGATGGAGCCGTCACTGTCACCACAGTGGCACTTTATTTTAGTGAAACTGCACAAAAGGATAAGAAAATTATAGTTGCACCTTACATGAGCCGGACAGCCAACCTGAATGTTCCTCAATTTTAGTGCAACTACTAAAGAAGAACCTGCCAGCTCACGAGAGCAAGTACTTCTTGCTAGCTGAATGATGCAATCTTTGCTTCATTTCAGGTGAACTGCAGAAAAAGGCACATGAATTGAATCATGGAACTCTAGGCAGACCTCATCCTAGTGGAGCTGCAGGTTGAGTTCAAGGAGGCCGCTATTAAAGCGAAATCATGCTCTCATGTCTCCTTGTTTGTGTTGTGCAAACAGGAATACTCAACTACAGATGTTGTGACGGTCAAGAGCATTCACCAAGTTCTTCGATTGTATGACATGGCTAGCCAAGATGGATTTAATCCCGATATTCACTTTATCAAAAGGCTCTAATGGGTTGGTTCTGAATCTTGCAAGCTGGGAATCAATGAGACGTGTAGGCATCTTTGTTGTACTTATTATTTGAATCTTATTTGTTGGTTCTGAATCTTGCAAGCTGGGAATCAATGAGATGTGTAGGCATCTTTGTTGTACTTATTATTTGGATCTTATTTGTTGGTTCTGAATCTTGCAAGCTGGGAATCAATGAGATGTGTAGGCATCTTTGTTGTACTTATTATTTGGATCTTATTTGTTGGTTCTGAATCTTGCAAGCTGGGAAACACGGCATGATGATGCAGAGGACAACAACCATAACAAACAGTTCAAACTTGGTAGTATTATCTTTGTGAAAATGCGACAAATGTGCTGATCGTATGCATCCTGAGAATAATAATTCTAATTGTTGTGCATGTTGATCCTGTGGCACTGATAGAACGAGCCAATGCATTGCTTGTTTTAAGTATAAATTTCTATAAAAGCTAATTAAATTTAAGTAAAGTGACCACTAACTCCTATTATTACAATACCAATACAGACCCGCTCGTGAACCGATGTGTGGTTGGAGTAGGTTTCTTAATGGAGGCGTTTGAATGCGCCGGGGGTGCATGTTCTGATGGGCGTGCAGCGGACGAGGGAGGGGTAGTAACTGTTGTCGCTTGTACACACTCAGCTTACTGTTGAATCCAGTTCCCCAAGAGCTGAAAAACGAACTACTGCCGCCGCCTACACACTCGTTCACTCGAAGAGACTCCAATGGCGATCCGAGGGGTGAGCCCTTTGAGTTTGCCGTTCAGTCCTATGGCTGCACCAAGTCGAATGTGATGTACACCAATGATACGGACTCGGTGAAGCTCTGCCTCGCCTCAGTCCTATGGCTGCACCAGGTTCTGGAGCATTCGCCCGTTTCGTCGGCACCGCCGACTGCACCTTCGCTACGGTGGAGAGAAGGAAGAGCACGACGATTCGGCCATCTGGTGCAACAAGCTTGTCGACATCCAGAAGCAATACAAGATCATCAGCAATGGGCAGGAGAAGGACTCCATGGTTGACCTCGCTGAGACCATTATCGACCCCTGATATGCCAACATGAAAGAAGACGACCTGAACACGTGGGAGGTACCTCTTAGTCTAGCCTACATAACCTACGCGGCCAAGGACGCATACGCATGCTACGACATGTACAGGCTGACCTTGGACATGAGGGCATGTCTGCTTCCCGTAACCGACGAGTACATGGACAGCCGCAGCATCATGATCAAGCGTGCCAGGAAGGTCTAGATGTTGTACTTTATATGTTTATAAGAACCTTTATCATCTAAGTGTTTCATGCATTAGCCTATATGTTGTAATTATCTGTTTTGTCCGAAATATTTCTTTTAAGAACCCATTAACCTGATTGTTTTTTTAGTGGCTATTTGCTTATGTATGTAACTAGTTCACTTGTCCGTTAAAAAAACTAGTTCACTCGGTTGCCGTGCTTTGAATCTCCTTCCTCCCAACATATTCCCCTCCTCAGGTGGACCCAGCAGGTCTCTGAATTTTCTCCCACTTTCTTTTTCGATGTAAACTGAGTTTTCTCCCAATACTTTTCCCTAGAACCAACTCAACTGTCCCACGTCTAGCCTAAAAAATAATAATACCCCACGTACTATTAACTCATCAAATTTAAATGATATTTTATTTTGTAAGTTGAAAGTTCTTACAAAATAATAATAGTAATTGTTTATATATAACTTGGCAAGTTAACTCCTAGTGATTGCGTACATAAGCTTGCAAAGATTTTACTGACCAATGCTGTAATAGACGTGCAATCATGTGTTTATGTTTTTATAACATTTCTCCGTCTAGCCCAACATGATATTTTCACCCAGCCCAGCAAGTCCGTGGATTTCGAGAAAAATGCAAATGGGATTTAAACGGGCTGCATAGATGCTACATCATTGTTTCACCCATCCCACCAAATGGACTAAAAAACAAATGGACTGGCTGACATGTGGGCCAGTAGGTCGAAGCCTAAGAAGGCGTTGGATTTACATCCAATGGCCGGCATTCTTCTTCAATCTCTCGTCTTCTTCCCCCAGTGATGCCGGAACTGCCTGCTCCAGCCTTCGGCGTCCAGCGGCGTTGTTTTGCGCTCCTCATCGAAACGCTACCCTGCCGACGGCCAGGCCATCCCTCGACTCCACACTCCTGTTATTCTCTGCCGAGTGTAGGCCCACCCCGCACCCGAACCAGTCAAGTTTCCCACTCCTCTCCGTCTGCGACTCCACTACCGCGTCTTCCCCATCTCCGGGTCGTTCCAGTCTGGGGCCTCGCCGTCGTCCACCGCCTCGGTGCGCTCAGCGCGGCATGGTCAACATACGAGAGTCATCGGCAGAGGACTGTACGTGGAGAGCCTAACGGCTGGGACCCACGAGGTCCATGGTCGCACGCAAGGAAAGTTCCTCCTTATTACGCACTGTACGTGGATTGTACGTGGGAAGGGCTTCTGTATTTCACAAAAAAATGTTCCCCCCGCTGACAGGTCGGACCCACCAGCTATATCTTCGCATGCAAGGAAGTGCCTCCTTATTACGCACAAAAAATGAATACCCCCTGCTAGCTGGGACCCACCATAGTGAGTGGCTGACTTGTGGGCCTACTAAGTTGATGAGGACGGAGGGCTTTGTCAACTTAGTCAATATGAATGATTCTAGCTCCAGTGACCGTACGATGTCCATCCAACGGCCATAGTGCTTCTTCAACCTCTGGTCTTCTTGCTCCAGCCGCCCAAAGAAGCACCGGTCGTGTCGCGTGCTCCTGCCTCTTGTGGACGGCTGTGATGCCGCGGAGGCCTCACCGCCCCCTACTACTCCCACCGCTGGCCCAGGGCATCCCTCTACTCACCCACACCCCATGTTATTCTGTGGCGACGGCAGCCTCACGCCGCAGTCAAACCAGTGAACCCTCGTACTCCTCTCCGCGTGGGCATCCACTGCCACGTCTTCCCCGGCTCCGCGTCGTCCCCTTCCTAGGCCTCGCTGTCGTCCACCGCCTTGTTGCTCTCGGCGCGACGTGGTCAATGTGGTCAACGACCGACTTCCATCAGAAGAGTACTGTATGTGGAGAGGCTGACAGCTCGGTCCATGGCCGCAACTGGGTCCATGGCCACAGCCCAGTTTTTTTGTGATTTGCCAAGTAAGTCGCTTTGTCAGGCATGTTGGGCTGCAAATCTTTCAAGACGACGAGAGCATCACTCGGCTGGCCGAGAAAATGGACTATCAGTAATGAGAAATGGGTTGTACATTTTTAAAACACATCAAACCGGCAATTAGTTTCAAATATCTTTTTTTCATTTCGAGATTTTAAATTGCATTTACTTTTATGCGTGGACAATTTGTTGGATTTTATACTGATATACATTTATTTTTAAAATCATTTGGAATGTGGCTTGAAATTTCAGGATTAAAAATAGTTCAAACCACACCGAAATATGCAAAATTTCGTATATATTTTTAACCGTGGCCAGAATATGGGCGGTAATGCTAACAAAAAGAATATGGGCTCCAAAAAAACCTTAAGAATTAGCAAATGGGATGTAAATTATTAGAAATAATGACAGATGGGCAGTATGCTGTTTTCCACAGATTTGAGGCTTTCCTAAAAAAAGGTTGATGCACAACCAGTGACTGTTGGATTTCCATCCAACGGCCATCGTGCTTCTTCAATCTCTGCTCTTCCTGCTCCAGCCGCTCAAACAAGCGCCGACGGGACTGCCTGCTCCCTCCTCCCCGCGGCTGGCTGTGCTGTCGCGCAGGACTCACCGCCCCACCGTACTCCCATCGCTGGCCTAGCCATCCCTCTACTCACCCACACCTGTTGTTATTCTCCAGCGACGGCAGATGAACCAGTAAACCCTCGTACAGTCATACTCCCCTCTGTGTGGGAAACAACTGCCGAGTCTTCCCTGCCTCCGTGTCGTTCCCTTCCTAGGCCTCACTGTCGTCCACCGCCCTGGTGCTCTCGGCGCGGCCTGGTCAACGTGGTCAACGACCGACATGCATCTGAATTGGACTATACGTGTAGAGGCTGACAGCTGGGTCCACGGCCGCACGCAAGGAAATGCCTCCTTATTACGCGCAAAATAATGATTCCTCCACCTGACATCTGGGACCCACCGAAAGGGCCTCTGTATTTCGCAAAAAAAACGTTACCACCGCTGACAGCTTGGACCCACCAGTTATATCTTCGCACGCAAGGAAGTGCCTCCTTATTACGCCAAAAAACGAATACTCCCCCTGCTAGCCGGGAACCAGTATAGTGGCAGGCTGACTTGTGGGCCTACTAAGTTGACGGGGACGGAGGGCTTTGTCAACTTAGTCAATACTCCAGTGACCGTACGATGTCCATCAAACGGCCATAGTGCTTCTTCAACCTCTCGTCTTCGTTCTCCAGCCGCCCAAAGGAGCGCCAGTCGTGCCGCATACTCCTACCTCCCGTGGCTGGCTGTGATACTGTAGGACCTTGAAGTATGTCTAGAGGGGGGGTGATTAGACTACTTGACCAATTAAAAACTTAACCTTTTCCCAATTTTAGAGTTTGGCAGATTTTAGCTATCTTAGGACAAGTCAAGCAATCATCACACAATTCAAGCAAGCATGCAAAGAGTATATTGGCAGTGGAAATTAAAGCATGCAACTTGCAAGAAAATAAAGGGAAGGGTTTGGAGGATTCAAACGCAATTGGAGACACGGATGTTTTTGGCGTGGTTCCGATAGGTGGTGCTATCGTACATCCACATTGATGGAGACTTCAACCCACGAAGGGTAATGGTTGCGCGAGTCCACGGAGGGCTCCACCCACGAAGGGTCCACGAAGAAGCAACCTTGTCTATACCACCATGGCCGTCGCCCACGAAGGACTTGCCTCACTAGCGGTAGATCTTCACGAAGTAGGCGATCTCCTTGCCCTTACAAACTCCTTGGTTCAACTCCACAATCTTGTCGGAGGCTCCCAAATGACACCTAGCCAATCTAGGAGACACCACTCTCCAAGAAGTAACAAATGGTGCGTTGATGATGAACGCCTTGCTCTTGTCCTTCAAATGATAGTCTCCCCAACACTCAACTCTCTCTCATAGGATTTGGATCTGGTGGAAAGAAGAATTGAGTGGAAAGCAACTTGGGGAAGGCTAGAGATCAAGATTCATATGGGAGGAATGGAATATCTTGGCCTTAACACATGAGTAGGTAGTTCTCTCTCAGAAATGGTAAGTTGGAAGTGTAGGTTTGTTCTGATGGCTCTCTCCATGAATGAAGAGGAGGTGGAGGGGTATATATAGCCTCCACACAAAATCTAACCGTTACACACAATTTACCAAACTCGGTGGGACCGAATCAACGAACTCGGTCGGACCGATTTAGTAAACCTAGTGACTGTTAGGATTTTCGGTGGCAACTCGGTAAGACCGATTCGGTTAGGGTTAGGGCATAACGTAATCTCGGTAAGAATGATTACACAAACTCGGTGAGACTGATTTTGGTAATAAGCTTTCCAGAGAGTTGGTCAGGTAAACTCGGTGGGACCGATTTGCTCTTTTCGGTTAGACCGAAATGTTACAAAAGGGAAACAGAGAATTTACATTGCAATCTCGGTGGGACCGATCGCTCACTTCGGTTAGACCGAAATGTTACGAAGGGAAACGGAGAGATTACAATCCCATCTCGGTGAGACCGAGATCCCTATCGGTAAGACCGATTTGCCTAGGGTTTGTGGCAGTGGCTATGACATTTGAACTCGGTGGCGCCGGATAGAAAGAATCGGTGTGACCGATTTTGGCTTTAGGTTTAGGTCATTTGTGGATGTGAGAAAGTAGCTGAGGGTTTTTGGAGCATATCACCAAGCACATGAAGCAAGAGGCTCATTAAGCAACACCTCATCCCTCCTTGATAGTATTGGCTTTTCCTATAGACTCAATGTGATCTTGGATCACTAAAATATAAAATGAAGAGTCTTGAGCTTTTGAGCTTGAGCCAATCCTTTGTCATTAGTATTTTGAGGGATCCACTTTCATCATCTATGCCATGCCATTCATTGAGCTTTCCTGAAATAATAGTCTTGGAATAGCATTAGCTCAATGAGCTATATGTTGTTATGAATTACCAAAACCACCTAGGGATAGTTGCACTTTCAATCTCCCCCTTTTTTGTAATTGATGACAACATATAGATCAAAGCTTCGAAAAATGATAATAAGATTGAATAACATCGTCGCTTTGAGAAGTATGTGATAAGCAAGAGCTCCCCCTAAATTTGTGCATAGTTTAAGATTTGCTTTGGACTGCAAATGCACAAGGAATTAGGCTCATGGGTTACTCTTCCATGTCACATACATCTTGGTGGAGCGCTCAAAATGATAAAGATTGAATACATGCACTCATCACCAAGCAAAGTGAATGATCACATATGGATAGGATAAGATAATATCATCAAACATGCATAAGTGTAGCTTATGATCAAACACATGATCATCAATGTCTCCCAGAACATAGTATCTCAAGCAATCAAAAGCAAACAAGTTTAACCACCAAAGCAAAACAAGAGAGAACAAAAGCAACACTCTCTCTCTCTCTCGAAGCCTATGATCTATACATTTTTCTCCCCCTTTGGCAACAAGTTACCAAAAAGTTCATAGAAAATGCATAGTGCTAGATCGACTCTCAGGCTTGATCTTCAGGTGGTGGTGTCCGGATAACTCCAAGAACGAAGGCTTCGGTTGAAGTGGATGGAGCTAGTTGCACTGGAGCTGTAGCTGGTGCAGATGATGTGGCTCTGGTGTCTGTTACAGGCACTGCAACTGACCTCTAAGCTCTAGGCACTCTGGCAAATATATTAGTGGTAGTCTTGCCCTGCCTCTCCTGCATGTCATCCTGTAGCTGCTCCACAACTGATTGAATCTCAGTTACTTTGACATCTAGATCATGGAATTTTAGTTCCATGATTCTTTCCAAGCTCTCCTGATTTCGAGTGAGGCTGGCCAATCCCTTCTCAATCCTCAGAGTTGATGCTATCAAGTAACTAAGCTGCTCCTGCTTGTTCTTCAAAAAGTACTCAGATGCCTCCTCTTGAGTTGGCATCTTAGCAGCCTTCTCTTTCCTTGCCTTCTCCTTCATCTCTTGAGCTTGTACTGATGATGGTTCATTTTCATTCATGACAACCTGATTGTCCTCAAAGTCTGGATAGAGAGGAAAATGTTCCTTATCCAATAGATATTTTCCTGTGCCCATCTTTGAGTTAATCAACTCCTGTATCTGAGGGGCATATCCACAACTCCTCTTCTGGTCTGCTGCAGTCCTCTTAATGGTCTCTACCATAAGGCTCATGACCTTGAATTTCTGTGGCACATCAAACAAATGCAACATGTTGATTGCATGCCCTCTAATCATGTTGTGGTCACCAGACTTAGGCAACAGAGTGTGCCTTAGGATCCAGTTGATAGTTGGCAGCCCTGACAGAAGAAAGTGGACTGATCCAAACTTATGTGTCTCAATGGCTTTGTCTGGGATCTCCTTGTACATGTGTGCCATGGAATTTAGGTCCATCTTCTTCTTGGCATAGACATCCAAGTCATCTTCATTTTCCTTGGGGGCATTTATCAGTTTTGCCCATTCCTCAACAGTTGACTGGTACCTTGTACCTTCAGACATCCAAGCTATCCTCCCATCTGGATAGAAGTGTGCTGTGGAGTAGAATTGCATAATGAGTTCATCATTCCAGTTGGTGAGCTTTTTCCCAACAAAATCTGCAACTCCACAAGCAACAAAACTGTCTTGCACTCCAGGATAGTGTTCTTCATTATCTTTCATGTAGGTCCGGTCGACCCACCTCATATCACACACTATGGGCTTCTTGTCCAACAAGATTGTCTCATAGAAGTCCTGTTGTTCCTTTGTATGGAACCTGTAATCAACAGCAGTTCTTCTCCTTGAGGCATATGGATCTGTCATCCTCCATAGCCTCAACCCTGAGTCTCTTCTAATCTTCATGTCCTCAGCCACAGGATGGGCATCATTGTGGTCTGGTATCTTGGGCTTGAGCTTCCTCAGTACTCGTCCTTCTTCATCTTCCTCATCAGCAACATTAGGCACTGGGGCCTTGTTCTTCTCAGCAGCTGGAATACTCCTAGTATTCCACTTTGGTGCAAGCTTGGGCTTGGGGGCAGCTTTGGGTGCTTCCTTGGGCTTTGATGTTGCAGCCCCTGATCTAATAGCATCACCCATAAGCTTTTGTGCCTTGGGTGCTGGTGCAGCAACCTCTTCTTCTTCTTCAGAGTCTCTCCCCATTGAGGGCTTTCCAAGAACCTGAGAAGTGGTGGTTCTGACTCTCTTCTTCTTCTTGTCTTGACCAACAGCTTCATCTTCTGATTCCATGGTAAACTTCATAGTTTCTCCAATGGCAACCTTCCTGGGTTTGGAAGTTGGAATCCTTCTTGCAGGTGCCTCCTTCTGCACAATTGGCTTAGAGGCTGCAGCTGAACCATATTCTTTCTTGACCACCTTCTTCTTGGAAGTGGCCTCATCCTCTACTGCCACATAATCCTCATCCTCGGAATCTGAGGTTCTTTTCTTCCTTGTCCTGGTGGCAGCTTTAGGCAGATTACTTGGAGTGCTTCTGCTGCCATCATCTGAAGTGCTAGAGGGACTAGTGCCCTCACTCATCTGAACCTGCTCCTCTTCCCTGTTCTGGCTGTCACTTTGGTCTGACATGCTGCAAACACTGATTGCTGACCCTATGAAGAGTTATAGATGAGATAGAGTGGATGAGCATCACAAAATGCAGAGATTTTTGCAAAAGAATGATTCAAAAATTCAGTTTTAGTTTTCCACAGAAAGCATTTAACCGATTTTCGAACTCGGTGATACCGAAGCAGTTTTGGAACCTAAACTGATGAACTCGGTTGGACCGAGTCACAGTATGGTGGCACCAAGACTGCTAGGGTTTCACAAAGTCCTAAAATTGGTCTCACCGATTAGCAATTCTCGGTCAGACCGAGAGTTACTAGTGCAATGGCGTTAGCCAAATCGATGGGACCGAGTTTTTCAACTCGGTGGGTCCGAGATGGTTTCGGCGGAAACCTAACCCTAAATTTTCGAATCTCATCTAATCTAAGGATTGCATTGACTGGATAGGAGTGTTTCAATCATGGCAAGAATCAATAAGAACACAATGTGCTAGGAATCGGACGAGGATAGCATAGTGATCGAGTCCATACCCTAGCTTGGCGATGAACTCGCTATGGTGGCAACGGCGGGGGTGAAATCCGTTGACGGCGGCGGAGACCAGCGACAGGAGGCGGCTGGCGACGAGGAGACGATCCGGAGACCCTGATGGCAGAGCAAGCTATTGCGCGGGGTGAAGAGGTTCGGAGAAATTTCCAAATTTTTGCCCGTGACTATATATAGCCCGACCCTGTCGGTGTGACCGAGTGGAACAACTCGGTGGCACTGAGATGCATAACTGTGTACAGTTACAGCAACTCGGTGTGACCAAAAAGTTCAAATCGGTTGCACCGAGATTGAAAACCTAGATCGACTTAGTGATCTCGGTAGGACCAAAATGGAGGAATCGGTCAGACCGAGAATCACAAAGAAGTTTTGGAAGTTTAAGTCTATGACGAAACGGAGACTCCGAGTGCTCCTCACACAGAGTGGTTTGAATCTGACTTGATCAAATTTTGTGATGTAGCATGAATAGAGTTTGAGACGAGAAAAGCATAGATAGCTAGAGAAGGTTCTTAGGCTTCTTGTCCATCCACTTGGCTAAAAGAAAAAGAAGCCAATCAATCAAAACAACAAGTGGATGTTCTTGAATTAGTAAAATATGCACCAACATGCTCACATAATAAGATGGCAAATGAAATATGTGGCAAAACATGCACAACCAATTCTAGCATCTATCAAACAATTGGCGATGACTAGGTCATCTATATATGAGTATATTGACTTAGGAGTCAAATGAAAACATTTGATCATAGGTCATACTCATCGTTTAAGCTCAAGTGGGGTTACCACTTTTACATAATGCATTGATGTGTTCACATCATTAGAGTTGCTTTGACTCAATTCTTAGAGTTAAGCTCCCCCTAGATGTGAGATCCCCTTTTAGAGGGATGAACTAACCTTGGGTTTTGTCAATGATGACTTCATGTAGGTGTTGAAGATGTGGATGCTCAATGTTGATGTAGATCATTTGGAGCAATCCTTTGGAGTGAATTGCACTTTCAACTTACCTACATGGGTTAGTCCCACAAGGAACAAACAAGAATATCCATAGACATAGAGTGAAGCATACACAAGATGATGCCCATGAAATCATTAGGTTACCTTGTCCCTTGCCTTACCAACATGAGGGTTTGTGACTCCTTGAACTAGTGCAAGATGTGGAAGTTGATTGCACTTGTTCTTGCCATAACGATATGAGTGAAGAATGTTGGCGGAGTCAACCTCAAGAACTCTCTAGTTCTTCTTCTTCGGGATCCACATCTTCTTGATGGGAATCCTTGGAGTTGTAGTTGTACTTGATGAAGTAGAACTTGACGTAGTCTTGGGAACCCACTTGACCGAGGCCTTAGGTGCGTCTTCAAATGCATCAATCTCTTCTTAAAGCTTGTCCTTGCCTTTGTTCTTGTGGTCTTGTGGTGGAAGATCATCTTCTGCTTGTGTTCCTTTGAAGGAAGTAGGATCATACTTCTCTTGTTGAGGAACAAACTTCGTCTTGGGGTATTGATCTTCTTCCCACTCAAATCCATTGGCATTGAACTTTCGTTCAAAACCAACACCTTGATTCTTCCGGTGCCTTCCTTGCTTGCGTACAATTTCCTCGAATTGCTTACTCCCAGCAAGGCTCTTGTAAACACCCTTCTCTATAATTCCCTTCAATAAGCTATTTTATTGCTCAAGTGTAACTTGGCTAAGAGAATCATTAGTGAAATCAAGAGAACTACTAGAAGCAACAATATTGGATTTGACATTGTTATTGTTACTACTAGAGGAAGGATCTTTCTTGTACTTGTTACTAGACTTGACTTGAGGCATGTAAGTAGATAAGAGTAAACGCTTGGCAATGTAAGAAGAACTTTTCTTACGGAGATCATCATCGATTGCTTTTAAGAACTCATGCTCTTGCTCAAGATTGAGCTTTTCAAAGCGTAACTTCTCATGAGCCCTTAAAAGTTCTCGATGATCTTCGAAGATAGTTTCATGAGCTAACTTAAGAGTGTTTAGTTCTTTAGTTAGAATCTCAATCTTCTCCTTATCATTGTCATTTGTTTTATCTTGATTAGCATGATTAATTGACGTTTCATCATAGTATTCATCACTAGAGTTGTCAACAAGTAAATCATCATCCACAAGCAAGTCATCTTCATCACTATCGAAATCAACATACTCAGGATGTGTTACCTTTGGACCTTTGGCCATGAAGCATCTTCCAATTCCTTCATTTGGTGAATCAAATATGTCGTAGGAGTTGGTTGACACAAGTGCTAGACCGGCAACACCTTCATCTTGAGTATATTCGGAGTCGGAGTGATAGCTTCTCTCGGAGTGATTGTCGGAGTCGGAGCCGGATACCCATTCACCAACATGAGCTTGATGTCTTCGTTTTGTGTAGCTCCTTGATGACTTGTCCTTCCTTTCCGAATCCTTGCTTCTCCGTGAGGGTCTTCGTTCATAACGATCATCTCTACTCCTCCTCTCTCTCGGTGGTGATTCTTCTCTTTTGCTTCTTCTTTTTGGAGAATCTTCTCTTCTTTTGTAGGGTGCCGTACACTCATTGGAATAGTGTCCGGGTCTCCCACAATTGTAGCAATTTCGCTCTCGACTAGAAGATCTTTTGCCATTGTAAGACCTTGACTTGGAGCTTCTTTCTTTGCTTCTACTCTTGTAGAATTTGTTGAAGTTCTTCACCATTAAGCTCAATTCTTCATTGAAGGTTTGTTTCTCACTTGATGATGTGGGGGCATCACTTGAGGCTTTGTAAGCGTGACTTGTTGTGAAGTTCCTCCTTATCCTTAAGTGAAATCTCATGAGCAACAATTCTTCCAATGACTTCCATTGGCTTGAGATCTTTGTAGTTTGGCATCATTTGGATCAATGTGCACACGGTATCATACTTTCCATCCAATGCTCTTAGGATCTTCTTGATGATGAATCTGTCGGTCATCTCTTCACTCCCTAAGCCGGCAATCTCATTTGTGATAAGTGCAAGCCTAGAGTACATTTCAGCGACACCTTCACCATCCTTCATTTTGAACTTGTCAAGCTGACTTTGGAGCACATCCAACTTGGATTTCTTGATGGAGTCGGTACCTTCATGCATATCAATCAAAGTATCGCAAATTTCCTTTGCATTCTCAAGACGGCTGATTTTGTTGAATTCTTCGGGGCACAATCCGTTGAAGATTGATACGTCTCCGTCGTATCTATAATTTTTGATTATTCCATGCTGATATTATTCACTTTCATATACTTTTTGGCAACTTTTTATATTATTTTTAGGACTAACATATTGATCCAGTGCCCAGTGCCAGTTCCTGTCTGTTGCATGTTTTTTGTTTTGCAGAAACCCAATATCAAACGGAGTCCAAACGTAAAAAAACGGACGGAGATTTTTTTTTGGAATATTTATGATTTTCTGGAAGTAAAATCAACGCGAAACGGTATCTGAGGTGGGCACGAGGTAGGGGGGCGCGCCCTACCCCCCCAGGTGCGCCCCTGACCCTCGTGGTCCACCCGTAAGGCGGTTGATGCTCTCCTTCTGGCGCAAGAAAGATAATTTTATGACGAAGATCTGGGTGAAAGATTCACCCCAATCAGAGTTACGGATCTCCAGATATAAAGGAAACGGTGAAGGGGTAGAATCTGCCAACGCAGAGAACGCAGAAACAGAGAGATAGATCCAATCTCGGAGGGGCTCTCGCCCCTCCCAAGCCATGGGAGCCAAGGACCAGAGGGGAAACCCTCCCATCTAGGGAGGAGGTCAAGGAAGAAGAAGAAGAAGGGGGGCTCTCTCCCCCTTGCTTCCGGTGGCGCCGAAATGCCGCTGGGGGCCATCATCATCACCGCGATCTTCACCAACACCTCCGCCATCTTCACCAACACCTCCATCACCTTCCCACTTCTATCTACAGCGGTCCACTCTCCCACAACCCGCTGTACCCTCTACTTGAACATGGTGCTTTATGCTTCATATTATTTTCCAATGATGTGTTGCCATCCTATGATGTCTGAGTAGATTCCTATTGTCCTATTGGTGATTGATGAATTGCTATGATTGGTTTGAGTTGCATGTTTTATTATTGGTGCTGTCCTATTGTGCCCTCCGTGTCGCGCAAGCATGAGGGATTCCCGCTGTAGGGTTTGCAATATGTTTATCATTTGCTTATGGTGGGTGGCGTGAGTGACAGAAGCACAGACCCGAGTAAGTAGGTTGTTTGCGTATGGGATAAAGGGGACTTGATACTTTAATGCTATGGTTGGGTTTTACCTTAATGAATCTTTAGTAGTTGCGGATTCTTACTAGAGTTCCAATCATAAGTGCATATGATCCAAGTAGAGAAAGTATGTTAGCTTGTGCCTCTCCCTCAAATAGAATTGCAATAGTGATTAACGGTCTAGTAACATAGACAGTTGCTTAGGGACAATTCCACAACTCCTACCACCACTTTTCCACACTCGCTATATTTACTTTAGTTGTGTCCTTGTCTAAACAGCCCCTAGTTTATATTTACGTGTTCTTTACTTTCTTGCAAGCTTATCCGAAAACACCTATAAAGTACTTCTAGTTTCATACTTGTTCTAGGTAAAGCGAACGTCAAGCGTGCGTAGAGTTGTATCAGTGGTCGATAGAACTTGAGGGAATATTTATTCTACCTTTAGCTCCTCGTTGGGTTCGACACTCTTATTTATCGAAAATTGTTGCGATCCCCTATACTTGTGGGTTATCAAGACCTTTTTCTGGCGCCGTTGCCGGGGAGCAATAGCGTGGGGTGAATATTCTTGTGTGTGCTTGTTTGCTTTATCACTAAGTAATTTTTATTTGCTGTTCTTAGTTGTTCTCTATCTTTAGTTATGGATATGGAACGCAAAATACCAAAAAAAATTAGAGGTACTTGCTACTCATGTAGATGGGGTAACTCCTAAAACCCCAGACTCGCATTATGTGAGAAATATTATGTACTACTTTGATAATCCTGAGAAAACCCCATTCAACTTTATAATGGGAGACACGTTGGATCAACGTGAATACTTTAGGGATTATCGCTCGACACAAAAAGGGAAACTATTATGGGATCAATTTATTATGTTGCGTTGGTATGCCTGGAATCTATGCTTGAAATATGATATTACTTGTTGCTCTAGGATGGAGGCTCCACACCTTCCCTTTTCATGCGAATTTAACGATAATGAAACCTTAGCTTCTTATGCTAATGGTATATATGATTACTATGATGTGGAACAAATAGAAGAATTTGTTGCTTTTAAGGCTGCTTATGAAATTGAAGCTTTGTTTGAAAAGTATGAAGCTTTAGATGATGATGTTTATAGGCCTGAAAATCTTGCTATACTTGGATATTGCTATGAAAATTATGAATACAATTACTATATTAATGCTTTTATGAAGAAAGTCAATGCTGTCCAAGAAGAGACTAATATTTTGCAGGAAGCTATGGAAGAAGAAATTGATGAAATTGTGAGCTCATTGGATGAAAAAGATGATGAGGAGAGCGAAGAACAAAAGGAGGAAGAGCGGATTGATCATCCATGCCCACCTTATAATGAGAGTAACCCTCCAACTCATACATTATTTAATCCCCCTCCGTGCTTACCGAAGGATGATTGCTATGATGACTATTATGATCCCATTGATTATCTTGAAATATCCCTTTTTGATGACGCTTGTGGCCAATATGCCAATATGAATTATGCTTATGGAGATGAACTTGCTATAGTTCCTTATGTTAAACATGAAATTGTTGCTATTGCACCCACGCATGATAGTCCTATTATCTTTTTGAATTCTCCAAACTACACTATATCGGAGAAGCTTGCACTCATTAAGGATTATATTGATGGGTTGCCTTTTACCATTGCACATGATGATTTTGATGAATATAATATGCATGTGCTTGCTGCTCCTACTTGCAATTATTATGAGAGAGGAACTTTGTCTCCACCTCTCTATGTTTCCAATATGATAGAATTGCAAGAAACTGCTTATACTATGCATTGGCCTTTACTTGGTGTGCATGAATTGTTCTTTTATGACATGCCGATGCATAGGACGAGAGTTAGACTTAGTTGTTGCATGATATATGTTACTTTGTGCTCACTACTAAATTACAAATCATTGTTAATTAAAATTGGCTTTGATATACCTTGGGATCCGGGTGGATTCATTACTTGAGCACTATATGCCCTAGCTTAATGGCTTTAAAGAAAGCGCTGCCAGGGAGACAAACCGGAAGTTTTAGAGAGTCATTTATTTCTTTTGAGTGCTTTCATATAGTTTAAAAACAACAAAAATAAAAAGGGGAACCCAAAACTTTTCAAAAAGGAAAGTGAAAGTGAGAAAGACAAGCATTGTTGAAGTGGGAGCTAGCCTTGAACTTTGTTCATGCTCATGGAAACTTTGTGAATCTTGATTACAGAAACTTTTCAATAAAAATAATTATCCCCTTGTGCAATTCCATTGTATTATAAAAATAATGTGCCAAGGTTTGCCTTTAGGATGTTTACAATGCTTGTTGGTTTGTACGGTGCAGGACAGAAACTTTGGCTGTAGTGCGCGATTTTACATTTCTACCTGGAATGTCATTTGGTTCTGATTCTTTTTGCAATGTCTTTATATACAACTTGTTTATTTTTCCTAATTTTGGTAGAATTTTTGGGGTAACATAAGTATGGTGGATGTTCAGATTTCTACAGACTGTTCTGTTTTTGACAGATTCTGTTTTTGATGCATAGTTTGCTTGTTTTGATGAATCTATCAATTTATATCAGTGGATTAATCCATGATAAAGTTATATTACAGTAGACAAAATGCAAAAACAAAATATGAATTGGTTTGCTACAGTACTTAGAGTGGTGATTTGCTTTATTATACTAACGGATCTTACCGAGTTTTCTGTTGAAGTTTTGTGTGGATGTAGTGTCTAATCGAGGATGTTTCGATGTAAGAAGAAGGAAGAGAGGAAAGAGCTCAAGCTTGGGGATGCCCGAGGCACCCCAAGTAAATATTCAAGGAGACTCAAGCGTCTAAGCTTGGGGATGCTGGGGAGGCATCCCCTCTTTCTTCAACAAGTATCGGTATGTTTTCGAATTCGTTTCGTTTTTTTTCATGCATTATGTGCAAGTCTTGGAGCGTCTTTTGCATTTAGTTTTCACTTCTATTTTATGCACCATGCTGGTATGAGATAATCCTTGGTTGATTTATAGAATGCTCATCGCACTTCACTTATATCTTTTGAGTATGGCTTTATAGAATGCTTCATGTGCTTCACTTATATCATTTGAAGTCTGGATTGCCTGTTTCTCTTCTTATAGACAACAGCCATTTGTAGAATGCTCTTTTGCTTCACTTATACTTGTTAGAGCATGGGCATATCTTTTGTAGAAAGAATTATACTCTCTTGCTTCACTTATATCCATTTAGAGAGATGACAGGAATTGGTCATTCACATGGTTAGTCATAAAATCCTACATAAACTTGTAGATCGCTGAATATGATATGTTTGATTCCTTGCAATAGTTTTGCGATATAAAGATGGTGATATTAGATTCATGCTAGTGGGTGGTTGTGGATTGTAGAGACACTTGTGTTGAGGTTTGCAAGTCCCGTAGCATGCACGTATGGTAACCGTTGTGTGACAAATTTGAAGCATGGGGTGTTTCTTTGATTGTCTTCCTTATGAGTGGCAGTCGGGGACGAGCGATGGTCTTTTCCTACCAATCTATCCCCTTAGGGGCATGCGTAGTAGTACTTTGCTTCGAGGGCTAATAAACTTTTGCAATAAGTATATGAGTTCTTTATGACTAATGTGAGTCCATGGATTATACGCACTCTCACCCTTCCACCATTGCTAGCCTCTCTTGTGCCGCGCAACTTTCGCCGGTGCATTACACCCACCATATGCCTTCCTCAAAACAGCCACCATACCTACCTATCATGGCATTTCCATAGCCATTCCGAGATATATTGCCATGCAACTTCCGTCATCATCATATACATGACTTGGGCAATCATTGTCATATTGCTTTGCATGATCGTAAGATAGCTAGCATGATGTTTTCATGGCTTGTCCGTTTTTTTGATTTCATTGCTATGCTAGATCATTGAACATCCTGGTACACCGCCGGAAGCATTCATATAGAGTCATATCTTTGTTCAAGATATCGAGTTGTAATATTTAGTTGTAAGTAAATAAAAGTGTGATGATCATCATTATTAGAGCATTGCCCCAGTGAGGAAAGGATGATGGAGACTATGATTCCCCCACAAGTCGGGATGAGACTCCGGACTTTATGAAAAATAAAAGAGGCCAAAGAAGCCCAAATAAAAAAGAGGCCAAAGAAGCCCACCAAAAAAATATATAAAAATAATAATAAAATGATGAGAGAAAAGGAGAGAAGGGGCAATGTTACTCTCCTTTTACCACACTTGTGCTTCAGAGTAGCACCATGTTCTTCATAGAGAGAGCCTCCTATGCTTTCACTTTCATATACTAGTGGGAATTTTCATTATAGAACTTGGCTTGTATATTCTGATGATGGGCTTCCTCAAAAGCCCGAGGTCTTCATGGGCAAGCAAGTTGGATGCACACCCACTTAGTTTCAGTTTGAGCTTTCATACACTTATAGCTCTAGTGCATCCGTTGCATGGCAATCCCTACTCACTCACATTGATATCTATTGATGGGCATCTCCATAGCCCGTTAATACGCCTAGTTGATGTGAGACTTTCTCCTTTTTTGTCTTCTCCACATAACCTCCATCATTATATTCTATTCCACCTATAGTGCTATATCCATGGCTTGCGCTCATGTATTGTGTGAGGGTTGAAAAGCTGAAGCGCGTTAAAAAGTATGAACCAATTGCTCGGCTCGTCATCGGGGTTGTGGATGATGGGAGCATTTTTGTGTGACGAAAATGAAGCATGGCCAAACTGTATGATTTTGTAGGGATAAGCTTGCTTTTGCCTTTTGTTTTGAAAAGACATGATTGCTTTATTGGTACGCTCAAAGTATTATTGTTTTTATGTCAAATGATAGACTATTGCTTTGAATCACTCGTGTCTTAATATTCATGCCATGATTAGACATATGATCAAGATTATGCTAGGTAGCATTCCACATCAAAAATTATTCTTTTTTTATCATTTACCTACTCGAGGACGAGCAGGAATTAAGCTTGGGGATGCTGATACGTCTCCGTCGTATCTATAATTTTTGATTGTTCCATGCCAATATTATTCACTTTCATATACTTTTTGGCAACTTTTTATATTATTTTTGGGACTAACATATTGATCCAGTGCCCAGTGCCAGTTCCTGTCTGTTGCATGTTTTTTGTTTTGCAGAAACCCAATATCAAACGGAGTCCAAACGGAAAAAAAGGACGGAGATTTTTCTAGAATATTTATGATTTTCTGGAAGTAAAATCAACGCGAATCGGTATCCGAGGTGGGCATGAGGTAGGAGGGGCGCACACTACCCCCCCAGGCGCGCCCCTGACCCTCGTGGTCCACCCGTAAGGCGGTTGATGCTCTCCTTCTGGAGCAAGAAAGATAACTTTATGACGAAGATCTGGGTGAAAGATTCACCCCAATCGGAGTTACGGATCTCCAGATATAAAGGAAACAGTGAAGGGGTAGAATCTGCCAACGCAGAGAACGCAGAAACAGAGAGATAGATCCAATCTCGGAGGGGCTCTCGCCCCTCCCAAGCCATGGGAGCCAAGGACCAGAGGGGAAACCCTCCTCCCATCTAGGGAGGAGGTCAAGGAAGAAGAAGAAGAAGGGGGGCTCTCTCCCCTTGCTTCCGGTGGCGCCGGAACGCCACCGGGGGCCATCATCATCACCGCGATCTTCACCAACACCTCCGCCATCTTCACCAACACCTCCATCACCTTCCCCTTCTATCTATAGCGGTCCACTCTCCCGCAACCCGCTGTACTCTCTACTTGAACATGGTGCTTTATGCTTCATATTATTTTCCAATGATGTGTTGCCATCCTATGATGTCTGAGTAGATTCCTATTGTCCTATCGGTGATTCATGAATTGCTATGATTGGTTTGAGTTGCATGTTTTATTATTGGTGATGTCCTATTGTGCCCTCCGTGTCGCGCAAGCGTGAGGGATTCCCGCTGTAGGGTTTGCAATATGTTTATGATTTGCTTATGGTGGGTGGCGTGAGTGACAGAAGCACAGACCCGAGTAAGTAGGTTGTTTGCGTATGGGATAAAGGGGACTTGATACTTTAATACTATGGTTGGGTTTTACCTTAATGAATCTTTAGTAGTTGCGGATGCTTGCTAGAGTTCCAATCATAAGTGCATATGATCCAAGTAGAGAAAGTATGTTAGCTTATGCCTCTCCCTCAAATAGAATTGCAATAATGATTACCGGTCTAGTAACATAGTTAGTTGCTTAGGGACAATTCCACAACTCCTACCACCACTTTTACACACTCGCTATATTTACTTTAGTTGTGTCCTTATCTAAATAGCCCCTAGTTTATATTTACGTGTTCTTTACTTTCTTGCAAGCTTATCCGAAAACACCTATAAAGTACTTCTAGTTTCATACTTGTTCTAGGTAAAGCGAACGTCAAGCGTGCGTAGAGTTGTATCAGTGGTCGATAGAACTTGAGGGAATATTTATTCTACCTTTAGCTCCTCGTTGGGTTCGACACTCTTACTTATCAAAAACTATTGCGATCCCCTATACTTGTGGGTTATCAAAGATGATATCACCAGCTTGAGCGTTGTATTGCAGCATCTTCAATTCTTCTGCATTAGCTTCATGGTTCGGCTCTCTCCCATCAAAGAATTCACCTTGCAAGCCAATACAAATAATTGCCCAAACGGCGGGGTTATGTCCGAGAATATGCATTTTCATCTTATGCTTCCAACTAGCAAAATTAGTACCATCAAAGTAAGGACCTCTATGGTGATAATTTCCCTCACTAGACACCATACTCTCCTAGGTTGTGAAACCAAGGCTATGACCACCAAAAGCTATGGAAATCAAAGCAAATGGAGACCAAAGCTCTGATACCACTTGTAGGACCTTGAAGTATGTCTAGAGGGAGGGTGATTAGACTACTTGACCAATTAAAAACTTAACCTTTTCCCAATTTTAGAGTTTGGCAGATTTTAGCTATCTTAGGACAAGTCAAGCAATCATCACACAATTCAAGCAATCATGCAAAGAGTATATAGGCTGCAGAAATTAAAGCATGCAACTTGCAAGAAAGTAAAGGGAAGGGTTTGGAGGATTCAAACGCAATTGGAGACACGGATGTTTTTGGCGTGGTTCCGATAGGTGGTGCTATCGTACATCCACGTTGATGGAGACTTCAACCCACGAAGGGTAATGGTTGCGCGAGTCCACAGAGGGATCCACCCACGAAGGGTCCACGAAGAAGCAACCTTGTCTATCCCACCATGGCCGTCGCCCACGAAGGACTTGCCTCACTAGCGGTAGATCTTCACGAAGTAGGCGATCTCCTTGCCCTTACAAACTCCTTGGTTCAACTCCACAATCTTGTCGGAGGCTCCCAAGTGACACCTAGCCAATCTAGGGGAGACACCACTCTCCAAGAAGTAACAAATGGTGCGTTGATGATGAACTCCTTGCTCTTGTTCTTCAAATGATAGTCTCCCCAACACTCAACTCTCTCTCATAGGATTTGGATCTGGTGGAAAGAAGATTTGAGTGGAAAGCAACTTGGGGAAGGCTAGAGATCAAGATTCATATGGTAGGAATGGAATATCTTGGCCTCAACACATGAGTAGGTAGTTCTCTCTCAAAAATGGTAAGTTGGAAGTGTAGGTTTGTTCTGATGGCTCTCTCCACAAATGAAGAGGAGGTGGAGGGGTATATATAGCCTCCACACAAAATCTAACCGTTACACACAATTTACCAAACTCGGTGGGACCGAATCAACGAACTCGGTCGGACCGATTTAGTAAACCTAGTGACTGTTAGGATTTTCGGTGGGACTGACATGCAACTCGGTAAGACCGATTCGGTTAGGGTTAGGGCATAACATAATCTCGGTAACACCGATTACACAAACTCGGTGAGACCGATTTTGGTAATAAGCTTTCCAGAGAGTTGGTCAGGTAAACTCGGTGGGACCGATTTGCTCTTTTCGATGAGACCGAAATGTTACAAAAGGGAAACAGAGAATTTACGTTGCAATCTCGGTGGGACCGATCGCTCACTTTGGTTAGACCGAAACGTTACGAAGGGAAACAGAGGGATTACAATCCCATCTCAGTGAGACCGAGATCCCTATCGGTAAGACCGATTTGCCTAGGGTTTGTGGCAGTGGCTATGACATTTGAACTCAGTGGCGCCGGATAGAAAGAATCGGTGTGACCGATTTTGGCTTTAGGTTTAGGTCATTTGTGGATGTGAGAAAGTAGCTGAGTGTTTTTGGAGCATATGACCAAGCACATGAAGCAAGAGGCTCATTAAGCAACACCTCATCCCTCCTTGATAACATTGGCTTTTCCTATAGACTCAATGTGATCTTGGATCACTAAAATATAAAATGAAGAGTCTTGAGCTTTTGAGCTTGAGCCGATCCTTTGTCATTAGTATTTTGAGGGATCCACTTTCATCATCCATGCCATGCCATTCATTGAGCTTTCCTTAAATAATAGTCTTGGAATAGCATTAGCTCAATGAGCTATATGTTGTTATGAATTACCAAAACCACCTTGGGATAGTTGCACTTTCAGATACTGCGGAGGCCTCACCGCCCCCTACTACTCCCACCACTAGCCAGGCCATCCCTCTACTCACCCACACCCCCTGTTATTCTGCGGCGATGGCAGCCTCACACCGCAGCCGAACTAGTGAACCCTCGTACTCCTCTTTGCGTGGGCATCCACTGCTGCGTCTTCCCCGGCTCCGCGTCGTCCCCTTCCTAGGCCTCGCTGTCGTCGACCGTCGTGGTGCTCTTGGCGCGGCGTGGTCAATGTGGTCAACGACCGACTTCCACCGAAAGAGTACTGTGCGTGGAGAGGCTGACAGCTGGGTCCACGGCGGCCGCAAGGAAGTGCCTCCTTATTACGCGTAAAATAATTATTCCTCCACCTGACAGCGGGGACCCACCGGACGGGCCACCGTATTTTGCAAAAAAAAAATGTTTCCCCCCTGACTGTTGGGACCCACCAGCTACACCTTCGCACGCAAGGAAGTGCATCCGGGCAAAAAAACAAAACAATTCGCCCCCTGGCTGCTGGGACCCACCAGTTACATCTTCACACGCCAGGAGGTGCCTGACAATCGGGACCCACCTGGTCGAAGCGTACGTAGCATTGTCATTCTGGTCGCGAACGTGTACGTACATATATACTGGTCGATGTAGAGGCGCGCACGTGTCGTAGTAGAGGCGCGCACGTAAGAGGCGCGCACGTAGCATGTACACGTACGTACAGCGGCCTGTGTGCAAGAAAGAAAATACGGCCACGTATGTGTACATACGGGTGGGGTCTCGAACGCCTACTCGCGCATACGTACGGTCAGGGCTCGTGTACATGGCTGGGTCGGAATAGAGAAACAGCGTCGTCGTCGTGTTCATGGGGAGGCAACGGAATGCGTCGTGTTCATGGGGAGGCAACGAAATGCGTCGTGTTCATCGGGAGGCAACGAAACGCGTGGGAGCCAACCGGCTTGGACGGAACAGGCGATGGAAACGAGGCCTGGCGTACGCAGAATGGAGGAAACGGCCTTGTGTTCGACCGGTCACATTCGAAACGGGATCCTGTTCATCGGGGGGGGTCTGGCGTACCACAAAATGGAGGAAACGGACCTCCTACGGTCGAAACGACAGTCCTGTTGATTGGGAGGGGTGTGGCGTACCACAAAACGGACAAAACAAACTTGTGTTGGAGCGCTACGGTCGAAACGGGGGTCCCGTTGATCGGGAGCGGTGTGGCGTACCGCAAAACGGATGAAACGGACTTGTGTTGGAGTGCTATGGTCGAAACAGGGGTCCTGTTGATCAGAAGGGGTGTGGCGTACCACAAAACGGACGAAACGGACTTGTGTTGGAGCTCTACGGTCGAAACGGGGGTCCTGTTCATCGGGAGGGGTGTGGCATACCGCAAAACGGGACTCCACGGGATACTTTTCATCTCCACCGTCGACCTCCTCCAGCCTCCACGGGCTCCTGTTCATCCAGCCTCCATCGCGCGCTACTCCACCGGCTACTGTTCAACCACCCCTCCACGGGCACCCCTCCACCGTTTACTGTTCATCCAGCCCTCCACGGGGTCATCCTATTCATCCAGCCCTCCACACCACGGGGGTCCTGTTCATCCAGAGGCAACGCCGCCACTCACTGTTCATCCAACCCCCCCCCCCCCCCCGCGCAACGCTCACTATTCATCCAGAGAGGCAGCATCGATCGGCTTCAGTTAGCAGCAGTAGCGAAGGAATCGCTCGATCGGGTTTAGTTAACATCCATTGATCGATCGCTCGGGTTCAGTAACGCGTAGCCTGCAGTGCAATCGCTCGAGTGCAGTTAGAGCCCAACGCCTCGCTCGGGTACAGTTAGAGCCAACGCCTCGCACACATGCGCGTACGTGTACGAGAGAAACGCGCATCGCTCGGCCCCGACCGCCCACCATAACCGGGAACTCCCCAAAATTTTCCTCGCCCTCGCTTCTACCACGGTTTTTTCCGTCATGGATGGCCCAAAGAATGTCATGCAGCTGCGTCTCCGGCCTGCCCAGGACGAAAAGCCCATTTTCTGTCATGATTTTTTGTCATAGAAGTAGGAGCCCACCACATCTATGATGATACCGGGTTTTGTCGCAATTATCGTCATAAAAGTGTCATATGTATGACAGAAAAAAGTTTCGTTTGGCCCAAAATGTCACGGATGTGTCTTTTTTTGTAGTGGAGGGAGTAGTTCACCCTCGGGGCTGAGGGTATGTACCAGTAGCTATGTGTTTGATCTCTCTCTCTCTCTCTCTCTCTCTCTCGTGTTCTTGACTTCACATGATCTTGATGTATCGCGAGCTTTCTTATTATAGTTGGATCTTATGATGTTTCTCCCCCTCTAATCTCTTGTAATGGATTGAGTTTTCCCTTTGAAGTTATCTTATCGGATTGAGTCTTTAAGGATTTGAGAACACTTGATGTATGTCTTGTCGTGCTTATCTGTGGTGACAATGGGATATTCACGTGATCTACTTGATGTATGTTTTGGTGATCAACTTGCGGGTTCAATGAACTTATGCATAGGGGTTGGCACATGTTTTTGTCTTGACTGTCCAGTAGAAACTTTGGGGCACTCTTTGAAGTACTTTGTGTTGGTCGAATAGATGAATCTGAGATTGTGTGATGCATATCGTATAATCATGCCCACGGATACTTGAGGTGACAATGGAGTATCTAGGTGACATTAGGGTTTTTGGTTGATTTGTGTCTTAAGGTGTTATTCTAGTATGAACTCTATGATAGATTGAACGGAAAGAATAGCTTCGTGTTATTTTACTACAGACTCTTGAATAGATCGAGCAGAAAGGATAACTTTGAGGTGGTTTCGTACCCTACCATAATCTCTTCATTTGTTCTCCGCTATTAGTGGCTTTGTAGTGGCTCTTTGTTGCATGTTGAGGGATTGTTATATGATCTATCTATGTTATCATTGTTGAGAGAACTTGCACTAGTGAAAGTATGAACCCTATTCCTTGTTTCCTACCATTGCAATACCGTTTGTGCTCACTTTTATCATTGGTTACCTTGTTGTTTTTATATTTTCAGATTACAAAAACCTATATCTACCATCCATATTGCACTTGTATCACCATCTCTTCGCCGAACTAGTGCACCTATACAATTTACCATTGTATTGGGTGTGTTGGGGAGACAAGAGACTCTTTGTTATTTGGTTGCAGGGTTGTTTGAGAGAGACCATCTTCATCCTACGCCTCCCATGGATTGATAAACCTTAGGTCATCCACTTGAGGGAAATTTGCTACTGTCCTACAAACCTCTGCACTTGGAGGCCCAACAACGTCTACAAGAAGAAGGTTGTGTAGTAGACACTCGTTCCTGGCGCCGTTGCCGGGGATGTGAGTGCTTGAAGGTATATCTTTAGATCTTGCAATCTAATCTTTTTGTTTCTTGTTTTATCACTAGTTTAGTTTATAAAAGAAAACTACAAAAAATGGAATTAAGTTTGCCTCATACGCTTCATCTTTTTAATATCTTTCTTGAGAATGATGGGAAGCAAAATTGTGCTCAAGTGCTAGAAGAAGAATTACATAGAATGCTTGGCATAAAATATGTGAATGATGAGCATGATTGCAATGTTGTTAGTATGAATTTGAATACCCATGATGCTAATGATATGCAAAGCCACAAGCTTGGGGATGCTATGTTTGATGAAGATGATATTTTTTGTCCCCCAAGTTTTGATGAGCAAATTTGTTATGATGATAGCATGCTTCCTACTTATGATGATTATATTTATGAAAGTGGGTTTGGAAGAGTGTCAACTTTAGGAAGTAGTGATCCCACTATTCTGGAGGATGTTGAATCTTATTGTGATGAATATGAAAGTGGATTTGGAGAGGTCATGACTTTATTTAGTGATGAATCCACTATTTCGGAAGAGGTTCCAATTGATTATGAGAACAAAGTTGCTATCTATGATGATTATTGTGATGACTTGTATGCTATTAAGAATAATGATAACCATGAAACTTGTCATCACGATTTTAGTTTTCAATTGGATTATGCCTCACATGATAATTATTTTGTTGAGTTTGCTCCCACTACTATTCATGAGAAGAAATTTGCTTATGTGGAGAGTAGTAAAATTTCTATGCATGTAGATCATGAAAAGAGTGCTTTAGGTGCTGGTTGAATTCATTCATGATGCTACTGAAAATTATTATGAGGGAGGATTATATGCTTGTAGGAATTGCAATAACATCAAGTTTCCTCTCTATGTGCTTAAAGTTTTGAAGTTATGCTTGTTTTGCCTTCCTATGCTAGTTGATTATTGTTCCCATAAGTTGTTTGCTCACAAAATCCCTATGCATAGGAAGAGGGTTAGACTTAAATGTGCTAGTCATATGCTTCATGATGCTCCCGTTACGTTTCAATTCTTATCTTTTATGTGAGCATCATTGTCATCATCATGCCTAGCTTGAAAGGCATTTAAGAAAAGTGCTTGTTGGGAGACAACCCAATATTTACCTTTACTGTTTTTGTGTGTTCACATGATTATGCTACTGTAGTAATCATGTTTTATAGCTTTCGTTTCAATAAAGTGACAAGTAAGACCTTTAGGATAGCTTATGGTGATAGTTGGGTTGATCCTGCTGAAAATCAGAAACTTTTGCACCCAGTAAATTAGTTTTGATAATTCACAGAAATGTGCTTCTGATCTGATTCGTTTTGATCTGTATTGGTAAACAAATTTATTAGGACTTCCTAATTTGGTAGGATATTTGGATTTCCACAAGTATACGTTTGATACAGATTACTACACACTGTTCTGTTTTTGATAGATTCTGTTTTCTATGTGTTGTTTGCTTATTTTGATGCATCTATGGCTAGTATGTAAGGGTATGAACCATAGATAAGTTGGATTACATTAGATATTACACCAATATGAATTTAGAATGAGTTAATTATAGAACCTAAGTGGTGGTTTTATTTTCTTATACTAACGGAGCTTACGAGTTTTCTGTTGTGAAGTTTTCAAGTTTTGGGTAAAGATTCGATGGACTATGGAATAAGGAGTGGCAAGAGCCTAAGCTTGGGGATGCCCAAGGCACCCCAAGGTAATATTCAAGGACAACCAAAAGCCTAAGCTTGGGGATGCCCCGGATGGCATCCCCTCTTTCGTCTTCGTCTGTCGGTAACTTTACTTGGAGCTATATTTTTATTCACCACATGACTTGTGTTTTGCTTGGAGCGTCATTTTATTTTGTTAGTATTTTCTTGCTGTTACATATAATAATGTTTTGCATCTATATTTTCAATAAAAATGTCAAGGATAGCCTTTACCATACTTATTTTGCTAGTATACATGTTGCTGTTTGAAAACAGAAAGTTTACCGCTGTTGCAAAAATTCCCTAGAAAAGTCAGAGAATGGTATAATGTTGAAACTTTTTTCATATTGAGCTCTTATAAATCTTCTACAGTAAGGTATTTTTCTCATAATTTTTGGAGTTGGGGAAGTATTGATACTCTTGCATTCTTTACAGACTGTACTGTTTTGGCAGATTGCTGTTATGTTTAAATTGTTTGCATATGTTTGCTTGTTTAATGATTCTATTTGAGGATAGGAGTATTAAATATGCAGAGGCATTTAGTATGCAATGTTGAATAATAATTTTAGTGATTTGTTACAGTACAAAATGTTAAGGTTTTGCATTGGTTTATACTAACCTATCTCACGAGTTCTTGTTGAGTTTGGTGTGGATGAAGCTTTTTGGATAAAAAGAAGAAACCATGATATGAGAGGAATTAAGGAGACACAAAAGTTCAAGCTTGGGGCCCCGCAAAAAAAAATTCAAGCTTGGGGATGCCCAAGGCACCCCAAGATAATATTTCAAAAATTCTCAAGCATCTAAGCTTGGGGATGCCCTGTTAGGCATCCCACCTTTCTTCTTCAACAACTATCTGTTAGTATCGGTTGAGCCTAAGTTTTTACTTCTTCACATGAGTTGTGCTATCCTTGCAATGTCATTTTATTTTATTTTTACTTGCTGTTTGAATAAAATACCAAGATCTGAAATTCTTAAATGAGAGAGAGTCTTCACATAGTTACATGATTATTTAGCCACTCATTAATCTTCACTTTTATCTTGTTGGAGTAGTTTGTCATTTACTCGTGTGCTTCACTTATATCCTATGAGTAAATGGTTGAATGAGTTGAATGTCATAAATCTGAAATTATATATGTTTCATTTGCTTATCCCATGGGGAGTAATGACTTCACATATAAGAAGTAGAGGTTATAAATTTATTGAAGGTTAGCAAGCATTGTATTGGTCATTTGAACAATTCATGCAAGAATAGTGAAGGAAGAGAGATTTCACATATAAATATACTATCTTAGACATCTTTTATAATTGTGAGCACTCATTAAGTATGACATGCTAAAGAGTTGATGTTGGACAAGGAAGACAACGTAATGGGTTATGTTTTCTCACATCTCAGTTAAAGTATATTGTCATGGATCATTCAAACATGTTGAGCTTGCCTTTCCCCCTCATGCTAGAAAAAATTCCTTGCACCAAGTAGAGATACTACTTGTGCTTCCAAATATCCTTAAACCCAGTTTTTTCCATGAGAGTCCACCATACCTACCTATGGATTGAGTAAGATCCTTCAAGTAAGTTGTCATGTTGCAAGCAATAAAACTTGCTCTCTAAATATGTATGACTTATTAGTGCAGAGAAAATAAGCTTTATATGATCGTGTGATATGGAAGTAATAAAAGCGACGGACTGCATAATAACGTTTCATATCACAAGTCGCAATATAAAGTGACATTCTTTTGCATTAAGATTTTGTGCATCCAACCCTAAAAGCACATGACAACCTCTGCTTCCCTCTGCGAAGGGACTATCTTTTACCTTATGTCTTTTACTTTACGCAAGAGTCAAGGTGATCTTCACCTTTCCCTTTCTCATTTTATCCTTTGGCAAGCACCTCATGTTGAAAAGATCCTGATATATATATCCAATTGGATGTAAGTTAGCATGAACTATTATTGTTGACATCGCCCAAAGGTGAATACGTTGGGAGGTGAAATTATAAGCCCCTATCTTTCTTAGTGTCCGATTAAAACTCCGTAACCATAAGTATTGCGTGAGTGTTAGCAATTGTAGAAGACTATATGATAGTTGAGTGTGTGAAGTTTGCTAAATCAAAGCTCTGACATAGACCCTTCCTGAAAATAAGATGAATTGTAATTGTTTGATGACTGAGAATGAAGTTTGCTAGTTTTCAAGAAAGTTTATGGTCTATGCTTTAACATGTGAATAGCTTGTTACTTGATCTTGAGAAGTTTTATGAGATGAACTACTGTTATGACATATAATCATGCTAGAAAAGGTGATTGAAATTATCATTGATCAAACTTGTGCACCTTATAGCATTCATACTTCATAAATTCTTTCTTTTATCATTTACCTACTCGAGGACAAGCAGGAATTAAGCTTGGGGATGATGATACGTCTCCAACGTATCTATAATTTATGAAGCATTCATGCTATTTTATTATCTGTTTTGAATGTTTATGAGCTTTATTATACACTTTTATATTACTTTTGGGACTAACCTATTAACCGGAGGCCCAACCCATATTGTTGTTTTATTGCCTATTTTAGTGTTTCGAAGAAAGGGAATATCAAATGGAGTCCAAACGGAATGAAACCTTCAGGAGCGTTATTTTTGGAACGGAAGCGATCTAGGAGACTTGGAGTTCAAGTCAAGGAAGCTTCAAGGTGGCCACGAGTGTGGGGGGCGCCCCCCCCCTACTGGGCGTGCCCCCTGTCTCGTGGGCCCCTCGAGGCTCCCCGGCCAACTTCTTTCGCCCATATATTCCCATATACCCTAAAAACATCAGAGACAACAATAGACCGGGAGTTCCGCTGCCGCAAGCCTATGTAGCCACCAAAAACCACTCGGGAGCCCGTTCCGGCACCCTGCCGGAGGGGATCCCTCACCGGTGGCCATCTTCATCATCCCTGCGCTATCCATGACGAGGAGGGAGTAGTTCACCCTCGGGGCTGAGGGTATGTACCAGTAGCTATGTGTTTGATCTCTCTCTCTCTCGTGTTCTTGACTTCGCATGATCTTGATGTATCGCGAGCTTTGCTATTATAGTTGGATCTTATGATGTTTCTCCCCCTCTACTCTCTTGTAATGGATTGAGTTTTCCCTTTGAAGTTATCTTATCAGATTGAGTCTTTAAGGATTTGAGAACACTTGATGTATGTCTTGCCGTGCTTATTTGTGGTGACAATGGGATATTCATGTGATCTACTTGATGTATGTTTTGGTGATCAACTTGCGGGTTCAATGAACTTATGCATAAGGGTTGGCACATGTTTTCCTCTTGACTCTGCGGTAGAAACTTTGGGGCACTCTTTGAAGTACTTTGTGTTGGTCGAATAGATGAATCTGAGATTGTGTGATGCATATCGTATAATCATGCCCACGGATACTTGAGGTGACAATGGAGTATCTAGGTGACATTAGGGTTTTGGTTGATTTGTGTCTTAAGGTGTTATTATAGTATTAACTCTATGATAGATTGAACGGAAAGAATAGCTTCGTGTTATTTTACTACGGACTCTTGAATAGATCGAGCAGAAAGGATAACTTTGAGGTGGTTTCGTACCCCTACCATAATATCTTCTTTTGTTCTCCGCTATTAGTGGCTTTGGAGTGGCTCTTTGTTGCATGTTGAGGGATTGTTATATGATCTATCTATGTTATTATTGTTGAGATAACTTGCACTAGTGAAAGTATGAACCCTATGCCATGTTTCCTACCATTGCAATACCGTTTGTGCTCACTTTTATCATTAGTTGCCTTGCTATTTTTATATTTTCAGATTACAAAAACCTATATCTACCATCCATATTGCACTTGTATCACCATCTCTTCGCCGAACTAGTGCACCTATACAATTTACCATTGTATTGGGTGTGTTGGGGACATAAGAGACTCTTTGTTATTTGGTTGCAGGGTTGTTTGAGAGAGACCATCTTCATCCTACGCCTCCCACGAATTGATAAACCTTAGGTCATCCACTTGAGGGAAATTTGCTATTGTCCTACAAACCTCTGCACTTGGAGGCCCAACAACGTCTACAAGAAGAAGGTTGTGTAGTAGACATCACATTTCCAATCAGCAATATGTCATCCACATATAATATCAGAAATGCTACAGAGCTCCCACTCACTTTCTTGTAAATACGGACTTCACCGTAAGTCTGTATAAAACCATATGCTTTGATCACCTCATCAAAGCGTATATTCCAACTCTGAGATGCTTGCACCAGTCCATAGATGGATCGCTGGAGCTTGCACACTTTGTCAACACCTTTATGATCAACAAAACCTTCTGGTAGCATCATATACAACTCTTCTTTGAGATATCCATTAAGGAATGCAGTTCTGACATCCATTTACCAGATTTCATAATCATAAAATGTGCCAATTGCTAACATGATTCAGACGGACTTAAGCATCGCTACGGGTGAGAAAGTCTCATCATAGTCAACCCCTTGAACTTGTCAAAAACCTTTTGCGACAAAGTCGAGCTTTGTAGATAGTAACATTACCATCCGCGTCAGTCTTCTTCTTAAAGATCCATTTATTCTCTATGTCTTGCTGATCATCGGGCAAGTCCACCAAAGTCCACACTTTGTTCTCATACATGGATCCTATCTCAGATTTCATGGCCTCAAGCCATCTGTCGGAATCTGGGCTCATCATAGCTTCTTCATAGTTCGTAGGTTCGTCATGGTCTAGTAACATGACTTCCAGGACTGGATTACCGTACCACTCTAGTGCGGAACATGCTCTGTTCAACCTACGAGGTCCTGTAGTAACTTGATCTGCAGTTTCATGATCATCATCATTAGCTTCCTCACTAGTTGGTGTAGGCATCACGGGAACGGATTTCACTAATGTGCTACTTTCCAATTCGAGAGAAGGTACAATTACCTCATAGTGTTCTACTTTCCTCCCACTCACTTCTTTCGAGAGAAACTCCTTCTCTAGAAAGGTTCCATTCTTGGCCACAAAGATCTTGCCTTCGGATCTGTGGTAGAAGGTGTACCCAATTGTTTCCTTAGGGTATCCTATGAAGATGTGTGGGGACCCCGACTCATAAGTCGTGATCACCGAATGCACGTGTACAGTGATCCCAGAGATCAATGCTCACTGAACACACAGAAGCTGAATAACAAGAGTCTTACATCCATACATACCGTTTTACACAAGTAGGACCATTATGGTCAAGTCTTGAGTATATCATCGCAGCAGAAATCTTCCTCGATAACTTGGACCCATGCCATCTGCCTTAACCCTACAGGCATTCTGACTGGGAAGCGTCCTAGCTCGCATGTTCGTCACCAAAGTACTCTTCATTATATCTTGTTCTTTCATGCCTGGCCAATAAAATAACCAGTGGCAAGCCAATGAGTACTTTGAATGTACTCGCAAGCAACCCATGTTTTGGTTCAAGATACAACAATGCATGATATAGGTAAATTTTTGCAGAAAGCTAGTTTTGAGTGCATTGACATGTTCAACAACTTGTAAGACATGCATCAAGAGAATTCAAGTAACCATGAGGACAGGTTACAGGTATCAACATAAATAGAGTGGGCACCAACCCATCTCAATCACGTCAAGTCCTTTGACTTGACCCAAGTAGTTATCCAAACACACACACTGGTTTGTAAACTCTGGACATAGTTTAAGCAGCATCGCCCAACTGTCCTTGACCGTGGACACAGCTATTCGAATAGTTTTACACTCTGCAGAGGTTGCACACTTTACCCACAAGATTCGGGGAACTTCCGTGTCATCCACGACCCGCGATACCTCAAGTACCCGGGGTAAGCACCCGATCACTATCTTTCCCTAGACGACACTAACATGGAGTCCACTCGTTGTTCCGTATCCTCACGATGTACATCATACGAGACTCACTCGAGATCGTAACATCCGAGAGGGGACACAACGGTGTATCCGGTGCCCTGTGAAAACAGTCATGGCCGCCCTACCTGGCACGACCCCATCCCGAGAGAGCGCACCAACAACTCTCCCGTCACTAGTAATGCAGGCTCCAAGCTAGTATCGGTCTAGGTAATCAATAATGCCCTTTCCCATATAAGGGTAGAGTGGTTGCGCATGTAAGGTTGGGACAGTCATCAAATCTTAAATCTAATCCGTTTTCGAAAACAACACACACACTTGCCTCAGTACACCACTTCATCATCAAGTGGTTACCCATCTCATCATCTCCCTCGGGCATAAGTGGCACCCGACGAGGTTTTTGAAAAGTCTTTTGAAAATGCTTTGTCTCCTTCACCATGCATAAACCCGTCCCTTTTTGCGTAGCATCTACTTTAGCATCCTATCTACTCACACCGGCATAACCCTCATAAGAAGGTAGGGTCATGCACAATGCAAGTATCAACAAGGAAGTACGGTGGCAAACCATCAAAGTGGTTTCTACTTCATCATGATTCTGTTGCAACAACAATATGGTGCTATATGACATGCATAAAAAAGGGTTTCATAGACATGGTCAAAGGGCTGCTTGCCTGGTTCCTCAGAGTCTTCAAGTCTTCTGGTCCTTCTCCAAGTACTCCGTCTACTTCATCAACTAACGTCGGAAACAATCATAATAAGCAACACAACAAGGCAAAAATAAAAGTGCTCTAAAAATGTGAGTTGGACTTTTCTAGGATACCTCTGGTCATATGAGGGATGACCAAAGTGGTTTCATTGGGATTTGATCAATGGACATCTCTGAACATTTCAATATGATGGAGTCAAGGGATTAATGGATTTGCAAGAAGTGTACAGAAACATTATTTTCAAAAATGAGCAAAGGCACCCATTTGACAAAGCATGATTTTAGAAGCACCTAGGAGTTGGTTTCACTGGATTTGGAGTTCAAATGAATATCCTATGATTTTGCAAAGTTGGCTATACACGAAGAAATAGACCATTATTTGAGGTGATACAGAAAGTATTAGTAAAAATGTTCAAAAACTAAGTTTTGAACTTATAGACATCTAGGAGTTTGAACCATGGAATTTGGATCAAAAATGGGCTCTCTGTGATTTCTAAAGTTCACCACAGAAATAGTAAAATAGGGTTTTACGAAATATGTGTGAAGAAAAGTTTCCTGGAAAAATGTGCAAACAGTACCATGTGATAGATCATGAATTTATGAACTACTAAAAATTTGAATCATCAAATTTGGAGCTCTTCTGAATTATTTATGGATTTTTGAAGTTGACTGGAAAAAGAAAAAGGAAATAAGGCTTTAACCTTATCCTGCGCGCGGGGCGACAGATAGACCGTGGGCCGGCCCAGCGGCTCGGCCACGCGGACGACAGGCGACGTCGATGGTGCATTTCGCCCGACCCGTCTCCACTTGCCAGCGTGGCCCGGTGGCTGGGCCACTGACGAGCGGGGCCCGCCTGCAGGGCCTTCGTCTTCGTCTTCCTCCCACGTGCTTGCCTGGCCGAGGGAGAAGAGAGCCTCGACGGCGACTTCCGGTGCTACGGAGAACCTCCGACGATGCCCTGGCTATGGATGAGCCCGACGCCGAACGCCGCATCCATTCATGTATGCCACGGCTGCCGGGGATGGTCGAGGCGATGACGGCTTGGACGCTGGCGGACGGTGGCGTCCGGCGAGATTGGAGACGGTGCTACGGTGCACCCTCGGACGAGGGAAAGAGCGTGGGAGCTCCGCCTTGCTCCGGGGAGCCTGCTGGTGGAGAGAGGAGTGGGAGAAGAGCTCGGGCTCGGCTGAATTTAGGTGGATGCCGGCGGCGGCTCTCCGGCCATGGAGGGCTATGGAGGGCGCGGGGAGAGGAGTGAGCCGGTCGGGGTGATGCAAAGGGGGGAAGAGAGAGCGAGCCGAGGCCCGAGAGGGCTCGGGGGTGGCCTTAAATAGGAGGGGCGCGGTGCACCGTGGCTCATGCACCGTCGAGCTTCTAGCCGTTGTTGGAGGCCACGGGGGCGCGCGTGGGCGTGTCTGGGGCGTTTGTGGAGGTGGTCCACGGCCAGGGGAAGGAAGAGAGGGAGCAGGAGGGGCCAGAGGTGCCACGCGTGTGAGTGTGCTCATTGGAGCTCTCGGGCGGCCATGGCGCGCGTGTGAGGGAGGCCGTAGGAGGGAGAAGGAAGAGAGGGACCAGGGCTTAGCGTGCTGCGAACGTCGAGGAGCATCGGCTGGCGTGAGGGGGAGAGCCGAGGTGGCCGGAGGTGGTCGGCAGGGGGCGGCTACAGTGTTAGAGCGCACTGTAGCGCGCTCCAGAGCATGCAAATGGCATGCCATGGCATTTTATATGCCTTGTGGGTGTAGCCACTAATGTCTGGTAGCTCTAGGAGAGAGTAAAGAAGATGGGAGGGGCATTGGATGCCCTGGTGAGCCAGTAGGAGAGGAGTGGGGTTGAGAGAGAGAGGGAAAGGGGCCGTCCAGAGGGGTAAATGAGGATGTTTCACCCTTCAATCACTGAGTTGAGACCAGGGAGGAGTTACTGGAGGTGCAAGGGGACTCGAGGGGCTGTGGTAAAAAGTTGAGGCCATGGAGAAGAGTGGAAGTGGTCAAAACAGGGGTTTTAGTAAAATGGCAGAAGGTGTTTGTTGCTGGTTTGGGAAAGAATATGAACTCCTCTTGTCATGAGGCTTGACAGGGTCAAATGGAATGAGGAACTAAGAGGTTCCACCAAGATTGAGTTCATTTGGGAAAAGTTGCCAATGCAACTTTTGCAAACCCTAGAAATCAGCAGAAATGGACTCTCCAAGATTTAGTCATGAAAATATGTTCTCCTTGATGCACCACTTGGTGTAGTGTCATCATTTGAGGTTATGAACATGCCCAGAAAAGTTGAGATCAAAAGTAGAAAGTTTCTAATGTAGAGTTGCTCAAATTTGGTTCTGGACAGGAAGGGTTTTGGGGCACTTTGATCGATATGACTTTTTCTCCAACTTGTGCCATTTGGTCTAGATGAATGATTAGACCATTTGAGCATGTTCACAAGATTTGAGAGCATTTGGAGATGTTTGGCAATGTAAAGTTGCTCAAACTTCAAAATGGACAGAAATGCTTTTGAGGGGATTTCATGGGGTTATACTATTCTCCATGACATGATACTTATCAATATCATCCAAAATGTCATACGTGACATGCTAGAATTTTCTTGGAATTTTTGGAGAATATTTCCTTTGTAAATATTTCAAAAGCTCAAAATATCCAGAAAGGGTTTTTGAGGGGTTTGACCAATATTTTGAACATGACCATGTGTTGAAACTCTTATATATGGATAATATATGTCCACTGAGTTTCCCTAAATTTTCAAAAATTATTTTTAAAGCATTAAAAATAATTTTCCCTATTAAAGACCATTTTTGGCCTTAAGAAAAAGCTTTTAAATAAAATAGTAAAATAACTTTTAAAATTATATTTTTGTGATTTATGGGAGTCCTACATCTAATAGGAGTCAAATACATTTTTTAAAAGATTTTTACTGCCCTCAATTAAGTACTTGCAGTGCAAACCTCAATTCAGGGGGTTTTGAAAAACTAATTTTTGAAAATACTATTTGGCCAAATTATTTTTGCAAGAAACTATTTTTATGTCCTATACACATGGCATGATCATTGGGAAAGGTTTTTGGATCAAGGGGAAGGGAGTATAAGAGTTGGAGGATTTATTTTATTTTTAGAGCACTTGCAAACAACAGACAAAAACCAATCAAGGCAAGATCCAAAACACTCAAAAGTTTTTGTCAAACCACATTTTAGCATGATTTATTGACTTAAGTGTTGTGGCATGAAAATCAGGGTGTGACAAGATGCACTTCTCCGATTTGGGTTCGAGCTTATCAGGCTGAAGCCTTTTGACATAAGCATCGCATCCCCAAACTTTAAGAAATGACAGCTTAGGTTTCTTGCCAAACCACAGTTCATACGGTGTCATCTCAACGGATTTAGATGGTACCCTATTTAATGTGAATGCGGCTGTCTCTAATGCATAACCCCAAAACGGTAGTGGCAAATCTGGTAAGAGACATCATAGAACGTACTATATCTAATAAAGTACGGTTACAACATTCGGACACACCATTACGTTGTGGTGTTCCAGGTGGCGTGAGTTGTGAAACTATTCCACACTGTTTTAAATGAAGGCCAAACTCGTAACTCAAATATTCACCTCCACGATCAACTCATAGAAACTTTATTTTCTTGTTATGATGATTCTCCACTTCACTCTGAAATTCCTTGAACTTTTCAAATGTTTCAGTCTTGTGTTTCATTAAGTAGATATACCCATATTTGCTCAAATCATCTGTGAAGGTTAGAAAATAATGATACCCGCTGCGTGCTTTAATACTCATCGGACCGCATACATCGGTATGTATTATTTCCAATAAGTCATTAGCTCGCTCCATTGTTCCGGAGAATGGAGTTTTAGTCATCTTGCCCATGAGGCATGGTTCGCAAGTATCAAATGATTCATAATCAAGTGATTCCAAAAGTCCATCTGCATGGAGTTTCTTCATGCGCTTTACACCAATATGACCTAAACGGCAGTGTGACAAATATGTTGCACTATCATTGTCAACTTCGCATCTTTTGGCATCAATATTATGAATATGTGTATCACCACAATCGAGATTCAACAGAATTAGACCATTCTTCAAGGGTGCATGACCATAAAAGATATTACTCATATAGATAAAACAACCATTATTCTCTGATTTAAATGAATAACTGTCTCGCACTAAACAAGATCCAGATATAATGTCCATGCTCAACGCTGGCACCAAATAACAATTTATTTAGATCGAAAACTAATCTCGAAGGTAGATGTAGAGGTAGCGCGCCGACGGCGATCACATCGACCTTGGAACCATTCCCGACGCGCATCGTCACCTCGTCCTTGGACAATCTTCGTTTAATCCGTAACTCCTATTTCGAGTTACAAATATGAGGAAACGAACCAGTATCAAATATCCAGATGCTACTACGAGCATTAGGAAGGTACACATCAATAACATGTATATCATATATACCTTTGTTCACTTTGCCATCCTTCTTATCTGCCAAATACTTGGGGCAGTTCCGCTTCCAGTGACCAGTCCCTTTCCAGTAGAAGCACTCAATTTCAGGCTTGGGTCCAGCTTTGGGCTTCTTCCCAGGAGTGGCAACTTGCTTGCCATTCTTCTTGAAGTTCTCTTTCTTTCCCTTGCCCTTTTTCTTGAAACTAGTGGTCTTGTTAACCATCAACACTTGATGCTCCTGCTTGATTTCTACCTCCGCGGCTTTGAGCATTGAGAAGAGCTCGGGAATTGTCTTCTCCATCCCTTGCATATTATAGTTCATCACGAAGCCTTTGTAGCTAGGTGGCATTGATTGGAGAACTCTGTCAATAACACTATCAACTGGAAGATTACTCCCAGCTGAGTCAAGTGATTATGATACCCAGACATTTGTTGGAGACTTCATATCTCTCAACTTGGGCATTTTCTTGAAATATTAACTTCAACTCTTGGAACATCTCATATGCTCCATTACGTTCAAAACGTCTTTGAAATCCCGATTCTAAGCCGTAAAGCATGGCACACTGAACTATCGAGTAGTCATCAGATCAAGCTTGCCAGACGTTCTAAACATCAGCATTTGCTCCTGCAGCGGGCCTTTCACCTAGCGGTGCATCAAGGACATAATTATTCTATGCAGCAATGAGGATAATCCTCAAGTTACGTACCCAGTCCATGTAGTTGCTACCATCATCTTTCAGCTTTGCTTTCTCTAGGAACACATTAAAATTCAAGGGAATGGTAGCACGGGCCATTGATCTACAACATAGATATGCAAATACTATCGGGACTAAGTTCATGATAAATTAATATCAATTAATCAAATTACTCAAGAACTCCCACTTAGATAGACATCCCTCAAGTCATCTAAATGATACGTGATCCAAATCAACTAATCCATGTCCGATCATCATGTGAGATGGAGTAGTCATCAATGGTGAACATCTCTATGTTGATCATATCTACTATATGATTCCCGTTCGACCTTTTGGTCTCTAGTGTTCTGAGGCCATGTCTGTACATGCTAGGCTCGTCAAGTTTAACCCGAGTATTCTACATGTGCAAAACTGTCTTGCACCCGTTGTATGTGAACATAGAGTCTATCACACCTGATCATCACGTGGTGTCTCAACACGAAGAACTGTCGCAACGGTGCATACTCAAGGAGAACACTTATACCTTCTAGTTAAGGGATCATCTTATAATGCTACCGCCGTACTAAGCAAAATAAGATGTATAAAAGATAAACATCACATGCAATCAAAATAGATGACATGATATGGCCATCATCATCTTCTGCTTTTGATCTCCATCTCCAAAGCATTGTCAAGATCTCCATCGTCACTGGCTCGACACCTTGATCTCCATCGATGCATCATGGTCGTCTCACCAACTATTGCTTCTACAACTATCGCCAACGCATAGTGACAAAGTAAAGCAATTACATGGCGTTTGCCTTTCATACAATAGAGAGACAACCATAAGGCTCCTGTTGGTTGCCGATAACTTTTACAAAACATGATCATCTCATGCAATAACGTATATCACAGCATGTCTTGACCATATCACATCACAACATACCCTGCAAAAATAAGTTAGGCATCCTCTACTTTGTTGTTGCAAGTTTTACGTGGCTGCTACGGGCTTCTAGCAAGAACCGTTCTTACCTACGCATCAAAACCACAACGGTGTTTTGTCAAGTTTGTTGTTTTAACCTTCTTCAAGGACCGGCCGTAGCCAAATTCGATTCAACTAAAGTAGGAGAAACAGACACCCGCCAACCACCTTTATGCAAAACTAGTTCCATGTTTGTCAGTGGAACCGGTCTCATGTGCGTGGACATGTAAGGTTGTTCCGGGCCGCTTCATCCCACAATACCGCCGAATCAAAATAATACGTTGGTGGTAAGCAGTATGATTATCACCGTCCACAACTCTTTGTGTTCTAATCGTGCATATCATCTACGCATAGACCTAGCTCTGATACCATTGTTGGGAAACGCTGCATGGAAAACAAAAAAAATATACGCACACGCAATGATCTATCCATGGAGATGCATAGCAGCGAGGTGGAGAGTATGTCTACGTACCCTCGTAGACCGAAAGCAGAAGCGTTTGACAACGCGGTTGATGTAGTCAAACTTTGAAAGGATCGAGAAGAGGTGTCTAGAGGGGGGTGATTAGACACTAAGTACCAAAAGTTGCAATTTTTAACTTCTTTAAGTTTAAGTGGAGTTTAGGCACAAGTTTAACACTCACAATACATAACAAGCAAGCATGCAAAGAGTATATGAGCAGCGGAAAGTAAAGCATGCAACTTGCAAGAATGTAAAGGGAAGGGATTGGAGGATTCAAACCCAATTGGAGACACGGATGTTTTTGTCGTGGTTACGATAGGTGGTGCTATCATACATCCACATTGATGGAGACTTCAACCCACGAAGGGTAATGGTTGCGCGAGTACACGGAGGGCTCCACCCACGAAGGGTCCACGAAGAAGCAACCTTGTCCATCCCACCATGGTCGTCGCCCATGAAGGACTTGCCTCACTAGCGGTAGATCTTCACGAAGTAGGCGATCTCCTTGCCCTTACAAACTCCTTGGTTCAACTCCACAATCTTGTCGGAGGCTCCCAAATGACACCTAGCCAATCTAGGAGACACCACTCTCCAAGAAGTAACAAATGGTGTGTTGATGATGAACTCCTTGCTCTTGTGCTTCAAATGATAGTCTCCCCAACACTCAACTCTATCTCATAGGATTTGGATTTGGTGGAAAGAAGATTTGAGTGGAAAGCAACTTGGGAAGGCTAGAGATCAAGATTCATATGGTAGGAATGGAATATCTTGGCCTCAACACATGAGTAGGTGGTTCTCTCTCAGAAGATGTATGCTGGAAGTGTAGGTTCGTTCTGATGGCTCTCTCCCCGAATGAAGAGTGGGTGGAGGGGTATATATAGCCTCCACACAAAATCTAACCATTACACACAACTTGCCAAACTCAGTGGGACCGAATTGGTAAACTCGGTCGGACCGATTCAGCAAATCTAGTGATCGTTAGGATTTTCGATGGGACCGACATGCAACTCGATAGGACCGATATGGTTAGGGTTAGGGCATAACGTAATCTCGGTGAGACCGATTACACAAACTCGGTAGGACCGATTTTGGTAATAAGCTAACCAGAGAGTTGGTCAGGCAAACTCGGTGAGACCAATTACACAAACTCGGTAGGACCGATTTTGTAATAAGCTAACCAGAGAGTTTGCATTGTAATCTCCGTAGTACCGATTACTCAAACTCGGTGGGACCGATTTTGGTAATGGACATACACAGAGAGATTACAATCCCATCTCGGTGAGACCGAGATCCCTATCGGTGAGACCGATTTGCCTAGGGTTTGTGGCAGTGGCTATGACATCTGAACTCGGTGGCGCCGGATAGAAAGAATCGGTAGGGCCGAGTTAGACTTTTTGTTTAGGACATATGTGGATGTGATAAAGTAGTTGAGCACTTTGGAGCATATCACTAAGCATTTTGAGCAAGTAAGCCATTAAGCAACACCTCATCCCCTCTTGATAGTATTGGCTTTTCCTATAGACTCAATGTGATCTTGGATCACTAAAATAGAAAATGTAGAGTCTTGATCTTGAAGATTGAGCCAATCCTATGTCCTTAGCATCTTGAAGGGGTTCAACATCCTTTAGTCCATGCCACTCCATTTTTGAACTTATCTGAAACATACTAGGTAAAAGTGTTAGTCCAACAAGAGATATGTTAACATTAATTACCAATATCACCAGGGAGCACTTGTGCTTTCAATCTCCCCCTTTTTGGTAATTGATGACAACATACATCAAAGCTTTAGATAAAGATATAAAGAATAGCAAGTAAAGCTTTGGAAAGACATGTAACAAGCATAAGCTCCCCCTACATGTATGCAATCATGTGAATATGGAAATTAGAAGCATGTGAGAGCATAACCATGACAGAGTAGGCAATGTGTTACATGTATCTTCGCTATATGCATCAGAGCAACAGATGTGAATATGGGAAATGTACCTTCATGCTCATGAGTCCTTCTTGCAAACAGTATGTACATCAGCAAGAATTCCTCATACGCATGATTGTGATGCATATACTTACCTTGTGGTCTTGAGTTGGCTTAGGATGGACTGAACATGTGACAATAAGGTTAGATAACACAGATGCACCTACTAGCCAGAGCAAACAGAAAGAAACCACAAGAGTACCAAGACTGGGATGACATGTAGAGAGTGAGTACTGAGTACCACATTGGATATAGACATGTCCCCAAAGGTAAAGATGCGCAAAGAATTTAAAGAATTTCTTTCCCTTAGATGTCTTGCTCCCCCTGAATCTAGCATGGGATACTGGGAGAAGATAGGGAACAGAAAATAAGAGCTCAAAGAAACAAATGAACAGAGCTAATGCAAATAAGCACATATGAACATGTCTTTCCCCTCAAGAAGACATGTGGCATCTCTCCTCTTGAACACCAAGCATTTGGGATCCTTGAAGATTACTCTCTCCTTGAGTATTCTCTCCCCCTAGAGATGTGAGTATTCTCTCCCTAGAGATATGATTAAGCTTTGATGTGATCTCTCTCTCCCCCTTTGACATCAATTTCCAAGAAGGGCCTTCTGGAATTTTTCATGAATGGGTTTGGTCCTTGAGTCACAACACAAAGCACTAAGGTAAATGTGATGCTTGTAGAGGGCAGGATTCATTTAGTGGAGATGGATCAAGAGTAATGCAGGAACAAATGGCAAAATGTTTTTCCTGCAGTGAAATTGGTGGCACCGAGTGGTATGCTTCGGTTGCACCCAAAGGATTCGGTTGGACCGAAAGCATCAAACCAGTGAGATTGAGTTCATTGCAGAGAAAACACTTGTCACCTCAGCTCACTAGACAAGTAAGATCTCACAAGGATTTGCAAGGAATTATCTGAAAGATTTGCAATGAATTGGATGCAGAACAAAATAGAAAAGAAAAGAAATCTAGATGAAGTTTTTTTTAACGAAAAGGGGAAACAAATATGCACGAGACAAATGCAAGAGCACAGAAAAGAACTCAAGAGAACTTCATCTAGAAATGGCCGGCGACAAAGTCACCTATGTTAGAGTATATTGACTTAGGAGTCAAGTGAGATCACTTGATCATAGGTCATACTCATCGTTTAAGCTCAAAATGGGGTTACCATTTTTTGTTTAAGCATCTTGATGTATTCTAATCTTGTCGAGTTGCTTTGACTCATGACTTGGAGTAAAGCTTCTCTAAGATGGAATAACATACCTTGGGTGGTGGTGTTGATCGTGATCATGTAGTTGAACTTGTGTGGGTTGCTCAAGGTTGATGTAGCTCATCAAGAGTTTGGAGCACCACTTGGAATTTGAGTTAATCTACCTACATGGGTTAGTTTTTGCAAGGAAGAGCACTTGTGTATCCAAAATGACAATCATGAAGTTCAATAATAAATTTGTCAAAGGATATGTTTGAATGGTTTCATGCTTCCTTGTCTTTGGCCACCATTGTGTAGAGACTTGGTGATGTAGAGATTTCTCAAGATATGAGTAGGTTTCAATCTCATAGATTTAGATTCATCCAAGTACCTACATGGGTTAGATAACATGCAAGGTGCAAATATATCCAAGACATAAGATTATCATCATAAGAGAAATATCAAGGATTAGTCATAAGCTCATGTCTTGCATGTATCCAATGGAGTTCCTACTCCAAGTTTGAAGCATCAATGATGTTCAATTCACCTCTTAACCTGCAAAACACTTTCTCATCAAGTGATTTAGTGAATATATCCGCTAATTGCTTTTCGGTGCAAACATGCTTAAGATTAATGTCCCCTTTGGCAACATGATCTCCAATGAAATGATGACGAACTTCAATATGCTTAGTTCGAGAATGTTGCACGGGATTGTGAGCAATCTTGATAGCACTTTCATTGTCACAAAGTAATGGAACATGTTTCACATATATCCCATAATCTTTAAGAGTTTGGGTCATCCAAAGTAATTGAGCACAACATGAACTAGCGGCAATGTATTCCGCTTTGGCGGTGGATAAGGATACCGAGTTTTGTTTCTTGGAAGACCAAGACACAAGAGATCTACCAAGAAATTGACAAGTACCCGAAGTGGACTTTCTATCAACCTTGTCACCGGCATAATCCGAGTCGGAGTAGCCAACAAGATCGAATGAGGCCCTCTTAGGATACCAAATGCCAAAATTTGGTGTATGGATTAAGTATCTCACTATCCTTTTAACGGCCTTAAGATGACATTCTTTAGGAGCAGCTTGATATCGTGCACACATGCACACACTTAGCATGATATCGGGACGTGAAGCACATAGATATAACAATGAACCAATCATAGAGCGATAAACCTTTTGATCGACCGGTTCACCATCTTTGGTCAAATCAAGATGTCCACTAGTAGGCATGGGTGTAGTCATACCTTTGCATTCTTGCATATTGAACTTCTTGAATAAGTCCTTGGTGTACTTAGTTTGAGAGACAAAGGTACCTTCCTTAGTTTTCTTGATTTGCAAACCAAGAAAGAATTTGAGTTCACTCATCATAGACATCTCAACTTCTCCGACATTAGCTTCCCAAACTTTTCACTAAAATGAGGGTTAGTAGAACCAAATATAATATCATCACCATAGATTTGGCACACAAATAGTTCTCCATTGACCCTTTTAGTAAAAAGAGTAGAATCTAATTTTCCAGTTTCAAAGCCTTTTTCAATAAGGAACTTGGTCAAGCATTTATACCACGCTCTAGGAGCTTGTTTAAGACCATAAAGAGCTTCGTGAAGTTTGTAAACATGATCAGGTTTCTTAGGATTAACAAAGCCGGGAGGTTGTTTAACATAAACTTCCTCCTCTATTTCACCATTTAGAAAAGCACTTTTAATGTCCATTTGGTACAAGGTGATATCATGATGATTATCATAGGCAAGTAAGATGCGAATGGACTCAAGTCTAGCAACGGGAGCATAAGTCTCACCATAGTCCATACCTTCGACTTGTGTGTAGCCTTCGGCGACGAGACGTGCTTTGTTGTGAACTACTTGTCCATCTTCATCTTGCTTGTTGTGAAACACCCATTTGGTACCGATGATGTTGTGGTTGTTGTCGGGCTTCTCAACCAATGTCCAAACTTGATTTCTCTCAAAGTTGTGTAGCTCTTCATGCATGGCGTTTATCCAATCCGGATCTTCCAATGCTTCTTCAACCTTCATGGGTTCAATGCTAGAGATGAATGAATAGTGTTCACAAAAGTTAGCTAAACGAGTTTTAGAGCGAGTGATTCTCCCGGTTTGGATATCTTTGTAGATTTGCTCGACGGGATGGTCTTTAGCAATTCTTGCTCGAACTCGTGAAAGCTTTTGCTTGGGTCTTGGTTGAACATCTTCCTCATCTTGTTCTTCTTCTTGGCCTTCTTCATTGTTTGAGTTGTCATTCTCTTGTTGTTGTGGGGAAGGAGGTTGTTGACGTTCATCTTGATGCACTTCCTCGTTTTCTTCATCTTCGTGTGTCCCACTTGTGGATGCTTCCATATCAACTCTTAGTTCACCTTGTTGTGAGGTAGAAGCTTCCACTTGGACGGACGAGGTACTCTCCTTCACCTCCGTTGGACGAATCTTGCCAATAGACAAGTCTTGGATTGCTTCCGAGGGATCTTTATCTCCTACATCAATTGGCAATTGCTCTACTTGCGAGCCGTTAGATTCATTAAACTTCACATCTACCGTTTCTTCAACCTTTCGGGTGAAATTGTTGTAGACACGGTATGTGTGAGAGTTTGAGCCATAACCAAGTAGGAAACCTTCATGAGACTTAGGAGCAAATTTAGAACAATGATGCTTATCAAGAATGTAGCACTTTGAGCCGAATACTCGAAAGTATCCAACTTGGGGTTTGTTACCGGTGAGGAGCTCGTATGTTGTCTTGCCGAGTAGCTTGTGAAGATACAAGCGATTTGTTGCATGACAAGCTGTCTCAACCGCTTCTGCCAAAAAGTGCTTCGGCGTCTTGTACTCATCAAGCATCGTTCTCGCCATTTCGATGAGCATTCGGTTCTTCCTCTCAACAACTCCATTTTGTTGAGGTGTGTACGTAGCCGAGAACTCGTGTGAGATACCTTCTTCGTCAAGAAAGGTATCCACATTTGCATTCTTGAACTCCATTCCGTTGTCGCTGCGAACCTTCTTGATATTCACTTCAAATTGAATTTGGGCCTTCCTAGCGAAGTTTTTGAAGATCTTTTGAACCTGCGATTTATCATCAAGAAAGAACACCCACGTAAATCTTGAAAAAACATCAACTATAACTAGACCAAAAGAATTTCCACCGAGACTTTTGTAAGCGTTGGGACCAAAAAGATCCATGTGAAGTAGCTCGAGTGGCCTCCTTGTGGTCATGATGTTCTTCACGGGATGCCTTCCTCCAACCTGTTTACCTGCCTGACAAGCGCTGCAAAGTCTATCCTTATCAAATATGACATCGTTAACGCCAAGGATATGATTTCCTTTAATAAGCTTCTCAAGGTTTCGCATACCAACATGACCTAATCGTCTATGCCATAACCAACCTTTAGACGATTTAGCAATAAAGCAAGTTCTAGGTTGAGCCTTTTTAGTGAAATCAACAATGTATAGATCACCTCTACGTACACCTGTAAAGACCATTTTATGATTATCTCTAAGAAACACTTGGCAATCTACTTCAGTAAATAGGACATTGAAACCGAAATCAGCAAGTCTAGATACTGAAAGTAAGTTGTAGCCAAGAGATTCAACGAGCATGAAATTTTGTATGGAGCTATCATGTGATATGGCCACCTTACCGAGGCCAACCACCTTACCCTTTGAGTTGTCACGGAAAGTGGCATATTTTCGAGGACCATCGTTTTCAGCAAGCTCATGAAACATATCTTTATCTCCGGTCATGTGATCGGTACATCCACTATCAAGGACCCATTCCTTTCCTCCTGCCATATATCCCCAAAGATTTGCCATAAGACCAAAGTGTCTCATTGCATCATCAAGATCAAGGTCACTATCATCATCCTCATCATAGTATCCATGTTCAACATCGTCAAGTGGTGGATCAAATCCTAGAGAGGGTGGTTCGTTAGAGTGAGTTTGACAATGATCTTGTTTATGAATTTTTATAGCTTCGGAAATAATATCACTGATAATTCCAACATCTCCATTGGCACGCATAAGGTTTGTAAGCTCAAATAGACAATCACCAAACATAGGATCACTAGAATTCATCTTACTCAAGGCAATAGACTTATGGAGAATTTCACCTAGATTTTTCAAGGAATAATTTGGAAAGCGTTCCTCAAGAAATTTCCATATGGTGTAGCCACACTTAAGAGTAGGCAAACATCCAATCAAGTTTCTAGGCAAGCCTCTAGTGATAAGTTCAACGGTTCTAAGATTGCGAATCATGTCAATTGACTCATCACAGGTAGGATGCATAGGATCAACATGAGGTGCACAAGGGCTAGCAATGTACTTGTTCAAATGATATTGACTGAAAATCACAAACATCTCATTTTTCCACTCATGAAAGTACTCTCCATCAAGTATAGGCACTCTATGTCTAAGACTCCCAATAGTAGACTCATCCATCTTCCTCCAATGGTGTTTAAACCAAAGCAATGGAGACCAATGCTCTGATACCAATTGAAAGGATCGAGAAGAGGTGTCTAGAGGGGGGTGATTAGACACTAAGTACAAAAAGTTGCTATTTTTAACTTCTTTAAGTTTAAGTGGAGTTTAGGCACAAGTTTAACACTCACAATACATAACAAGCAAGCATGCAAAGAGTATATGAGCAGCAGAGAGTAAAGCATGCAACTTGCAAGAATGTAAAGGGAAGGGATTGGAGGATTCAAACGCAATTGGAGACACGGATGTTTTTGTCGTGGTTCCGATAGGTGGTGCTATCGTACATCCATGTTGATGGAGACTTCAACCCACGAAGGGTAACAGTTGCGCGAGTCCACGGAGGGCTCCACCCACGAAGGGTCCACGAAGAAGCAACCTTGTCTATCCCACCATGGCCGTCGCCCACGAAGGACTTGCCTCACTAGCGGTAGATCTTCACGAAGTAGGCGATCTCCTTGCCCTTACAAACTCCTTGGTTCAACTCCACAATCTTGTCGGAGGCTCCCAAGTGACACCTAGCCAATCTAGGAGACACCACTCTCCAAGAAGTAACAAATGGTGTGTTGATGATGAACTCCTTGCTCTTGTGCTTCAAATGATAGTCTCCCCAACACTTAACTCCCTCTCACAGGATTTGGATTTGGTGGAAAGAAGATTTGAGTGGAAAGCAACTTGGGAAGGCTAGAGATCAAGATTCATATGGTAGGAATGGAATATCTTGGCCTCAACACATGAGTAGGTGGTTCTCTCTCAGAAAATGTATGCTGGAAGTGTAGGTTCGTTCTGATGGCTCTCTCCACGAATGAAGAGTGGGTGGAGGGGTATATATAGCCTCCACACAAAATCTAACTGTTACACACAACTTGCCAAACTCGGTGGGACCGAATTGGTAAACTCAGTCGGACCGATTCAGCAAATCTAGTGACCGTTAGGATTTTCGGTGGGACCGACATGCAACTCGGTAGGACCGATATGGTTAGGGGAATAACGTAATCTCGGTGAGACCGATTTTGGTAATAAGCTAACCAGAGAGTTGGTCAGGCAAACTCGGTGAGACCAATTACACAAACTCGGTAGGGCCGATTTTGTAATAAGCTAACCAGAGAGTTTGCATTGTAATCTCGGTAGTACCGATTACCCAAACTCGGTGGGACCGATTTTGGTAATGGACATACATAGAGAGATTACAATCCCATCTCGGTGAGACCGAGATCCCTATCAGTGAGACCGATTTGCCTAGGGTTTGTGGCAATGGCTATGACATCTGAACTCGGTGGCGCCGGGTAGAAAGAATCGGTAGGGCCGAGTTAGACTTTTTGTTTAGGACATATGTGGATTTGATAAATTAGTTGAGGGCTTTGGAGCATATCACTAAGCATTTTGAGCAAGTAAGCCATTAAGCAACACCTCATCCCCTCTTGATAGTATTGGCTTTTCCTATAGACTCAATGTGATCTTGGATCACTAAAATAGAAAATGTAGAGTCTTGTTCTTGAAGATTGAGCCAATCCTTTGTCCTTAGCATCTTGAAGGGGTTCCACATCCTTTAGTCCATGCCACTCCATTTTTGAACTTGTCTGAAACATACTAGGTAAAAGCGTTAGTCCAACAAGAGATATGTTGACATTAATTACCAAAATCACCCAGGGAGCACTTGTGCTTTCGAACTTCTTCTAGCTCCGATCAATCAAGTACCGAACTTATGGCACCTCCGAGTTCTGCATATGGTCAGCTCGTTGACGTCTCTCATCCTCTTTATCCAGCAAGATGTCGAGGAAGTAGATGAGTTCTGTCAGCATGACGGCGTGGTGACGGTGATGGTGAAGTGATCCTCGTAGGGCTTCGCCTAAGTACCGCAAGAATATGACCGGGGGTGTAAACTGTGGAGGGGAGCACCGCACATGGCTAACAATTGATGTTGTGTGTTCTAGGCGCCCCCTCCCCGCATATATATAGGTGGGAGGGGAGGGGAGGCAGCCATGGGGTGCCCCAAGTATGATCCGAATCTACTTGGGGTTTCCCCAAGTGGCGCCCCTGCCTTATTTTGCCGGAGAAGAAAAGGGGAGGGGGAAGAGAGAAGGAAGGAGGGCGAGCGAACCCCCTCTTTCCCTTCTCCCACTCGGCCTCCTGCCATAGGGAGGGCGCCACCCCTTGTGGGCTAGTGTGATCCCCTCTCATGGCCCATATGGCCCATATCTTCCTCCCGGGGGTTCCGGTACTCCGATAAATACCCGATACACTCTGGAACACTTCCGCTGTCCGAATACTATCGTCCTATATATCAATCTTTACCTCTCGACCATTTCGAGACTCCTCGTCATGTCTGTGATCTCATCGAGGACTCCGAACAACATTCGCTCACCAAATCACATAACTCATAATAATATCATCATCGAACGTTAAGCGTGCGGACCCTACGGGTTCGAGAACTATGTAGACATGACCAAGACACCTCTTCGGTCAATAAACAATAGCGGAACCCAGATGCTCATATTGGCTCCTACATATTCTACGAAGATCTTTATCGGTCGAACCGTTATGACAATATACGTAATTTCATTTGTCCATCAGTATGTTACTTGCCCGAGATTCGATCATTGGTATTCTTCATACCTAGTTCAATCTCGTTACCGGCAAGTCTCTTTACTCGTTCCGTAATACATCATCGCATGACTAACTCCTTAGTCGTTTGCTCACAAGCTTATGATGTGTATTACTGAGAGGGCCCAGAGATACCTCTCCGATACTCGGAATGACAAATCCTAATCTTGATCTATGCCAACTCAACAGACACCTTTGGAGATACCTGTAGAGCATCTTTATAATCACCCAGTTTGTGACGTTTGATAGCTGTGACGCCCGGATAATCATGCTACAGTAATCCCACGCTAATCATGCCATGTCACCTCGGTTACTATTGCTAAACCTCGCAATTATTCGAAACCATTTTGAAATTTAAATTCTAAATATGTCAAACAACAAACGTTTTCAAAAGTTGAAACTAAAATGTTCGGAGTGGGCCAAATAATGCATAATTAGTAATGGTGGAGAAACCACATTGTTACAAAAGGTTTAAATGCAATTAGGCAATTAAAACAGTAGTGAAAACAATTAAACAAATGCCTATAGAATTTATAAAGTGCTAAGACTATTTTATTATGGGTTAAGAATTAATCTCACAGTAGTTTGTTGATACATACAAATTTAGGCACTAGTGGTAATTTTTATAAAACTAAAATTAAAAGAAACTACAAAAAAGGAAATAAAAACAGAAAACAAATAAATACAAAAAAGGAAGGAAAACCCCTGGGCTCCGGCCCAGCAGGCCACCAGCCCAACTGGGCAGCTGGCCACACACCCGGCCCAGCCGGCCACCCCCCCCCCCCCCCCCCACTCCTCCTTATCTCCTCACCCACCGAAACCCTAACCTACCCCACTCGCCCCACTTCCACCCCCACGTCGCTACCCCCCCCTCCCGATCCAATCTGGATTGGGATCGATCCCGTCGCCCCCGACGGCCTTCGTCGTCCACTGACGCCCCGCCTCGACCATGCCTCCCCGCCTGAAGCCACGGCCTCGCCCCGTCTTCGACCACGGTTGCGGCACGAGGACTGAGTAGCCCAAAGTTCCACCTAGCCGGATCGTCGTCCTCTTCATCGTCACTGGACCCCACCGCATCAACCTTCATCGAGCCCGCTGCCTTGGACCCTACGCCCCACCGTGAGCCGCCGCTTTTCCCTCCTCCTCTCCCCGCGTCGGCTTCCCCGGCTCGCCTCGACACCGTGCACCCTGGTCCCCACCCTTGTGCGCGCCCGCGCCATCTCTGGCCGCGCCCGATGCACGCTCACCGCGCCCCCATCCGCGCACACAGGTCCCTGGACCGCCCTCAGCTGCGCCTGCTTGCGGGTGGCCGCACGCACCGCGCTCCCCTGGCCGAAGCGCCCTTGCACCCCGCCTCAGCATCGTCCATTGCTGGATCTGCCCGGCCTTCCCCCGCTGCTGGACGCACGTCCCGCGTCGTGCGCCTCGCCTTGCCGCTCCCCTACCTGTGCCGCTTCCTCGCCGCCCCGGCCGCCTGGCCGGCGCCGTGGCCACCGGCCTCCCCTGCTCCGGCGCCCTGCCGGCTCCGCCCACCCCTGGGCGTGCGCCCGAACGAATGGGTGTTGGGCACCCGTTGCGCCCGAACCCGCTAACGCCGACGCCCGCTAAGGTCCCTAGGGCCTATGACAAACGGGGCCCAGCCCCAGAAAGTTTTTATTAAAAAAAGAATTAAAAATAAATAAATGAAATAAATAATAATTAAAATGTTAATTAATTAACTTAATTAATTCTGATTAGATTAACCTAATCACTAGTTAACTTAATTAAAACCTTGATTAGCCTGAATAGTCAATGACATACGGACCCCACACGTCAGCTTGACCCAGTCAACACCTCTGTTGACTGATGACGCCATGCTGACGTCATGCTGATGCAGTAATGCCATTTTCGAATTAAATTAATAATAATAATTTAAAAATGATTAAATCTTTATAAAATAATATAAACTAAACTATAGCTCGGATGGAAAAACTTTGTACATGAAAGTTGCTCAGAACGAAGAGACGAATCCAGATACGCAGCCCGTTCGTCTGCCACACCTCCCTAGCATAGCAAACACGCGACTTTCCCCCTCCGGTTCACCTGTCCGAAAACGCGAAACACCGGGGATACTTTCCCGGATGTTTCCCCCCTTCACCGGTATCACCTCATACCGCGATTGGACACACCTAGCAACACGCCTTATCATGTCATGCATCATCATGCATTTGTTTGCATTGTATTTATTGTTTCTTCCCCCTCTTCTCTCGCTAGACACCGAGACCGACGCTGCTGCTGCCCAGTTCGACTACGGAGTTGACGACCCCTCCTTCTTGCCAGAGCAACCAGACAAGCCCCCCCCCCCCTTGATCACCAGATATCGCCTATTCTTCTCTATACTGCTTGCATTAGAGTAGTGTAGCATGTTACTGTTCGGTTACTCCTATTCTGTTGCATAGCCTGTCATTGTTGCTACAGTCATTGATACCCTACCCGCAATCCTAAATGCTTAGTATAGGATGCTAGTTTATCATCATTGGCCCTACATTCTTGTCAGTCTGCCTTGCTCTACTATTGGGCTGTGATCACTCGGGAGGTGATCACGGGTATATACTATACATACATACATATTATACAGATGGTGACTAAAGTCGGGTCAGCTCGTTGAGTACCCGCAAGTGATTCTTATGAGGGGGCTGAAAGGACAGGTGGCTCCATCCCGGTAGAGGTGGGCCTGGGTTCCCGACGGCCCCCGACTGTTACTTTGTGGCGGAGCGACAGGGCAGGTTGAGACCGCCTAGGAGAGAGGTGGGCCTGGCCCTGTTCGGCATTCGCGGATATTTAACACAATTAACGAGATCTTGGTATTTGATCTGAGTCTGGCTACTGGCCTATACGCACTAACCAACTACGCGGGAACAGTTATGGGCACTCGACGTCATGGTATCAGCCGAAGCCTTCGTGACGTCAGCAACTGAGCGGCGCGCGCCGGATTGGAACGTAAGCCTGCTCTTGTATTAAGGGGGCTAGTTCTGCTTCCGGCCGCGTTCGCAACGTGCAGGTGTGCTAAGGGCGATGGGCCTAGACCCCTGTGCGCTTAGGTTTAGACCGGCGTGCTGACCTCTCTGTTGTGCCTAGGTGGGGCTGCGACATGTTGATCTTCCGCGGCCGGGCATGACCCCGAAAAGTGTGTCTGGCCAAATGGGATCAAGCGTGTTGGGTTATGTGGTGCACCCCTGCAGGGAAGTTAATCTATTCGAATAGCCGTGATCTTCGGTAACAGGACGACTTGGAGTTGTACCTTGACCTTATGACAACTAGAACCGGATACTTAATAAAACACACCCTTCCAAGTGCCAGATACAACCCGGTGATCGCTCTCTAACAGGGTGACGAGGAGGGGATCGCCGGGTAGGATTATGCTATGTGATGCTACTTGGAGGATTTCGGTCTACTCTCTTCTACATGCTGCAAGACGGAGGCTGCCAGAAGCGTAGTCTTTGACAGGATTAGTTATCCCCCTCTTATTCTGGCATTCTGCAGTTCAGTCCACTAATATGGCCCTTTACACATATACCCATGCATATGTAGTGCAGCTCCTTGCTTGCGAGTACTTTGGATGAGTACTCACGGTTGCTTTCTCCCCCTTTTCCCCCCTTTCCTTTCTACCTGGTTGTCGCAACCAGATGTCGGAGCCCAGGAGCCAGATGCCACCGTCGACAACTCCTACTACACTGGATGTGCCTACTACTACGTGCAGCTTGCTGACGACGACCAGGAGTAGTTTAGGAGGATCCCAGGCAGGAGGCCTGCGCGTCTTTCGATCTGTATTCCAGTTTCTGCTGGCCTTCTTAAGGCAAACTTGTTTAACTTATGTCTGTACTCAGATATTGTTGCTTCCGCTGACTCGTCTATGATCGAGCACTTGTATTCGAGCCCTCGAGTCCCCTGGCTTGTAATATGATGCTTGTATGACTTATTTATGTTTTTAGAGTTGTGTTGTGATATCTTCCCGTGAGTCCCTGATCTTGATCGTACAGGTTTGCATGCATGATTAGTGTACGATTGAATCGGGGGCGTCACAAGTTGGTATCAGAGCCGTCTGCCTGTAGGAATCCCCCTTCCACACTCCTTGGCCGAAGTTGAGTCTAGTCGATGAAAATAGTTTTACTAACATGGATGTGCGGCCCATGGGCCCACGTCGCCATTTGGGTGGTATTAGGATCTTTTACTCCTCGCCTATACTCTGGGACTCTGATCTCTCTTCTATTCAGGTAAAATAATTTTACTAAATCTAACTCTAGGTTCTCGTAACTACTTCCTCCCGGAGAGCCACTCGATACAGGTGATCACCTGATACAATAGAAGGTTCCGAAGTTACTCTCCGATGTTCCCTCGATACTTTGTGCCATCGCTTTTGCAGTTCCATTCCATCGGTAAACCCCAATGGAAGTACACTTGCCATTCATACAATCATTCCCCGTTGATCTTGTTATTACAAGATACCCTGAAATTCTCTCTATTGTTCCGAGAATACTTTGCGCCTACTGCCTTGCAGTTCTTTGCCACATTAATACCCATGCGGATAATTCCTCGCACTTACCGAGTATCCGCTCACCCCCATTTGTTCAGGTGTTTCACAAAAGTCTTCGAAATAATATTCGATCTTCCAAAAATCCTTAAGCAACTTATTGCTCTTGAAATTCTTGCTTGCTTGCATTATGGTTAATCCCATAAGTATAGTAGTCTTATTGGCTGCATTTGTCACTATCATTTTGAGTCCATTGATTCAAAATGTCGTGAATGCTCGCAATCCTTAATCAGATCATATAATTCATCCTTTCGGCTCAGACGTCATTTTGAACATGATCTGTTTATCGACCAATCAAATTGTCGTCGATTGTACCCCTAAGTCTATTCAGCTTACCCATCCTTAATCAGAGCGTTTGCTTCTGATCCCTTGGATCAAAAATCATGATTCTTTACATTGAGCTTTGAGTTAGTCGGTTGTTCCTATAATCTAAGGCCCTTGCCTTGATTCTTCCTATGATTGTGTGCTGATGCTCACATCAGCTCCGTTGTGGACCGTCAGATCCTTTGTTGAATTATCAATCCGACAGTGTCCTTTGTATACAAAAACCTCGAGAAGTTCTTTCCCTGATACATAATGCCATCGGTAAATTCTATTCACTGATATGGCCAACGATGCTCTGCTTTCGAGCTTGAGTTATTTATTTCTGAACTTTGTAGTATATGTTCCTAAGATACCCGATGGGTTAGACCAATGCCTTCTCTACTCTGTGCAAACCCGAGAGTTTTCATGAGTCATATTCTCCTGGTGATTTACCAGATAAAATTTCAATACTACAACTCCATCGAAAATGAGAAGTGAATGATAGGTTATGCATTGGAGAAGTGGGAGTCGACCTTGACCTTTGTGTTCATGCCCATGGAAACGATGTAGATCGTATCATTAAAGCTTCTCTTCCAATAAATATTTCCTTGGTATAAGTTTATCTTATATCTGGGATCTGGCATTTTGCAATCGTTGTTTCGTCCATGTTCTCCTTTTAAATACCATTTCTCGGACAAGTTGGAGTACTTGTCTTCTGCAGATCATTGCACCTGTCCAACCTTTACTTTGATCTACCTTCGAGTAATACCCCCCGGTATCTCGAGGATATCAACCCATTTCACAACATGTTATGAATTTCTGATGAAGTAGTACCTTTCCCCGTCATGGTCACTCCACGGGTTCTGGGTTGTCGTCAACCGAGAACACCGACTTGTGAATCAAATCAACACTGTGATTCAGTACTTCCAGTACCTCGCTGTTGAGAAGTTTAATACTCCATCACGTCATTTCCGATGCCTGATCGGCTACATCATTATCGTGCTAAATTTTAACTGTGCTACCTGGTCCTACCCGGAGCACAATTTTTGACGATGAGCTAAGCTTATGTCGACTTTCCTCGTCATATCTTTTTGCCTTGAACAACAAGATGGATTCCGAGTTTGTTACGTACTCGTGGTTCCAATAACTTTTTGCTTCATCATTCATTAGACTTGATGTCATCGCCAATTGATTACATCTTCATGAATTCTCTCAACAAATGTGTCGTGCTCATCATCAGCATTCTGAGCTCTTCCAGGATATCAATGGTATTCATGATGAGAAAGACAATCCTTGCCCTCGATGATTAGTGTTATCATCGACCACTCTACTACCTTTCCTTCAACACAAACTTGTTGTTGTTTTGTGTTATACCTTGAGTTCCTTGCTATCCAGCAATTGTTCTTTACATTGGAGTATTACCATCTTTTATGCCAAGAATGTCGTGAGACTTTCACCACCTCTTAAGGGATTCTTGATACAGTGATGCTTCTCACCATCATAATTCTTCTCTTGGTCCCCGTGTTGAGTGAACTCTGTTATGAGAATTTAATATCTCTAGCAACCTTGTTACTTCAGAGTTAATGGACAATAATTCCAATGTAGTGTGCTGGTTGCTAAATTTCCATTCCGACGTTGGTCATGCAACCCAGCCCATATTTCGGGTGCCCCTTTCACCCAATATTTAATTGTGTATGTTTTCATCGAGCATACATCATTATATCGTTTGATCTGACAAGTGTTGCCACCTTGTTCACATCATTGTGGAAATCCATCCTTTGTTAATCTCGATGAATAGTCGCTGAGTCCATCAGCCAGCTCCTCGTCTTCTCCTTGGTTTAATGTTGAACTCTTGTTTCGGAATTCGCTCCCATAGTTCATTTTCCGAGAATCTTACAATGTTATCTCGTCAATTTGTGTTGCACATTTTCTTCTCAGACATTCTGAGTCTAAGGTATCCTGACACAAATCAGATCTGAATCTCGGTCAGATATGATGGTTGGGACATATCCCCAAGAGTTATAACATTGGTCTCTACATAACCCGGTAAGGTGGTGTCTTTGCTTAGCACCCCTGGCCAAAGGCCCCATTGTTATATATTCCGTTTTAATAAGGTTATCCATTCTTCCTTGAGGAAATTGTAAGACTTATTCGACAAGTTATTCCTGATGGATCCTTTGTGTTTCCAAAGACTGACCTTTACCTGTTGACCATGTCAATGCTATCTCAAAGCATGTCTATGGTACTCCGATTTTCAACAAGAACATTTGAAGCCCAATGCTAAATGTTTCCTGCTCTATTATACAAACACCGCTATATGGGTAATGTCATGAAATTTCTCTTCCCTACCCAAAGAGTTTACTACATTATATCCTGTCATGTATATCATGCTCTGCTTCTCCTTGGGAAGGATATACCCTTTGGAATATGTGTTTAAACACATTTTCCTTTCCATTGTTCTGATTAATCTGATGATAACATTTTCCTTTCCATTGTTTGGTGTAACCCTTTCTTGTGATCTATATGATCTAAGCAGTATTATTCTCCTGCTTATGTAACCACCTCGGTGTACAGTTCTATCAGCAAGACCCTGTTTCTACTGTTGATGACTTTCCGGTAACCGCCGATGGACGAGAACTTTGCCTATTGGTTCGCCTCGTTCAACGAGCAGGAAAATGGTTCGCTTCGTCCCTCGCCCTTGGTACCGATGTTGTTGCCGACATAACTGACAGGCTATCCTCTGACATGTCTTGCTTACATGATCGTGCGAGCCATTACCGCCCTTTCTACTTTTAACCCACATGGTGGGCCCATAACCCACAGTTCCACAGGATTGAAACATGACTCTCCTGTAACCCCGGTTTCCAAGGTTATTCCTCGCGCTTGACTCCGTATGCATCCATAGGTCACCTTCCTAGAAATGACCTATTCTACTATCAGACGCAATATTTATTCGCGTTGCCCTGAAACCCTTTCATCTTCTGGCTAGGCATTGAACGATTGCCTGGCTGCTTAAAACTTCTTATTGTACCTTCGGACTTTACTCTCGATGTGTTTTATTTGTTCAACTCAAGAGGTACTCGTATGATCATTCATGGGTTAATCCCAGATTATTGCCCTTATAGCATTCTATCGTTGCCAGTCTGCCCCATTACCTATTCGTAAGAACGATGGAACCCCCGAAGAAAGGATGAAGACTTCATAATGATGACCTGAAGCAGTGGAATGCACACATCAATGTAATGGATTGACCTCTTCGAGAAAAGCAACCAAGACCGAGGAGATCCGTTAGAATTTCGTAACCAGACTTTCCCCTCCTTAAACACCTCTTAAATCTCGGGACGAGATTTCTTGTAGTGGAGGAGAATTGTGACGCCCGGATAATCATGCTACAGTAATCCCACGCTAATCATGCCACGTCACCTCAGTTACTGTTGCTAAACCTCGCAATGATTCCAAACCATTTTGAAATTTAAATTCTAAATATGTCAAACAACAAACGTTTTCCAAAGTTGAAACTAAAATGTTCAGATTGGCCAACTAATGCATAATTAGTAATGGTGGAGAAACCACATTGTTACAAAAGGTTTAAATGCAATTAGGCAATTAAAACAGTAGTGAAAGCAATTAAACAAATGCCTATTGAATTTATAAAGTGCTAAGACTATTTTATTATGGGTTAAGAATTAATCTCACAGTAGTTTGTTGATACATACAAATTTAGGCACTAGGGGTAATTTTTATAAAACTAAAATCAAAAGAAACTACACAAAAGGAAATAAAAACAGAAAACAAATAAATACAAAAAAGGAAGGAAAACCCCTGGGCTCCGGCCCACCAGGCCACCAGCCCAACTAGGCAGCTGGCCACACACCCGGCCCAGCCGGCCACCCTCCCACTCCACCTTATCTCCTCACCCACCGAAACCCTAACCTACCCCACTCGCCCCACTTCCACCCCCACGTCGCTACCCCCCCCTCCCGATCCGATCTGGATTGGGATCGATCCCGTCGCCCCCGACGGCCTTCGTCGTCCACTGACGCCCCGCCTCGACCACGCCTCCCCGCCTGAAGCTACGGCCTCGCCCCGTCTTCGACCACTGTTGCGGCACGAGGACCGAGTAGCCCGGAGTTCCACCTAGCCGGATCGTCGTCCTCTCCATCGTCACTGGACCCCGCCGCATCAACCTTCATCGAGCCCGCTGCCTTCGACCCTACGCCCCACCGTGAGCCGCCGCTTTTCCCTCCTCCTCTCCCCGCGTCGGCTTCCTCGGCTCGCCTCGACACCGTGCACCCTGGTCCCCACCCTTGTGCGCACCCGCGCCATCTATGGCCGCGCCCGATGCGCGCTCACCGCGCCCCCATCCGCGCACACAGGTCCCTGGACCGCCCTCAGCTGCGCCTGCTTGCGGGTGGCCGCACGCACCGCGCTCCCCTGGCCGAAGCGCCCTTGCACCCCGCCTCAGTGTCGTCCATCGCTGGATCTGCCCGGCCTTCCCCCACTGCTGGCCGCACGTCCCGCGTCGTGTGCCTCGCCTTGCCGCTCCCCTGCCTGTGCCGCTTCCTCGCTGCCCCGGCCGCCTGGCCGGCGCCGTGGCCACCGGCCTCCCCTGCTCCGGCGCCCTACCGGCTCCGCCCACCCCTGGGCGTGCGCTCGAACGAACGGGTGCTGGGCACCCGTTGCGCCCGAACCCGCTAACGCCGACGCCCGCTAAGGTCCCTAGGGCCTATGATAAACGGGGCCCAGCCCCAGAACGTTTTTATTGAAAAAAAGAATTAAAAATAAATAAATAAAATAAATAATAATTAAAATGTTAAATAATTAATTAAATGATTAATTAACTTAATTAATTCTGATTAGATTAACCTAATCACTAGTTAACTTAATTAAAACCTTGATTAGCCTGAACAGTCAATGACATACGGACCCCACACGTCAGCTTGACCCAGTCAACACCTCTGTTGACTGATGACGTCATGCTGACGTCATGCTGATGCAGTAATGCCATTTTCGAATTAAATTAATAATAATAATTTAAAAATGATTAAATCTTTATAAAATAATATAAACTAAACTATAGCTCGGATGGAAAAACTTTGTACATGAAAGTTGCTCAGAACGAAGATACGAATCCAGATACGCAGCCCGTTCGTGTTGGGGAACGTTGCAGAAAACAAAAAAATTTCCTACGGTTTCACCAAGATCCATCTATGAGTTCATCTAGCAACGAGTGATTAGATGCATCTACGTACCTCGTAGATCACGAGCGGAAGAATTCAAAGAACGGGGATGATGTAGTCGAACACGACGTGATTCGAATCACCGGAGATCCTAGCACCGAACGGACGGCACCTCCGCGTTCAACACACGTACGGAACAGCCACGTCTCCTCCTTCTTGATCCAGCAAGGGGGGGAGGAGAGGTTGAGGGAGATGGCACCAGCAGCAGCACGATGGCGTGGTGTTGAGGGAGCTGCAGTACTCCGGCAGAGCTTCGCTAAGCACTATGGAGGAGGAGGTGGTGTTGGAGAGGGAGAAGGAGGCAACCAAAGGCCAAGGACTCAAGGTTATGAAGTCCCTCCTCTCCCCCACTATATATAGGAGGGCCAAAGGGGGGGTGGCCGGCCCTAGGAGATCCAATCTCCTAGGGGCGGCGGCCAAGGGGAGGTTTCCCTCCCCCCCAAGGCACCTAGGAGGTGCCTTCCACTAGTAGGACTCCTCCCCTTTGGAAACCCTAGGCGCATGGGCCTAGTGGGGCTGGTGCCCTTGGCCCATGTAGGCCAAGGCGCACCCCCTACAGCCCATGTGGCCCCCGGGGATGGGTGGCCCCACCCGGTGGGCCCCCGGGACCCTTCCGGTGGTCCCGGTACAATACCGATAACTCCGAAACTTGTCCCGATGCCCGAAACAGGACTTCCCATATATAAATCTTTACCTCCAGACCATTCCGGAACTCCTCGTGATGTCCGGGATCTCATCCGGGACTCTGAACAACATTCGGGTTACTGCATATACATATCCCTACAACCCTAGCGCAACTGAACCTTAAGTGTGTAGACCCTACGGGTTCGGGAGACATGTAGACATGACCGAGATCGCTCTCCGGTCAATAACCAACAGCGGGATCTGGATACCCATGTTGGCTCCCACATGCTCTACGATGATCTCATCGGATGAACCACGATGTCAAGGATTTAATCAACCCCGTATGCAATTCCCTTTGTCAATCGATATGTTACTTGCCCGAGATTCGATCGTCGGTATCCCAATACCTCGTTCAATCTCGTTACCGGCAAGTCACTTTACTCGTACCGTAATGCATGATCCCGTGACCAGACACTTGGTCACTTTGAGATCATTATGATGATGCATTACCGAGTGGGCCCAGTGATATCTCTCCGTCATACGGAGTGACAAATCCCAGTCTCGATCCGTGTCAACCCAACAGACACTTTCGGAGATACCTGTAATGCACCTTTATAGTCACCCAGTTACGTTGTGACGTTTGATACACCCAAAGCACTCCTACGGTATCCGGGAGTTACACGATCTCATGGTCAAAGGAAAAGATACTTTGACATTAGAAAAGCTCTAGCAAACGAACTACACGATCTCACGCTATGCTTAGGATTGGGTCTTGTCCATCACATCATTATCCTAATGATGTGATCCCGTTGTCAATGACATCCAATGTCCATAGCCAGGAAACCATGACTATCTATTGATCAACGAGCTAGTCAACTAGAGGCTTACTAGGGACATGTTGGTGTCTGTTATTCACACATGTATTACGATTTCCGGATAACGCGATTATAGCATGAATAAAGACAATTATCATGAACAAAGAAATATAATAATAATGCTTTTATTATTGCCTCTAGGGCATATTTCCAACAGTCTCCCACTTGCACTAGAGTCAATAATCTAGTTACATTGTGATGAATCGAACACCCATGGAATTCTGGTGTTGATCATGTTTTGCTCTAGGAAGAGGTTTAGTCAACGGATCCGCTATATTCAAGTCCGTATGTACTTTACAAATCTCTATGTCTCCATCTTGAACATTTTCATGAATGGAGTTGAAGCGACGCTTGATGTGCCTTGTCTTCTTGTGAAACCTAGGCTCCTTGGCAAGTGCAATAGCTCCAGTGTTGTCACAGAAGAGCTTGATCGGCCCCGACGCATTGGGTATGACTCCTAGGTCGGTGATGAACTCCTTCACCCATATTGCTTCATGTGCTGCCTCCGAGGCTGCCATGTACTCCGCTTCACATGTAGATCCCGCCACGACGCTCTGCTTGCAACTGCACTAGCTTACTGCCCCACCATTCAAAATATACACGTATCCGGTCTGTGACTTAGAGTCATCCAGATCTGTGTCGAAGCTAGCGTCGACGTAACCCTTTACGACGAGCTCTTCGTCACCTCCATAAACGAGAAACATTTCCTTAGTCCTTTTCAGGTACTTCAGGATATTCTTGACCGCTGTCCAGTGTTCCTTGCCGGGATTACTTTGGTATCTTCCTACCAAACTTACGGCAAGGTTTACATAAGGTCTGGTACACAGCATGGCATACATAATAGAACCTATGGCTGAGGCATAGGGGATGACACTCATCTCTTCTATATCTTCTGCCGTGGTCGGACATTGAGCTGAGCTCAATTTCACACCTTGCAAAACAGGCAAGAACCCTTTCTTGGACTGATCCATTTTGAACTTCTTCAAAATCTTATCAAGATATGTGTTTTGTGAAAGACCTATGAGGCGTCTCGATCTATCCCTATAGATCTTGATGCCTAATATATAAGCAGCTTCTCCAAGGTCCTTCATTGAAAAACTCTTATTCAAATAGGCCTTGATGTTGTCCAAAAGTTCTATATCATTTCCCATCAAAAGTATGTCATCTACATATAGTATGAGAAATGCTACAGAGCTCCCACTCACTTTCTTGTAAACACAGGCTTCTCCATAAGTCTGTGTAAACCCAAACGCTTTGATCATCTCATCAAAACGAATGTTCCAACTCCGAGATGCTTGCACCAGCCCATAAATCGAGCATTGGAGCTTGCACACCTTGTCAGCATTCTTAGGATCGGCAAAACCTTCTGGCTGCATCATATACAATTCTTCCTTAAGGAAACCATTAAGGAATGCCGTTTTGACATCCATTTGCCAAATTTCATAATCATAAAATGCGGCAATTGCTAACATGATTCGGACGGACTTCAGCTTCGCTACCGGTGAGAAAGTCTCATCGTAGTCAACCCCTTGAACTTGTCGATAACCCTTAGCGACAAGCCGAGCTTTATAGATGGTCACATTACCATCCGCGTCTGTCTTCTTCTTAAAGATCCATTTATTTTCTATGGCTCGCCGTTCTACGGGCAAGTCAGTCAAAGTCCATACTTCGTTTTCATACATGGATCCTATCTCGGATTTCATGGCTTCTAGCCATTTGTCGGAATCCGGGCCCGCCATCGCTTCTTCATAGTTCGAAGGTTCACTGTTGTCTAACAACATGATTTCCAAGACAGGGTTGCCGTACCACTCTGGTGCGGAACGTGTCCTTGTGGACCTTCGAATTTCAGTAGGAGCTTGATCAGAAGTATCTTGATCATCATTAACTTCCTCTCTAGTCGGTGCAGGCACCTCAGGAACATTTTCTTGAGTTGCGCCATTTTCCGGTTCAAGAGGTAATACTTCATCAAGCTCTACTTTCCTCCCACTTAATTCTTTCGAGAGAAACTCTTTCTCCAGAAAGGACCCATTCTTGGCAACAAAGATCTTGCCTTCGGATCTGAGGTAGAAGATATACCCAACAGTTTCTTTAGGGTATCCTATGAAGACGCATTTTTCCGATTTGGTTTCGAGCTTTTCAGGTTGAAGTTTCCTGACATAAGCATCGCATCCCCAAACTTTTAGAAACGACAGTTTAGGTTTCTTCCCAAACCACAATTCATACGGTGTCGTCTCAACGGATTTCGACGGTGCCCTATTTAAAGTGAATGCGGCAGTCTCTAAAGCATAGCCCCAAAAGGATAGTGGTAAATCGGCAAGAGACATCATAGATCGCACCATATCTAATAGAGTGCGATTACGACGTTCGGACACACCATTACGCTGAGGTGTTCCAGGCGGCGTGAGTTGTGAAACTATTCCACATTTTCTTAAGTGTGTACCAAACTCGTGACTCAAGTATTCTCCTCCACGATCTGATCGTAGAAACTTGATTTTCCTGTCACGTTGATTCTCAACTTCACTCTGAAATTCCTTGAACTTTTCAAAGGTCTCAGACTTGTGTTTCATTAGGTAGACATACCCATATCTACTCAAGTCATCAGTGAGGGTGAGAACATAACAATAGCCACCGCGAGCCTCAACACTCATTGGACCACACACATCAGTATGTATGATTTCCAATAAGTTGGTTGCTCGCTCCATTGTTCCTGAGAATGGAGTCTTGGTCATTTTACCCATGAGGCATGGTTCGCACGTGTCAAATGATTCGTAATCAAGAGACTCTAAAAGTCCATCAGCATGGAGCTTCTTCATGCGTTTGACACCTATGTGACCAAGGCGGCAGTGCCACAAGTATGTGGGACTATCACTATCAATCTTACATCTTTTGGTACTTACACTATGAATATGTGTAGCATTACGCTCGAGATTCATAAAGAATAAACCATTCACCATCGGAGCATGACCATAAAACATATCTCTCATATAAATAGAACAACCATTATTCTCGGATTTAAATGAGTAGCCATCTCGAATTAAACGAGATCCTGATACAATGTTCATGCTCAAACTTGGCACTAAATAACAATTATTGAGGTTCAAAACTAATCCCGTAGGTAAATGCAGAGGTAGCGTGCCGATGGCGATCACATCGACCTTGGAACCATTCCCGACGCGCATCGTCACCTCGTCCTTCACCAGTCTCCGTTTATTCCGTAGCTCCTGCTGTGTGTTACAAATATGAGCAACGGCACCGGTATCAAATACCCAGGAGTCACTACGATTACTGGTAAGGTACACATCAATTACATGTATATCAAATATACCTTTGGTTTTGCCGGCCTTCTTGTCCGCTAAGTATTTGGGGCAGTTCCGCTTCCAGTGACCACTTTCCTTGCAATAAAAGCACTCAGTCTCGGGCTTGGGTCCATTCTTTGGCTTCTTCCCGGCAGCTTGCTTGCTGGGCGCGGCAACTACCTTGCCGTCCTTCTTGAAGTTCTTTTTACCCTTGCCCTTCTTGAACTTAGTGGTTTTATTGACCATCAACACTTGATGTTCCTTCTTGACTTCTACCTCTACTGATTTCAGCATAGCAAATACTTCAGGAATGGTCTTCTCCATCCCCTGCATATTGAAGTTCATCACAAAGCTCTTGTAGCTTGGTGGAAGCGACTGGAGGATTCTGTCAATGACCGCATCATCCGGGAGATTAACTCCCAGCTGAGTCAAGCGGTTATGTAACCCAAACATAGTGAGTATGTGCTCACTGACAGAACTATTTTCCTCCATCTTACAGCTGAAGAATTTGTCGGAGACTTCATATCTCTCGACCCGGGCATGAGCTTGGAAAACCATTTTCAGCTCTTCGAACATCTCATATGCTCCATGTCTCTCAAAACGCTTTTGGAGCCCCGGCTCTAGGCTGTAAAGCATGCCGCACTGAACGAGGGAGTAGTCATCGGAACGTGCCTGCCAAGCGTTCATAACGTCTTGTTCTGCAGGGAGAACATGTGCATCACCTAGCGGTGCTTGTAGGACATAATCTTTCTTGGCGGCTATGAGGATGATCCTCAGGTTCCGGACCCAGTCCGTATAGTTGCTGCCATCGTCTTTCAGCTTGGTTTTCTCTAGGAACGCGTTGAAGTTGAGGACTACATTGGCCATTTGATCTACAAGACATATTGTAAAATATTTAGACTAAGTTCATGATAATTAAGTTCATCTAATCAAATTATAATGAACTCCCACTCAGATTTGACATCCCTTTGGTCATCTAAGTGTTACACGATCCGAGTCGACTAGGCCGTGTCCGATCATCACGTGAGACGGACTAGTCATCGTCGGTGAACATTCTCATGTTGATCGTATCTTCCATACGACTCGTGTTCGACCTTTCGGTCTCCGTGTTCCGAGGCCATGTCTGTACATGCTAGGCTCGTCAAGTTAACCCTAAGTGTTTTCGTTGTGTAAAACTGTCTTACACCCGTTATATGTGAACGTAAGAATCTATCACACCCGATCATCACGTGGTGCTTCGAAACGACGAACTGTAGCAACGGTGCACAGTTAGGGGAGAACACTTCTTGAAATTTTGTAAGGGATCATCTTATTTACTACCGTCGTCCTAAGTAAACAAGATGCATAAAACATAATAAACATCACATGCAATTATATAAAGTAGTGACATGATATGGCCAATATCATATAGCTCCTTTGATCTTCATCTTCGGGGCTCCATGATCATCTTGTCACCGGCATGACACCATGATCTCCATCATCATGATCTCCATCATCGTGTCTTCATGAAGTTGTCACGCCAACGACTACTTCTACTTCTATGACTAACGCGTTTAGTAATAAAGTAAAGTAGTTTACATGGCATTCTTCAATGACACGCAGATCATACAAAAAATAAAGACAACTCCTATGGCTCCTGCCGGTTGTCATACTCATCGACATGCAAGTCGTGATTCCTATTACAATAGCATGAACATCTCATACATGACATATAGATCATTCATCATTCATCACAACTTTGGCCATATCATATCACAAAGCACTTGCTGCAAAAACAAGTTAGACGTCCTCTAATTGTTGTTGCATGTTTTACGTGGCTGAAGTAGGGTTCTAGCAAGAACGTTTTCTTACCTACGTGAAACCACAACGTGATTTGTCAACTTCTATTTACCCTTCATAAGGACCCTTTTCATCGAATCCGCTTCAACTAAAGTAGGAGAGACAGACAACGCTAGCCACCTTATGCAACTTGTACATGTTAGTCGGTGGAACCGGTCTCACGTAAGCGTACGTGTAAGGTTGGTCCGGGTCGCTTCATCCCACAATACCGTTGAAGCAAGATAAGACTAGTAGCGGCAAGAAAGTTGACAAATCTACGCCCACAACAAATTGTGTTATACTCGTGCAAGAAGAACTACGCATAGACCTAGCTCTGATACCACTGTCGGGGAACGTTGCAGAAAACAAAAAAATTTCCTACGGTTTCACCAAGATCCATCTATGAGTTCATCTAGCAACGAGTGATTAGATGCATCTACGTACCTCGTAGATCGCGAGCGGAAGCATTCAAAGAACGGGGATGATGTAGTCGAACACGACGTGATTCGAATCACCGGAGATCCTAGCACCGAACGGACGGCACCTCCGCGTTCAACACACGTACGGAACAGCCACGTCTCCTCCTTATTGATCCAGCAAGGGGGGGAGGAGAGGTTGAGGGAGATGGCACCAGTAGCAGCACGACGGCGTGGTGTTGATGGAGCTGCAGTACTCCGGCAGAGCTTTGCTAAGCACTATGGAGGAGGAGGAGGTGTTGGAGAGGGAGAAGGAGGCAACCAAAGGCCAAGGACTCAAGGTTATGAAGTCCCTCCTCTCCCCCACTATATATAGGAGGGCCAAAGGGGGGGTTTCCGGCCCTAGGAGATCCAATCTCCTAGGGGGCGGCGGCCAAGGGGAGGTTTCCCTCCCCCCAAGGCACCTAGGAGGTGCCTTCCACTAGTAGGACTCCTCCCCTTTGGAAACCCTAGGCGCATGGGCCTAGTGGGGCTGGTGCCCTTGGCCCATGTAGGCCAAGGCGCACCCCATACAGCCCATGTGGCCCCCGGGGATGGGTGGCCCCACCCGGTGGGCCCCCGGGACCCTTCCGGTGGTCCCGGTACAATACCGATAACTCCGAAACTTGTCCCGATGCCCGAAACAGGACTTCCCATATATAAATCTTTACCTCCGGACCATTCCGGAACTCCTCGTGATGTCCGGGATCTCATTCGGGACTCCGAACAACATTCGGGTTACTGCATATACATATCCCTACAACCCTAGCGCAACTGAACCTTAAGTGTGTAGACCCTACGGGTTCGGGAGACATGTAGACATGACCGAGATCGCTCTCCGGTCAATAACCAACAGCGGGATCTAGATACCCATGTTGGCTCCCACATGCTCCACGATGATCTCATCGGATGAACCACGATGTCGAGGATTTAATCAACCCCGTATGCAATTCCCTTTGTCAATCGATATGTTACTTGCCCGAGATTCGATCGTCGGTATCCCAATACCTCGTTCAATCTCGTTACCGGCAAGTCACTTTAATCGTACCGTAATGCATGATCCCGTGACCAGACACTTGGTCACTTTGAGCTCATTATGATGATGCATTACCGAGTGGGCCCAGTGATATCTCTCCGTCATACGGAGTGACAAATCCCAGTCTCGATCCGTGTCAACCCAACAGACACTTTCGGAGATACCTGTAATGCACCTTTATAGTCACCCAGTTACGTTGTGACGTTTGATACACCCAAAGCACTCCTACAGTATCCAGGAGTTACACGATCTCATGGTCAAAGGAAAAGATACTTTGACATTAGAAAAGCTCTAGCAAACGAACTACACAATCTCACGCTATGCTTAGGATTGGGTCTTGTCCATCACATCATTATCCTAATGATGTGATCCCGTTGTCAATGACATCCAATGTCCATAGCCAGGAAACCATGACTATCTATTGATCAACGAGCTAGTCAACTAGAGGCTTACTAGGGACATGTTGGTGTCTGTTATTCACACATGTATTACGATTTCCGGATAACACAATTATAGCATGAATAAAGACAATTATCATGAACAAAGAAATATAATAATAATGCTTTTATTATTGCCTCTAGGGCATATTTCCAACAGTTCGTCCGCCACACCTCCCTAGCATAGCAAACACGCGACTTTCCCCCTCCGGTTCACCTGTCCGAAAACCCGAAACACCGGGGATACTTTCCCGGATGTTTCCCCCCTTCACCGGTATCACCTCATACCGCGATTGGACACACCTAGCAACACGCCTTATCATGTCATGCATCGTCATGCATTTGTTTGCGTTGTATTAATTGTTTCTTCCCCCTCTTCTCTCGCTAGACACCGAGACCGACGCTGCTGCTGCCCAGTTCGACTACGGAGTTGACGACCCCTCCTTCTTGCCAGAGCAACCAGGCAAGCCCCCCCCCCCTTGATCACCAGATATCGCCTATTCTTCTCTATACTGCTTGCATTAGAGTAGTGTAGCATGTTACTGTTCGGTTACTCCTATTCTGTTGCATAGCCTGTCATTGTTGCTACAGTCATTGATACCCTACCCGCAATCCTAAATGCTTAGTATAGGATGCTAGTTTATCATCATTGGCCCTACATTCTTGTCAGTCTGCCTTGCTCTACTATTGGGTTGTGATCACTCGGGAGGTGATCACGGGTATATACTATACATACATACATATTATACAGATGGTGACTAAAGTCGGGTCAGCTCGTTGAGTACCCGCAAGTGATTCTTATGAGGGGGCTGAAAGGATAGGTGGCTCCATCCCGGTAGAGGTGGGCCTGGGTTCCCGACGGCCCCCGACTGTTACTTTGTGGCGGAGCGACAGGGCAGGTTGAGACCGCCTAGGAGAGAGGTGGGCCTGGCCCTGTTCGGCATTCGCGGATATTTAACACAATTAACGAGATCTTGGTATTTGATCTGAGTCTGGCTACTGGCCTATACGCACTAACCAACTACGCGGGAACAGTTATGGGCACTCGACGTCATGGTATCAGCCGAAGCCTTCGTGACGTCAGCAACTGAGCGGCGCGCGCCGGATTGGAACGTAAGCCTGCTCTTGTATTAAGGGGGCTAGTTCTGCTTCCGGCCGCGTTCGCAACGTGCAGGTGTGCTAAGGGCGATGGGCCTAGACCCCTGTGCGCTTAGGTTTAGACCGGCGTGCTGACCTCTCTGTTGTGCCTAGGTGGGGCTGCGACGTGTTGATCTTCCGCGGTCGGGCATGACCCCGAAAAGTGTGTCCGGCCAAATGGGATCAAGCGTGTTGGGTTATGTGGTGCACCCCTGCAGGGAAGTTAATCTATTCGAATAGCCGTGATCTTCGGTAACAGGACGACTTGGAGTTGTACCTTGACCTTATGACAACTAGAACCGGATACTTAATAAAACACACCCTTCCAAGTGCCAGATACAACCCGGTGATCGCTCTCTAACAGGGCGACGAGGAGGGGATCGCCGGGTAGGATTATGCTATGTGATGCTACTTGGAGGATTTCAGTCTACTCTCTTCTACATGCTGCAAGACAGAGGCTGCCAGAAGCGTAGTCTTCGACAGGATTAGTTATCCTCCTCTTATTTTGGCATTCTGCAGTTCAGTCCACTAATATGGCCCTTTACACATATACCCATGCATATGTAGTGCAGCTCCTTGCTTGCGAGTACTTTGGATGAGTACTCATGGTTGCTTTCTCCCCCTTTTCCCCCCTTTCCTTTCTACCTGGTTGTCGCAACCAGATGTCGGAGCCCAGGAGCCAGATGCCACCGTCGACGACTCCTACTACACTGGAGGTGCCTACTACTACGTGCAGCTTGCTGACGACGACCAGGAGTAGTTTAGGAGGATCCCAGGTAGGAGGCCTGCGCGTCTTTCGATCTGTATTCCAGTTTCTGCTAGCCTTCTTAAGGCAAACTTGTTTAACTTATGTCTATACTCAGATATTGTTGCTTCCGCTGACTCGTCTATGATCGAGCACTTGTATTCGAGCCCTCGAGGCCCCTGGCTTGTAATATGATGCTTGTATGACTTATTTATGTTTTTATAGTTGTGTTGTGATATCTTCCCGTGAGTCCCTGATCTTGATCGTACACGTTTGCGTGCATGATTAGTGTACGATTGAATCGGGGGCGTCACAATAGCACACAAGACATTCCTCCGGTATCCGGGATTTGCATAATCTCGTAGTTGGAGGAATATGTATTTGACATGAATAAAGCAATAGCAATAAAACTTGAACGATCATTATGCTAAGCTAACAAATGAGTCTTGTCCATCACATCATTCTTCTAATGGTGTGATCCCGTTATCAAATGACAACTCATGTCCATGGTTAGGAAACCTTAACCATCTTTGATCAACGAGCTAGTCTAGTAGAGGCTCACTAGGGACACGGTATTTGTTTATGTATTCACACATGTATTTAAGTTTCCGAACAATACAGTTCTAGCATGAATAATAAAACCTTTATCATGAATATGGAAATATAAAATAACAACTTTATTATTGCCTCTAGGGCATATTTCCTTCACCAACACACCTACAAAAACAACAAACCCAAGTAAAAATTACTAAAAACTAAATATTATTCAGTGACCTCAATAAAAACGCACAGAAAATAGAATGTATGCAAAATGGACATGAAAATGGTAGATGGATATGATACGAGGGATTTTGATGTGAAAATTTGTGAGAAATGAGCTCTAAAACATGACACAAAATCCACCCATCATATGTCACTTCATGATGAATCATGGAAAAAGAGTACCATGCATAAAGAAAATTCCACCTCGACATTCAAACATGCATGAGTAATTTCATCCTAATACGCTATTTATATTTAATATATTGTTTATAATTATACAATAGTCAAACACAAAAACATATGTATTTTTAGTTTTAATTATCACATTATTACTCCAAATATGCATGTTCCATACAACAAAATCTCATTAAACTATATTACAAAACATTCAGACGACAATCATGAGGGTGTTATCTAGTACTACTAGATTAGGCCAACTTTGTTGGTCTATCTTTAGGAATTTGAAAGATTAAAATAAAAAGATTGTCTAATTTTGGAGGACAAAGAAAACTCTTTCAATTAAAAGTGTATCAGAATTATTCCCCTTATTCGATTTCAATAGAAGAGGGGAATGCTTTGTTGAAGGAATTAAGAAAAATAAAATAGCATACAACAAAATAGGTAGCGGGACTGGCACTGTAAGTTATACACCAAATAATCTAAGGAGTTTGACGAGATGAATTGCACAAAACAACCGAAATTTGCATAAGACATTGATGATTAATGGAGGCACACGCCGATACGGATTATTTAAGAGCTCCATGGCAGTGCCACAACGGGCGATCTTCAGGTACCAACCGAAGCAGCGGCAGGAGAGCATAGCACAAGCAGAGCCAATTGGAAAAAATGGGGAGGCATGTAAAAAGTGCCATATGGGTCGTGCCTCGCGGACCGGCCCATGGGCATGGATTCTTGGCCAGGCACCGGACACGTCACGTGAATAAAAGGGTTGGGTCGGCCTTCAACTCGCCATGGAACAAGGTCAATCCTCAAGGTCAGGGCTTAATGCCGGACACGACAGGGCCCTTTTAGGGCTGTTTTGGTCTTTTAAATTTTTATAAGGCTGTTTTGGCCTAGCTTTTTTTTGAGAAATTTTGGCCTAGCTATTTTCGGCCTTTTTAATGCGGGCTGCCTGTAGCCATGTCGTGTCGGACGAGTGCTATTAACTCACGTGTCAGGCCGATCCTCAAAGCCAGGCCTTGGGGCTAGCACGGGCCGGATGGGCCGGGCTGGCCCATATGGCCAGGTTTGGTGGCATGTCACGGCCCCCCAAGGGCGAGATATAACGGCCCAATAAACACGGGATCTCCTCTTTCCCACTGAACGCTCCGCACGTGCCACTGCTTTTATCCACACATGGCGGCTACCTCGCCAGCGCCGATGAGGGCCGTCGCCGCCGCGTTTACCCCGACTCCGTCATCTCAGAGGATCACCCGTCTCTCTACAGTGTCTGCCGTCCACCTTCACCAATGCCGCGCAGCTCACCGTTGGCGCCCTGCACAGTGCCGCGGGAAGCCGGCCGTCAGTGGCGTGGTCGAGGACGACGAGGAGGACACTTCGCGGGAGGCTTTAAATCCTGAGGAAAAAGAGGAGGAGTCTGCGGGCGCGGCGAGCTGGGGGCTGGGGTGGTTCAGGCTTGATGAGGTAGGGATGGACATCCTGGGCATCGCCGTGCCCGCCGTGCTTGCACTCGCCGCCGACCCCATCACGGCGCTCGTTGACACCGCCTTCGTCGGACATATCGGTAACTAAATCACCTGGATTCCTCACGTCTTTTTCACAAGCCTGCCTTCCGATGTGAGCTCAAATGATTGAGTAATTTCATGTATATATATTGAAAATGGCAAACTACTTGATGATATTTTTCGGTGCAGAATTCAGTACAGAAGCTCAGATGTGTATACTTGCTGTTTCATGTTTTGTTGATGAGATTTTGTACATCAATTTCATGATATTCAATTCCTGTCGCCAGGCTCGGTTGAACTTGCTGCCGTTGGTGTATCCATATCTGTTTTCAACCTGGTGTCCAAGCTGTTTAATGTGCCACTGCTTAATGTCACCACATCCTTTGTTGCTGAGCAGCAAGCAGTGGATGCCAAGTATAGCGGCGTAGGAGAAAGTAAGCAAGTTTGGAGTTTTATTCATCTAGTTAGAATCAGCAATTTTGTTTGCGTTACACTGATTACTGTTTAGTTCTCACCTAGGAGATGAAGTGTCGAGCACCCGAGAGCAGGTGAGTGAAAAAAGGAAGTTTCTCCCAGCGGTGTCAACATCCTTGGCTCTGGCTGCTGGAATCGGGTTGATGGAAATGGTGGCACTTATCGTTGGATCTGGGACACTAATGGACATCGTTGGTATACCTGTCGTACGTAAGACTAATTTATTGCTGTACCTAGATTTATTGGATCTATAGTGTTTAAGGTGTGGTACCTGGATGATTCAGTTGCGACTTGAGTATTCTCTTGTGTTGTGATTCCTAATGCATACCTGAAATGTCAAAATTATTTCTTGGACCTCTGTTTCTTGTTTTCTCACATGCTTGACTGCTAAATTTGGAGCAAGATAAAGTAGCCTTTGCTCATCCTGGGAAGATGAGACTGGATAAGAATGATATTATGCCATTTGGACAGATGATTTATGGTACTACCAAAATATGGGTGTCTACTTGTTAGGAGCTAGGGTTCTGCCGGTTCTAGGGCGGAGATTGTAGGGGAAAGATGGAGGAAGATGAGGTCGAGGGCGCGGCGGCCGGCGGCTGGGCGCCGTCCTTGCATGGTGGAGAAGAGGCGGCGGCGGCGCAAGAGGCGGCTAGGGTTAGGTCTCCCGGCTCCCTAAGGGAAGCCGAGCAAATACTGATTGCTTCTTCCTTGATTAGATTGATACATCTCCTCTCCTTATATAGAGAGGTTTACTTGACTCCTAAGCAAACGACCCTAATAACGATAAGATAATTGGGCTAAGCCCCTAATAACAATAAGATAACTTGGGCCACAACCCACTGGGCTAAGTCCCTAATATGCCGGTCATAACACTTCTCCCCGCCTGCACAAACAGCTCGTCCTCGAGCTGTAAGGTGGGGAAGCGCTGGCTGAACTCCTCAAGGTGATCAACCAGCGTCAAACACCTTCGCGACAGCTGGGGCGGCCAGGTCGGCGGTGACGGCGCCCTCCTCAATGTAGTCTGCAGCCTCCAGGTAGAAGAGTCGCGGGCAGACGTGGCCGGGCATGTAGGGCTCGTCGCAGTTGAAGCACAACCCTTGGCGGCGACGCTCGAGTAGCTTGGCCGAGGTGAGCCGGTGGAACGGGCGTGCCGCGGTCGCGGCGAGTGGTGCCGCGGAAGCCTGAGCAGGCCAACCCTGCGCGGGAACATCCGGCCAGGGTAGCGGCCCAGCAGCCCGAGACGGTGATGCCTGCTGGATGGCCACCGCGCGGCGCTCGAACGCCCGGGCGTAGTACATGGCCGTCTGGAGATCCTGGGGTCCTCGAAACTCCACGTCCATTCGGATGTGATCCGGAAGTCCACCGACAAAGAGGTCGGCCCGCTGCTGCGCCGTCACGCCCGACGCGTGGTATGCCAGGGCCTGGGAACGGTTGGCGAAGTCCTGAACCGTGGAGGTGAAGGGAAGGCGGCCGAGTTCCGCCAGCCGGCTCCCGCGTATCGGCGGCCCGAAGCGAAGGATGCATAGCTCGCGAAAGCGCTCCCATGGGGGCATGCCGCCCTCGTCTTGCTCGAGGGCGTAGTACCACGTCTGTGCGGCGCCCCGAAGGTGATATGAGGCGAGCCAGGTGCGTTCCGACGCGAGCGTGCGTTGCCCCCAGAAGAATTGCTCACATTGGTTGAGCCAGTTGAGGGGGTCCTCGGCGCCGTCATAGGTGGCGAAGTCGAGCTTGGCGAAGCGCGGCGGTGTCTGAGCATGACCGCCGTGAGCGTATGGCTCGGCGGTACAGAGCAGCGAAGACGATGGCGTCGGTCCGGTGTGCACGGGTGATCCGCTGGGAAGCGGTGGCCCGGCGCAGCCAATGTGGAAACCCGCAAAGCCGGAGGGCGCCGGTTGGTCCGCGACCATGGTGTAGACTGGTGGCGGTGACGTCCCGGCCAACCAGGCCGGAAGCTGGGACGGCGAGGGCGGGAACCACACTTGCTGAATCGGCACGCCCGCCGGCGCGGTTGTATTCAGCCCAGTGCTGGGCGGCGGAGGCGCCTGCAGCGGCAGCTGCTGCTGCATGGAACCGGCGGAGGCGGCGGGCGCCGCGATGGCCGCGGCCGGCCATTGAGGCCAGAGCGGGGCGGTGGCGGGGGCTGGCTACAGCTGCAGCGGGGGCTGCAGCGGCCCGACCAGCGCCGCGGTGGCCCCTTGGTGTGGCGGCTGCCAGGGCTGCCAGGGGGGTGGCGGCGGTAGTTGCAGCTGTGGCTGCAGCGGCCCGGCGTGCGCGGCGGAGGCCGCCGGGTGCGGCGGCTACCACGGCAGCAGCATCAGCCCGGTGGCGATGGTTGGTGACGCGGCCGGCGGCAGCCCATAGGGCCCGCCCAGGTAGAGGCAGATCCCCTGGACGGCTGTGACGAGATCGTTGAGGATGCCGGTCATCTCCGTCGGGGAGTAAACCAGCGGCACGGTGGAGGGTGGTGGCGGCGGACCCGTGGAGGGGGGCGGCGACTGGCCGGTGGAGGCGCCGGCGGTGGAGCCCAGCGGTGCAGTGGGTAGGGCCAGCGGCGCCGTGGAGAGGATCGGCGACGGTGCGGTGGTGGTGGGCAGCGACAGGATTCGTGGTGGTGCAGACATGGTCGAAACCGAGCTACCTGATACCAAGGTGTGAGGAGCTAGGGTTCTGCCGGTTCTAGGGCGGAGATTGTAGGGGAAAGATGGAGGAAGATGAGGTCGAGGGTGCGGCGGCCGGCGGCTGGGCGCCGTCCTTGCGTGGTGGAGAAGAGGCGGCGGCGGCGCAAGAGGTGGCTAGGGTTAGGTCTCCCGGCTCCCTAAGGGAAGCCGAGCAAATACTGATTGCTTCTTCCTTGATTAGATTGATGCATCTCCTCTCCTTATATAGAGAGGTTTACTTGACTCCTAAGCAAACGACCCTAATAACGATAAGATAATTGGGCTAAGCCCCTAATAACAATAAGATAACTTGGGCCACAACCCACTGGGCTAAGTCCCTAATATGCCGGTCATAACACTACTTGCTATAATAAATAACTATTTGCATATTGTCTTATCTTAAACTTGACTGTCAAGTGTGGAAACCATTTTCCTAACATTATCACCGAAACTTACCAAGTTGATAGCCCAGTAGGCATTAGGCTGTTAGTTAGCACAATAGCTAAATTCGCTGGCTTGATTGTCTGCGACACCAGCTTTATTTGTCTTTTCATTTTTTTTTGTTGAATTAAGGTTATGTAAGCATGGAATTATTGTACAGTACATCATTTTTAACTAGTTCTTAGTGATATTCCGGCTCAAACATAACTTCTGCCATTAAAAAACCAACAGGATTCACCGATGCGAGCACCAGCAGAACAGTTTCTTACTTTAAGGGCATATGGTGCTCCGCCAGTCGTAGTAGCACTTGCAGCACAAGGTGCATTTCGTGGTTTCATGGATACAAAGACACCTTTGTATGCTGTGGGTAAGATTATGCAAAAAGACCTTTGTTGTTGCATCTGGCTTCCTGGTTAAGATGCCATATGTTATTGACTTGAAATATTGCAGTAAGAAACTAAGTGTGTGGATCTATGATGCATGCAGTTGCTGGTAACCTAGTAAATGCAATACTGGATGCCATATTTATCTTCCCACTTGGTCTAGGTGTAAGTGGCGCTGCATTGGCAACTGTAACTTCTGAGTATGTTGAAGCCATTATGAGATCTTTTACCTTTTTTGCTTCCTCCTGTTATTATCAATATTTATGGACTGTGTAAACTATTTGCATTCATCTGCATCTGTTCAGGTACTTGGCGGCATTCATCCTCCTATGGAAGCTGAATAACGAACTCGTTCTGTTCTCATGGAATGTCATTGGCGGTGACATTATCCGCTACCTGAAATCTGGTTGGCTAACATACCTCATGTTCATTTCCTAAGACTTCAAAAAATAGTGTTTTTGCTTCCTTGTGAGAATTTTTTGGTCTATACAGAAAGACAAGAGGATATTCATGAATCCAATTCCGCTTAGTAATCACCCAATTAAGCGTCCCTTAAATGTTGCTGCAACATACCTATATGATAGCCACTCTAACTTTAGTGTTTTTCTAGGTGCTTTGCTAATTGCCAGGACCATAGCAGTAATCCTTCCATTATGGCTGTCGACATCCCTGGCCGCAAGACAAGGGCCTGTTCCAATGGCTGGCTATGAGATAAGCTTGCAAGTCTGGCTAACAATTTCTCTACTTAATGATGCACTGGCTCTTGCTGGTCAGGTCTCTACATTTACAGGAACAGGCATTTAATCTCTAGGTCGATACCTTCCTATGTATCTGAAGTATCTATGACTTAATGCAGGCTCTACTTGCAAGTGAATATGCGAAAGGGAACTACAGGCAGGCCCGTTTGGTTTTGTACAGAGTTCTGCAGGTTAGGAAGATATTATATTCACTTACAATTTCTTGTTAAGTTTCTCCTCTTCCTTAGCTTTAATGAACAATCATATGCTGACAATGCATCTATTTTTCTGCAGATTGGAGGTGTCACTGGTCTTGCACTTGCTGCGACCTTGTTCCTTGGGTTTGGATATTTGACCTTGCTATTTACAGATGATCCAGCAGTTCTAGATGTTGCGCAGTCTGGAGTCTGGGTAAGGAGAATTATAAGAAGTCAATACTTTGTTCTCAAGTCACAATGATCTTATATTCACTGCATGAATGTGGAATTGTTGCAGTTTGTCACTATTACTCAGCCGATAAATGCTATTGCTTTTGTGTTCGATGGGCTCTACTACGGTGTTTCTGACTTTGGCTATGCCGCATACTCCACGGTGCTGTTTCTATCCCTACTACTGGTGGTACCGGTTATAGCTCCAACTTTTTCATCTTAACCATGTTGATATATTGGCCATTTTAGCTTTTCGCGGGGGTCGTCTCCTCAGCCTTCCTCCTTGTCGTTGCTCCCAACTTTGGTCTTGGTGGTGTATGGGCTGGTCTTACTCTTTTTATGGGTCTGCGAGCAATTGCCGGGTTCTGGAGGTAATTCCCTTGCTCTTGTTTTGGTAGGAATTGTTTTAAGATCATGGCTTTGTTAGAAATCAAGTTCCAGACTTGGATTAGAATGAAAAGAATGATCCTTATTCTGGAAAAGAAAATCTGTCAGTGGCTTGAGCGAACCCTTCTGATTTTTCAGGTTAGGGAGCAAAGGTGGACCATGGGAAATAGTCTGGTCAAAGACCGATTAATATACCAGGAATACGTAGGAAGCATTTTGAGGCAATCACAGCGCAACATTTGAAGGTCATAGTCACAGTGCATGACCTTGGATGTTGAATGGTTTGATCTCAAACAGCGCAACATTTTAAGGTGATCGCACAACGATCAGCATAAGGAAGAAGACCTAGGCAGATGGCAAGTGAGGTCACAGTCATTTGTAACCCAAGAAGAGGGACTGTTTTATCTCAAAAGGAAAAGAGACGAAGAGGGACTGCTTCTGCAGTAGGACAGACGAGAGGCTGCAGCCTGCAGAAGGTGGGTAGGTGTTCCCTCTTGCTGTGTCTGCTGCAGGATATTGTTTCACCCTTAAACTGTACAAGGAAGCTGTGTACAGAAGTACTACACAAAGGCCTCCCATGTATTTTTCTTCCTTTGTGTCATGTAGGAGTGAATTTGCTATATTTTCTTTAGATATGCAAGTGCACAGATGATGGAGTAGTGGTCTAAAGTAGTGATCTAAACGCTCTTATATTTCTTTACAGAGGGAGTATGTACTATTTCGAGTAATATGATTTCGTTTGGAGCTTCCAAAAGAACCACTTATTATTTAGAGTGGACATCCACATCTTTTCCTAGGTTTTCTTTTCAGGAAGATGATATTTTCTCTGAGTTACTTACCATTTTCCTAGTTTTTTTTTACTACTGAAATCCCTATTGCAATTGCTTAGGTGCTGGTTGGTACCAGCAAACCTCACTACCCTGACACAGGAATATGTTAAAATATGTAGGATGAATGTGGTTTGTATTTAGAGAGAAGGGGTACTCCAATAACATTACAAAGGTATCTGAGCAAGGTCTGCACTCGTTGCTTTGCTTTCGTTTAGAACCCCCCTCTCTCTTTTCTGGGATGTTCATCATAACTAGCAGAGTGCGAGTGCGTTGCTACAGCAATGGATGGTCAACCTTGTACTCACTTCATTAGCATACTGCAAAAAAGAGTGTCACGAGACAAATAAATAGCTCAATCAAATGGGCAATTTATTTGCAAGAACTCGGTGATGGAAGAGGTGTTGGAGCCATACTCCCTCAGCCTCATAATGACAGAGGGAGTAATTGGTTTCTCCTGGTTCTCTTTGCTGTAGTAGTGGTAGGGGGCACGGCATTTTCTCTGAGCTGATATCTTGCTTGTTGAAGCGATGCTCCGAGGTAATTGGCTTGCTTGCGTCTTCAGCTATTCACATGTAGCTTTTTGAGTACTATCTCCATTTTTTAGTCCGCTCGTATTAGTTTTGATAATAGTCAAGCTTTGTAAACTTTGACAAAGTTTATAAACAAAAATATTAACATATATAATAACAAATCAATACCATTAGATTCATTATTGAATGCACTTTCACGTCATATAGATTAGTTATGGTAAATGTTTATGTTGTTTTCTATAAATTTGGTCAAACTTTATGAAATTTGACTTCAGTCAAACCTAATATGCAGAGTAAATAAAAACGGCGGGTGTTTATCATTATTTTTCTGCCGCGAGTATAGTACTCCCTCCGTCACATAATATAAGAACGTTTTTGATAGTAGAGGGAGTATATCATATGAACTAGTATTTTTCGTAAACCAAAGGAAAATAGATCAAATCATCTCTTGAAAGGCAAGCCAAAAGTGTGCATGATTTTTCCTTGACTTAATAAGAATCAACCGGAAGAAACCTGTAAAGGAATGAATGATCATAATTTCAGCAAAGCTACTTATGAAAATGGTGTATGAAGTCATGCCATCATGTTGTAGCTCGGTTATGAAGCTTTCTTGGTAATTGATTATTTTGCTACCCTGCTTCAACAGAAATACCGGCCGCACTTTTGTTACGAGGCTTATTTCAGTGCCCTTGGCAATTGGAGGTAGCCGGGAGGTTGCCGCTTATGGCGAGCTGGTTTTCGTCAGACTGGTACCAGCAAGAAGCCGAGTGCTGGGATTGCTTCTACCCCGGAATCAAAGCTGTCCCGCAAAGAAAAAAAAGAGTCAAGCCGTCTCCACCACGTTTCATTCGCCATTACCAGGCACAAGTTCCAACTGAAAATCTCAGCAAAAAAAAAGTTCCAACTGGAAAAGAAAGTTCTCATTGTGATTTTTCGGTTTGGTAGGCCCATTCGACACATCTGGTGGGTTCTTTAAAATGTTTGCAGGCTTTATCTCATTTTTCAGAACCAAAGAAATGCGGGTGAGTTGTCTGTTTCCTTGTACCTAGTTGTGAGTTGGGAAGGAAGAAGGATGGAGGCATCACAGCCGACGATGGTGTGCCATGTTTTCCTCGCCTAACATAGAAAGCTATGCTCCATCTCCATGTAGGTGTTTCATTTCCTCCTTGTACTAGGCTGGATCGCAACATTGCATCTTCATCTACAACACTCCTACCTAACTTTGTCTGGAGTAGCACCAGGTGGCGGTTTCTGTGCTCGTAAAGGGGTTCCGTTCATCCCACCGACACGGTTTTTTTTGGGAGGGAAAACCGACACGGATTCTTCACTAGCATGCGAAGGAAAAAAAAAAGTACCGGAAAAATGGGTGCAGCCGTCCCTAACCGTTGACCCGTCGCATCCCCCGGGGTGGGGTGGTGCGTCGGTGCTAAGAAACCAACCAGCCACCAATTCTCCAATACAAAACCATCCATCTCCACTTCCATTCGCATCCTCCTCACTTCCTCAGATCCAATTCGCGCGCGAGAGAGCAAAGGGAGGAAGAAAGAGATCTCGCCTAGCGCCACCCCGAATCCGCCATGGCCTCGGCCGCGCCGCCCCTCCTCCCCACCACCGTCCCGGCCGCCGCGCCCGCGACCGTCCTCCCCGCCGCCCCGGACGCCACCGCCATCTCCATCGCCTCCACGGACCCGGCCGCCACGCGGGCCTTCCTGGGCCGCATCTACGACTCCGCCAAGCGCTCGCTCTCGGGCGCCCGCCCCTGGCCCGAGCTCCTCGACCGCGCCGCGCTCTCGCGCCCGGACTCCCTCTCCGACGCCACCGCCCGCCTCCGCAAGAACCTCGCCTACTTCCGCGTCAACTACGCCGCGCTCGTCGCGCTCTCCCTCGCGGTCTCCCTCCTCGCGCACCCCTTCTCCCTCGCCGCCCTCCTCGCGCTCCTCGCCGCCTGGTGCTTCCTCTACCTCCTCCGCCCCGCCGACGCCGCCCCGCTCAACGCCTTCGGCCGCACCTTCTCCGACAGGGAGACGCTCGGGGGCCTCATCGCCGCCTCCGTCTTCGTCGTCTTCCTCACGTCTGTCGGTGGGATCATCTTCTCCGCGCTGGCGCTCGGCGCCGCCGTCGTCTGCGCGCACGGGGCCTTCCGCGTGCCAGAGGACCTGTTCCTCGACGAGGTGCCCGACCAGGGCATCGTAGGAAACGCCGCCACCCTCAACCTCCTCTCCTTCATCAACGGCGCTGCTGGAGGAGGAGGACGCGTCTGAGCCAGCCTCATGTCCTCAGCTCTCTGATCTGCTACTCGGAAGAAACAAGTAATGTCTGTGGCTGGTTGATTCGGTTTTTCAGAAACGAAATACTTCTACTTGTTTAAGATCGTACTACGCGTTGCCTTTAGGAGCGTGAGGAGGAGATTAGAAGAGGATGCATTGGAGTTATACTACACACAGGATATACACATAAAAAGGAACCTTGGGATCTAGTTTTGTTTCATTTTGCATTTGATATTACTGTATGATGACAAAGTTGAGCTTATTAGTATTGATATTCATATGATACACAACAAAATAAATTGCTGCTCCTCGTCTTAGCATGAAATGAAATATATGATGATTAAGTACACCATTTGCTTTCAAGAGATCGATCAATGTGGTTTCACATATGATCTTGATTCTGGCGTGGAGGATCTTGGGTCTAGGTGATTCATTTTTTATCATAGTAGAGTTCTTTCTATGCTAATGTATCTTGCGGCAATGTGGCCCATCAATGTCATTGGAGTGCCTTGTTTATTCTTTGATATTGGAGCTGAATATCATTTGTAAGACTAGTATCAATCTTATTTAAAAAAATTATAATGTTATCATCGACCGAATTCCAATGACAGAAGTCCATGCAATGATGCAAAGCGGTGAAATAAGTCCTGTGAGCCTGATTTGAGATATCCCTTTACCGTCCCCAAAAGAACCGATAAATAATGGAAATGAATTTTTTTTAGAATTAACGGAAATGCTATTTAGCTGACGTAAAAAATCTGGCTGCTCGCAGCGAGCGGTATAATCGTTGCTGGTCATGTTGCACGAATCTTCACGTCAGGTTGCCATGTCACGGTGCAGCAACCGTTCGCAAGAACATGGGCACCAGCGAACCCTGTCTCACTCTCCGCAGAACGCTGCTACACAGACGACAAACACTGGACGATTTGCAGACGATGTAGCACATCAAGCCGTTCCTATGAAAAGCAAAACTGAACAACATTCGGCCAGGGTACTGTCGTCCGTGTAGTAGTTTCGCTCTCCGCATTATGTGCCCCCCCCCCCCCCCCCCCCCCCCGCCACTCTCCTTTGCGACAATGGTTCGAGGTGGTTGCCGATTCCTCACCGTCGAATTGAGCGCTGTTGGTTGCTACCGTTGAGGGCTGCTCCCCTGCTTCCACAATGCAACATTGGTGGAGGTACGTTGCCACACACACACCTGCACCCTTTTCTCCTTTGTTCTTGTTGATTCCTCAGCTGAATGTTGCTCGAGGTCTAGTTGTCGTTCATGGCTGCGACAACAGCTTTCGATTCGGTCGTCGACGATGAGTTCGTGGCTATTGCTGATTGCCGATGATGGCCGGGGTTAGGGTTTCTGGTTTTGTCGCATGCACGGGGGGGGGGGGGGGGGGGGGGGCATAATCGTCGGGGTTTGTAGTGCGGCGGCAACCATAGTGGATTTTTTTGGCGAGAGGGATTTGACCTTTTTTGTGGGAGGGGTTGTAGTGGAGTTGGAGATTGTAGTTGGCACGTATCCGTTTTGTTTATCGAAGTGATTTATCCGCTTTTTTCTCATGCTATCAAGTTAGTCTGGAAATTTTTTGTTGTGTGTGTGGTAGTTTGGTATTTTCTATTGATTGTGCAGATGGTATTTTCTGGCCTTTTTTGCCATGTTTAAGTCATATGACTGTCATGTCGTGCAATTTTCGTATGTGCATACGAGAGACTAAATTGCAACTGCCATGGCGTGCGTGCGTGCGCGCGCGTGCGTGCGTGCGTGATAGATTTAAATCGCCATGCTCTGTTTTTGTTTGATAGACAAATCTGCATGCTCTGTTTTGTGTGTGAGAGTTCAATTTGCCATTGCATTCATGTGTTGAGAGGCAAAATTGACATGGGTATATGTTTGTGTGAGAGACTTAAAATGACATCCTCTGTTTTTGTTTGATAGATAAAATTGCCATGCTCTGTTTTGTGTGTGAGAGTTAAAATTGCCATTGCATCCATGTGTTGAGGCAAAATTGCCACGGGTATATGTTTGTGTGGGATACTTAGAATGCCATGCTCTATTTGTTGGTTTTTAGACAAAATTGTCATGGGTATATGTGTGTGTGTGACTTTTTAAAAATGCCATGAGTATATGTGTGTCAGAGGCTTTTTAAAAATGCCATGGTATGTCTCTCTCTCTCCCTCTCCCTCTCTCTGTGTGTGTGTGACATGAACAAAATGCTTTGTTGTTGCACATGAGAGACAAACTTCACTACTATAAATATGAACACTACTGACCACTCATCACTGACTGGTCACTAGCCACGCGTCACTGAGAGCAACTCCAACACGCCGACCCAAACGGACGCGCACTTTGTTTGCTTTTTGTCCGTTTGGGTCGGCTGGGCGCTCGTCGTCCGCCTGTGTCAGACCGGTGTACCCAACCGTCCGTCCCAATTCTCGTCGACGAGCCCGTGCTGGCCGGGGTTGTCAAACCCTAGCTAGAGTAGGGCCTGCTTCGTGGCCGCAGCGATGAGGGCATTGTTCTCCACGTTGGTGGTCTCTTGTTGTGCGGCGGCGGCTTCCAGCTTGTCGGCATGCACCTTCCTCCGGCCATCCTTCTTGGCTGAATGCACGGCTCGCTGCGCGTCTATCAGCTCCTTCTTGGCCAGCACCACCTTTTTGCGGACGACGCGGGGCTTTTCGACGGTGGAGGCGAGGCCGGCGGCAGCGTCTGGGATTGGCGCGTCGTCCATGGCGAGCGGGCAAGAGTTTTCTTGGAAAGAGAGGAAAATGAAGGTGGATGGGCCACCGACTGGCGAGCTAGGGGGAGGACAAGATCAGGCATCGCGCGCGTCTGCTGCGTGTCCGCGCCGAGGCAAACACGACCCAAATTTAGGCCTCAGATGAGTCGTGCGCGGGCAAAAGATGGACCCTCGTCCGTTTGGGTCGGCATTTTCGTCCGTTTCGATCCAAACGGACACGTGCGGATAGTTTGTGTCGGCGCGTTGGAGTTGCTCTGATGAGGATCATCACAGATGGGCCACATTGGAGGCGTCACTGATAACGTCATTTGTGCTTGGATGGATGGTTATCACAGACCAATCTTTAATTGACCTGTCAGTGATAGTTCTGTCAGAAAAGCAAAGTGGACGGATATTTAGCATTGACGGGTTGCTACGGTTGACTCATTTATGTTGATCAATTAAATCTGACTCTTCGATTTCTCACCGGTTAGTGTTGTTATGTACGCGGCAAAGTTATAATCCAAGTCTACTCCTTGTCTCCATTCCGAACCCTCGCCACTACGCTGCCGATCCTTTCTCTTAGGTTTCACTCCCTCCGGCCATGCAACCCGCTTATCTCCATCACGTGAGCATCCTCCAACCCTCTCTTCCCTTCCGCCGCTCATCCGTGCCGATGGCCCTAATGCTGTCCTGGATAAGGGGTGTTAACCATGTCGGTTACCAGAAGACATGGGTTGGGCCAAGGACCCCCAAATGACTAGCAGTGGGCCACATTCGTCAGGTCTCATGAAGGAATCAAGATGGAATCTTCCGAAGACTTGACGCATACTCCAAGGGACAAATGCTATCTTCGACACATTTACCTTCAGACATAACCGACCTATGTGTAATCCTAGGTACCCCCGATATCTATATAAACCGAGGGGTGTAGACCGTAGAGGGGGAACTCATTCATACACGATCTCAAGGTAGATCAACCTGTACTTTGTACCTCATCCACAATCAATACAAACAAACCAGTACGTAGGGTTTTACCTCTTCGAGAGGGCCCGAATCTGGGTAAACATCGTGTCCCCCTTGTGTCATGTAACCATCGTGCCAAGGCTACCAGCTCGGGACCCCCAACCCAGGATCTTCTAAACTCAACTCCATCATTGGTGGCCCGTACATGTCCATGTATGTAGTCGAAGCGGCTCGATGGCACACGTCCAGATTGACGATAGCATCGGTTGTGGCATGAATTTTCTGCCCGGACAACTCTTTGTCTTCGGCAACATTACGCTTCATGCTGATTCAACTGGCCACCTTGGATCATTAGATTCAGAAACCTGGAATATGCCGCGGACTCCCGCGACGAACTCACGTTTTTGATGTCATACCAGACTGAAGACGACCCTAATACTCCCGTCCAGATCTCGACTTGATCTCAACTCAGGAGCATGTCATAGACCATACCTCGAATTCGACCTTGAGCACGGAGCTGAGCACCACCCCCATGGATCAGGCATCTAGCTTGACCGACAATGACCCTAAAACCATGACAGGTCGGATCTCGGGCAGACTCCAACTAAGCCCAACCTTCAACCAGGTCATGGGTGAAGGCAATAAGGCTCCCCCTAAACGAGATGCCAAGTAAGATTCGGAACCTCGCAATCTTGGACGATTGAAACTCCGTGTATGATCAGATCTAGGAGAAGTCATGAAAGGCTGGAATTTTTGGCCCACCCACCACCTACTTAGTCGCTATCGTCAAGTACTTAATCGACAACCCGGTGCCTTCGAGGAGGCAACCGACATAGATGAAGATGTCGGTGAAACTTCAAACACCGCCTTGCCACCAACCGTCAATCACGCCGGCAAATGGGTCCAGACCTCCACCTACAATGTCTACTTGGTGGACACCCCCAAGAATGGAGGAGGAGGAAATCTGAAGCGCTGACACAAGGGACGTCGTAATGGGGGCACTGGCAATGGCGACGGAAGTAACGGCGGCACCGGGAATGAGGACGCCATCAATGGTGAAGCAACACATGGTGGCTGATAGGTCTCCGTCATATCTATAACTTTTTATTGTTTCATGCCAATATTCTACAACTTTCATATACTTTTGGCAACATTTTATATTATTTTTGGGACTAACATATTGATCCAGTGCCCAGTGCTAGTTCCTGTTTGTTGCATGTTTTTTTGTTTCGCAGAATACCCATATCAAATGAAGTCCAAACGCGATAAAATTTTTACGAAGAATTATTTTTGGAATATATGTGATTTTTGGGAAACGGAATCAACGCGAGACGATGCCCTAGGGGCCCATGAGCCCTAGGGGTGCACCCTCCTACCCAGGGCACACCTGGCAGGCTTGTGGCCGCCCCGTAGGTCGGTTGGAGGTGTCCTTCGGCCGCAAGGAAGCTTATATCCGGATAAAAGTCGTGTTAAAATTTCAGCCCAATCGGAGTTATGGATCTCCGGATATTTAAGAAATGGTGAAAGGCCAAAAAACAAGAACGCAGAAACAGAGAGAAAGAGAGAGATAGATCCAATCTATAGGGGCTCCCGCCCCTCCACCTCCATGGAGGCCATGGACTAGAGGAGAAACCCTCCTCCCATCTAGGGGGGAGTTCAAGGAAGAAGAGGAAGGAGGGGGGCTCTCTCCCCCTCTCTCCCGATGGCGCCGAAACGCCACCGGGGCCATCATCGTGATGAGGATCTACACCAACAACCTCGCCGCCGTCATCACCAATTCTCTCCCCCTCTATGCAGCGGTGTAACATCTCTTTTACCCACTATAATATGTACTTAAACATGGTGTTGGATGCTATATATTATTTCCCAATGATGTATGGCTATCCTATGATGTTTGAGTAGATCCATTTTGTCCTATGGGTTGATTGATGATCATGATTGGTTTGAGTTGTATGTTTTATTATTGGTGTTGTGCTATGGTTTTCTCCGTGTCGCGCAAGCGTGAGGGATCCCTGTTGTAGGGTTTGCAATATGTTCATGATTCTCTTATGGTGGGTGGCGTGAGTGACAGAAGCACAAAACTGAGTAAGTAGGTTGTGGCGTATGGGAGTAAAGAGGACTTGATACCTTATAATGCTATGGTTGGGTTTTACCTTAATGATCTTTAGTAGTTGCGGATACTTGCTAGAGTTCCAATCATATTAGCTCATGCCTTAATGATCCAAGTAAAGAAAGTATGTTATCTCATGCCTCTCCCTCATATAAAGTTGCAATAATGATTACCGGTCTAGTTATCAATTGTGCTAGGACCGAGAGTATATCGACCAGAGGGGGGTGAATGGGAGATTCAAATTTTCTTTTGAATTCTTTGAAACTTATCCCACTCACAGCAGCGGAAGTAGTTCAAAGGAAATAAACTTAATCAATCTTCTTCGTCAGAAGCATATTCATCGATGAAACCATTGACAATAGTACGAGCTTGATGAATCATAGGTTTAACTACGATGAAAGTAATGCAACATGCAAACAGATGTAGTAGAATGAGACATAGCATGGTACGCATTGATACAAAAACTATGAAAAGATTTCACAGGTGAATCCTATGGAAAAGATGCTAATGAATGAATACAGACGAAGACAATGAAACAGGGTGAACACTGAAACACAAGTTGATAACAAACTTTTTAGAGCAACAGGAGGGGGCAAAGCCCTCCCGGTTCCACATATATATGAAACCATAAGGTTCACAAGAGATAAAAACATAAAGGTCCAACATGCCACTACGCAGCAGCTGAAAAACATCCCAAATTTGCTCTAAAAGCATGAGCAAAGGGGAAGCTGAAAGTTATCACTATTACAGAGCACTGTCCCCTATTTTATCAGAACTCCATTTTGACTGGAGACTTAAGCGGCAGAGATCGTCTTCACCGGTTCTGCTGTCTTGAACCTGGCCTTCTTCAAAGGGGAAGGTTCAGGGGATGGCGGCAGCAGCAGCAGCTCCAGCGGGGTTGTCGGGCTGAGCACAGACAGCTTCTTGCTCCCAGCAGGTGGAGGGCTCCTCGATGCATCAGCCTCACCCAGGGAGAGCATGTCAAGCACCCTAGCAGGGTCCAGGCGTGTCACCCCATCGATAGCTGGAAGGGGTTCTTGAGTTTCTCTGAGACCCACTGGACGAATGCCTCGATCTGGGGGAGGTAATCCTTTTTGAACAGGATCATCCATTTCTGGAAAACTAGAAATGCACATGTGTTGATAACAAACTGAACGATATGATCAAGTAAACTTCAGCACAGAGGACGAATATAACTACTGAAGGAAATGCAGTAGAGTAAATAGAACTAGCGGTGCTCGATAGCAACAGAGAGATTTGGTAGACCAGTTCACCCTTCTGCCAAAGGGCTACATATGGTTGGAGGGGCTGTGACTTAACACGGAAGATAAACTCTCTTCACCCTATTCTCCTTCAACGCAGAGCTGATCAGAGCCAGATTGATTTCACTCACGGTAGATCCTTGTCGGTGATCTCCAAACCTTCGGTCGACCTTCGCGAACCACAATGACTCTTGGTTGCTGAAGATCTGGCTCGGAGAAGACAAAAACTCTTCAACACTCGAGGCCGAAACTTATCCGTCTAGAGAGTGCACAATTCTCAAGAGTAATAGGTACAAGGACTCTCACTAAGAACTACTGTTATGCTAAACCACTATCTAAGTCTGGGCTCTTGGTTTTCTCTCGGTGGATCTTAAACTCAAATCACTCGGAGAGGGGTTGGTCAAATCAATCTTCGCAGAAATCTCAAGCGGAGCAGCCAATGAACAAAGTTGGAGAGGGGTGGCTATTTATAGCCGCAGCCTCACACCAAATTAGACATCGGGTTTAGCCAATGGCCGAATGACACGAGTCCAACGGTCGGATTTGAGCACAACGGTAACATTTCTTGCGGAGCAAGAAATGCTAAGTCCTCGGTCCGAGCCAAATCTCTCATAGCGAAGAAGATCATAGTCTCTTGCTGGCAAGTATTTTCTCGGAGCACAAAGAGATTTCTCTCCCATCTGTCATAGGTTATGGCTAAGCATCAGAATAGATCTAAGCATCGAGAACCTATACCGTCTTAATAGTACGGAGGTCCTATGACTCGAAAGAATAAAAGAAGAACAACGAAATGAATTTCGACTTCCATCATTGAAGTCAGTTTCTTCGGACGATATGCCGTATCAAAAGCTCTGCTTCAGCAGAAAAATTTTGAGGGGTCAATTTCTTCACATCAATCTTCTCGACTCTATTGCTTCAACAATTATAGGTCGTTCTTCTCTGCAACGTAGATATACTTCAGTGAAGTTCCTCGAACTAAGCACCAGAGATAGCATTATATTCGGTTGTGCATGGACTTTTTCTCTCTATATGCACTAGCAAACAAATTAGTCCATACCTGTTTCTGTCAACAATCTCCAAAACACAAGGTAGGCAGATATTGCACCAACAATCTCCCCCCTTTTGGATGATTGTTGACAAAATAGACCACATCGAATGATAGATAATGAATGGAATGTAATGCAAAGAGTAATGAAAGATGAGAAATAATTACAAAGATAAAATATTCTCCCCCTCAAATTATGCTTCAGATCATGAGGCACCGGAGAAACAATATTATTCTTCGTATGAGTGTCATTGACAAGAGATCTTATACTTGAGTTGTTTCAAATCACTCGATGGTGTCTGAGGTGGTTCCTGTCACAAAACCTTCAAATAAAGTTAGATGTAAGATAAGCGATGAGTGATTTGTGACAAGGATACATCATGAAGGTTTTCTCAGAACACAATTTGAATCCACATGAGATATAAATTTCCTGCATGATTGATACATTCAGAGCAAGAAAAAGGTAAGACTCTATTGCTCTGAGTGGATATGCTTCTGATGTGGTTTCCTATCATAGTCATAGAGATATAATAGTGAGGGAAAACACTTTGCATAAAAGCTTAAACTGACATTCTCTTCCTGCACGGTTCGATAATAAGATATAATGATTGACACATATCCAACGACAACAGTTAGTTCATCTGGAGCTTGAAGTACTTCTCCAAAATGGTATCATTACATGATGATTCTCTGTTCTTCTTCGAGAAGCAGATATGTATCCTTGTAAGATAAATAATTGTCGAAGATAATCATTCACAGGGAAAACACATTGATGGTACCAGCAGACAAATAGTGCGAAGCAAATGATATTGCAGGCAGGGGTTATTAATGTTACATGACGTCCGAGTGTTTCGGCAGCACATGCAGTGCGATAAGTTCATGAAGCAAATTGTCCGAGGGAAAACCAAATAGCAAATGAAAAACACCCTACAAACCCCGATAAACTATCACTCGATGTAATTCTTCCCCCTTTTGTCAACAAGTGTCAAAAAGGAAAGAGAATACATATGAGGAACTACTCCGTGGGAGTGTCTTCCGAATCCGAATTAAAACCACTCGACGAATCTGTGTCAAAAGAATGTGGAACGGTCGAGGCGGTAGCAGGAGTAGCAACCTGGGCCTTGGAAGACTTGGAGCAATGATCATCTGGCTTGTAGACAAGAGTACCGGCTATATCTGCAATTTCATCATCATGATTGACAAACAACAGATCTATTGAAGCAAAACATTGTGGGAGCACTTGAGTTTGTCTTCGGATGCGCGGAATAGCAAGAAAGTCCAGGTAGTCATACTCCTTGAAGAGGCCCTTTTTAGCTAAATCCTTGTGAGAATTGTGCTTTCTCAACAAGGTCCATGAGTGCTTCCTTTCATCCTTCTCATGCAGAAGAATTTGACAAGTGTGATTATGAATCAGATTCAGCTCAGTCATCAATTCCACCTTTTATTTTCTATCCATCTTGATGTGTCTTTCCAGAGTCTTCTGCGTGCGAACACAAATCTCATAGAGTGATGGATTTTCCTCATGAAGGATTTCAATCCTGGCTTCCTTAACCTTCGGTGCATTTTTCAGACGCAGAGGCAGTTGCAGCAGTATCAACAGGTTCCTTCCCTTTGCAGTTATCCTTCACAATGCACAGAGTGTCACGAAATGGTGGCATGAAAACTTTTGGTGTGTAAGCCCAGAAGAGTTTCTCATTTGTGAGCTACTCGATTGCGAACATGATCCATGGAGCATAAGGTTTCAATGACCGAGGGCTATCCGCTGCACATGCAAGTTTCGAATGAAAAGGTCAAGAATGTCAAATTTGATTCCTTGAGATATTGACACAAGTGCATTTCCCATGGTGCCTTCGATGGAGTTTGGCATGTTTGTTGGCGTGATGGTATTGCACATAATGTGAAATAATACTTTGTTATCATAAGCCAAATTTTTTGGATCAACATCAATGCATTCGTCGCCCACCATGGTGGGATCCATCAGGACGTGGAGTTGTGCTTCGGACACTTCCCAGAAATGCAGTCTGTGCCCTTTGTCGTTCTCAAATTCACATCGAGGCAAATTTATCAGGGCCAGAAAATGGTCTGCCCAGCATTTGATTCTCTCTCTGCCAATCATCCATTCAAGCGTCCAGGACGAAGTATTTGCTAGATCTCCTAAGAGATATAGTGTGGTATAAAATTGAAGAATAAATTCCTTGTTCTAGCCATGATTAAATCGCATGAAGCCCTTCAGTAGTGCATGTTCAATATGCTCAATTGCATGATGAAAACATGGCATTTTCTCAAGTTCAACGAAGTTCAATATCTTATGATTGAAATTCTGTGCTTGCCAAACAAGATCCGAGCATAATAGACAACTTGTTCTTCAGTCCAAAACCTCAGTGACAATGAAGTTTTTTCTCCTACGTAAGGGCTGACCCCAAAAAATGCAAGCTTCGATGAATGGAGTTGTTCATTGAATGGGGGGCCATTGGGGCCATATTCAGCTAGAAATAGTGGAAATGATTCTTGAGGATTTTTCCGATTTTCTTCCTCGCAAATTTCCATCGGCTGAACAGAGGCTGACACATTTTCAACGATGGGCTTTAATGGAGCAAGTGGCCTTATAACTGTCTCTGGAGTTGATAGCATGGGGGCACTGATTTGACCTTCAATTTCCTTCGCTGGAACTCTTCAGTGGCTTTCTCAATCTCAGGCACTAGGGCCTTTTCTTTCGGAGAGTTCTCAATGGTGGGTGGCACGAGAACTTCTTCAGACTCTTGAGTCACAACTTGTTCACCTTCAACCTGCTATGGCAACACTGGTGGTACAACTGCTTGATCTCTTTCTTTGTGAGCCTTGGGCTCTTCCAACTTCTTCTCTTCCTGTTCTGGCTATGAAGCCAAAGAACTAGGAGCAGGGTCAACCTCAATCTGGGTAGGGTGATACGTCTCTAACGTATCTATAATTTACGAAGTATTCATGGCATGTTTATAACAATCTTATATGGTTTTGGTATGATTTGATTATAACTAACTCAGGCTAACGCTGTTTTTAGCAGAACTACCATGGTGTCGTTTTTTGTGCAGAAATAAAACTTCACGAAATGGGCTGAAAATTTACGAAGAATCTGAGATTGTGTGATGCATATCGTATAATCATGCCCACGGATACTTGAGGTGACAATGGAGTATCTAGGTGACATTAGGGTTTTGGTTGATTTGTGTCTTAAGGTGTTATTCTAGTATGAACTCTATGATAGATTGAACGGAAAGAATAGCTTCATGTTATTTTACTACGGACTCTTGAATAGATTGAGCAGAAAGGATAACTTTGAGGTGGTTTGGTACCCTACCATAATCTCTTCGTTTGTTCTCCGCTATTAGTGTCTTTGGAGTGACTCTTTGTTGCATGTTGAGGGATTATTGTATGATCTATCTATGTTATTATTGTTGAGAGAACTTGCACTAGTGAAAGTATGAACCCTATGCCTTGTTTCCTATCATTGCAATACCGTTTACGCTCACTTTTATCATTAGTTACCTTGCTGTTTTTATATTTTCATATTACAAAAACCTATATCTACCATCCATATTGCACTTGTATCACCATGTCTTCGCCGAACTAGTGCACCTATACAATTTACCATTGTATTGGGTGTGTTGGGGACACAAGAGACTCTTTGTTATTTGGTTGCAGGGTTGCTTGAGAGAGACCATCTTCATCCTATGCCTCCCATGGATTGATAAACCTTAGGTCATCCACTTGAGGGAAATTTGCTACTGTCCTACAAACCTCTGCACTTGGAGGCCCAACAACATCTACAAGAAGAAGGTTGTGTAGTAGACATCATTGACCAGCTTGGCATAAGAAATATATTCAGGTGAATATTCGTTCATGGAGCTTTGGTGTTTTGCAGATACCCGATCCTTTGATGATTTTGCCATGAGAAAGAAGGCGACTGATTCATCATCACTTGAATCATCTTTACTTGAAGTAACATTATCAGTATCTGATTCGCTGAAATCCTTCGAAGATTCATTGGCAAGATATGCATTGCTTCTCCCAATCCTTTTGTAGAACTCTTCACCATCTGATTCAGTGTCAGTAGCTTCTTCTTTTGAGTCCAAGGTCAGATAAACACATGCTCTATTCAACCAAGACATCCTCTTCATATTTGATTCAATGGTAGCTCAAGCTTTCACGTCAGTGACTGGTCTCATCGAAGAAGATGACGGAGATGTAATTTCCTTCGAGAGCTTAGTATGACTATCCACTCAAGTAAAACCACTGAAGTGAAGGTATTTCCATCTACTGCTATGTTTTCCTTCCCAGCCATGGCAATCAGCGATGAGATGACCGTATAATTTGCACTTGAAGCACTTCATATCTTTTGGAGGCAATCTTCTTGATGATTCTGGCATGTGAATCTCGTCATCATTTGTGAGGCATATATTTTGCCTTTTTATATCACTTAGCCTTTGTGTGAGCATTTAAATTTCTCTGGTGATGGTGTGTTGATTCTCGACATCTTCTTCATCTTCAGAACTTCCATAGTTTGAGATAATTTCTCCTTCACTTTCCGAAGAAGATTCTTGATTGGCATTTTTCCAGTTCCATCTTTTCTTCATGAATTGATAGTAGTGTCATGACTTCAACATAGTGAAGCTCTTCATAGTCAGGTCTTTGTTTGATTTCAGCTACAATAGTATCGAAAGATTCGTCAAGTGCACTCAGAAGCCTGTTGACTACATCTCTATTGGTGATATCAGTTACTCCTTGCTGATGTAGTATTTCCACAATGTTTGTCAATGTATCAATGAGTTCCATGGCACTTTCTTTATGAAGGCTTCTAAATGCAGTGAACATGGCAGAAAGCATTTGAATGTGAGGATTTGATCTAGCAACAAATTCTTCATGAGCATTGTTGATAGCATCCCAAATTTGCTTTGCAGTATTGAGCCTTTGGAACCGAAAGAAAATGTATTTTGATAGACTACCACAGATGATATCTTTTGCTTGAGCATCCAATTGCAGATTTTCTTTATCATCGGAAGTCAGATCATTTTGTTGTTGAATGGTATAACCATATTCCACAATCTGCCACAGATCATAGTTGATAGCTTGAATTTCGATTCTCATTCGTTCCTTCCAGTACATATAGCCATTTCCATCAAAGACAAGAAATATTTCAGAGTGCGAGGATCTAGCTGCATACGACATACTCAAAACTCCAAGGGCGTTAAACCTTTAATAAACAAAGATAGGGAGTACCAGCTCTGATACCAATTGTTAGGACCGAGAGTATATCGACAAGAGGGAGGTGAATGGGAGATTCAAATTTTCTTTCGAAAGCTTTGAAACTTATCCCACTCACAACAGCAGAAGTAGTATTGAAGGAAATAAACTTAATCAGTCTTCTTCGTCAGAAGCATATTCATCGATGAAAGCATTGACACCAGTACGAGCTTGATGATTCACAGGTTTAACAACGATGAGAGTAATGCAACATGCAAACAGATGTAGTAGAATGAGACATAGCATGGTACACACTGATACAAAAACTATGAAAAGATTTCATAGGTGAATCCTAGGGAAAAGATGGTAACGAATGAATACAGACGAAGACAATGAAATAGGGTGAACACTGAAACACAAGTTGATAACAAACTGAATGATATGATCAAGTAAACTATTGACACAGAGCACGAATATAAACTACTAAAGGAAATGCAGTAGAGTAAATAGAACTAGTAGTGCTCGATGGCGACAGAGAGATTTAGTAGACCAGTTCACCCTTCTGCCAAAGGGCTACGTCTAATTGGAGGGGCTGTGACTTAACATGGAATATAAACTCTCTTCACCCTATTCTCCTTCAACACAGAGCTGATCAGACTCAGGTTGATTTCACTCATGGTTGATCCTTGTCGGTGATCTCCAAACCTTCGGTCAACCTTCGCGAACCACAATCGCTCTTGGTTGCTGAAGATCTAGCTCGGAGAAGACAACAACTCTTCAACACTTGAGGCCGAAACCTATCCATCTAGAGAGTGCGTAGCTCTCAAGAGTAATAGGTACAAGGACGCTCACTCAAAACTACTGTGATGCTAAACCAATGTCTAAGTTTGGGCTCTTGGTTTTCTCTCGGTGGATCTTAAACTCAAATCACTCGGAGAGGGGTTGCTCAAATCAATCTTCAGAAAATCTCAAGCGGAGCAGCCAACGGACAAAGTTGGAGCTGGCTGGCTATTTATAGCCGCAATCTTCCCTGATGGGAAAATACCAAATTAGACATCAGGTTCAGCCAATGGCCGAATTACACGAGTCCAACTGTCGGATTTGAGCACAATGGCAACATTTCTCGAGGAGCAAGAGATGCTAACTCCTCGGTCCGATCCAAATCTCTCACAACAAAGAAGATCACAGTCTCTTGCTGGCAAGTATTTGCTCGGAGCACAAAGAGATTTCTCTCGCATTTGTCATAGGTTATGACTAAGCATCATAATAGATCTAAGCATCGAGAACCAATACCTCTCTGAATAGTACGGAGGCCCTATGACTCAAATGAATGAAAGAATAACAACGAAATTAATACTACATCTTCACTTTGCCTTCGACTTCCATCACTGCAGTCAATTTCTTTGGAAGACAATGTCGTATCAAAAGCTTTGCTTCAGCAGAGAACTTTCGAGGGGTCAATTTCTTCACATCAATCTTCTCAACTCTATTGCTTCAACAATTATAGCTCGTTCTTCTCTACAACGCAGATATACTTCGGTGAAGTTCGTCGAACTCAGCACCAGAGGCAGCATTATCTTCGGTTGTGTATGGAATTTTTCTCTCTGTATGCACTAGCAAACAAATCATTCAATGCCTGTTTCTGTCAACAGTCTCCAAAACACAAGGTAGGCAAATATTGCACCAACAAATTGCCTAGGGACAAATAACTTTCTTGTGACAAAAAGCTCTCTACTAAAACTAACTGAATTGTTTCTTTATCTAAACAGCCCCTAGATTTTATTTACGTGGTCTTTATTATCTTTCAAATCTATCTTATTACACCTACAATGTACTTCTAGTTTCATACTTGTTCTAAGTAAAGCGAACGTAAAGTGTGCATAGAGTTGTATTGGTGGTCGATAGAACTTGAGGGAATATTTGTTCTACCTTTAGCTCCTCGTTGGGTTCGACACTCTTACTTAGTGAGAAAGGCTATAATTGATACCATATACTTGCGGGTTATCAAGAGCTTTTTCTGGTGCTGTTGCCGGGGAGCAATAGCATGTGGTGAATATTCTCATGTGTGCTTGTTTGCTTTATCACTAAGTAGATTTTATTTTCTGTTCTAAGTTGTTTTATGTCTTTAGTTATGGATATGGAACACGAAATACCAAAAATAATAGTTGTACTTGCTACTCATGGAGATGGGGAACCTCCTAAAACCCTTGATGCTTGTTATGTGAAAAATATTAAACACTACTTTGATAATCCTGAGAAAACCCAATTCTATTTGATAATGGGAGACACGGTGGATCAACGTGAATACTATAGGGAATATCGCTTGACTCAAAAAGGGAAATTGTTATGGGATCAAATTAAAATGTTGCATTGGTATGCTTGGAATTTATGCTTGAGATATGATTATACTTGTTCCTCTAGAATGAAGGCTCCACACCTTCCATTTTCATGCAAATTAAGTGAAAATTAAACCTTGGCTTCTTATGCTAATGGTATATATGATTACTATGATGTGGAACGAATAGAAGAATTTGTTGCTTTTAAGGGTGCTTATGAAATTGAATCTTTGTTTGAAAAGTGTGAAAATTATGATGATGCTGTTTACAGACCTGAAAATTATACTATACTTAAATATTTCTATGATAATTATGAATATAATGTTGGTATTAATGAGTTTATTGAGAAAGTCTCCGTTGTCCTAGAAGAGACTAATATTTTGCAGGAATCTATGGAAGAAGAAATTGATGACACTATGAGCTCATTGGATGAAAAAGATGACGAGGAGAGCGAAGAACGAAAGGAGGAAGAGCGGATTAGCTACACGTGCCCACCTTCTAATGAGAGTAACTCTTCAACTCATACATTGTTTAATTTTCCTTCATGCCTATCAAAGGATGAATGTTATGGTGATTGCTACGATCCCTTAGATTCATTTGAAATATCCCTTTTTGATTAAATTGATGCTTGCTATGGTTGTGGCCATGATGCCAATATGAATGATGCTTACGGAGATGAACTTGCTATAGTTCCTTATGTTATGAAAGAAATTGTTGCTATTGCACCCTGATGACCCACAAGTGTAGGGGACCTATCATAGTCCTTTCGATAAGTAAGAGTGTCGAAACCAACAAGGAGCAAAGGGAAATGACAAGCGGTTTTCAGTAAGGTATTCTCTGCAAGCACTGAAATTATCGATAACAGATAGTTTTGTGATAAGGTAATTTGTAACGGGTAACAAGCAATGAAAGTAAATAAGGTGCAGAAAGGTGGCACAATCCTTTTTGTAGCAAAGGACAAGCCTGGACAAGTTCTTATATAGAGGAAAGTGCTCCCGAGGACACATAGGAATTATCGTCAAGCTAGTTTTCATCACGCTCATATGATTCGTGTTCATTACTTTGATAATTTGATATGTGGGTGGACCGGTGCTTGGGTACCGCCCTTTCTTGGACAAGCATCCCACTTATGATTAACCCCTATTACAGGCATCTGCAACTACAATATTAAGGTAAACCTAACCATAGCATGAAACATATGGATCCAAATCAGCCCCTTACGAAGCAACTCGTAAACTAGGGTTTAAGCTTCTGTCACTATAACGCCCACGATGCGGCTATATCTCCCACGTGTCGAAGCATGACTTAGAGGCATAACCGCATGGTGGTTTTGTCGCAAGAAGGGTCATCTTCACACAATCCCATGTAATGAACAAGAATGGGATAAAGAGAGTTGGCTTACAATCGCCACTTCACACAATACATAATTTAAGGTCATACATAATTCAAAATACACTCATAGACCGGCTATGGTCAAATCCAAATGAAAATAAGACAACCCCAAATGCTAGATCCCCGATCGTCCCGACTGGGCTCCGCTACTGATCATCTGAAAACGAAACATAGTAACGACCAAGGTCCTCGTCAAACTCTCACTTAAGCTCGGTTGCGCCACTTGTGCTGGCATCCTCGGTACCTACATCTGTTTTGGTAGAATCTGTGAGCCACAGGGACTCAGCAATCTCACACCCGCGAGATCAAGACTATTTAAGCTTGTAGGTAGGAAAAGGGGTAATATGGTGGAACTGCAGCAAGCACTAAGCATATATGTTGGCTAACATACGCAAGTGAGAGTGAGAAGAGAAGCAACGCTTCGGTCGAGAAGCTAGAAGTGATCAAGAAGTGATCCTGAAACTACTTACGTACATACATAACCCAAACCGTGTTCACTTCCCGGACTCCGCTGAGAAGAGAACATCACGGCTGCACACACTGTTGATGCATTTTAATGAAGTCAAGCGTCAAGTTCTCTACAACCGGACATTAACAAATTCCCATCTGCCTCATAACCACAGGCATGGCTTTCGAAATATAATACCCTGCAGGGGTGTCCCAACTTAGCCCATCATAAGCTCTCATGGTCAACGAAGGATATACCTTCTCCCGAGAAGACCCGATCAATCTCGAAATCCCGATTCGCAAGACATTTCGACAATGGTAAAACTAGACCAGCAAAGCCGCCCGATGTGCCGACAAATCCCGATAGGAGTCGCACGTATCTCGTTCTCAGGGCACACCGGATAAGTCAAGCTACGAGTAAAACCAGGCCTCGAGTTTCCCCGTGGTGGCCCCGCAGGCTGCTCAGTTCAGACCAACACTCGGAGGAGCACTGGCCCGGGTAGGGGGGGGAGGCTAAAATAAAGATGACCCTCGGGCTCGCGAAAACCCAAGGGAAAAAGGTATAGGTGGCAAATGGTAAAACCAAGGTTGGGCCTTGCTGGAGGAGTTTTATTCAAAGCGAACTGTCAAGGGGGTCCCATAAATCACCCAACCACGTAAGGAACGCAAAATCAAGGAACATAACACTGGTATGACAGAAACTAGGGTGGCAAGAGTGGAACAAAACACCAGGCATACGGTCGAGCCTTCCACCCTTTACCAAGTATATAAGGTGCATTAATTAAATAAGAGATATTGTGATATCCCAAAATATCCATGTTCCAACAAGGAACGAACTTCATCTTCACCTGCAACTAGCAACGCTATAAGAGGGGCTGAGAAAAAGCGGTGACATAGCCAAACAACGGTTTGCTAGGAAAGGATGGTTAGAGGCTTGACATGGCAATATGAGGGGCATGATAAACAATGGCAGGTAGAGCTAACATAACGATAGAGCAAGCAACTAGCAAAGCAAAGATAGAAGTGATATCGAAGGTATGGTCATCTTGCCTGCAAAGTTCTCAGAGTTGTCAAAAGCTTGATCCTCGTAAGCATTCGCAACAGGTTCCTCGTGCACGTACTCGTCTCCCGGCTCTACCCAAAGCAAGAACACAAGCAATGGAACCACAATAAATCATGGTGCAATGCACAAGCAACATGATGCAATACATGGCATGATATGCGAGATGTGATATGCAATGCCTATGCGTGCTCCGTAAGGAAAATTATGAACAAGGCATAAACTTGGCAAACCAAGTATGCCATTGGAAAGATGAGATGATTTCGGTTGAAATCGATATAAAGATCACCGGAATCGGATGCACGGTTTGCAAATGGCAAGCAAAACAAGAATGACACAAATCTGCGGTTAACAACATGATAGCACTTAGAATACATCAAGAAACTATGCTACAGCACGCCAACACAATAACAAAGCATATGGCAGTGATCTACAGGAGATGCTTGACCAAAGAGGAACACTGAGCTACGGCTAAATCACACCATTGCAGGTTCAAACAAGCATGGCAAAAGTGCAAAAGATATCAGGTTGGACATGGCATAAATAGCATCAGGTAGCAATGTTCAGAGCAAGCAATCAACATGCTACAGGAACATATCATAGAAACTTAAGGCATGGCATGATACTACTAAATGCATAGAACAAAAGTCCCTTACTGACCATGAGTCAAAAAGGATCAGAAGATATGTTTGCACCCATGTAAACATAGCAAGTTTCGTTAACAGATTCAGGAAACAGAGCATGGCATTAACAGCATTATGAAGGCATCTTTGCGAGCTCGATTCACTCACCACAAGTCATTGCATGACAATATAAGCATAGCAACAGCAATAATACATGTTTATGGAACTAAACATGGCAAGAACAAGATCATAGCATGCAAGGATCAACTACAACAACCTTGGCAAAATTGAATATCATGTAAACAATCTGCCAGGAAACATTTTATAGCAAAAGTAGAGCAAGAAAATGACATGCTAGACTACTCCATAATTGCAAACAAGGGCATCAATGGATAGAGCATAACCATATGTTCAAAACATCCTTACTGAAGTATCTCAAGATATGCATGGAACTCTCTGTAGCATCAACTTTACATGGCATAAAAATAACAGCAGAACAGGGACTTGAATCAGCAACATCACGAAGCCTAGTTTGCATGCTTGTTCTAGTCACCACATAAATCACAAAAATACATGGCAAGCACCTCTATAAAAATGGCATGGCATAGTACAAAACACATGTAGAGATCATGCCCATAAGATATACGCAATAAATGTAGCAAAAATGACAAGACAACATCATGAAGTAAAATGACATGTTTATGAACTTGCTCAAATGCAGAAACTAATGCCACCACTGGATTGGTGGGATTTTTCTACCCCAAAAACATATATAATATGCCTAGGTTGCAGTAGAAAAATCCCCACATTTATGCAAAAACAAATACAACCTATAATGGAAACCTCAACATATGACAAATCTGGCATGTTCCGAATTTGGAATAAAACAGAAGACGTGAAGGAAAGCTAGATGCACCCAGGCTGTTCCCAGCCGTTAGACTGACTAGTAGGGCCCTGGGCCACGTGGCAGGGTGTGTGTATGACCGGTGGGGCCGAGGCGTCAGTGTCACAAGTAAAACAGAAAAAGAAAAGGGGGGAGGATTTATGTACCCGCGGGGGATCGAACCCGGGTCTCCCCGGTGCGGGTTTGCATAGTCAACCACTGGGCTAGCTAGGTACTACTAATAAAGAGAAGTGTTCGGCTCCTTTAGAGATACACCAGTTCGAGCTCCTCTGTTACAAATAGAGAAGACGACGGTGCCGGCGAGGGCAGCTGTGGCGATGGCAGGCCTGAGAGGACGCGGCGGGCGTGCGGGATTGGGAGCCGGGGCCGGGGTGTGCAACGGCGCGGCTATGGAAGGCGTGTGCATGCGGGACTCGAGCACGAGCTCGATCTCGTCTCGGGTACGACAGCGACAAGACTGGACGAGGCTGCTGCTCTTGCTTTCCAGCGCGGGCGAGCGCGTGAGGCAAGCGCAGTGAGGAGAAATGCGGCTAGGCTAGAACCGGAGCGCTGGGACGTGCGGGTGCGCTACAGCAAAATACACACAACAATAAACTTCAGGCTTCACCGGAGCACTGCGAGCGCGGCGAAGACATGGATTGGACGAGTCCTACAGGTGTCTACATGTCATGGGATGTATGGGAGAGGGAGGTGCATTACCCAGCTCACCCAAAGACACGACGGGGTCGACGAAGACGAGCCGGCGGCGATGAAGTGGAGCTCTGAACCTCGGCGCGGACCTGATCGAGAGGAAGATGGAAGCAGAGGACGTCGAGGAACTTGTCGTCCGGGGCACCGATCAGCGTCAGAATGGACTCGGGGAGGCGCTGCGGTGCTCAGGGTCGATGGAGGGGAGGCCGGCGACGCACCTACGCCGGCGAGGAGCTCTTGCTCGGGCCGGTCATGGTGGCTGTAGGGAGGAAAACGGAGCGGGGAAGCAGGGCGTGGGTGCCTCTTACCCGTGGCGGCGGCGCGGAGGGGAAAGAAGGGAGGAGGAGGAACCCTAGGCTTGCCCTGGGATTGGCACTTTATAGGGGGGAAGCGAGGGACGTGGTAGCCACGATGGCCATGTGTGCCCCTGTCCTCTGCTTTACTGTGAGAGGAACGAGCGAGGGAGGAGGAAGAGGAACAGGGATTCGGGTCAATGCTGGTGGGGCCGGCGCGACTCCAGCGTGGAAAGGAGGGGGAGCGAGAAAGCACTGCTGGCTCGCTGGGTAGCTGGGCTGGCCTGGAGTGAGGAGGACCAGTCGGGCTGTCATGCTGCTGGGCTGCCCACTGTTGCTCATTCTATTTCCTATTTTCTCAAACAGGAAAAGAAACAGAAAAGCACAGGGTAAAAGGAGAGGAGTTTGAGAATAAAGAAAATATGCTCAAGCTCCTGGAATTGTGACCTATTTGCATAAATTGCATTGGACCTCTTTAGAGGTATAAAAATAAAACAAGTTCGAATTACATTCAAACTTGAGGCATTTTTGAACCTAACCAAAGCAACTCCAAAAGCATGAGATTTGGTAGAGAGGTTTTTAGATATGTAGCAGGATTTATAGGTAGAAGATGAACATTAAAGGAGAAGGTAAAAGGTGCACTTGCAAAATGAAAGAAAGGAAAAGAAGGAGAATTGGTGATGATGCAAGATTCATGCATTGAACATGCAACAACATAATATGTATGAGATCACACCATGCACATGATGGAGATGGAATGCAAAAAAAAACAAGAGGCACAAATGCAATATGGCAAGGTGAGCATGACAATGAAAAGAATAAACCACATAACCAAACAAGATGAGGCCAAACATGATAAAACCCACAAGAATTGGATGAAGGTCAAGTTGATATATTGCCAAATTGGGACATGTTACAACTTGGGTGTTACAACTCTTCACCACTACAAGAGGATCTCGTCCCGAGATCTAGGACTGAAAGAACTCCGGATATTCGAAACGGAGGTGATCCTCGCGCTCCCATGTGGCTTCTCGGTCGGAATGGTGTGACCACTTCACTTTTAGGAATTTGATTGACTTGTTGCGAGTCTTGCGCTCGGTTTCTTCAAGAATAGCAATGGGGTGCTCATGATAAGAGAGATCTTCTTGGAGGTCAATCTCTTCGAAGTTGATAGTGCGCTCAGGAGTCTTGAAGCACTTGCGAAGCTCTGACACGTGAAACACATCGTGCACGTTTGCAAAATTGGACGGAAGGTCAAGTTGATAGGTGAGATCGCCTCTTTTGCCAATGATCTTGAAAGGACCCACGTATCTAGGGGCAAGCTTCCCTTTGATACCAAAGCGACGAGTGCCTTTCATTGGAGAGACGCGGAGGTAGACATGGTCTCCGATTTCAAAAGCCACATCACGGTGCTTGTCATCATAATAGCTCTTCTGGCGCGATTGCGCGGCTTTGAGATTCTCACGAATGACTTTGCACATTTCTTCGGCTTCTTGATCAAGTCGTTGCCAAGAAGTTGGCGTTCACCTGTCTCGGACCAATTGAGAGGAGGATGGAAGCAGAGGACGTCGAGGAACTTGTCGTCCGGGGCACCGATCGGCATCAGAATGGACTCAGGGAGGTGCTGCGGTGCTCGGGGTCGATGGAGGGGAGGCCGGCGACGCACCTACGCCGGCGAGGAGCTCTTGCTCGGGCCGGTCATGGTGGATGTAGGGAGGAAAACGGAGCGGGGAAGCAGGGCGTGGGTGCCTCTTACCCGTGGCGGCGGGGCGGAGGGGAAAGAAGGGAGGAGGAGGAACCCTAGGCTTGCCCTGGGATTGGCCCTTTATAGGGGGGAAGCGAGGGACGTGGTAGCCACGATGGCCATGTGTGCCCCTGTCCTCTGCTTTACTGTGAGAGGAACGAGCGAGGGAGGAGGAAGAGGAACAAGGATTCAGGTCACTACAGGTGGGGCCGGCGCGGCTCCAGCATGGAAAGGAGGGGTAGCGAGCGAGCACTGCTGGCTCGCTGGGTAGCTGGGCCGGCCTGGAGTGAGGAGGACCAGCCGGGCTGTGATGCTGCTGGGCTGCCCACTGTTGCTCATTCTATTTCCTATTTGCTCAAACAGGAAAAGAAACAAAAAAGCACAGGGTAAAAGGAGAGGAGTTTCAGAATAAAGAAAATATGCTCAAGCTCCTGGAATTGTGACCTATTTGAATAAATTGCGTTGGACCTTTTTAGAGGTATAAAAATAAAACAAGTTCGAATTACATTCAAACTTGAGGCATTTTTGAACCTAACCAAAGTAACTCCAAAAGCATGAGATTTGGTAGAGAGGTTTTTAGACATGTAGCAGGATTTATAGGTAGAAGATGAACATTAAAGGAGAAGGTAAAAGGTGCACTTGCAAAAAGAAAGAAAGGAAAAGAAGGAGAATTGGTGATGATGCAAGATTCATGCATTGAACATGCAACAACATAATATGTATGAGATCACACCATGCACATGATGGAGATGGAATGCAAAAAAAAACAAGAGGCACAAATGCAATATGGCAAGGTGAGCATGACAATGAAAAGAATAAACCACATAACCAAACAAGATGAGGCCAAACATGATAAAACCCACAAGAATTGGATGAAGGTCAAGTTGATATATTGCCAAATTGGGACATGTTACAACTGGGGTGTTACAGTCACTCTAGCAACCCATCATCTGCTTATTACTTCCCAATGCCTTCCTCTAGGCTCAAACAATGGTGAAGTGTCATGTAGTCGACGTTCACATAACACCACTAGAGGAGAGACAACATACATCTCATCAAAATATCAAACGAATACCAAATTCACATGACTACTAATAGCAAGACTTCTCCCATGTCCTCAGGAACAAACATAACTACTGATGTCTACTACACAACCTTCTTCTTGTAGATGTTGTTGGGCCTCCAAGTGCAGAGGTTTGTAGGACAGTAGCAAATTTCCCTCAAGTGGATGACCTAAGGTTTATCAATCCGTGGGAGGCGTAGGATGAAGATGGTCTCTCCCTGCAACCAAATAACAAAGAGTCTCTTGTGTCCCCAACACACCCAATACAATGGTAAATTGTACAGGTGCACCAGTTCGGCGAAGAGATGGTGATACAAGTGCAATATGGATGGTAGATATAGGTTTTTGTTATCTGAAAATATAAAAACAGCAAGGTAACTAATGATAAAAGTGAGCACAAACGGTATAGCAATGGTAGGAAACAAGGCATAGGGTTCATACTTTCACTAGTGCAAGTTCTCTCAACAATAATAACATAATTGGATCATATAACTATCCCTCAACATGCAATAAAGAGTCACTCCAAAGCCAGTAATAGCGGAGAACAAACGAAGAGATTATTGTAGGGTACGAAACCACCTCAAAGTTATCCTTTCTGTTCTATCTATTCAAGAGTCTGTAGTAAAAAACATGAAGCTATTCTTTCCATTCAATCTATCATAGAGTTCGTACTAGAATAACACCTTAAGACACAAATCAACCAAAACCCTAATGTCACCTAGATACTGCATTGTCACCACAAGTATCAGTGGGCATGATTATACGATATGCATCACACAATCTCAGATTCATCTATTCAACCAACACAAAGTACTTCAAAGAGTGCCCCAAAGTTTCTACCGGAGAGTCAAGGCGAAAACGTGTGCCAACCCCTATGCATAGGTTCATGGACGGAACCCGCAAGTTGATCACCAAAACATACATCAAGTGGATCACGTGATATCCCATTGTCACCACAGATAAGCACGGCAAGACATACATCAAGTGTTCTCAAATCCTTAAAGACTCAATCCGATAAGATAACTTCAAGAGGAAAACTCAATTCATCACAAGAGAGTAGAGGGGGGAGAAACATCATAAGATCCAACTATAATAGCAAAGCTCGTGATACATCAAGATCGTGCCATAGAGAGAACACGAGAGAGAGAGAGAGAGAGAGATCACACATAGCTACTGGTACATACCCTCAGCCCCGAGGGTGAACTACTCCCTCCTCATCATGGAGAGCGTCGGGATGATGAAGGTGGCCACCGGTGATGAGTTCCCCCTCCGGCAGGGTGCCAGAACGGGCTCCCGAGAGGTTTTTGGTGGCTACAGAGGCTTGCGGCGGCGGAACTCCCGATCTATCTTGTTCTTTGAAGGTTTTAGGGTATGTGGGCTTATATAGGCGAAAGAAGTCGGTCGGGGGAGCCTCGAGGGGCCCATGAGACAGGGGGGCGCGCCCAGGGGGTGGGCGCGCCCCCACCCTCGTGGCCACCTCGAAGCTTCCTTTACTTCAACTCCAAGTCTCCTGGATCACGTTCGTTCCAAAAATCACGCTCCCGAAGGTTTCATTCCATTTGGACTCCATTTGATATTCCTTTTCTTCGAAATACTGAAATAGGCAATAAAACAACAATATGGGCTGGGCCTCCGGTTAATAGGTTAGTCCCAAAAGTAATATAGAAGTGTATAATAAAGCCCGTAATCATTCAAAATAGATAATAAAATAGCATGAATGCTTCATAAATTATAGATACGTTGGAGATGTATCAGCATCCCCAAGCTTAATTCCTGCTCGTCCTCGAGTAGGTAAATGATAAAAGAAAGAATTTATGAAGTGTGAATGCTAGAAGGTGCACAAGTTTGATCAATGATAATTTCAATCACCTTTTCTAGCATGATTATATGTCATAACAGTAGTTCATCTCATAAAACTTCTCACGAACAAGTAACAAGCTATTCACATGTTAAAGCATAGACCATAAACTTTCTTGAAAACTAGCAAATTTCATTCTTAGTCATCAAACAATTACAATTCATCTTATTTTCAGGAAGGGTCTATGTCAGAGCTTTGATTTAGCAAACTCCACATACTCAACTATCATACAGTCTTCTACAATTGCTAACACTCACGCAATACTAATGGTTATGGAGTTTTAATCGGACACTGAGAAAGATAGGGGCTTATAGTGTTTCCTCCCAACGTATTCACCTTTGGGTGATGTCAACAATAATAGTTCATGCTAACTTACATCCAATTGGATATATATATATATATATATATATATATATATATCAGGATCTTTCCAACACGAGGTGCTTGCCAAAGGATAAAATGAAAAAGGGAAAGGTGAAGATCACCCTAACTCTTGCATAAAGTAAAAGACATAAAGTAAAATATAGGCCCTTCGCAAAGGGAAGCAGAGGTTGTCATGCGCTTTTATGGTTGGATGCACAAAATCTTAATGCAAAAGAACATCACTTTATATTGCCACTTGTATATGGACCTTTATTATGCAGTCCGTCACTTTTATTGCTTCCGTAACAAGATCGTATAAAGCTTATTTTCTTCACACTAATAGATCATACATATTTAGAGAGCAATTTTTATTGCTTGCACCGATGACAACTTACTTGAAGGATCTTACTCAATCCATAGGTAGGTATAGTGGAATCTCATGGCAAAACTGGGTTTAAAGATATTTGGAAGCATAGTATCTCTACTTGGTGCAAGGAATTTGGCTAGCATGAGGGGGGAAGGCAAGCTCAACATGTTTGAATGATCCATGACAATATACTTTAACTGAGATGTGAGAAAACATAAAACCCATCACGTTGTCTTCCTTGTCCAACATCAACACTTTAGCATGTCATACTTAATGAGTGCTCACAATTATAAAAGATGTCTAGGATAGTATATATTTATATGTGAAATCTCTCTTCCTTCAATATTCTTTCATGAATTGTTCAAATGACCAATACAATGCTTGATAACCTTCAATAAATTTACAACCTCTACTTCTTAGATGTGAAGTCATTACTCCCCATGGGATAAGCAAATGAGACATATATGATTTTAGATTTATGACATTCAACTCATTCAACCATTTACTCATAGGATATAAGTGAAGCACACGGGTAAATGACAAACTACTCCAAAAAGATATAAGTGAAGATCAATGATTAGCTAAATAATTATGTAACTATGTGAAGAATCTCTCTCATTTAAGAATTTCAGATCTTGGTATTGTATTCAAACAGCAAGCAAAACAAAATGACATGACATTGCAAGGAAGCACAACTCATGTGAAGAAGCAAAAACTTAGGCTCAACCGATACTCACCGATAGTTGTTGAAGAAGAAAGGTGGGATGCCTAACGGGGCATCCCCAAGCTTAGATGCTTGAGACTTCTTGAAATATTATTTTGGGGTGCCTTGGGCATCCCCAAGCTTGAATTTTTGTATCTCCTTAATTCCTCTCATATCATGGTTTCTCTATTTCTCAAAAACTTCATCCACATAAAACTCAACAAGAACTCGTGAGATAAGTTAGTATAAACCAATGCAAAACCTTATCATTTTCTACTGTAACAAATCACTAAAATTATTATTCAATATTGCATACTAAATGCCTCTGCATATTTAATACTCCTATCCTCAAATAGAATCATTAAACAAGCAAACATATGCAAACAATGCAAACATAACAGCAATCTGCCAAAACAGTATAGTCTGTAAAGAATGCAAGATTCATCATACTTCCCTCACTCAAAAATTTATGAGAAAAATAACTTACTGTAGAAGATTTATCAGAGCTCAATATGCAAAAAGTTTCAACATTATTCCATTCTCTGACTTTTCTAGGGAATTGTTTCAACAGCAGTAAACTTTCTGTTTTCAAACAGCAACATGTATACTAGCAAAATAAGCATGGTAAAGGCTATCCTTGACATTTTTATTGAAAATAAAGATGCAAAAAAATATTATAAATAACAGAAAGCAAATACTAACAAAAGAAAATGACGCTCCAAGCAAAACACACATCATGTGGTGAATAAAAATATAGCTCCAAGTAAAGTTACCGATGAACGAAGACGAAAGAGGGGCTGCCATCCGGGGCATCCCCAAGCTTAGGCTCTTGGTTGTCCTTGAATATTACCTTGGGGTGCCTTGCTCATCCCCAAGCTTAGGATCTTGCCACTCCTTATTCCATAGTCCATCAAATCTTTACCCAAAACTTAAAAACTTCACATCACAAAACTCAACAGAAAACTTGTAAGCTCCGTTAGTATAAGAAAATAAATCCACCACTTAGGTACTGTAATGAACTCATTCTAAATTCATATTGGTGTAGTATATACTGTATTATAACTTCTATATGGTTCATTCCCTCCGTTACTACTCATAGATTCATCAAAATAAGCAAACAACACATAGAAAACAGAATCTGTCAAAAACAGAACAGTTTGTAGTAATCTGTATCAAACGTATACTTCTGGAACTCCAAAACTCCTACCAAATTAGGAAGTCCTCCGAAATTTGTGTACCAATGCAGAGAATAAATAATCAGATCATAAGCACGTTTCTGTGAATTAACAAAACTAATTTACTGGGTGCAAAATTTTCTGATTTTCAGCAGGATCAACACAACTATCACCGTAAGCTATCCTAAAGGTCGTACTTGGCACTTTATTGAAACAAAAGCTATAAAACATGATTACTAAAGTAGAATAATCATGTGAACACACAAAAACAGTAAGGGTAAATATTGGGTTGTCTCCCAACAAGCGCTTTTCTTTAATGCCTTTTAGCTAGGCATGATGATGACAATGATGCTCACATAAAAGATAAGAATTGAAACATAAAGAGAGCATCATGAAGCATATGACTAGCACATTGAAGTCTAACACACTTCCTATGCATAGAGATTTTGTGATCAAACAACTTATGGGAATAATAATCAACTAGCATAGGAAGGTAAAACAAGCATAGCTTCAAAAGTTTCAACACATAGGGAGGAAACTTGATATTATTGCAATTCCTACAAGCATATGTTCCTCCCTCATAATAATTTCCAGTAGCATCATGAATGAATTCAGCAATATAACCAGCACCTAAATCATTCTTTTCATGATCTACTTGCATGGAAAATTTACTACTCTCCACATAAGCAAAATTCTTCTTATTCGGAATAGTAGGAATATCATAAGAGGCTTGAATACTATAAATTGTTTCCACATTAAAAGAGTAATGTTCAGAAAAAGGGTAATCATAATCATGAAAAGTTTTATAAATATAATCATCACTACTTTTTATAGCATAATTTTCATCACAATAATCATCATAAACAGGAGGCATGCTATCAGCATAATAAATTTGCTCATCAAAACTTGGGGGACAAAAAAAATCATCTTCATCAAACATAGCTTCCGCAAGCTTGTGGCTTTGCATATCATTAGCATCATGGATATTCAAGGAATTCATACTAACAACATTGCAATCATGCTCATCATACAAAGATCTAGTATCAAATATTTTAATGCATTCTTCCTCTAGCAATTGAGCACAATTATCCCAATCCATATTTTCACGAAAGACATTAAAAAGATGAAGCATATGAGGCACCCTCAATTCCATTTTTTGTAGTTTTCTTTTATAGACTAAACTAGTGATAAAACTAGAAACTAAAAGATTCGATTGCAAGACCTAAAGATATACCTTCAAGCACTCACCTCCCCGGCAACGGCGCCAGAAAAGTGCTTGATGTCTACTACACAACCTTCTTCTTGTAGACGTTGTTGGGCCTCCAAGTGCAGAGGTTTGTAGGACAGTAGCAATTTTCCCTCAAGTGGATGACCTAAGGTTTATCAATCCGTCGGAGGCGTAGGATGAAGATGGTCTCTCTCAAACAACCCTGCAACAAAATAACAAAGTCTCTTGTGTCCCCAACACACCCAATACAATGGTAAATTGTATAGGTGCACTAGTTTGGCGAAGAGATGGTGATACAAGTACAATATGGATGGTAGATATAGGTTTTTGTAATCTGAAAATATAAAAACAGCAAGGTAACTAATGATAAAAGTGAGCATAAACGGTATTGCAATGGTAGGAAACAAGGCATAGTGTTCATACTTTCACTAGTGCAAGTTCTCTCAACAATAATAACATAATTGGATCATATAACTATCCCTCAACATGGAACAAAGAGTCACTCCAAAGCCACTAATAGCGGAGAACAAACAAAGAGATTATTGTAGGGTACAAAACCACCTCAAAGTTATCCTTTCTGTTCTATCTATTGAAGAGTCCGTAGTAAAAATCATGAAGTTATTCTTTCCGTTCAATCTATCATAGAGTTCGTACTAGAATAACACCTTAAGATACAAATCAACCAAAACCCTAATGTCACCAAGATACTCCATTGTCACCTCAAGTATCCATGGGCATGATTATACGATATGCATTACACAATCTCAGATTCATCTATTCAACCAACACAAAGTACTTCAAAGAGTGTCCCAAAGTTTCTACCTGAGAGTCAAGGCGAAAACATGTGCCAACCCCAAAGTTCATGGGCGGAACCCGCAAGTTGATCACCAAAACATACATCAAGTGGATCACGTGATATCCCATTGTCACCACAGATAATCACGGCAAGACATACATCAAGTGTTCTCAAATCCTTAAAGACTCAATCCGATAAGATAACTTCAAGAGGAAAACTCAATTCATCACAAGAGAGTAGAGGGGGGAGAAACATCATAAGATCCAACTACAATAACAAAGCTCGCGATACATCAAGATCATGCCATAGAGAGAACACGAGAGAGAGAGAGAGAGAGAGATCAAACACATAGCTACTGGTACATACCCTCAGCCCCGAGGGTGAACTACTCCCTCCTCGTCATGGAGAGCGCCGGGATGATGAAGATGGCCACCGGTGATGGGTTCCCCCTCTGGCAGGGTGCCCGAACGGGCTCCCGAGATGTTTTTGGTGGCTAGAGAGGCTTGCGGCGGCGGAACTCCCAATCTATCTTGTTCTCCAAAGGTTTTAGGTTATGTGGGCTTATATAGGCGAAAGAAGTCTGTCGGGGGAGCCTCGAGGGGCCCACGAGACAGGGGGCGCGCCTAGGGGGGGTGGGCGTGCCCCCCACCCTCGGGGCCACCTTGAAGCTTCCTTTACTTCAACTCCAAGTCTCCTGGATCACGTTCGTTCCAAAAATCACGCTCCCGAAGGTTTCATTCTGTTTGGACTCCGTTTGATATTTCTTTTCTTCGAAATACAGAAATAGGCAATAAAGCAGCAATATGGGCTGGGCCTCCAGTTAATAGGTTAGTCCCAAAAGTAATATAAACGTGTATAATAAATCCCGTAATCATTCAAAACAGATAATAAAATAGCATGAGTGCTTCATAAATTATAGATACGTTGGAGACGTATCAACTACTCACAAATCATATTCATGTTCATAATCAGAGGGGTGTTAATATGCATTAAGGATCTGAACATATGATCTTCCACCGAATAAACCAACTAGCATCAACTACAAGGAGTAATCAACACTACTAGCAACCTACAGGTACCAATCTGAGGTTTTGGTACAAAGATTGGATACAAGAGATGAACTAGGGCTTGAGAGGAGATGGTGCTGGTGAAGATGTTGATGGAGATTGACCCCCTCCCGATGAGAGGATCGATGGTGATGACGATGGTGATGATTTCCCCCTCCCGGAGGGATGTTTCCCCGGCAGAACAGCTCCGTCGGAGCCCTAGATTGGTTCCGCCAAGGTTCCGCCTCGTGGCGGCGGTGTTTCGTCCCGAAAGCTTGCTTCTAATTTTTTCCAGGGTGAAAGACTTCATATAGCAGAAGATGGTCACCGGAAGGCTGCCAGGGGGCCCACGAGGCAGGGTGCGCGCCCAGGGGGGTAGGGCGTGCCCCCACCCTCGTGGACGGTTGGTGGCCCCCCTCTGGAACTTCTTCCGCTCAATATTTTTTATTAATTCCAGAAATGAATTTCATGGAGTTTAAGAACTTTTGGAGTTGTGCAGAATAGGTCTCTAATATTTGCTCCTTTTCCAGCCCAGAATTCCAGCTGCCGACATTCTCCCTCTTCATGTAAACTTGTAAAATAAGTGAGAATAGGCATAAGTATTGTGACATAACGTGTAATAACAGCCCATAATGCAATAAATATCGATATAAAAGCATGATGCAAAATGGACGTATCAACTCCCCCAAGCTTAGACCTCGCTTGTCGTCAAGCGGAAGCCAATATCGAAAAATATGCCCACATGTTTAGAGATAGAGGTGTCGATAAAATAAAATACGGACATGAGGGCATCATGATTATTCTTATAACATCAACATTTATAAATACTGTCATATGATTTCTTATGCTAAAGTGACAATCTATTCACAATGCCAAGTATGAATCAGAAACTTCATTGAAAACTAACAAACTGTAATCTCGGTCATTGAAGCAATTGCAATTTATCATAACAGCGGAAAGAGTCAATATAAGAGCTTTTCAGCAAGTCCACATACTCAACTATCATTTAGTCTTTCACAATTGCTAACACTCACGCAATACTTATGGGTATGAAGTTTTAATCAGACATAGAGAATGATAGGGGCTTATAGTGTTGCCTCCCTACCTTTTACCTCAAGGGTAATGTCAACAATAATAGTTCATTGTAACTTACATCCAATTGGATATATTTATTAGGATATTTCCAACACGAGGTGCTTGCCAAAGGATTAAATGTAAAAGCATAGGTGAAGATCACCATGACTCTTAATGTACAAGACAAAAGTAAAATATAGGCCCTTCGCAGAGGGAAGCAGAGGTTGTCATGTGCTTTTATGGTTGGATGCATGAAATCTTAATGCAAAAGAATGTCACTTTATATTGCCACTTGTGATACGGACCTTTATTATGTAGTCCGTCGCTTTTATTGCTTCCATATCACAAGATCGTATAAAGCTTATTTTCTCCACACTAATAAGTCATACATATTTAGAGAGCAATTTTTATAGCATGCAACATGACAACTTACTTGAAGGATCTTACTCAACCCATAGGTAGATATGGTGGACTCTCATGGCAAAACCGGGTTTAAGGATATTTGGAAGCACAAGTAGTATCTCTACTTGGTGCAAGGAATTTGGCTAGCATGAGGGGGAAAGGCAATGTCAACATGTTGGATGATCCATGACAATATACTTATTTCGGATATAAGAAAACATAACCCATTATGTTATCTTCTGTGTCCAACATCAACTCTTTAGCATGTCATACTTTAATGAGTGCTCACAATCATAAAAGATGTAAAAGATAGTATATTTATATGTGTGAACCTCCCTTTCTTTATTACTTCCTATTAATTGCAACGATGACCAAAACTATATTTTCCAACTCTCAACAACTTTTAATCATCATACTCTTTATATGTGAAGTCATTCTTTTATTTCTTTTAATTCTTTCTTCTATTCCCTCAAGATCATAGCGAGATAGCAAAGCCCTTGACTCAACACTAATCTTTATTATAAAGCTCATGAACTGGATTACATAGAGGGATCATAAAGCAAAACTCAAAACTAATTCATACCAAAACTTTATTCTACTGGATCAAGATATTACTAAAAGGATCGAACTAAGTAAAACGGTAAAGATAGGAGTGTGATGGTGATACGATACCGGGGCAACTCCCCCAAGCTTGGCAGTTGCCATGGGGAGTGCCCATACACAATTAGTTCTTCGAAGGTGGTGATGATGAAGTTGTTGATGATGTAGGCTTGTCGTCCGTCTTCCAAGACATAGGCTCACCATCATAGAAGCATGATCGAGTCTCCGGGATCCTCAGATCTGCAACCAAACTCATCCTCTTGAATATATTCATACTCACAGTTTTGGTTTTGCAGGTCATAGATCTGGGCTTGGAGGTGCTCGATTTTGTCATGCAGCTTGAAGATGGTCTCCCCAATGTTCTTGGCATCCAGCTTGTGGTTGCTGGTGAACTCCACGATCATCATCTGGTTGGCGTTGAGTCTGTGTTCCACCATCCCTTGGCACTTGAAAACTTGTTGTTCCATTGCTTTGAGTCTTATCTCCACGCTTTCGGTCCTCCTTGGTCCCTCAACATAGCGGATGTGCAGCACCCCCTCATGCATCTCAATGGTTTGAGGGTGATGTAGCACCTCCGCAAGGTAGGGGTTGATGACCTTCTCGAAAAACTTGTCCTTGGGGGCGCTTGGAGACGTCATGGTGATCTAGATCTGTCAGAAAAAAGCTCGAAACAAAGACAGAGGATATTTGCGTGATACGGTGGTCAAAGCCTTCGGGAGATTATATAATGAATTTGTATCGACCAAAAGAAGTATCGTACAAGAAAACAGAGTCCGGAGAGCACACGAGGTGCCCATGAGGCAGGGGCGCGCCCAGGGGGTAGGGTGCGCCCTCCACCCTCGTGGACACCTCGTGTCCTTCCCAGACTACTTCTTATTTTCCTATTTTCTTAAATATTCCAAAATGGAGAAAATTGCTATTAGAACTGTTTTGGAGTCGGTTTACTTACCGTACTACATACCTATTCCTTTTCGGAGTCTGAAATGTTCTGGAAAGTGTCCTTATGTATTCCTCCAGGGTTACGGTTTCAATAACATTAGTTTCAACATTTATAGGATTACCTGAGATATAATGTTTGATCCTTTAACCGTTCACCACCTTGGGACTTGTGCCTTCGAAGTTATTGATTTTTATGGCACCAGAACGATAGACCTCCTCGATAATGTAAGGCCCTTCCCATTTAGAGAGAAGTTTTCCTGCAAAAAATCTTAAATGAGAGTTGTATAGCAACACATAATCACCTACATTAAACTCACGCTTTTGTATCCTTTTGTGATGCCATCTTTTAACTCTTTCTTTAAACACTTTGGCATTCTCATAGCCTTGAGTTCTCCATTCATCAAGTGAGCTAATGTCAAATAACCTCTTCTCACCGGCAAGTTTGAAATCATAAGTGAGCTCTTTAATGGCCCAATAAGCCTTATGTTCTAGTTTGAGAGGTAAGTGACATGCTTTTCCATAAACCATTTTATATGGAGACAACCCATAGGATTTTTATATGCAGTTCTATAAGCCCATAATGCATCATCAAGTTTCTTGGACCAATTCTTTCTAGACCTATTAACAGTCTTTTGCAAAATCAATTTAAGCTCTCTATTACTCAATTCTACTTCACCACTAGATTGTGTGTGATATGGAGATGCAATTTTATGATTAACATCATACTTAGTAAGCATTTTATGAAAAGCACCATGAATAAAATGTGAACCACCATCAGTCATTAGGTATCTAGGGACTCCAAACCTCGAAAAAATAACTTCTTTAAGCATCTTAATAGAGGTGTTATGATCAACACTACTAGTTGGAATAGCTTCTACCCACTTAGTAATGTAATCAACATCAACTAAAATATGTGTATACCCATTAGAGGAAGGAAACGGTCCCATATAATCAAAGCCCCAAACATCAAATGGTTCAATAACAAGAGAATAATTCACAGGCATTTCTTGACGTCTACTAATATTACCAATTCTTTGGCATTTATCACAAGACAAGACAAACTTACGAGCATCCTTGAAGAGAGTAGGCCAATAAAAACCGGATTGCAATACCTTATGCGTAGTTCTATCTCCAACGTGGTGTCCTCCATAAGTCTCGGGGCGACACTTGCGTAGGATCTGTTCCTGTTCATGCTCAGGTACACAACGTCTAATAACACCATCTACTCCTTCTTTATAAAGGTGTGGGTCATCCCAGAAGTAATGTCTTAAATCATAGAAAAACTTTTTCTTTTGCTGGTATGTGAAACTAGGTGGTATGAATTTAGCAACAATGTAATTAGCATAATCAGCATACCATGGAGCAGTACGAGAAGCATTTATGACAGCTAATTGTTCATCAGGAAAGCTATCATCAATAGGTAGTGGGTCCACAAGAACATTCTCTAACCTAGAAAAGTTGTCTGCAACGGGGTTCTCAGCTCCCTTTCTATCAATAATATGCAAATCAAATTCTTGTAGTAGGAGAACCCATCTAATAAGACTAGGTTTAGTGTCTTTCTTTTCCATAAGATATTTAATAGCAGCATGATTAGTGTGAATAGTTACTTTACAATCAACAATATAAGGTCTGAAATTATCACAAGCAAAACAACTACTAAAAATTCTTTTTCAGTAGTAGCATAATTTCTCTGGGCACTGTCTAGAGTTTTACTAGCATATTGGATAATATTTAGTTCTTATCAACTCTTTGTCCTAGAACAACACCTACAACATAATCACTAGCATCACATAATTTTAATGGGTAAATTCTAATCAGGTGGCTGAACAATATGTGCAGAAATCATAGCTTTCTTAAGTATTTCAAATGCTTCTACACAATCAGCATAGAAGACAAAAGGAATATCTTTTTGTAAGAGATTAGTCAGAGTCCTAGAAATTTTAGAGAAGTCCTTAATGAATCTCCTATAAAAACCGGCATGACAAAGGAAACTTCTTATACCTTTAATGTCCTTGGGACACGACATCTTTTCAATAGCATCAACCTTAGCTTTATCAACTTCAATACCTCTTTCAGAAATTTTATGCCCCAAGACAATGCCTTCATTAACCATAAAGTGGCACTTCTCCCAATTCAAGACAAGACTAGTATCTTCACATCTCTGCAAAACTCGATCAAGGTTGCTCAAGCAATCATGAAAAGAAGATCCATAAACATAGAAATCATCCATGAAAACCTCAACAATCTTTTCACAAAAGTCAGAGAATATAGCCATCATGCATCTTTGAAAGGAAGCAGGTGCATTACATAAACCAAAAGGCATGCGTCTATAAGCAAAAGTACTGAAAGGGCAAGTAAAATTGGTCTTTTCTTGATCCTCTGCTGACACAGGTATTTGAGAGAAACCAGAGTAACAATCTAGAAAGCAAAAATATGTATGTTTGGATAATCTTTCTAGCATTTGATCAATAAAAGGTAAAGGGTAATGATCCTTTTTAGTAGATTTATTTAATTTGCGGAAATCAATTAGCATCCTATAACCTGTAACAATTCTTTGTGGGATCAATTCATCTTTATCATTAGGAACGACAGTAATACCTCCCTTCTTAGGGACACAATGGACAGGACTAACCCACTGACTATCATTAACGGGATAAATTATACCTGCCTCCAGGAGCTTTAATATTTCCTTTCTTACCACTTCTTTCATCTTAGGATTTAACCGTCGTTGGTGATCAATAACTGGTTTGGCGTCTTTCTCCAATTTTATTTTGTGTTGGCATAGAGTGGGACTAATGCTAATGCCCTTAAGATCATCAAGAGTATATCCAATAGCAGCACGGTGCTTCTTCAGAGTTTTCAATAATTTCTCCTCTTCCTGCTCTGAAAGGTTAGCACTAATAATAGGATATATCTTCTTCTCATCAAGATAAGCATACTTAAGAGTATCAGGTAATGGTTTAAGCTTAAACGCGGGATCACCCTTGGGTGGTGGAGGATCCCCTAGGATTTCAATAGGCAAGTTGTGTTTCAAAATAGGTCCCTATTTAAAGAATACTTCATCTATCTCCCTTCTTTCATTCATGAACATATCATTTTCATGGTCTAGCAAATATTGTTCTAAAGGATCATTAGGAGGCACGACAATAGAAGCAAGACCAATAATTTCATCCTTACTAGGCAATTCTTTATCATGGGGTTGTCTACGAAATTTAGCAAAATTAAACTCATGAGACATATCCCCCAAACCAATAGTAACAACATCCTTTTCGCAATCTATCTTAGCATTAACAGTATTCAAGAAGGGTCTACCAAATATGATGGGACAAAAGCTATCTTGTGGGGAACCAAGAACAAAGAAATCAGCCGGGTATTTAACTTCCCGACACAAGACTTCAACATCTCTAACAATCCCAACTGGTGAAATAATATCTCTATTAGCAAGCTTAATTGTAACATCAATTTCTTCTATCTCAGCAGGTGCAATATCATGCATAATTTCTTTGTATAAGGAATGAGGTATTGCACTAGCACTAGCACCCATATCACATAAGCCATGATAACAATGATCTCCTATTTTAACAGAAATAACAGGCATGCCAACAACAGGTCTATGTTTATTTTTAGCATCAGGTCTAGCAATTCTAGCAGCTTCATCACAGTAGTAAATAACATGCCCATCAATATTATCAGCCAATTGATCTTGAACCATAGCAATACTAGGTTCAACTTTAATTTGCTCAGGTGGTGTAGGTGTTTTAGTATTACTCTTACAAACCACAGTTGAAGCTTTAGCATAATCCTTTATCCTAACAGGGAAAGGTGGTTTCTCAACATAAGTAGTAGGGACAATAGGGTCATTATAAGTGATAGTCTTTTCTTCAACTTTAATAGGTGCAACTACTTTTACTTCAGTGGGAGGATTATATTCAAACCACTTCTCCTTAGGGAGGTCAACATGAGTAGCAAATGATTCACAGAAAGAAGCTATTATCTCAGAGTCAAGTCCATATTTAGTGCTAAATTCATGAAAAGCATCGGTATCCATAAAAGATTTAACACAATCAAACTTAGGCGTCATACCTGACTCCTTACCTTCATCGAGATCCCAATCTTCAGAGTTGCGTTTAATTCTTTCCAATAAATCCATTCTGAAATCAATAGTCTTCATCATAAAAGAACCAGTACAAGAAGAATCGAGCATGGAGCGATTGTTGAGAGAAAGCCGAGCATAAAAATTTTGAATAATCATTTCTCTTGAGAGCTCATGATTGGGGCATGAATATAACATTGACTTAAGCCTCCCGCAAGCTTGAGCGATGCTTTCTCCTTCGTGAGGCCAATATATATATATATATATATATATATATATATATATATATATATATATATATATAATTACGATCACGATGAACAAGATGCATAGGATAAAACTTCTGATGAAATTCCAATTTCAATCATTTTTAGTTCCATGATCCCATATCATCACATAGCCTAAACCATGTCAATGCCTCTCCCTTCAAAGATAAAGGGAAGACCTTCTTCTTGACAACATCATCGGGCATACCTGCAAGCTTAAATAATCCACAAACTTCATCCACATAGATTAGGTGCAAATCGGGATGCAATGTTCCATCTCCTGTAAAAGGATTAGCTAGCAGTTTCTCTATCATACCCGAAGGAATTTCAAAGTAAACATTTTCAGTAGGTTAAGTAGGTTGAGGAGCAACTCTTTGCTCTACTGGTTGGGGTGAATATACCCCGAACAAGCCCCTCAAAGGATTATGTTCCATAGTAACAAGTGACAGTAAATTTCAGCACACTATATAAATTTTTCCTTACCAAGTTCCACTTACCAAAGGCGCTTCACTCCCCAGCAACGGTGCCAGAAAAGAGTCTTGATGACCCACAAGTGTAGGGGATCTATCGTAGTCCTTTCGATAAGTAAGAGTGTCGAACCCAACGAGGAGCAAAGGGAAATGACAAGCAGTTTTCAGTAAGGAATTCTCTGCAAGCACTGAAATTATCGGTAACAGATAGTTTTGTGATAAGGTAATTTGTAACGGGTAACAAGCAATGAAACTAAATAAGGGGAATAAAGGTGGCCCAATCCTTTTTGTATCAAAGGACAAGCCTGGAGAAGTTCTTATATAGAGGAAAGCGCTCCCGAGGACACATGGGAATTATCATCAAGCTAGTTTTCATCACGCTCATATGATTCGCGTTCGTTACTTTGATAATTTGATATGTGGGTGGACCGGTGCTTGGGTACTGCCCTTTCTTGGACAAGCATCCCACTTATAATTAGACCCTATTGCAAGCATCTGCAACTACAAAAGAAGTATTTAAGGTAAACCTAACCATAGCATGAAACATATGGATCCAAATCAGCCCCTTACGAAGCAACTCATAAACTAGGGTTTAAGCTTCTGTCACTCTAGCAACCCATCATCTACTTATTACTTCCTAATGCCTTCCTCTAGGCCCAACCAATGGTGAAGTGTCATGTAGTCAACATTCACATAACACCACTAGAGGAGAGACAACATACATCTCATCAAAATATAGAAAGAATACCAAATTCACATGACTACTAATAGCAAGACTTCTTCCATGTCCTCAGGAACAAACGTAACTACTCACAAATCATATTCATGTTCATAATCAGAGGGATATTAATATGCATTAAGGATCTGAACATATGATCTTTCACCGAATAAACCAACTAGCATCAACTACAAGGAGTAATCAACACTACTAGCAACCTATAGGTACCAATCTGAGGTTTTGGTACAAAGATTGGATACAAGAGATGAACTAGGGTTTGAGAGGAGATGGTGTTGGTGAAGATGTTGATGGAGATTGACCCCCTCCCGATGAGATGATTTCCCCCTCCCGGAGGGATGTTTGTTGGAAATATGCCCTAGAGGCAATAATAAATTGATTATTATTATATTTCCTTGTTCATGATAATCGTTTATTATCCATGCTATAATTGTATTGATAGGAAACTCAGATACATGTGTGGATACATAGACAACACCATGTCCCTAGTAAGCCTCTAGTTGACTAGCTCGTTGATCAATAGAATGTTACGGTTTCCTGACCATGGACATTGGATGTCGTTGATAACGGGATCATATCATTAGAATAATGATGTGATGGACAAGACCCAATCCTAAGCCTAGCACAAAGATCATGTAGTTCGTATGCTAAAGCTTTTCTAATGTCAAGTATCTTTTCCTTAGACCATGAGATTGTGCAACTCCCGGATACCGTAGGAGTGCTTTGGGTGTACCAAACGTCACAACGTAACTGGGTGGCTATAAAGGTGCATTACAGGTATCTCCGAAAGTGTCTGTTGGGTTGGCACAAATCGAGACTGGGATTTGTCACTCCGTGTAAACGGAGAGGTATCTCTGGGCCCACTCGGTAAGACATCATCATAATGTGCACAATGTGACCAAGGGGTTGATCACGGGATGATGTGTTATGGAACGAGTAAAGAGACTTGCCGGTAATGAGATTGAACAAGGTATCGGGATACCGACGATCGAATCTCGGGCAAGTATCGTACCGATAGACAAAGGGAATTGTATACGGGATTGATTAAGTCCTTGACATCGTGGTTCATCCGATGAGATCATCGTGGAACATGTGGGAGCCAACATGGGTATCCAGATCCCGCTGTTGGTTATTGGCGGAGAATGTCTCGGTCATGACTACATGTCTCCCGAACCCGTAGGGTCTACACACTTAAGGTTCGATGACGCTAGGGTTATAAAGGAAGTTTGTATGTGGTTACCGAATGTTGTTCGGAGTCCCGGATGAGATCCCGGACGTCACGAGGAGTTCCGGAATGGTCCGAAGGTAAAGATTTATATATGGGAAGTCCTGTTTTGGTCGCCGGAAAAGTTTCGCACTTTATCGGTATTGTACCGGGAGTGCCGAAAGGGGTCCGGGGGTCCACCGGGGGGTCCACCTGCCCCGGGGGGCCACATGGGCTGTAGGGGGTGCGCCTTGGCCTATATGGGCCAAGGGCACCAGCCCCAAGAGGCCCATGCGCCAAGGAAACTTGGGGAGGGAAGAGTCCTCAAGGGGGAAGGCACCTCCGAGGTGCCTTGGGGGGGATGGACTCCTCCCCCCCTCTTGGCCGCACCCCTTCCTTGGAGGAAGGGGCAAGGCTGCGCCTCCCCCCTCTCCCTTGCCCCTACATATAGTGGAGGGGAGGGAGGGCATCCATACCTGAGTCCCTGGCGCCTCCCTCCCTCCCGTGACACCTCCTCCTCTCCCGTAGGTGCTTGGCGAAGCCCTGCAGGATTGCCACGCTCCTCCATCACCACCACGCCGTTGTGCTGCTGCTGGATGGAGTCTTCCTCAACCTCTCCCTCTCTCCTTGCTGGATCAAGGCGTGGGAGACATCGTCGAGCTGTACGTGTGTTGAACGCGGAGGTGCCGTCCGTTCGGCACTAGGATCATCGGTGATTTGGATCACGACGAGTACGACTCCATCAACCCCGTACTCTTAAACGCTTCCGCTTAGCGATCTACAAGGGTATGTAGATACACTCTCCTTCCCCTCGTTGCTGGTCTCTCCATAGATAGATCTTGGTGACACGTAGGAAAATTTTGAATTTCTGCTACGTTCCCCAACAATGTTTCCCCGACAGAACAGTGATGTCTACTACACAACCTTCTTCTTGTAGACGTTGTTGGGCCTCCAAGTGCAGAGGTTTGTAGGACAGTAGCAAATTTCCATCAAGTGGATGACCTAAGCTTTATCAATCCGTGGGAGGCATAGGATGAAGATGGTCTCTCTCAAACAACCCTGCAACCAAATAACAAAGAGTCTCTTGTGGCCCCAACACACCCAATCAAATGGCAAATTGTATAGGTGCACTAGTTCGGCGAAGGGATGGTGATACAAGTGCAATATGGATAGTAGATATAGGTTTTTGTAATCTGAAATTATAAAAACAGCAAGGTAACAAGTGGTAAAAGTGAGCGGAAACGGTATTGCAATGGTAGGAAACAAGGCATAGGGTTCATACTTTCACTAGTGCAAGTTCTCTCAACAATAATAACATAATTGGATCATATAACTATCCCTCAACATGCAACAAAGAGTCACTCCAAAGCCACTAATAGCGGAGAACAAACGAAGAGATTATGGTAGGGTACGAAACCACCTCAAAGTTATTCTTTCGGATCAATCTATTCAAGAGTTCGTACTAGAATAACACCTTAAGACACAAACCAACCAAAACCCTAATGTCACCTAGATACTCCATTGTCACCTCAAGTATCCGTGGGCATGATTATACGATATGCGTCACACAATCTCAGATTCATCTATTCAACCAACACAAAGTACTTCAAAGAGTGCCCCAAAGTTTCTACCAGAGAGTCAAGACGAAAACGTGTGCCAACCCCTATGCATAGGTTCATGGGCGGAACCCGCAAGTTGATCACCAAAACATAAATCAAGTGGATCACGTGAATATCCCATTGTCACCACAGATAAGCACAACAAGACATACATCAAGTGTTCTCAAATCCTTAAAGACTCAATCCGATAAGATAATTTCAATAGGAAAACTCAATTCATCACAAGAGAGTAGAGGGGGAGAAACATCATAAGATCCAACTATAATAGCAAAGCTCGCGATACATCAAGATCGTGCCATAAAGAGAACACGAGAAAGAGAGAGAGAGAGAGAGATCAAACACATAGCTACTCGTACATACCCTCAGCCCCGAGGGTGAACTACTCCCTCCTCGTCATGGAGAGCGCCGGGATGATGAAGATGGCCACTGGTGAGGGATCCCCCCTCCGGCAGGGTGCCGGAACGGGCTCCCGAGATGTTTTTGGTGGCTACAGAGGCTTGCGGCGGCGGAACTCCCGATCTATCTTCATATTCGATGGTTTTAGGGTATATGGGAATATATAGGAAAAGAAGTCGGTTGGGGGAGCCTCGAGGGGCCCATGAGATAGGGGGCGCGCCCGGAGGGGGGGGGTGGGCGCGCCCTCCTATCTCCTAACCTCCTCGAAGCTTACCTAGCTTGTACTCCAAGTCTCCCGGACCATGTTCGTTCCAAAAATCACGCTCCCGAAGGTTTCATTCTGTTTGGACTCCGTTTGATGTTCCTTTTCTTTGAAATACTGAAACAGGCAATAAAACAACAATATGGGCTGGGCCTCCGGTTAGTAGGTTAGTCCCAAAAGTAATATAAAAGTGTATAATAAAGCCAGTAATCATTCAAAACATATAATAAAATAGCATGAATGCTTCATAAATTATAGATACGTTGGAGACGTATCAGCATCCCCAAGCTTAATTCCTACTCGTCCTCGAGTAGGTAAATGATAAAAGAAAGAATTTATGAAGTGTGAATGCTAGCAGGTGCACAAGTTTGATCAATGATAATTTCAATCACATTTTCTAGCATGATTATATGTCACAACAATAGTTCATCTCATAAAACTTCTCAAGATCAAGTAACAAGCTATTCACATGTTAAAGCATAGACCATAAACTTTCTTGAAAACTAGCAAACTTCATTATTAGTCATAAAACAATTACAATTCATCTTATTTTCAGGAAGGGTCTATGTCAGAGCTTTGATTTAGCAAACTCCACATACTCAACTATCATATAGTCTTCCATGATTGCTAACACTCATGCAATACTAATGGTTATGGAGTTTTAATCGGACAGAGAAAGATAGGGGCTTATAGTGTTGCCTCCCGACGTATTCACCTTTAGGTGATGTCAACAATAATAGTTCATGCCAACTTACATCCAATTGGAGCTATTCTGTTACTAGTAACAGAATAATATTCTGTTACCCCTGGCCCTATATAGGAGCCAAATCGATAAAAAAGCACACATCCAGCCCAGCCTAATCCGCACCTCCCTCCGACGAACCCTGCCGCCTCCCTCCCTCGTGCTCCGGCCTCCTCTCTCCCCCACGCTCCGGACGCCTCCCTCCCCCGCGCTCCGGTCGCCTCCCTTCCCATGCGCTCCGGCCCCCTCCCTCCCCCACGCTCCGGCCATCTCCCTCCCCCGCGCTCTGGCCTCCTCCCTCCCCTACGCTCCGGCCGCCTCCCTCCCCTGCGCTCCGGCCGCCTCCCTCCCCTGCGCTCCGGCCATCTCCCTTCCCCACGCTCCGGCCTCATCCCTCCCCGCGCTCCGGTCGCCTCCCTCCGAGATCCGTCTGCCTTTCCCCTGAGGTCCCATGGATGCACCGCCGCCGCTCAACCCCTCCTTCCGCAAGGTAGCGCTCGGAGCCGCCCTCCTCGCCGCGGTGGCCCTGCTGGCCGTTGGCGGCGGAAACTGGGTGACGGGTGCTAGCATGCTTCTTCTCCGGCGAGGACGCCGTGCTACACCGGCGCCACCACACATCTCCGGTTCTCACTTGTATATTTCTTGTAGTAGTTCTTCAGTCTGCACAAAAAATACTAGCAATTCATTTACTATCAATTACTAAATTCTTCAGTTTAGTTCAATTACTGAAATTATTTCAGTTTAATTCTTTTAATAGTTTTATTTCGAATATATTATTTCTGTTCTGTTCAGTTTAGTTCGGTGTAGTATGAAATTACTAGATCCGTGTGAGTATTTTTGGGTTAGGGGCTAGCCCATGCTCCGGCGTCGCCCTCCGCTACCTGAGCATGCAGGCCGTTCATCTTCGCTACCCCTTTGCCTGGCTAAACTTTTGATAGAGCAGTGGCTTGTTGTCAGTCCTAGTGCGCTCAAGCATGGGTGAGAATTGAACTTTGATAGATCATTGGTTGTTTCAGAGTTCTAGAGTGCTCAAGCATAGGGAGGGATTGACCTGTTATCGATGGATTTAACTTATTATGTCAGTTCTAGTGCAGCGCTAACGAAGGTACAAATGTACTGAATATTCACACCTTTAATCTTTTTCATTTTGTGAACATGCATCAGTTCAGTATGAAAAAGGAACACAATAAGTTAACTTTGCAAGTGCATCAGTCCACCTTGAATAAAAAAACAGAAGTGCACCATCAAGTTTTCTATCAGTTTGCTTATTAAAAAACCCAGAAAGTTAGTTGTGTAAAGAAAACCGGAGAACCAATGTCAGCCTAGAAGTTCACTAGGTAACTCCATGCAAGTGCACTCATTAGAAAGCTGGGTCTCCTATATTTTATAGACTGCAGAAATTTCGAGTTTGCTATGTTTGCATTATTTAACGTGTATGTATAATGATTAAATTCCGGTGCATACGATTATCATACGAGCTGATCTCACTTGTCCATTCAATTCATCGAGCGGCTGCTGAGAACTGTGGTATGTAGATCATACAAAATTTGTCGTACATGTAGCACGACTCATTCCAGTGTGATGGATGCTAGGGTTTATTATCTTCTCTAATTTTAATTTATTGGCAAGTACACTACTACACGTACTCACATCGGTACAATCTGTTTGGTACATTTGATGGATTTGATTTTGTTGGAGAAGTCCGAGTTTAAAAATATTGCAAGTTCAGATGAGCCCATCGAATATGTTCAGGAACTATGTTCTAAACTAAAGCTTAGACAAGGAGACATGGATTTATTGATTGTGTTGTGTGCTATTAGTTCAGAAAAGTTCAGGGAAAAAAGCAGATACTCGTCATGGGTTATGAGGTAGATAGAGTACATAAGATGCCTACCATGGTCTATGAAGTACAGGCAAAAAGGCGCCACTTGCCGTCGTCGCTCTCTTGTCGTGACAAACATGCCGAGCAACGCGACTATGTGAGAAGGGTGAGAATTAGTAGGAGCAGGGTATGGATGAGGATGGAGCACCAGTATCTTAACTGCTGCTGCTGTTTTGTTTCCATCCATCTCTCACGTGTGAAGGTGAGCTTCATAATAGAGTAGCTACACCTATCCGCTTTCTATTTTCTGAATTTTTCTGGGAGCTAGTAGTACCTAAATGGAAGAAGCTGGCAACTCCGTTTACCTAAACATGTATAGCACATGTTATGCTACAGAATTTTGTTGGAGCTGGATGAGGCTTTTTCTGTTCCCCTTGTACTCCTTCATATAATCAGTTCACGTTTTCAAACCCTGTAAGGTAAGATATATCACCTAGAAAAGTACAAAGTAAAACTTCTGTAAGTTCAGTGCGTGTGCGGTTGCAATTCTGAGCTTCTTGTCCAGCTATACTAGTGCTGATGAATATCGAGTTGATTGAAAATGTAGTTGATTCCTAAGACCTTGCTAGTCCTTCTACATACAGAAAAAATTTATTCATTGTGAGAAGAGAAAAATGTTGCTCTAGTTAGTTTCTCTTGCAACTATATCATGTACAAGCTCTTGCAGATACAACATGTATAAGCTCTTTATTATATGCCTAGATCAGCACTTCTTGTTTATATGTTACTAAATTATGTAGAATTTCTTCCTGTTCAAGCATGTTTATATGCCTAGCTATCCCAAGTGCTTGTGGTTGTTTATTATATGTAACTAAATTGTGAGAAGTTGATGCTTAATGTTCTAGTTCATGCTCATCTGCAGGTCAACCTCCTGGGATACACAAAGTTTCAGTTCATCAAGAGGCTTCCCGGAGCTTCAAAACATTTCACTTCACCTTTTTAGCCTTTTTAGTACATCTTACAAAGTGTGTTTCCCTTCATCATTTTTGTCTACTTAAAAAAGTGTAGAAGCTTGAGGAAATACCCCCAAAATTATGTGTGCCCTCAGCACACTTCTACGTGCTTGTTCTAGCTTATGAGAATTATTCTTCAAGGTCATAATTTGGAACTAGATAACTTTTCATAGATGATTGTACTAAAGCTAGGTGTTTAACAAAATTATTTCTCATTAGTTTGCAAATCACCTGTTGGTTTGGGTTGCATCTCATCCACATCAGTTCACGACAAAAGTTGGGACTTGCATCTATATTTATGTTTCCGGTTACCTTTGGTTAATTGTACTAAACTTGGCTAACTGTAGCTTACTACTCCCCCCGTCCCATAATATAAAAGCCTTTTGACACTACACTAGTGTCAAAAACGCTCTTATATTATGGGCCGGGAGGGATTTACTAAACTTTTGTGTTTGTGCTACCTTTTGTAGATAGTTTTTGCCATGTGCTTCTATTGGACTTGTGTTTGGTTGCTTTTGAGCTGTTCCTCATGGATAATTCCTAGAATTTGAACTAAACGCATATGTGATGCACAGTTGCAGATTGTATATCATGGCAAGGACTCTATTTCAATGGGAGGTTCAACCAGAGGAGTTCAAAACACAAGAACTCTAGGAGTTTGCAAAACAAAATCTACTGGGAGATTTTGCACTTGTATATGCAGTGCATGTGTTAGGTGTACGTTTTATTGTATGATCTGGGCACTGAAGAAAGAAAACACAAGGACTTGGTCCATGTATATTTTTCTACTATTTTTGCACTCATATACTAAAATCTTTGGTCTGAAATGTATGAGTGTTGTACAATTTTTAGTTTTGTCTGTTGTAGCAGTAATATGAAAATGTGCGGTCGGTGTGGTGTATATGTCATTCATCTATGAAAATGTGCAGCCGTTGTGGTGTATATGTCATTCGTGTACATGTATTATATGTGCGGAAATTTTTCTGTCTATGATGATATGATTATTACTTCTTCAAAGAAGGTATACATGACCGTTTGCTGTGCATGCAAGAATGAAAGAAATGGTTTACATAAAAAAGAATTAATCAGTACAAATTAAAAACAATGATCAGTTCAAAATGAAAAAAATGGTTAGTTTGAATTTAAAAATAAGTTTGAAGTAAAAGCCATGATTAGATTGAATTCGAAAAAATGAATGATCAGTTCGAATTAAAGAGAATAATCAGTTTGGGTTAAAAAAGTTGGGTGAATGTCCTACTATTTGCTAGCTTTGGCATTGTAAAAGCACAGTAAGTTCATAATTAAAAAAAGTTGTAAGTTCAACATGACATTCCAGATGAGGTTGGGAAAAAAACTCAAACAAAAAGAAACCCACGGAAAATCAAATGGTAAAAGTTCAAGTAGTAAATTCAGAGAAGTCCAAAGCACCGTTGCAAAAAAAATGTTGAGTTAAAAAAAGGCACAGAACACTTTTCTTTTTGAAAAAAATGTCATTCAGTTCAACTACAGCCACCCCAGTTCGGGCGTAGTAAGTACCTCAGTACGAGTTAAAAACGGTGGTCCGTTCAGAATAAAAGAAATGTTAGAAATTCAAACTGTAAAAACTCAAGCAAAAAAAGAAACCCCATAAAAATCCTGCTTAGTAAGTACCTCAGTACAAGTCGTAAAATGAGAGAAGTCCAGAACAACATTGTCAAAAAAAATGTTGAGTTAAAAAAAAGAAACAAAACAAACACATTTTACTTTTAAATAAAATATCATTCAGTTCGATGATACAAACCATACAAGTACAGGGGCGACGATACAGTAAACCGTTGAAAACTTACGAGAAAAATATTACCCAAAAAACAGAGCAAAGTCTAGTTAGTGAAAACACGCTTAGTACAAACCCATGCAAGCATCAGTACAAGTACCCTTTTTTGAAACCGTTCAAAATTACTGTACAAAAAATAGTTCAGTACAAACATACACATATATCAGTACGACCACTCTGTTTTTCACACGAGAAAATAGCAGGATCCGTCATGCCGTATTCAAAATTACTCTTAAATGGTTGCGAAGTAGAGAAAACGTTCAACATGACTAAGTTTCGCATTTTCGATAGCTATCCAACGGTATATTATTTGCCATATTTTGACAAACTTTTTAAAAAAAATCGCGTTCAAAATCAAATTTGACCGTATTTGATTTTGTTTTTAAACCGTAAAGAATTAGAAAAACATTTCTGTACAAAAAGTTGCGCATTTTCCATAGCTTTCCAAGGCCGTATCATTTGCGTCAATCCGACAAACCGTTTGCAAAAAATTGCGAATATACGTTTCGCCCAGAATTTCACCGTTTTTCAAATTACTTTTAAATCGTATAGAATTAGAAAAAACAATACATATATGGAAGATGCGGATTTTCACCACCTTTCCAACGCCATCTTATTTGCTCAACTCCGACGAACGGTTTGAAAATTGAGTCCAAAATACGATTCATGTTTTCGGTTTTGAAAAAACAGTTTTTTCAAAACTGCTCTTAAAACATAATGATTTTGCAAAAATGTTCAATATACTTGAAATATGGTTGTCAGAGCTTTCCAACGATATATTACACGCCCCATTTCGACAAAAAAATTAAAAACAGTTTTTGAACTAATGAAGACGATCTGTTAAACACAACTGAAAGCATCAGTTCAACCGCTTTGAAAACATCAGTACAACCACCTGAAACCGTCAGTTCAAAAAGGGTAACAGAATAATATTCTGTTACGCGTAACAGAATAGCCCAGATGTGTGTGTCTATATATATATATATATATATATATATATATATATATATATATATATATATATATACATCCCAGCTATTCTGGAACCCATTCCAGAATAAGCTATTCAGGAACCGTTCCTAATTGCACGAGAACAGACAGCTAACTGTGTGTTCTATACTAGTTAACTGTAGGGCGAACTTTTTCTGGCATAGTTTTTTCGCACTGTTTTTTGGTCGTAATTATTTAACTGGTAATTGGATTGATGCAACTGATATACCTTTGGATAGCTATTGAGAAGGAGCAAAAAACTCATTTTGGTCATTTTCCCAAAATCGATCCGCTTTTTAAACAAAATTCAAAAAATTGAAAATCCATCAAACGTGTTTTCAATGTTTTTGTTAAAGGAATTTTCAAAGCTTTTGTCGGAATGATGCGTATGATATACTGTTAGAAAGGTACCGATTAGCCTGAACTTTGGCATATATAACATGTTTTCGGATTTGCTACGGTTTAAGAGCAGTTTGCAAAAACCAACATCATTTTTGACATTTTTTGCCCGAACTGCTACAGTACACGCTAACTGCTCGCGCGGAATAGCTAACTAACATATGTTGACAAGCTAAATGCTAAGACTGAAGAAAATTGTTTTTTTTCTTCTATACTTTTATCGTCAGGTCGAGTTAACTTCCGGGAGTGAAATAGCTAACTGCCAGAAATCGCAACAGTTAGCACCATGTTAACTGCGGGACTGAAAATGTTTTCTTTTCTTTTTTTGATTGGGTCACACTAACTGCGGGTGTGAAATACCTAACTGCACGCAATGAGCAAGCTAACTGCAATGACCAATAATACTTTTTTTGCTTCTTTTGTTTTTAATTTATTTTTTCTAGTTTCCCTGGTCAAGTTTGTTGGGGAACGTAGTAATTTCAAAAAAAATTCTACGCACACGCAAGATCATGGTGATGCATAGCAACGAGAGGGGAGAGTGTTGTCTACGTACCCTCATAGACCGAAGCGGAAGCGTTGACGCAACATAGAGGAAGTAGTCGTACATCTTCCCGGTCCAACCGATCCAAGCACCGTTACTCCGGCACCTCCGAGTTCTTGACACACGTACAGCTCGATGATGCACCCCGGGCTCCGATCCAGCAAAGCTTCGGGGAGGAGTTCCGTCAGCACGACGGCGTGGTGACGATCTTGATGTTCAACTGTCGCAGGGCTTCGCCTAAGCACCGCTACAATATGACCGAGGTGTAATATCATGGAGGGGGGCACCGCACACGGCTAAGGAACGATCACGAAGATCAACTTGTGTGTCTATGGGGTGCCCCTGCCCCCGTATATAAAGGAGTGGAGGAGGGGAGGGCCTGCCCTCTCTATGGCGCGCCCTAGGGGAGTCCTACTCCCACCGGGAGTAGGATTCCCCCTTTCCTAGTCCAACTTGGAGACCTTCCAAGTAGTAGGAGTAGGAGACAAGGAAGGGGAAGAGAGAAGGGAAGGAAGGAGGGGGTGCGGCCCCTCCCCCTAGTCCAATTCGGACTAGGCCATGGGAGGGCGTGCGGCCTGCCCTAGGCAGCCCCTCTCTCTTTCCCGTATGGCCCAATAAGGCCCAATACTTCTCCCCGGCGAATTCCCGTAACTCTCCGGTACTCCGATAAATACCCGAATCACTCGGAACCTTTCCGAACTCCGAATATAGTCGTCCAATATATCGATCTTTACGTCTCGACCATTTCGAGACTCCTCGTCATGTCCCCGATCTCATCCGGGACTCCGAACTCCTTCGGTACATCAAAACTCATAAACTCATAATAAAATTGTCATCGAAACCTTAAACGTGCGGACCCTACGGTTCGAGAACAATGTAGACATGACCGAGACACATCTCCGGTCAATAACCAATAGCGGGACCTGGATGCCCATATTGGTTCCTACATATTCTACGAAGATCTTTATCGGTCAGACCGCATAGCAACATACGTTGTTCCCTTTGTCATCGGTATGTTACTTGCCCGAGATTCGATCGTCGGTATCCAATACCTAGTTCAATCTCGTTACCGGCAAGTCTCTTTACTCGTTCTGTAATACATCATCTTGCAACTAACTCATTAGTTGCAATGCTTGCAAGGCTTAGGTGATGTGCATTACCGAGGGGGCCCAGAGATACCTCTCTGACATTCGGAGTGACAAATCCTAATCTCGAAATACGCCAACCCAACAAGTACCTTTGGAGACACCTGTAGAGCACCTTTATAATCACCCAGTTACGTTGTGACGCTTGGTAGCACACAAAGTGTTCCTCCGGTAAACGGGAGTTGCATAATCTCATAGTCATAGGAACATGTATAAGTCATGAAGAAAGCAATAGCAACATACTAAACGATCGGGTGCTAAGCTAACGGAATGGGTCATGTCAATCAGATCATTCAACTAATGATGTGATCCCGTTAATCAAATAACAACTCTTTGTCCATGGTTAGGAAACATAACCATCTTTGATTAACAAGCTAGTCAAGTAGAGGCATACTAGTGACACTCTGTTTGTCTATATATTCACACATGTATTATGTATCCGGTTAATACAATTCTAGCATGAATAATAAACATTTATCATGATATAAGGAAATAAATAATAACTTTATTATTGCCTCTAAGGCATATTTCCTTCAGTCTCCCACTTGCACTAGAGTCAATAATCTAGATCACATCACAATGTGATTAACATCGATAGTTCACATCATCATGTGATTAACACCCATAGTTCACATCGCCATGTGACCAACACCCAAAGGGTTTACTAGATTCAGTAATCTAGTTCACATCGCTATGTGATTAACACCCAAAGAGTACTAAGGTGTGATCATGTTTTGCTTGTGAGAGAATCTTAGTCAACGGGTCTTTCACATCCAGATCCGTTATGTATTTTGCAATTTTCTATGTCTACAATGCTCTGCAGGGAGCTACTCTAGCTAATTGCTCCCACTTTCAATATGTATCTAGATCGAGACTTAGAGTCATCCAGATCGGTGTCAAAACTTGCATGGACGTAACCCTTTACGACGAACCTTTTGTCACTTCCATAATCGAGAAACATATCCTTATTCCACTAAGGATAATTTTGACCGCTGTCCAGTGATCTACTCCTAGATCACTATTGTACTCCCTTACCAAACTCAGTGTAGGGTATACAATAGATCTGGTACACAGCATGGCACACTTTATAGAACCAATGGCCAAGGCATAGGGAATGACTTTCATTCTCTTTCTATCTTCTGCCGTGGTCGGGTTTTGAGTCTTACTCAATTTCACACCTCGTAACACAGGCAAGAACTCTTTCTTTGACTGTTCCATTTTGAACTACTTCAAAATTTTGTCAAGGTATGTACTCATTGAAAAAACTTATCAAGCGTCTTGATCTATCTCTATAGATCTTGATGCTCAATATGTAAGCAGCTTCACCGAGGTCTTTCTTTGAAAAACTCCTTTCAAACACTCCTTTATGCTTTGCAGAATAATTCTACATTATTTCCAATCTACAATATGTCATTCACATATACTTATCAGAAATGCTGTAGTGCTCCCACTCACTTTCTAGTAAATACAGGCTTCACCGCAAGTCTGTATAAAACTATATGCTTTGATCAACTTATCAAAGCGTATATTCCAACTCCGAGATGCTTGCACCAGTCCATAGATGGATCGCTGGAGCTTGCTTATTTTGTCAGCACCTTTAGGATTGACAAAACCTTCTGGTTGCATCATATACAACTCTTCTTTAAATCCATTAAGGAATGTAGTTTTGTTTATCCATTTGCCAGATTTCATAAAATGCGGCAATTGCTAACATGATTCAGACAGACTTAAGCATAGATACGACTGAGAAACTCTCATCGTAGTCAACACTTTGACCTTGTCGAAAACCTTTTGCGACAATTCTAACTTTGTAGATAGTAACACTACTATCAGCGTCCGTCTTCCTCTTGAAGATCCATTTATTCTTAATGACTCACCGATCATCGGGCAAGTCAATCAAAGTCTACACTTTGTTCTCATACATGATCATATCTCAGATTTCATGGCCTCAAGCCATTTCGCGGAATCTGGGCTCATCATCGCTTCCTCATAGTTCGTAGGTTTGTCATGGTCAAGTAACATGACCTCCAGAACAGGATTACCGTACCATTCTGGTGCGGATCTCACTCTGTTTTACCTACGAGGTTCGGTAGTAACTCGGTCTGAAGTTACATGATCATCATCATTAGCTTCCTCACTAATTGGTATAGTAGTCACAAGAACAGATTTCTGTGATGAACTACTTTCCAATAAGGGAACATGTACAGTTACCTCATCAAGTTCTACTTTCCTCCCACTCACTTCTTTCGAGAGAAAATCCTTCTCTAGAAAGGATCCATTTTTAGCAACGAATATCTTGCCTTCGGATCTGTGATAGAAGGTGTACCCAACAGGTTCCTTTGGGTATTCTATGAAGACGCACTTCTCCGATTTGGGTTTGAGTTTATCAGGATGAAACTTTTTCACATAAGCATCACGGCCCCAAACTTTAAGAAACGACAACTTGGGTTTCTTGCTAAACCACAGTTCATATGGTGTCGTCTCAACGGATTTAGATGGTGCCCTTTTAACGTGAATGCAGCTGTCTCTAATGCATGATCCCAAAACGATATTGGTAAATCGGTAAGAAACATCATAGATTGTACTATATCTAATAAAGTACGGTTATGACGTTCGGACACACCATTATGATGTGGTGTTCCAGGTGGCATGAATTTGTGAAACTATTCCACATTGTTTTAATTGAAGACCAAACTCGTAACTCATATATTTGTCTCTGCGATCAGATCGTAGAAACTTTATTTTTCTTGTTACGATGATTTTTCCACTTCACTCTGAAATTCTTTGAACCTTTCAACTATTTCAGACTTATGTTTCATCAAGTAGATATACCCATATCTGCTCAAATCATCTTGTGAAGGTCAGAAAATAATGATACTTGCCACGAGCATCAACACTCATTGGATCGCATACATCGGTATGTATTATTTCCAATAAGTCAGTAGCTTGTTCCATTGTTCCGGAGAATGGAGTTTTAGTCATCTTGCCCAAAAGGCACGGTTCGCAAGCATCAAATGATTCATAACCAAGTGATTCCGAAAATCCATCTTTATGGAGTTTCTTCATGCGCTTTACACCGATATGACCCAAACGGTAGTGCTACAAACAAGTTGCACTATCATTATTAACTTTGCATCTTTTGGCATCAATATTATGAATATGTGTATCACTACGATCGAGATCCAACAAACTATTTTCATTGGGTGTATGACCATTGAAGGTTTTATTCATGTAAACAGAACAACAATTATTCTCTGATTTTAAATGAATAACCGTATTGCAATAAACATGATCAAATCATATTCATGCTCAACGCAAACGCCAAATAACATTTATTTAGGTTTAACATTAATCTCAAAAGTATAGGGAGTGTGCGATGATGATCATATCAATCTTGGAACTACTTCCAACACTCATCGTCACTTCCCTTTTAACTAGTCTCTGTTTATTCTGTAACTCCTGTTTCGAGTTACTAATCTTAGCAACCGAACAAGTATCAAATACTCAGGGGCTACTATAAACACTAGTAAAGCACACATCAATAACCTGTATATCAAATATACCCTTGTTTACTTTGCCATCCTTCTTATCCACCAAATATTTAGGGCATTTCCGCTTCCAGTGACCATTCCTTTTGCAGTAGAAGCACTTAGTCTCAGGCTTAGGTCCAGACTTGGGCTTCTTCACTTGAGCAGCAACTTGCTTGCCGTTCTTTTGAAGTTCCCTTCTATCCCTTTGCCCTTTTCTTGAAACTAGTGGTCTTGTTAACCATCAACACTTGATATTCTTTCTTGATTTCTACCTTCATCGATTTCATCATCATGAAAAACTCGGGAATCATTTTCGTCATCCCCATATTATAGTTCATCACGAAGTTCTACTAACTTGGTGATGGTGACTAGAGAATTCTGTCAATCACTATCTTATCTGGAAGATTAACTCCCACTTGATTCAAGCGATTGTAGTACCCAGACAATCTGAGCACATGCTCACTAGTTGAGCGATTCTCCTCCATCTTTTAGCTATAGAACTTGTTGGAGACTTCATATCTCTCAACTCGGGTATTTGCTTGAAATATTAACTTCAATTCCTGGAACATCTCATACGGTCCATGATGTTCAAAACATCTTTGAAGTCCCGATTCTAAGCCATAAAGCATGGTGCACAAAACTATCAAGTAGTCATCATATTGAGCTAGCCAAACGTTCATAACGTCTGCATCTGCTCCTGCCATAGGTTTGTCACCTAGCGGTGCATCAAGGACATAATTCTTCTGTGCAGCAATGAGGATAAACCTCAGATCATGGATCCAATCCGCATCATTGCTACTAACATTTTTCAACACAATTTTCTCTAGGAACATATCAAAATAAACATATGAAAGCAACAACGCGAGCTATTGATCAACAACATAATTTGCAAAATACTACCAGGACTAAGTTCATGATAAATTTAAGTTCAATTAATCATATTACTTAAGAACTCCCACTTAGACAGACATCTCTCTAGTCATCTAAGTGATCACGTGATCCAAATCAACTAAACCATAACTGATCATCACGTGAGATGGAGTAGTTTTCAATGGTGAACATCACTATGTTGATCATATCTACTATATGATTCACGCTCGACCTTTCGGTCTCCGTGCTCCGAGGCCATATCTGCATATGCTAGGCTCGTCAAGTTTAACCTGAGTATTCCGCGTGTGCAAAACTAGCTTGCAGCCGTTGTAGATGGACGTAGAGCTTATCACACCCGATCATCACGTGGTGTCTGGGCACGACGAACTTTGGCAACGGTGCATACTCAGGGAGAACACTTCTTGATAATTTCTAGTGAGAGATCATCTTAAAATGCTACCGTCAATCAAAGCAAGAATAAGATGTATAATAGATAAACATCATATGCAATCAAAATATGTGATATGATATGGCCATGATCATCTTGCGCCTTTGATCTCCATCTCCAAAGTATTGTCATGATCTCTATCGTCACTGGCACGACACCATGATCTTCATCATCTTGATCTATATCAATGTGTCATCACATGGTTGTCTCACCAACTATTGCTCTTGCAACTATTGCTATCGTATAGCGATAAAGTAAAGCAATTATTTGGCACTTGCATCTTATGCAACAAAGAGACATCCATAGGGCTTCAGCCAATTGCCGATAACTTCAACAAAACATGATCATCTCATACAACAACTTATATCTTATCACGTCTTGACCATATCACATCACAACATGCCCTGCAAAAACAAGTTAGACGTCCTCTACTTTGTTGTTGCAAGTTTTACGTGGCTGCTACGGGCTGAGCAAGAACCGTTCTTACCTACGCATCAAAACCACAACGATAGTTTGTCAAGTTGGTGCTGTTTTAACCTTCGCAAGGACCGGACGTAGCCACACTCGGTTCAACTAATGTTGGAGAAACTGACACCCGCTAGTCACCTGTGTGCAAAGCACGGCGGTAAAACCAGTCTTGCGTAAGCGTACGCGTAATGTCGGTCCGGGCCGCTTCATCCAACAATACCGCCGAACCAAAGTATGACATGCTGGTAAGCAGTATGACTTATATCGCCCACAACTCACTTGTGTTCTACTCGTGCATATAACATCAAACCATAAAACCTAGCTCTGATGCCACTGTTGGGGAACGTAGTAATTTCAAAAAAATTCCTACGCACACGCAAGATCATGGTGATGCATAGCAACGAGAGGGGAGAGTGTTGTCTACGTACCCTCGTAGACCGAAGCGGAAGCGTTGATGCAACGTAGAGGAAGTAGTCGTACATCTTCCCGGTCCAACCGATCCAAGCACCGTTACTCCGGCACCTCCGAGTTCTTGACACACTTACAGCTCGATGACGCACCCCGGGCTCCGATCCAGCAAAGCTTCGGGGAGGAGTTCCGTCAGCACGACGGCGTGGTGACGATCTTGATGTTCAACTGTCGCAGGGCTTCGCCTAAGCACCGCTACAATATGACCGAGGTGTAATATCATGGAGGGGGGCACCGCACACGGCTAAGGAACGATCACGAAGATCAACTTGTGTGTCTATGGGGTGCCCCTGCCCCCGTATATAAAGGAGTGGAGGAGGGGAGGGCCGGCCCTCTCTATGGCGCGCCCTAGGGGAGTCCTACTCCCATCGGGAGTAGGATTCCCCCTTTCCTAGTCCAACTAGGAGACCTTCCAAGTAGTAGGAGTAGGAGACAAGGAAGGGGAAGAGAGAAGGGAAGGAAGGAGGGTGTGCGGCCCCTCCCCCTAGTCCAATTCGGACTAGGCCATGGGGGGCGTGCGGCCTGCCCTAGGCAGCCCCTCTCTCTTTCCCGTATGGCCCAATAAGGCCCAATACTTCTCCCCGGCGAATTCCCGTAACTCTCCGGTACTCCGATAAATACCCGAATCACTCAGAACCTTTCCGAACTCCGAATATAGTCGTCCAATATATCGATCTTTACATCTCGACCATTTCGAGACTCCTTGTCATGTCCCCGATCTCATCCGGGACTCCGAACTCCTTCGGTACATCAAAACTCATAAACTCATAATAAAATTGTCATCGAAACCTTAAGCGTGCGGACCCTACGGTTCGAGAACAATGTAGACATGACCGAGACACGTCTCCGGTCAATAACCAATAGCGGGACCTGGATGCCCATATTGGTTCCTACATATTTTACGAAGATCTTTATCGGTCAGACCGCATAACAACATACGTTGTTCCCTTTGTCATCGGTATGTTACCTGCCCGAGATTCGATCGTCGGTATCCAATACCTAGTTCAATCTCATTACCGGCAAGTCTCTTTACTCGTTCCGTAATACATCATCTTGCAACTAACTCATTAGTTGCAATGCTTGCAAGGCTTAAGTGATGTGCATTACCGAGGGGGCCCAGAGATACCTCTCCGACATTCGGAGTGACAAATCCTAATCTCGAAATACGCCAACCCAACAAGTACCTTTGGAGACACCTGTAGAGCACCTTTATAATCACCCAGTTACGTTGTGACATTTGGTAGCACACAAAGTGTTCCTCCGGTAAACGGGAGTTGCATAATCTCATAGTCATAGGAACATGTATAAGTCATGAAGAAAGCAATAGCAACATAATAAACGATCGGGTGCTAAGCTAATGGAATGGGTCATGTCAATCAGATCATTCAACTAATGATGTGATCCCGTTAATCAAATAACAACTCTTTGTCCATGGTTAGGAAACATAACCATCTTTGATTAACAAGCTAGTCAAGTAGAGGCATACTAGTGACACTCTGTTTGTCTATATATTCACACATGTATTATGTTTCCGGTTAATACAATTCTAGCATGAATAATAAACATTTATCATCATATAAGGAAATAAATAATAACTTTATTATTGCCTCTAGGGCATATTTCCTTCAAAGTTAACCGCCAGGACTAGAATAGCTAACTGTCGAGACTGTGATAGTTAACTGTCAGGATTGAAAATACTTTTTGTTTTGTTTTTTGCCCGGTTCAAGCTAACGGCCGGGAGTAAAATAGCTAACTGCGAGGGATTGCGGCAGTTAATACCGAGTTAACTGCCGGGATTAAAAATATATTTTGTACCTCACACAAGCAGGGGTTTGGGAAACAAACTGAACCCTCTCATTAGATTGCCATTTTTTGTACCTCACGCAAGCAGGGGCTTGGCAAAATCATAGTTGTGTACATCACTTAATTTTTTTGGACACAAGATAACTACAACCGGTCCCTGAAACTAACTGCTCCATGAAACTGAGCATTGGCAAACTGCGCACCGTGGATCGCGCCGCTGGCAGCATGGGGGAAAGAGCTAATTGAGCTGTGATCTCTGTTTCTTTTTTACATCACTATTAGTAAAGCAAACTGCTCCTTGAAACTAAGCTAACTGCCAGGAATCGCGATAGTTAGCACCAAGTTAACTGTCGGGACTGAAAATGTTTTTATTTTCTTTTCTATTGGGTCACACTAACTGCGGCATCAAATACCTAACTGCCCGGCGATGAGCAAGCTAACTCAAAGGGCTGATAATACTTGTTTTGCTTCTTTTGTTTTTTGTTCTTTTCATATATTTTTTACCTGGTCAAGTTAACCGCTGGGATTTAAATAGCTATCTATCGGGGTTGTGACAGTTAACACCAAGTTCACTGCGAGGATTAAAAATCTATTTTTTCATTGTATTTTGCCCGGTTAAAGTTAACCGCCGGGAGTGAAATAGTTAACTGCCGGGAATCGCGACAGTTAGCTCCAAGTTAACTGCCGGGGTTTAAAGATACTATTTTTTTTCTTTTTCATTCTTTTTCCTAGGTCACGCTAACTATTGGACTGATAGTGCTAACAGACGGGACTATGGCAGTTAACACCAAGTTAACTACCAGGACTGAAGGTACCAAAATTTTTCTTTTATTCTTTTTTGCCCGGGTCACGCTGACTGCTGGGACTAAAATGGGTAGCTACCCAAGACTGCTATAGTTAACACCGAGTTAACTGCATGGACCAAAGGTACTAAATTTTTTGGCAAACTTCTTGTTTGCTTTTTTTGCCTGAATAGCTGCAACCATCGCGGCTAACTGCTAGGGTAGCCGTCGTTAACTGCCACAATCGGGATGTTGAAATTTTGTTTTTCTTTCATCTTTCATATGATGAACATTTTTTCCATTTGATCCATGGATTGGATCGGGTTCCACTATCATTCATATAATGGAACACCAACAAAAAAAGCGCCCAGGCTCAAAAAGCAGTAAAAGATCCCTCCCTAAATGTTTTACCTTACTAGTTTATCATTTCTGTTATATTTTTTATGAGCGGAACGACCATGGCTTCTCCTGAGTAAACTATTATAATAAGTAAAGTTAACTGCTACATCAGGACAAGTTAACTCCTGGTGGATCCATACACAAAGTATACTTCTTGGACTAAAGCTCCACGCAAATTCCTCACATGCATCCACACATAGCTTCTATAAAAAATTCGCTGATGTTTTACTAAAACTAGAAGAAAGACATGAACGGATACAAGCATTCAAAGCGATAAGGTAACTGAAACCAGGGAAGTTAATTACTCTCTTTTTCCAGCTGATAATATCCACGAAAAGTTAGCTCTTCGTGACCTCCAGGAAGTTAACTACATCTCCTCGAAGAGGAGCGTGCATGACCTTCCCATAGGCGAGAACCACCTCTGCTGTGTGTCGATCCACAACTGCTGAAAATAGGAAGCTAACTGAGCAGCGAACTGAATATAATAGGCCAAAATCATGGGGGCGCAGGGGTGCACGATGTCAATGACGAGCACCGGAGTTGGCCGGAGGTGTGGTCCTCACGTGGTAGCAAGGTTGGGTCTGAAGGACGATCTGTACTGCAAGGGTGAGCACTACCACACGCACTCCCGTGTCGCGCTCGAGGAGAGTCTTCAATCCCAGTCCTCCTCCTTCCATCACACTACCACCTAACTGCAAAAGACAGATACACACACATAGATGCCGCAAAGCTATAAGAGAGAAACCATCGCCTACTGCACTAAATCAAAAATCAAGCATCAGTTAACTTTGAAAAATAAGCAGTTAAGAACAAAATTGTGCTAACTGCAGCGGTGGCGCTTGGTTGGGTATGCCTTCCCTCAGATAACTACAGCAGGAATATGGAGACGGGGGCGTTGGACGGCAGATGACGTCAGGGGCCGTGGTTTGTTGAAGAAGCAGGGCAGGAAGGGGGCTAACTGCCTGAGCGTTGGTGGCTAACTGCCAAGCATTGGGTGGATCCGTCACCGACGGGGAAGCGGGGACATCAATGGCTAACTGCTGAGTGTCGGGAGGCTAACCTCCGAGCACCTGGGGTGAATCCGTTGACAATCAGGCCCTTGTGGTCCTCCTCCTCCTCGACGGGAAGCAAGATGATGGTGGTGAAGCGTCGATGGGGTAGCCCATGGGCTGGATCCGTTCATTGTGGAGCAGACAGGAGGTGAGCTCCTGACAGCAGCCACCGCCATCGATCCAGAGCGCCCCCTTCCTTCAAATTTGTGCTTCTCGAGGAGCTTGCACGGGAGCACACGGCTAGCATGCAGCGAAGACCTGGTACAGGCGACAGCGTGTGGGGATTCCTGACGACGGTGGTGGGAGCCCGAGAAGCACATGGCGGATGGAGGTAGATGCTCGAGAGGATTGGGGAAGGACACCGGGGTGAATGGGCGACGTGGCGGTGGGGCCCCAAGTGGCGCGCGGCGCGCGACCAGAGGTAGATGGTCAGGAGGATTGGGGAAGGACGCCGAGGTGGAGGGGCGGCGCGACGGCGGGAGCCCAAGCGGCGCGCGTCGGTCAGAGGTAGAAGGTTGGACAGGACAGGGGAAGGGACGAGAGGGTGGATGGACGGCGCGGTTGTGAGCCGGACCGGCGCGTGGCGGCCGGAGGTAGAAGGCCTGGAGGGAGTTGCAGAATAAGGTATTTAGGAACTCTAGAGGGGGTTGCAGAATAGTCCCACCCTATATATATATATAAATATATATATATATATATATATATATATATCAAGATCTTTCCAACACGAGGTGCTTGCCAAAGGATAAAATGAAAAAGGGAAAGGTGAAGATCACCTTGACTCTTGCATAAAGTAGAAGACATAAAGTAAAAGATAGACCCTTCGCAGAGGGAAGCAGAGGTTGTCAAGCGCTTTTATGGTTGAATGCACAAAATCTTAATGCAAAAAAACGTCACTTTATATTGCCACTTGTATATGGACCTTATTATGCAGTCCGTCGCTTTTATTGCTTCCATAAAAAGATCATATAAAGCTTATTTTCTTCACACTAATAGATCATACATATTTAAAAAGCAAGTTTTATTGCTTGCACCGATGACAACTTACTTGAAGGATCTTACTCAATCCATAGGTAGGTATGGTGGACTCTCATGGCAAAACTGGGTTTAAGGATATTTGGAAGCACAAGTAGTATCTCTACTTGGTGCAAGGAATTTGGCTAGCATGAGGGGGAAAGGCAAGCTCAACATGTTTGAATGATCCATGACAATATAATTTAACTGAGATGTGAGAAAACATAACCCATTACGTTGTCTTCCTTGTACAACATCAACTCTTTAGCATGTCATACTTAATGAGTGATCACAATCATAAAAGATGTCTAAGATAGTATATTTATATGTGAAATCTCTCTTCCTTCAATATTCTTTCATGAATTGTTCAAGTGACCAATACAATGCTTGCTAACCTTCAATAAATTTACAACCTCTACTTCTTAGATGTGAAGTTATTACTCCCCATGGGATAAGCAAATGAAACATATATAATTTCAGATTTATGACATTCAACTCATTCAACCATTTACTCATAGGATATAAGTGAAGTACACGAGTAAATGACAAACTACTCCAAAAAGATAGGAGTGAAGATCAATGACTAGCTAAATAATTATGTAACTATGTGAAGACTCTCTCTCATTTAAGAATTTCAGATCTTGGTATTGTATTCAAACAGCAAGCAAAACAAAATAAAATGATATTGCAAGGATATCACAACTAATGTGGAGAAGCAAAAAACTTAGGCTAAACCGATACTAACCGATAGTTGTTGAAGAAGAAAGGTGGGATGCCTAACGGGGCATCCCCAAGCTTAGATGCTTGAGACTTCTTGAAATATTATCTTGGGGTACCTTGGTCATCCCCAAGCTTGATCTTTTATGTCTCCTTAATTGCTCTCATATCATGGTTTCTCTTCTTATCAAAAGCTTCATCCACAACAAACTGAACAAGAACTCGTGAGATAGGTTAGTATAAACCAATGCAAAACCTTATCATTTTTTATTGTAGAAAATCACTAAAATTATTATTCAACATTGCATACTAAATGCCTCTGCATATATAATACTCCTATCCTCAAATAGAATCATTAAACAAGCAAACATATGCAAACAATGCAAACATAACAACAATCTGCCAAAACAGTATAGTCTGTAAAGAATGAAATATTCATTATACTTCCCTAACTCCAAAAATTATGAGAAAAATACTACACTGTATAAGATTTATCAGAGCTCAATATGCAAAAAGTTTCAACATTATATCATTCTCTTACTTTTCTAGGGAATTTTTGTAACAGCGGTAAACTTTCTGTTTTGAAACAGCAACATGTATACTAGCAAAATAAGCATGGTAAAGGCTATCCTTGACATTTTTATTGAAAATAAAGATGCAAAACATTATTCTAAATAACATCAAGCAAATACTAACAAGATAAAATGACGCTCCAAGCAAAACACATATCATGTGGTGAATAAAAATATAGCTCCAAGTAAAGTTACCGATGAATGAAGACGAAAGAGGGGATGCCTTCCGGGGCATCCCCAAGCTTAGGCTCTTGGTTGTCCTTGAATATTACCTTGGGGTGACTTGGGCATTCCCAAGCTTAGCCTCTTTCCACTCCTTATTCCATAGTCCATCCAATCTTTACCCAAAACTTGCAAACTTCCAACACAAAACTCAACAGAAAACTCGTAAGCTCTGTTAGTATAAGAAAGTAAAACCACCACTTAGGTACTGTAATGAACTCATTATAAATTCATATTGTTGTAAGATCTACTGTATTCCAACTTCTCTATGGTTCATACCCTCCGATACTACTCATAGATTCATCAAAATAAGCAAACAACTCATAGAAAATAGAGTCTGTCAAAAACAGAATAGTCTGTGGTAATATGTATCAAACGTATGGTTCTGGAAGTCCTAAGAAATTTGTGTACCAATCCATAACAAAAAGAATCAGATCAAAAGCACGTTTCTGTGAATTATCAAAACTAATTTACTGGGTGCAAAAGTTTCTGATTTTCAGCAGGATCAACACAACTATCACCGTAAGCTATCCTAAGGTCTTACTTGGCACTTTACTGGAACAAAAGCTATAAAACATGATTACTATAGTAGCATAATCATGTGAACACCTAAAAACAGTAGGGGTAAATATTGGATTGTCTCCCAACAAGCGCTTTTCTTTAATGCCTTTCTAGCTAGGCATGATGATGACAATGATGCTCACATAAAAGATAAGAATTGAAACATAACGGGAGCATCATGAAGCATATGACTAGCTCATTTAAGTCTAACCCTCATCCTATGCATAGGGATTTTGTGAGCAAACAACTCACGGGAACAATAATCAACTAGCATAGGAAGGTAAAACAAGCATAACTTCAAGATTTTAAGCACATAGAGAGGAAACTTGACATTATTGCAATTCCCACAAGCATATGTTCCTCCCTCATAATAATTTTCAGTAGCATCATGAATGAATTCAACAATATAACCAGCACCTAAAGCATTCTTTCCATGATCTACAACCATAGAATTTTTACTACTCTCCACATAAGCAAATTTCTTCTCATTCGGAATAGTGGGAGTATCATAAGAGACTCAAATACTAAAAATTGTTTCCACATTAAAAGAGTAATGTTCAGAAAAAGGGTAATCATAATCATGACAAGTTTTATAAAGATAATCATCACTACTTTTTATAGCATAAGTTTCATCACAATAATCATCATAAGTAGCAACTTCGTTCTCATCATAATCTATTGAAACCTCTTCCAAGATAGTGGAATCATCACTAAATAAAGTTAACATTCTTACAAACCCACTTTCATCAATATAATCATAAGTAAGAGGCATGCTATCATCATAACAACTTTGCATATCAAAACTTGGGAGGCTAAAAATATCATCTTCTTTAAACGTAGCATCCCCAAGCTTGGGACAAACATTAATTGCAGCAAACATATTCTCAAATATGTCATCCTCATCAAACATAGCTTCCCCAAGCTTGGGCCTTTTATATCATAAGCATAAGCACTCTCATCATTAATAATATGGATAGCACCAATAGTATAGCAATTATCATCATCACAATGAGTAGTAGGATCAACATCATTTGGGAGGGATACCTTTTTACCTTTGTTGCTCCTTCTTTTCTTTTTCTTCTTTACATTATGTGTGGGTTCAACCTTCTTCTTTGAGCTCCTTATTGATAAGATTAGTTGAATAGAAAGCTCCTCCTCGTTACCTGATTCATCATAATAAATAATAGGAGGATATTGGGAAGTCTCTTCCCTTTCATTAGTACTCTCATCATCTTCTATTTGCTTTCTTTTCTTTAGGTGATTGGCAATATAAGGATTTTCAATGCAATTCACCGCACAAAACAAATACATCTCCTCTAAATCAATATCAAGGAAATTCTCAAGATTAAATTTTGGAATAAGCTTAGTTGCACGTTTCAATTCTTCATAACCCAAAAGCAAACTAAGTTCATTATAATGAGCAAGGGAGATCAAATCATCACACTTTTTGGACACGATTCGATCATGAAACAATTTGCATTGGAGATGTAAATGACCACGTTCATTGCAAAGTTCACAACGGTAAAGATATCTTAAATTTTCAGCACTAACATTAAGCCTTTCTTGCAACCCTTTAGTTTCTAAATACTTATGCCTCTTGCAATATCTATTTTCCCTATTTGGTGTGTACTTGCAAACCCAATCTACACCACAAAAATCGACATGCTTATAAGAGATATTTTCATCATAACTAGTGCAATCATCATTAGTACTATGGATATTCAAGGAGTTCATACTAACAACATTGCAATCATGCTCATCATTCAAAGATTTGGTATCAAGCATTCTATAGATTTCTTCTTCTAGCACTTGAGCACAATTTTCCTTTTTATCATTCTCATGAAAGATATTAAAAAGACGAAGCGTATGAGACAAAATCAATTCCATTGTTTGGTAGTTTTCTTTTATAAACTAAACTAGTGATAAAACAAGAAACAAAAAGATTCGATTGCAAGATCTAAGATATACCTTCAAGCACTCACCTCCCCGGCAACGGCACCAGAAAAGAGCCTAGTTGACGGGCTGTGAGTGCTGCATACCTAGCCTCCCCGGCAATGGCGCCAGAAAAGAGCTTGATGTCTACTACACAACCTTCTTCTTGTAGACGTTGTAGGGCCTCCAAGTGCAGAGGTTTGTAGGACAGTAGCAAATTTCCCTCAAGTGGATGACCTAAGGTTTATCAATCCGTGGGAGGCGTAGGATGAAGATGGTCTCTCTCAAACAACCCTGCAACCAAATAACAAAGAGTCTCTTGTTTCCCCAACACACCCAATACACTGGCAAATTGTATAGGTGCACTAGTTTGGCGAAGAGATGGTGATACAAGTGCAATATGGATAGTAGATATAGGTTTTTGTAATCTGAAATTATAAAAACAGCAAGGTAACAAGTGGGAAAAGTGAGCGTAAACGGTATTGCAATGGTAGGAAACAAGGAATAGGGTTCATACTTTCACTAGTGCAAGTTATCTCAACAATAATAACATAATTGGATCATATAACTATCCCTCAACATGCAACAAAGAATCACTCCAAAGCCACTAATAGAGGAGAACAAACGAAGAGATTATGGTAGGGTATGAAACCACCTCAAATTTATTCTTTTGGATCAATCTATTCAAGAGTTCGTACTAGAATAACACCTTAAGACACAAATCAACCAAAACCCTAATTTTACCTAGATACTCCATTGTCACCTCAAGTATCCGTGGGCATGATTATATGATATGCGTCACACAATCTCAGATTCATCTATTCAACCAACACAAAGTACTTCAAAGAGTGCCCCAAAGTTTCTACCGGAGAGTCAAGACGAAAACATGTGCCAACTCCTATCACTACAAAAAAAAGACCCATCCGTGACATTTTGGGCCGAACGAATTTTTTTCTGTCATACATTTGACACTTCTATGACGATAATTGTGACAAAACCCGGTATCATCATAGATGTGGTGGGCTCCTACTTCTATGACAAAAAATCATGATAGAAAATGGGCTTTTCGTCCTGTGCGGGCCGGAGACGCAGCTGCATGACATTCTTTGGGCCGTCCATGACGAAAAAAACCATGGTAGAAGCGAGGGGGAGGAAAATTTCGGGGAGTTGCCGGTTACGGTGGGAGGTCGGGGGCCGAGCGATGCGCGTTTCTCTCGTACACGTACGCGCGTGTGTGCGAGGCGTCGGCTCTAACTGAACCCAAGCGAGGCATTGCGCTCTAACTGAACCCGAACGATTGCACTGCAGGCTATGCGTTACTGAACCCGAGCGATCGATCGATGGCTGTTAACTGAACCTACTCGAGCGATTCCTTCGCTACTGCTGCTAACTGAAGCCGATCGACTGGATGAACAGTGAGTGTTGCGGGGGTGGGGGGTGGATGAACAGTGAGCGGTGGCGTTGCCTCTAGATGAACAGGACCCTGTGGTGTGGAGGGCTAGATGAACAGTAGATGGTAGAGGGGTGGCTGAACAGGACCCCATGGTGTGGAGGGCTAGATGAACAGTAGATGGTAGAGGGGTGGCTGAACAGGACCCTGTGGTGTGGAGGGCTAGATGAACAGTAGATGGTAGAGGGGTGGTTGAACAGGACCCCATGGTGTGGAGGGTTGGATGAATAGTAGACGGTGGAGGGGTGCCCGTGGAGGGGTGGTTGAACAGTAGCCGGTGGGGTAGCGCATGGTGGAGGATGGATGAAAAGGAGCCCGTGGAGGCTGGAGGAGGTCGATGGTAGCCCGTGGAGGCTGGAGGAGGTCGACGGTGGAGATGAACAATATCCCGTGGAGTCCTGTTTTGCGGTACGCCACACCCCTCCCGATGAACAGGACCCCCGTTTCGACCGTAGCGCTCCATCACAAGTCCGTTTCATCCGTTTTGCGGTACGCCATACCCCTCCCGATCAACAGGACCCCCATTTCGACCGTAGGAGGTCTGTTTCCTCCGTTTTGCGGTACGCCACACCCCTCCTGATCAACAGGACCCCTGTTTCGACCGTAGGAGGTCCGTTTCCTCCGTTTTGCGGTACGCCAGACCCCTCCCGATCAACAGGACCCCGTTTCGAACGTGGCCGATCGAACACAATGACGTTTCCTCCGTTCTGTGGTACGCCAGGCCTCGTTTTCATCATCTGTTCCGTCCAAGCCGGTTGGCTCCCACGCGTACCGTTGCCTCCCAATGAACACGACGCATTCCGTTGCCTCCCCATGAACACGACGCATTCCGTGGCCTCCCCATGAACACGACGACGACACTGTTTCTCCGTTCCGACCCAGCCATGTACACGAGCCTTGGTTATACGTATGCAAGAGTAGGCGTTCGAGACCCCGCCCGTATGTACGTACGTGGCCGTATTTTCTTTCTTGCACCCTGGCCGCTGTACGTACGTGTACATGCTACGTGCGCGCCTCTACTACGACACGTACGCGCCTCTACTATGACACGTGCGCGCCTCTACATCGACCCATATATATGTACGTACGCGTTCGCGACCAGAATGACAACACAACGTACGCTTTGACCAGGTGGGTCCCGACTGTCAGGCACTTCCTTACCTGCAAAGATGTAGCTGGTGGGTCCCAACAGTCTGGGGGCGAATCGTTTTGGGGTTTTTTTTTGCCCGGACGCACTTCCTTGCGTGCGAAGATGTAGCTAGTGGGTCCCAGCAGTCAGGGGGAACCATTTTTTCGCGAAATACTGGTGGCCCGTCCGGTGGGTCCCTGCTGTCAGGTGGAGGAATAATTATTTTGCGCGTAATAAGGAGGCACTTCCTTGCGGCCGTCGTGGACCCAGCTGTCAGCCTCTCCACACATAGTACTCTTTCGATGGAAGTCGGTCGTTGACCACAATGACGACGCCGCGCCGAGAGCACAACAGCGGTGGACGATGGCAAGGCCTAGGAAGGGGACGACGCGGAGCCGGGGAAGATGCAGCAGTGGATGCCCACGCGAAGAGGAGTATGAGGGTGAGGCTGCCATCGCTGTAGAATAACAGGGGGTATGGGTGAGTAGAGGGATGGCCTGGCCAACGGTGGGAGTAGTAGGGGGCGGTGAGGCCTCCGCGGCATCACAGCCGGCCACGAGAGGCAGGATCACGCGGCACGACCGGCGCTGCTTTGGGCGGCTGGAGCACGAAGGTCAGAGGTTGAAGAAGCACTACGGCCGTTGGATGGACATCGTACGGTCACTGGAGCTAGAGTCGTTCATATTGACTAAGTTGACAAAGCCCTCCGTCCCCGTAAACTTAGTAGGCCCACAAGTCAGCCTCCCACCAAGGTGAGTCCCAGCTAGCAGGGGGAGTATTAATTTTTTGTGCGTAATAAGGAGGCATTTCCGGTGGGTCCGAGCTGACAACGGGGGGAATGTTTTTTTCGCGAAATACAGAGACCCTTCCGGTGGGTCCCAGCTATCAGGTGGAGGAATCATTTTTTTGCACGTAATAAGGAGGCATTTTCCTGTGTGGGCCCCTACTGTCAGCCTCTTCCGATGGTTGTTGTTTGTTGACCATGTTGACCTCGCCCCGCCGAGAGCACAAACGCGGTGGACGAGGGCGAGGCCCAGCAAGAGAACCACCTGGAGTCAGTGAAGCCACTGCAGTGGATGCCCACGCTGAGGGGAGAACGAGCGCTGACTGGTCATCTGCGGGGTGAGGCTGACGTCGTCGAAAAATAACAGGATGTGTGGGTGGTTAGAGGGATGGCCTGGCGGCAGCACAGCCAGCCACGGGAGGAGGGAGCAGGCAGTCCCGCCGGCGCTGGTTTGGGCGGCTGGAGCAGGAAGATCAGAGATTGAAGAAGCATGGCGGCCGTTGGATGGACATCCAACAGTCACTATTGTGTGTTGACTAAGTTGACAAAGCCTTGCGTACGCGTCAAAAAAATTTAGGACAAGGTCATCGTCAACCTAGTAGGCCCAGAAGTTAGCCTCCAAATCTGTGGAAAACAGCATACAGCCCATTAGCCATTATTTTCAATAATTTACAGCCCATTTGCTAATTCTTAAGGATATTTGAAGCCCATATTCTTTTATTAGCATTACAGACCATATATTCTGGGCACTGCTAAAAAATTCAACAAAATTTTGCATATTTTGGTGGGGTCCGAACTCTTTTAATCACGAAATTTCGAGTCACGTTAAAAATAGTTTTCAAAAAATATATCAAAATAAAATTCAAAAAACAATCCTCCGCAAAAAAATGAATGAAATTTAAAATCTTAACTAGCAAGATGCCCGTTCGTTGCACGGAACATGAAGATGCATTTGTATGAGTAGTTTATCTTGTGGGAGAAAAGATGATATTTTAATGTAATTTCCAGTTGGCTTTGGTTTTTATAAGAGTAGAGAGTAGAGAAATCCTGAAAAAAATGATATTTTAATGCAATTGCCGGTTGGCTTTGGTTTAAAAATTTACAGCCCATTTCTTACAACTTATAGCCAGTTTTCTGGGGAAGCCCATTTCTTATCCCTCCTCGTCTTGAAAGATTTGCAGCCCAGCAGGGCTGAGAAAAGCAAGTAGGCCTCGGTTTTGGTATTCTCCAAAAAAAAAAAGAACTGGGCTAGCCAATTTCAGAAAGAAAAAATATATCAACTGGGCTCGTCATGTGCTTAATAAAAGCGTAAGCGTGGGCTAGACGGGCCACAGCCCCCGCACAGCGCGCAGTTGAGCTCCATCTCTGAAACTGAAAAACAACTGGGCGAGCTGCTGGGTCCCTGGTGTTATCCGCTCGTTGTGTAATTTTCTCTTTTATTGACTACATTGACAATGGCGTGGAACCTAGTTGTCAAACAATTAGGAGAAAGTATTTTTTTGACTTGTAATAACGAGGCACCTGCTTGCGAAATGCGATGACCCTGGTGGGTACCTACTGTCAGCCTCTCCACGTACAGTCATCTCCTGATTCCTCTTGGTTGTTGACCATGTTGACAACGCCAGACGGTGGCAGGCACAACGAGCTAACCAAGGCAGAGAACGACGGCAAGGCCTCGGACGGGAATGAACAGCAGCCATGGAAGATGCGACAGTGTAGTGGCAGGTGGAGGGGAGTACGAGGGAAACAACATGCAAGTCAAGCATACAAATGGTACAAAAAGGCCAAGGATTAATTGTTCATCAAATTTTTAGACAAAACCCAGATTGAACATGATAGTAACATCTAACCCAACCACTCTTTTTTGCAGTCACAAACAAATGGATCGGTCTGATCCATAAAATCAACATCCTGTGCAAAAAAAATTATTTCAGGATGTCTACAACTTATTGTAAATATAAGCCAAGCACGTTTAGAAGCCCATTTGTCCACCTGAAACTTCTTTTTTTGCAGTTCAACATGTTCGACCGTGAGAAATCTCTTGCTATAAAAATTAAGCCTCATGGACAATAGTAACCTCGCGTTCAACAGGAAGAATGTGATAAAGCTACTGTTTGCCTGGTTGGATGCATATCGTCCCATCGTTATTGTCCTCAAACGAATGTCATGAGATCTGAGAAAATCCTTATGCTTATTACGCCAACGATTGGTTATATGTTTTTCTCCATGTGGTTCTACCTAAGTAGACATGAAGATTGAAACAGTTAAGGTCTGAAAAAAGAGTATGTCGAAAGAACGACAGCTGAACAGTTAATTCTAGTACAATATATACGGGCTTTCAATGTGCATGAAATCATCACCTCTATGTATAAATTCTCCAGAGATCGAAAGCATCGTAGCAAGCCAATAATTATGTCCAGATCAAAACTATACATTCTGGTATATATATGATCTTGAGAGAATCCAGCAGCATTGATAGACTATTAATGGACGAACTCTTCATTGAGCATATAACATAATATTAGTACCCAAAGTGTACTCCAATATGATATAAAACTTATGCGCACAAATGAAAAATGCAGCATATGATTACAAATGTGTAGATGATAATATACGGTACCTGAAAAAGTGAGGAGCCAAACACCAACTCCTTGTGATTATTAAACGGGTCATGAATTAGACCCAAGGTCTCCAGTTTGGGCGCAGAGACGACATTTATTTCTGAAGGTGTATAACAATTATGAAGGAGCAACCTTTCAAGTGAAGGGGCATCTTTGATGATGAGCTGCTGTACTTTAAAACAAATTCCAATGCTTTTAAGGTGAGGCAACTTTATTTGGAGACAACTAATACCGATTTCTATTCCCAAAACAATCAGCAAGCGCTCCAGGGCAGGGCAACTGGAGTGGATGATGCTGTGCAGTGAGGCCTCTGACAGATAAACCACCACAAGAGAAAGTTTGTTTAACAGTGGGGGTCGAAGCATTTGTACCAGATCGTCTGGTAGATGGCACCGGGCGAAGGTGGCGGTGTGGAGAGAGGAGGAAAACTGTGAGATGGACAATGGTGGCGTGGGCACGAATTCTTGGTATGTTCGTGGTATGAAACTTCCGTGGTAATGGTAGAACTCAAACTGCCAGAGTTTTCCGAATTCAGGGGATGTCAGCCAAGCGTCCACCTTGCCGGGTATGGACAGCAGGTAGCTTGTCGGGATGCAGAGGCATTGAACGGGGCCCTGCTGGTGAGAACAGACGATGGCTTTGATGAGATCAAATTCAGGAAGGACATATATCTGACGACAGTCGAGATTGAGGGGCGCGATGCGCCATAGAGGGTGCCACCGAGTTGAGAGGACTTGTGTGCGGCAGCAATCCTTGGTGGGGAGAAGCGAGATGATCTCCTCAAGGATGACGCCCGGGAGATCGCTGATGCGGTCCACCGGAGATTCTACCGGTTCCTCAGATCCGGGTGGGGGGGGGGGGGGGGCTCGCCGCTTCTCCCCGCGCTATCGGGTGAGGGATCTACAACCGGCGTCGCCGCTGGCGGGAGCCTCATCTTCTTGGCGCTGGGGCCAGCCGACTCCATTTTCCTTGTGGGCGTCGCGCCGAGCTCATGGGTTTGAGCAGAGTAGCCAGAGACGAGCCTAGTGGCAGTGTGAGTGGGGAAGAAGGAGGGCTGGGGATTTCTGTAGGAGTGGAAGAAGAGGAGCAGGCGTTTTCTGTATGAGTGAGGAAGAAGGTGAGCGGGGTTTTCTGGACAAGTGAGGAAGATTGGGGAGCGGGGGGAATTGGGTGGGGAGACGAAAGCGGGAGAGCGAGTTGTTCGTGTTTATAAGGCCCGCTGCACTAACTACTCGCTTTTTCCCAAGAACCGCTCTCTTCTTTTGCGTTGCTGCATTGGAGCTGGCGCATGGGTTTGGCTGACTGGCCATGCATGCAGGATGCATGTGCCCGCCGGCCACTGCATGCGCCTGGTTTGTTACTAGGCCTATTTAATAGGGTGGTTATGGAGTAAATTAAGGAGATTTATTTTCTCTGTGTGCATCCACCAAATTAGATGATGCGGTACTGGATGCAGACACTCACATTAAACTAACATTCAGAAGAACAAAAGTTCAGCATGTCTATGCATCTCAATGATTCACCATACTATAACCAATATACAAAGCTATGAGAAGGTGTGGAAATAAAGAAAATCGGTCGATGCTTCTCTGAGCAAAGGGCCTCCCTGCGCACGCATTAATTTCCTGGGCATGCTTGTTTCCTCTCAATGTTGCGAGCACTTTGAGCATGTTGGCAACTCCACAGCTAGCTAGCTGCCTCATCTTGCAATTGATGCTGACACATTTGCAGCAAACACATGAGGCAATAGAGATGACTCAACATGGGTCCATATTGTGCAGTTCCCCTGATATCATATTCATTGTCCTGAATCTGAAAAGATAGGAAAACAATAGCAATACTTAAATGGTGTTGCAAAACAGTAGCACATATCAATAGCTCAGCATGACAAAACACGATCATCTGGACGAATGGGATACTGACCTGCCTGAGGAAGATTACATATAATTTCATAAGTCCTTGGTTGATTTCCACCTTCGGATGCACTGCTTGTTTGCTCCTCCACACATGACAGGATCATTCCGCACTGCATTCAGCAAGTCAACGTATGAATAAGCTAATTTCATCTTGCGGTTGTCATTGTACCTAGTTACAAATGTAAGAATACCTGGAGCACCATGAGGTTAGCTGACAGCAGGTAGATGCAGCCATATAAATTTTGTGCGGTGCTACCAAAATTGAGGTTTGTATCCCTTCTCGTTATGAGAATTCTTCTTGAAGTTGGTAGAATGTGACGGCTTGTTCTTTGCATCAAACTTGCCTTTCCCCTGAGATTTGTTCTTGTTGTTTTGGGGCTGGTTGGGCCGGAAGTTCTTCTCGTGTACCATGTTGGCTCTAGAAGCTCCCTCGGCGACCCGAGCACGTGTGTCTTTTGCTCTCGCCTTCTCCTCAAAATCAAGAGTGCTAATGAGATCCAAAACAGAAAACTCATGTCTCTTGTTTTTCATAGAAGTAGCAAAATCGTTCCACGAAGGTGGAAGCTTGGCAATGATGGTCCCAGCAACAAATTTGTCCGGCAACACACACTTAAAGTACTCAAGTTCCTTATAGAGTGACTATATCTCATGAGTCTGTTGAACAACAGAGCGCTCATCAGTCATCTTGTAGTCACAGAATTGCTCCATGACGTACAACTCGTTGCCAGTGCCCACATGTCTTTGCTGCTACCAAACGACATATATGAATCCACAATGGAATTGTCAAGAACACTCAGTAGGGCGGCTTTGAAGAGGGTATCCATGTTCTGAAAAGCTTCCTGCTGTGTAGGATTAAGATCGCCCTCAGGCTTACCATTAGTGGCGTCATAGCAGTACATGATCTGAAACCAATATACTGCTCTTGTGCGCCACCTTTTATATTGTACCCCCTTAAAAGTAGGCGGCTTCAAAAGCGCAGCAAAACCACTCGGAGTAAATTGCCTGTGATCAGGTTTTTGGTTTGGATTGTTGAATATTTGAGCAATTTAGTATGAGATTTAATCCGAATCAGCAGTAAATAGATCATGACGACAATTGCAAACTTCAAAGTAATGATGCGGACTAAACCAGGAGGACAGAATCACATACTGTACAGCGGGAGCAGAACCGATGTGGTTGATGTTGTCACTCATGTCGTTGATGAAGAGGTTACCGAGGTCGGAAAGAAGCCTGTCGTTGAGGAAGTCGTCGCTGGCAGCAGTCATAGGAGTGTGCTCCCCAAAAACCTGATCGCCCCTCTCCCATACAGGATCACGAAAGGCGGGGTTCGGAGGACTGCTGTCCCTTCTCGCGGTGCATGTCGGAAGGAGGGCTGGAGAAGAATTGCGTGGCGGTGCTAAGATCTGGAACGGTGCGAAACCATATGATACAGCGGCGGCTAGGGTAGAGCTTGTCAGGTCGGTTGTGCGAGTATAATAGTAGGCCTTTGGCCCCCAAACCCCATGTCCAAGTCAATAATAGCTCAAAAAAAGTCAATAATAGCCCCACCAAGGTTTGTCTCAAAAAAACGGAGTAATTAAGGCGTCCGTTAGTCCCTTTAGTATAAATACAATATCATTAATAATGACCCCACCTTTTGTCTCACAAAGTAAGTTGGAGTACAACCGGCTAGATGTTTACAATCCGCTTCTCTTCTCTCTCCTCTTCTCTCTCCTTCAACTAAGCACAAATACTATATTTAAATCCTTATAGCCTGCTCTAAAAGTTACTATCCACTGTGTAGTCTGAAATGCCGGGCGTGCAGCGGGCGGTGCCCTTGGTCGGCGCACCGCTTCAACGGCGGAAGCAGTGAGAGGTCGCGTCGCCCTGACTTGCCATTAATGTGGAGCGGCAGGCTCAGCTGGCGCCGGGCGGGAAGCGCGCACGGGAGGGGGAGGGGTTTTTGTTGGGCCAAGAAGGTGAGAACCCAACTTGGGATCGGTCCGGACAGGGAAATATCATGTGCTCCCATACTCTGCATATGACACTAGTCTATGTTACTACTCCCTCCTTTCCGGTTTATAGAGATGTTTAGAGTAACATAGTAATATGTTACATTACAAGTTACTCCCCACTATGACCAGCCTTGGCCTCTCCCAGTGCTCCACCTTGTATAGCTGCTAAGCCTGCCACGTAGGCATAAAATATGATGTGGCACCAATAAACTAAGCACCTATGCATTGAAGACTTGAGTTACTAAGCCATTTAATGCACTTAGCACCTCATCTAAAGAGCATTAATAGTATAGCCAGCTGCTGGCTATAAGCCAGTGCCATGTCATCTACAGCCCATCTTATAGTCAACATGTATAATAGTAGATCAAAAGAGTGTACTACTACTTTTTTGTTCTGTGGCCCACCTTTCATTCTCACAAAGTGCCTAGGAGCACGTGCTAGAGCTGGCTCTTCATGAAGAGCCCGCTTACCTTCTCTCTCCTCTTCTCTTTCCTCGAACTAAGCAGAAATATACTATAGTTTATTCCTTATAGCCCGCTGACTCAGCTCCATTGTACTTGCTCTAAGCACATCTAAGCACTTACTAGTACCCCCTTGACCGTGGACCATGACAGTGTACGTCACCTTGTGTCTCATAATTTTCCTCGTCATCATCTGAGTCCTAGAAGATCTCACCCACATCATCATTAGCATGCAGCCGCCTTGATAGACAACGTGCGCAGAAGGAGTAGAGGTGACTGGGGACGCACCACCACCACGTCGTGGGCACTCCGTATGTGCTCGTGTGCGTGCAGCGTGCGTGTTTTTCCATCAGTGCTAGCTCTAAGGCCGAGGCTGTGGTCGTCTTCGTCTTCGACTAGTAGTTGAGCAACGACGGCAAAGAGGTGCTGCAAGAGATGCGTATGCGCCGTTGCGTGCGAGCTTCGCTCTAGCACGACGAACCGGACGTTGTCGCGGATGGCGCATGCCTCCATGCAGCCGAGTGTGTGCGCATGCATGTGTTATTCACGTGCATTCGACGGCCGAGCGTGTGTGCATGCACGTCTTGTGTATGTGCGTTGTGTGCTCCATGCTGTGCGCGTATGTGCATGAGTTGGATCGGATGGAGTTAGTGCGTTGGCTTGTGTACATGCGTGGCTGCTTGCGTCCTGTACATGCGTGACTTGTTGCGTGGTATCAATAATTCAATATAAACTACTCCCTCCGTTCCTAAATATAAGTCTTTCTAGCCATTTCAAATAGACTACAACATACGGATGTATGTAGACATAAGAGTGTAAATTCACTCATTTTGTTTCGTATGTAGTCCCTTATTGAAATATCTAAAAAGACTTATATTTGGGAATGGAGGGAGTATAAAACATCTTCAACTTAGCATCCTGATGTACCGTTTCTAGTGGTTAGCGAAAAGTTCATGTTCTTTTAGTTGTTTATAGGTGGGCAGGCGGCAAAGAACAAGGGAAAACGCGCAAGGTTCCTTGCAGACGCTCCACCGCGAGGTTCCTTGCTCCTCCCCGGTCGTCGGGAATCTATGCTCTTCAACTCTTTTCTTTTACGTGAGCTTTGTTCATCCTTTTCCCAACACGCGAGACATCTAGCATCAAGGTGCATGTGTCATGCAAGAAAGTGGAGATAATCAGATAAGCAGTGCGTAAGTGAGTCGTGCAAGGGGGAAAGCGGGGGGAAACCCTTTTTCGTAAGTGAGTCGTGCACTTCGATGGCACCTATGCAATATTTTTTCTCCTCGATGGCACGTGAATAGTGCACGTACTCAACGACGGAGCACAGGATGGTAGCAATGACATGGTCAGCCCTTTTTTGGAGAGAGTACGTACTACTAGTAAATAACTTTGATGTGTCCCGTCAACTCGCAGAATGACGAGAAGCTTGATTACGCCTTATCCTCGCCAACGCGTGCGCGGTGGCTCGCAGCACGAGGAGAAACTTTTGCTTACAAGCGGTGGACGTGCAGAACTTCATTTGGTGTCAGATTGCCAAAAGCACTACTGTAGAACCATCGACTTCTGGAAGAGGCGAAGAGCAAGCGCAAGGTCACCTACTAACCTTAGGCTAGGCGTAGTGGGAGTAACATAAGTAGGGGTACCTCCTTTTTTTATTCTAGAAACAACCACATGCGAATATCAAGGTGCTGGTTACGTAGAACAAATTTCCTGCAGTCCGTGCTCAGCCCTCCTCTATCTCTCTTCTCAGCCAGCCAGCAGACGCGCGGAGCCCATCGTTTGTTTGCTCACATGCGGCCCCACATGTCAGTGAAAACGCAAGAGAACCCACTGAACCTGCACATCTTTCACCTCGACATGCTGGTGATGAAAAACAAATCCAATAAAGATCTTCGGTGGCCGCTTTTGGAGTTACTCAAGAGTACACTACTAGGGAAAAGCCTATACACAGAATCTTATCAGCAGCGCGCTTCAGAATAACACGCTGCTGCTAACTAGCAGTAGCGCGCACAGACGAAACTCGCTGCTGAGACAAATATAGCAGTAGCGCGTCCTCCCAAAGACGCGCTGCTGCTATAATTCCTACGAGTCCGCCGCGAGGTTAGTTATAGCAGCAACGCGTTATAGCAAAGCGCGCTACTGCTACGTAGCATAGTAGCAGCGCATTTCTCAGATAAGCGCTACTGCTAAGTTTCCTACAAAAATTTAGTCCCACCTCGCTCCGTGAAAAGAGTTTCTACCACCTTAAATATGTTACTTCTCAATCTTTGACAAGCACTTGATCTTCATTGAACTCTACGTGTAGAATTTGTGGCTGCAATATGAGTCTTCACCTGTTCCTAAACCGGTGAGGACTCATATTGACAAATTAGATTGTACACAAAAAGATCGTTGATGATCAATGTATTTTTGATATATTGAACAAAGTCTATTTTTACATGCTGACTCGTAGCAGTAGCGCTTTATTGTGAAAAGGCGCTGCTGCTAGATAGCCTAGCAGTAGCGTCTTTTCCTAAAGAGCGCTACTGCTAAGCCATTCATCTCCCTATCTCCTCCATTCCGATCCACTCACACACACAACCACTCAATCCTCTCCGATCCATCTGCGCCGCGCACTCCCGTCGCCCCTCCTCCGTCTGCGCCGCGCGTCGTCACCTCATCCTCCTTGCTGGACTCGGTACCGGCCTCCTCCCTCTCCAGTTGCCGCTGGCCGGCCCCTCCTCGCTCCGCCTTCCTCCTCCGTCCTCCCTCAACTGGCCGCGCCGGCCGGCCCCTCCTCGCTCCGCCTTCCTCCTCCGTCCTCCCTCAACTGGCCGCGTCGGCCGGCCGCTCCTCGCTCCGCCTCCCTCCTCCATCCTACTCTCTTCTCCCTCCTTGAGTCACCCCTCCTTCTCCCTCCTGCTCATATGCAACATTTTGATTTAGTTGATATAATTTAGTTGATTTAGTTGATATAATTTAGTTGATTTAGTAGGCTAGTTGATTTAGTTGACTTAGAACATTTTGATTTAGTTGATTTAGTAGGCTAATTCATTTAGTTAATTTAGTTGACTTAGAATATTTTGATTTAGTTGATTTAGTAGGCTAGTTCATTTAGTTGATTTAGAACATTTGGATTTAGTTGATTTAGTAGGCTAGTTCATTTAGTTGATTTAGAACATTTTGATTTAGTTGATTTAGTTGACTTAGAACATTTTGATTTAGTTGATTTAGTAGGCTAGTTGATTTAGTTCACTTAGAACATTTTGATTTAGTTGATATGATTTAGTTGATTTAGTAGGCTAGTTGATTTAGTTCACTTAGAACATTTTGATTTAGTTGATCATTAATCCTTTGCTCATATTGCTTTAGGAAGAATGGCGCCACCACCACCACCACTATGTCGTCTGTGCAAGTCAAGATGCGCCAGCAGCCTTGCAACTGGCAAGCTGTTCGGCATCTACTTCCAGCCGAGTTTTCGTCATGCGGCGGTAAGAAATTAGATGAAATGTAATAACTATTTTATTTTTAGTGTTGGCATTACTGCATTGTGTCATTTTGCTTATTTTCCACAGATCGTCCCATGCAATGTGAGGTTGAAATTCAACAAGCTGACATGAGACACTGTGACATTTGAGGCTCCTGGGGGGCCGTACACTATGGAGGTCGAGAAAGGACGCAATATGTCACAGATTGGAGGAGATGGATGGGCTATATCATCTAGAACTACATATGTGTGTGTGGCTATATCATCTAGAACTACATATGTGTGTGTGGCTATATCATCTAGAACTACATATGATGATCGTCGTCGATATCATCTAGAACTACATATGATGATGGCCGTTCATATGACCTTGTACTACTTGAGGATGCATATATGTTGGCTATGCATGAAATTGTTATCTAGTACTCCCTTCGTTCCAAATTACTCGTCGTGGTTTGAACTAAAACCACGACGAGTAATTTGGAACGAAGGGAGTACTACCGTACCTAGTAATGGTTTATGAATTTGATATCTACTAGCAGTACCTACTATCTAGTATCTGAAAGGAGAACTGAAAGGGAAAGGGGTAATGGGAAAATGATGAAAGATATAGCAGTAGCGAGGGATGGCGAAATCGCTACAGCTAGTTAATAGTAGCGTGTTCACAAAAAGCGCTGCTGATATCGTCAACAGTAGTAGCGCGGATTAGGGCCGCGCTACTACTATGAGTTAGCTGTAGCGCCTTATTAGTAGCGCGGCCTCCCGCGCTGCTGCTAGCCTAAAAACCCACGCTGCTGCTAGCCTTTTCCCTAGTAGTGGTAGTAAGATTCCATTTACAGTTTAACCCAAGATGCACATATCGTGGCTTCAACTACCACTCTATTTTCTTTCATGACACGACTTGGATGCTGGATGTCCCACGTGTCGGCAAAAGGAGGAAGAACTAGACCAAATCTTCGGTTGTGCTCTCAGATTAGACTAGTTGTGCTAACTTAAAAAATTTATTGTGTACTCCCTCTGTTCCAAAATACTTGACTTCCATTTGTCCAAAAATGGATGTACCTATATACTAAAACATGTCTAGATACATATATGTTTTGACAAATAGAAGGCATGTATTGTGCAATGGAGGGAGTAGAATGGATGCAAGTTTTTGTATTGGGAAGAAGAGTACATCCATATATTGATAGAGCGTTGGAGTTGGCCTTACAAGTGTGACCGCAGTTGAGGAAACCGACTATCGGCAAACCCCCACCTCGCCCGCCGCGCGATGGCTGAGTTAGAGGAACGACGAGGTTGAAGAGATTGCTCTAGCACGGACTCCAAGAAATATGGTGTCAGATGGAAGTCGTGCTGGTGGCGTGTCCCGTACTCCTGGACGTGAATGCTTGTTCTGGCCCATGCCACCCTACTACTCCTACTACTTACTATATAGTACTAGTATCGAGGATTCGAGGTGCTGGTTACGTACAATATGGCTACAGTAAAAACACCCGCACGACGCGCGAAGCATGTGAAGCTAGTACAAATAGTGTACTACTATTGTTGATTGGCCTCATCCGATAACCTATTGCAATGCACGTACAATTATGTATTCGGAAAATATTTTTTTGCCTCGTCGTACCACTCACTCGCATAAGCAACTCGAAAGCCATTCATAAATTTAGTAAGTTTATCACAAGCATATCATTTTATTACATACAACAGGTCATCAACCCACATCGACAACGAGGATAGATGATAAATACTAAAGTTTTCACCACACAACAAATAACAAGCAATGAAATGAACTTCAACTCAACCATTCCTCGGCGTTGGAAACGCTTGCTTTGAACCACAAGTGATTCTCTGGGATGGGCCATCTATTGTCGATCTCGAGACCAACACAGTACTGATCATCCAGGCTGAAGCGGCCTACTATATCAGTACCAGGGTAGGGAACCACGCTAATGTCTGAGGTATAGACACAGTTGCTTCTCATAAATGGTGCTAGTAACGTTGTGTCAACAGCAGTTGGATCACCTTTCACCATCATCGGATAGTTTTGTCCAAGGAAGAGCGAGTTTTCTCCAAGACTATCAATTCTGTACCAGGGAGAAGGTGTTGGCGCTAGCACACTAGTATCCATCCCGAATACCATGCAACGGGTGTTGGAATAGGTCCGGAGAGTGCGACCATGGGAGACTACACCTGCTTCCTTAGCAGTAACATCATCAGTGGGCTGTATACACACGAGAAGAGGTGATCCATCGGAATTAGTTGCCAGGCACCAAAGAGTATATGGGCATTGCTCGTCCTCATGCTCGTGATCATCACCATCGTCATCTCCCCCTTGGTTATAAAAATTTTCAAGTATAGGTGGTGGAATGTTCACAGGACCTTGGAAACACAAGAAGAAGGTTAATTAGTAAAGGGAAACTTGCTAACCCGCATGCATGTGGATGAAACAATTATAATTATGGTGGAAGACAAACGTACCGAAATCATAACGATTCCATGCAAAAACAGTGCCACGAGTGGTGGCAGCAAACACAAGGCCCTCGTATTGAATTGCATCATAGTACTCATGCGTGTACAGAAACTGATTTTTGAGCAATATCCATCGAGTCAAACCACCAAGGATGGCAGCAAGCTTGTCGAAGATAGCAACAACTTCATAGTTGTTGTAGTTCCAAGAGCGGTTGGCAACTCGACAAATTGCTATCGTCCGTAGAAGACAGTTACCATGATTGTATTTGAACGTGCGTACAATATCGGTGTGCTCAACCTCTGGGCAGTCTGCTGAGATTTTTGGAAGTGGAACCCGGTCATGAGTGTACACATTCACAAGTTCCCACTCGCAGTTGGACCAATGTAAATAACCCAATATCCATTTGCGCCTGCCCAAGCCTTACCCTCAAGCGATGGCATCTTAACATCATACGTATCATTATCAAGCGGCACCAACTTGCACAGGGCGAGGCCTCCGTCGTGACGGCGCCAATCATCAGGGTCACGGCAAAGAAGATAGGGGAGATCAAACTGCTCCTTGACTCTTGGGTTCCTTGTAATGATGTTATTAGTTGAGTTGAGAATGGGCTTGAGCGAACCTGCCATGCTAGCCGAGGTCATGACATCGCACCGATCAATGAGTTCCTCCACCACGTCATCTTTCAGATCAGGGCAAGAATAACGGGGTCATTTCCGTCCTGTTCCCTCCATGGAGAAGATGATCGAACAATGGCAGAAGAAAGGGTGAAGGGCTGAAGGAAAATGGAGGAGGGAGAGGAAGAGCGTGCGACGGCAGTTCCGAATCAAGAGGGAAAGGCGAAGAGTCGGTGGACGGTTGCCAGTTTGCCATGGTTCACCAAGGGGCGCCCCGGCCTAAACGTCGGTTCGGAGATACTCCTACTACTCGCCGTCGTCTCACTAATATGTTGGAACGGGACCACATGTCAACAAAACATGGTGTGTAATTTCTCGTGCAAAATGCGATCTGGCCGCGTTGGTCCGAGGTGCCGCATTAGTTATCGACCTTTATTTTTTTTAACATGCAATCTGAATGGATAGCTCCTGTGGTCATCACACGTGAGCGGATATAGTGATGGTTGATTTGCCCGAGCAACTTATTACTGTGGGAATATGGGAGTACCAGCGGATTCAAGGAATAGAGAAATGATGGTTGCTTCGTCCGAGTAACTTACTGTGGCGAAGGTGGGGCTCCGTGATTTGACTGCTCACTAGTCATTACTACTGCGGCGGAACGACCTGTCGGATTTCGGGTTCCGGCAGACCCTTGAGGTTCGAATACTGGGGTGCGCGCGGAAATCACACCCTCAGCCTACCCATGTTTCACCGCCTCGCTAGGATATAAACTACTCGAAGAACAACACAAGGGACGCAAGATTTATACTGATTCAGGCCACCATTGTGGTGTAATACCCTACTCCAGTTTGTGGTGTGTGGATTGCCTCTGGGGCTGATGAGGAACAGTACAAGGGAAGAACAGCCTCGCGTGGGTCTGTTCTTGGTTGGGACGATGAACTGCTAGGGGAGTTCAGTCGCCTCTCTCTCTCTCTCTTGGGTGTCGATCCGATCAGATCCAGATCCATATCCCCTACCCTGTGGATGGCTAGTCCTATTTATAGGTGAAGGCCCCGGGTCTCTTCCCAAATATTGAGCGGGAAGGGCGCCAACAATTGGCCATTTTGAAGGGGAACATCTGGTACACATATCCTGACTAAAGTTGGTCCTCGCCTGTCAAAGGTCCTGATGATGACGCTGGCTTGGGCTCCACGATGACCTCCATTCTGCCGTCCTGCTGGTCTTGGTCTTGTTGCACCGAAATGGTTGCCTTTGCTTGATACCCTTGCCCGCGCTTGCCCCCTTTGCACCAAAGGGGAAACAAGGACTCTGCGCAGGCCGATGCCCGCCTGGCGCCCGCCTGCGCCTTGGTCGTCATGGCTTGCATCACAGGCACCTCGTGAGGTACCCCGCCTTGATCTCTCCGCCTCCTCGTGAGCCAACCTGATGAGGTCGTGCCTGAGGAAGCCTCCTGTCGTCCGCCCCGCGAGGCTTCGCCCCTCGCGAGGGTCTTGAGCATGTGTTGATGAAGATGGTCCGTACTGGGCCACTCCTTGAGCCACGCCGCAGGCCGCAGGTAGGCAAGTCCGGGTACCCTCGTTCCCAGAACGCCGACAGTAGCCCCCGGGCCCAAGGCGCGCTTGGACTTGGCTTAGCAGAGAAGCAAAGAGGCAAGTGCGAAGCGCCACGGGCCCCAATAGCCTGCGGCCTTCGGCGCCGCGTGGCGGTTGATTGGACATGGGCGTCCTGGCTCCCCCACGGCGCCTCGGCAACCGCACAATTTGACAAGTCCCTGCATGCAAAACGGGTCATGATTACCTGTGATCGTGGAGGTCAACGGTTGGCCTCCCTCGGCTATATGTACGGAACGGCGCGAGCCCTTCCATTCCATCTCTCCCCGCTACTCTTCGTCTTCCTCTTCGTCCTTGCTCCTCCCTTCGCCAATGGCATCGATTCGTCGGTTTTCTGCCGAAGAGAAGGGGAAGGCCCCCCGAGAGAGTCATGTCCCGCTCCCTCCGAAGAAACGTCTCGTCTCTTTCCACGGGGAAGGAGGTGCTCGGCAGGAGGTGTCGAGGCCATGGTTCGAGCGGCCGCCGCCGGGATTCCCACTGCCCTTGTACGCTCGGATCGAGGGCCCTGAAGGTGCTGGCGCCAAGCAGCATCGCCAGAGGCACCGTCGCTGCCGGCGGATCACGGCGGTGCGCGTCGTTCCTCCTGGGGTCCACGCCATGGGCTCTGCTCGTGAGCTTGTGCTTCACGCCGCCACGCCTCCTCGGTCTTGGCTTCGCCTCCCTCCTTCCTTCGCCTTTGAGATCCCGCGGAGGGGGCCTATCGAGCTTTGGCTGCAGCATGCTGGCTGCAGTGCCCCTGCGACCGAAGCGGAGGTTGAGGTCGTCGCTCCGGGCAGGGTCTACCTGACCCGTGGCTGCGGCGAGATCGCCCGGGTCGGCGGGACGGGTGGCGCCCTCGCATTCCACCTCGAGTACGATGGCGCCTCCCTGATGTTCTTCAAGGTCTTCGACACGGAGGGACGCTGGCTGGAGTGCTGCCCTAAGAAAGGCGGCCAGGGTTCTGCTGCGGCGAGGACTAGGCTCGTCCACCGCTTCCCCAGCAGCTCCTCAGGTAGCGGGGGCGTCGGAGGATCCAGCGACTCTGCCGAGCTCCTCGCGACCCCGGAGACGAGCGATGACAGCTACGAGCCCCCGAGCTTACGTCACCCCCAGAGCAGGGCAGGTTCGTCGGGCCGTCGTCGCCACTGATCTGCATGGGGTTGGCGCCGGTGGCTGACGGCCCACTGTTGATGATGGCGTCTCTTGCGGAGGCGCGCGTAGTTAGCACTCTTTAGGATTTGCTCCTTTTGTTCCCTGCGAGGAATCGAAGAACACACCCCGCGGGGGTTTGTAAGATGCTTGTAGTTCCATTTGTTAATATGATCCTTATCATGAGGTGGTGAGGGGTGCTCGTCTCGTCTTAGCTTAGTTCCTCCTTTCGAACCTCGCGTGGGCTTGACGCTCTGCGCTGACAGGTCCCGGTCCCAAGGCAGGCTTCCGCTGTCGCTGGTATGCCAGGTCGTGATGTCATGGTCAAGGCCAGGAGGTGAGCGGCCCGGGGTCCAGTAAGAGCCCCTGAGTCACGATGCTCAGGAGGTCCCCTTTAGCGCTCAAGCAGCCATCGCTCGGTGAGAAAGGAGTGCGACGTCGCCAAAAACGGAACTGCATTAGGTGCGAGGTCGGTGCTGTGACAACTAGTGATTCCGAAGGGTGACTTATCTCTGGGGGTCGGAAACTGTTCCCTGCTGCGGCACCGGGCCCGCGCGTTGGCAGCCGAGGAGTTGCCTGGCGAGGTCCCCTACGTGCCTCTTCCCTCTTGTCTTTGCTCCCCTTCGTGCTCTACGTCCTCAGGTCCCGGCCCTCGAGCGGGGCTCAGCCGTCGCTGGTATGCCAGGTCGCGATGCTGTGGACAAGGCCAGAGGGTGAGGGCTGGAGAGCCAGTAAGAGCCCATGAGTCACGATGCTCAGGTACCCCCCCTTTAACGTGCAAGCGGTTTGCATGGACGAGAGCGAAGAAGACGTCATGGAGGCCTCGCCGGAGGTTGCTCCCTAAAGCGATCTTGCGAGTTCATCATGAGAAAAATGAGGGTTTGCCGTTACAACTATCGGCCAGCTGTTGGTTGCTCTAGGAGGGTGACGAGGCACTGAAGGCTTGGTGAGGTGGCGCCCTGCGGGGTTGCCGTGGCCAGAGCCCAGCCGTCCAGGTTTGTCAACGTTGCAGGGACGGACCCATGCGCAAGTGTCGTGCCGTGAGGGAGCAGCTCCATCAGTTGGTGTCAATCGAGCGGGCGATTAGGTCAAGCACGTTAGCCATGAAGAAGCAAATCCATTTAGATAGGCGCAGAAAGAAACGATCACCGCTGGGTCGGGCCCGAGCGACTTTGGGGATGATGCAGCCCGACGGGCGCCCCCGATGAAGTAAGCTAAAAACATGAACTAAAGGGGATACACGCCGCAGGGACGGACCCACGCGGCCTGGGAATGATGCAGCCCTGGGGGGCGCTCCCAGCTGAAAATGAAACTCGAAGGATGTCATCCGATGATGCTGAAGATGGAGGGATGCTGAAGTGGCAGACTGCCTGTGCTGCGGGATACGATCTTCACGAGCCGCCAGCCCCAAGGGCCTCGGGAGGCTCCGGGGGCGCTGGCGGCTCCTCGCGGACCATCTCCATCTCCGCCAGGACTGCGAAATGCCTGACCGCCTGAGCCTCCAAGATGCTCCTCATGAGGCGCTGATGCACCGCAGCCGCGTTCGGCAGGCCATGAGGCATGCGGACATAGCTGTGAGGTGGGCCTCCGTAGCGCCCCACGTGTGAGGGCCAGAGGCGCTCCTGAGAGGCGGCTCGGTTGAGTCCTAGTATGTCGATGCAAACGCGCAGCACCATCCTCGCCTGGATGGGGAGCTACGGCAGGCAAGCGGCGGCTGCCACTCATGACTCTTGACTCCTGCAACTCCTGAATGATCTCGCTAATGAATTCCTGAGGGTTTGGTCCTCCTTGCCTTGTTTCCTCCTGAGGGAAACATGCGTTGAAGCACGCCTCCAAGTGGTGCCCGAGCGCCTCCCTCGTAACCTTAGCAAAGTCGATGGCCCTCTAGGAGAGAGCCCCCGAGCCTTGCTCGAGGAGGGCGCCGGGCGCGCCTTCCTATGCGACAGATGGAGGTGCCCCCTGAACGGGCGCTGCCCTGAGGGGCCGGCCTCCCGAGGGGTCGGGCCAGGCGATGTCTTCTTTTTCTTAGGAGCAGCCTCGGGAGGCCTCCCGTTTCGGTGGTCCGGGTCTTCAATTGATGCGGCTTGAAAGGCACGATCCAGGGAACACACAGCGTCTCTTTCTTCACAGGGCACAGTGATGACTCCACCGCTTCCTGGAATCTTGAGGACATTGTAGCCGTAATGGGTCACAACCATGAACTTGGCCAGGGCTGGGTACCTGAGGATGGCATTGTACGGCAGGCGGATGTGAGCAACGTCGAAGTCAATGAGCTCTGTGCGGTAGTTTTTGCGGTTCCCGAAGGTAACAGGAAGGCGGGCTTGTCCTATCGGAACCGTGGAACCATCGGTAACTCCTGAGAAGGGCTTGGTTGGCTGCAGCTGATTGTATGGCACTTGGAGATTGTTGAACGTCTCGACGGATAGGACATTGAGCCCTTGTCGGTGTCAAAACCGGTCGATCTCGGGTAGGGGGTCCCGAACTGTGCGTCTAGGCGGATGGTAATAGGAGACAAGGGACACGATGTTTTTACCTAGGTTCGGGCCCTCTCGATGGAGGTAAAACCCTACTCCTACTTGATTGATATTGATGATATGGGTAGTACAAGAGTGGATCTACCATGAGATCAAGGAGGATAAACCCCAGAAGCTAGCCTATGGTATGATTGTTGTTCGTCCTATGGACTAAAACCCTCCGGTTTATATAGACACCGGAGAGGGCTAGGGTTACACAGAGTCGGTTACAATGGTAGGAGATCTACATATCCGTATTGCCAAGCTTGCCTTCCACGCCAAGGAAAGTCCCATCCGGACACGGGACGAAGTCTTCAATCTTGTATCTTCATAGTCTTGGAGTCCGGCCGATGATGATAGTTCGGCTATCCGGACACCCCCTAGTCCAGGACTCCCTCAGTAGCCCCTGAACCAGGCTTCAATGACGATGAGTCCGGCGCGCATATTGTCTTCGGCATTGCAATGTGGGTTCCTCCTCCGAATAATTCATAGAAGATTGTGAACACCAGGATAGTGTCCGGCTCTGTAAAATAAATTCCACATACCACCGTAGAGAGAATAATATTTACACAAGTTCAATCTGCTGACGTATTTTGTGGCGTGACGTCACACCACTACCAAGCCTTTACTTGAATCGTTTTTATTATCCGCCTCAGCGCGTTTAGCGAAGCGGTTTCCTTGGCACGTCTTGTTGAAGCAGAGATCATGTTCCCCTTATTCCGGGATTCCCATCAATACGGACGTGGGTAACCCAACCGCGCCATTGATTGTGGCGCTTGGGAGATAAGCGAGTTTTACCAGGCTGGTGGGGACGCATAGTTTTCGTCCGCCCATATATAAGGGGATAAGGATCCACCTCTTTTACCTACGCCTTCTTCCTCCTTTGCTTATCCATCTCCGCGCACTCGAGCTCCAGCGCCCAAGTCCGCACATCTCACCTCGACCTTCTCCAGCCATGTCCGGAGTGGGAGGCAAGTGGATGGCCTCCTCCGTTACGGAGGGGCACATTGAGAAGCTGCGCAGCGCCGGATATCTGTCCAGCGACATCGTGCATCGGCTCCCCGACGAGGGGCAGCTCATCCCCACCCCCAGGCCCCATGAGAGGGTGGTATTCCTTCCCCATTTCCTTCGCGGACTAGGCTTCCCACTCCACCCCTTTGTCCGGGGGCTCATGTATTATTACGGCCTGGATTTCCACGACCTGGCCCCAAATTTCATCCTCAATATCTCGGCGTTTATCTACGTGTGCGAGGCCTTCCTCTACACCCATCCCCACTTCGGCTTGTGGCTAAAGACCTTCAATGTCAAGCCGAAGGTTGTGAAGGGCAGCCAAGTGGAGTGCGGAGGCGCCATGGTGGGTAAAATGCCCAACGTTACTAGGCTTGAGGGTGCCTTCGTGGAATCCATCAAAGGGTGGCAATCGGGGTGGTTCTACATCACCGAGCCGCGTGACCCTAAATGGGCAGCGGCCCCCGAATTCAGATCTGGCATCCCCATGCAGCTCACCTCCTGAAAAGAGAAGGGCTTGCTTTGGGGTAGTTCAGAGGAGCTGACCGGACTCCAGTCCTGTCTCCAGACCCTGGTGAACAAGAAGCTCAAGCTTGTCAACGTGATCCAGGTCATGTTCGTCCGCCGGATTCTCCCCTACCAGCAACGGGACTTCAATTTGTGGGAGTTTGATCCGGCATAGCACCGGACCTTGAGCGGGCTCTTCGACACTACGTATGAAGCTGCCTGGAGGGTGCTGTTCAAGGGCGCCGAAGCTCCCGCATCCGCTACCGAAGATCGCGGATTCAGCACGCAGCGTCCGGCTGGCGAGGTAAGCTATGTTATCCTTTATGGGACACTTGCTTTTCATAGTTTTACTCTATGCGGGATCTAAACTCCCAATACCTTTAACAGGCCTGGCAGAAGACGTCCGGACAGGTTAACTGTCCGGCTCCCCTTCCAGAGGATCCAGCGGATGCCCGTTTGACAGGGTTGCTGGTCCCGGCACTTTACGTAGTGCCGGAGAAGAAGGCCAAGAAGAAGGCCACGGGAACCCGAAGGAGTTCCCGGCGTCAGGTGGTATCGGACTCATTGTCCGATGACTCTGAGGCGGACTCCTCCCACGAGGATGAGGAGGAGAAGAAAGAGGCATCTCCCCCAGCGGGGGAGAGAAAAAGAGGAAGGCCTCCCCAACGAGGGAGGCCGAAGGGTCCAAGAAGGGAAGGACCCTTCCCCCGGACTGTTCCGCCAACGTTGGCGACGACAACGAGGAGTGGCCCTCAAGGGCCAAGCCCCTGGCGAGATCGTAAGTATCCGGACTCCTAGATGATTTATAATTTTTCTTTTTGCCACACGGTGTCTTTCTAATGCCGCATACAACCTGTAGTCCGCCTAAGGACGATCTTCCCGCTTCGTCGAGCGGGTCCTTGGGCACGTCGGATATGGATTCTCTTCCGACCGTCTCCACCCCCCGTGACGCTGATGACGTCGAGGTGGGATCCCAAGAAGGGACCCGCCAGGAGGAGGAGGCCCCGGAGGTGCCGCAGGGCAACCTCTCGGACTTTGCACCGGACTCCGCACCGGAACCTGTAGTAGTTCCGGAGTCTGGCAAGCGGCCCCTTCGTAAGAAGGGCAAGACTGTGACACCGGCGGCCTCCGTCCAACCGGAGGTGCCGGATAACTTGCTGGAGGCACTCAACGGCGCTTCCATCGAAGAAGAACACCGCACTGTCATGAGTGCGGTGATTCAAAAGGTTCAACACGCCAAGAGCAGGCTGACCGAAGCCTGCAGCAGCCTTCTAACAGGCTTTGAGGTAAGAATTTTAAGATATGTAATGTAACACCACATAGACAGTAGCCCCTGATGCTCGGTTCGGTGTTCAGAAAGAAAAGCCGGATTGAGGATCTAAAAAGATATACGCAGGAGTCTAAAAAAAGTGTTAATATGGGATTGCAGGCTGCGCTGCTGACCTCTGCCGCACTGACTGCGGAGGTCAATGCTTTGAAGCAGAGCCTCGAGTGGTTCGAGAGCGAGCTCGGCCGTGCCAAGAAGAAGCTCGAGGACAAGGAAGGTGAGTAACACCGTATTAAAGTTGTACCTTACAGAAAAGGATTTGGTTGCAAGAGAAATAATAAGGATAACGTGGGTACTCCAGGGGCTACGAACGAGGTGGCAACCCTGAAGGAGGCGGTGTCCACGGCCGAACGCAATGCGGTAGCGGAACGAGCCGAGGGAGAGAAGCAGGAGGCGCGGGTGGAGGAGGTACAGCAAGAGCTCCAGGCTCTCGTGGAAAAGCACGAGAGTTTGGAGCGTGACTCGAAGACTCGAGAGTCCGAGCTTGCGTCAGCTCTTGAGAGTGCCAAAGCTGCTAAGGCCGAAGCGCACAAGGCCCTCCAGGAGATCGAGGCGTTGAAGAAAATAGCAGCGGGTAAGACATTTTTCATGCAAAGCAAGCATGTGAATGTGAATTACCTATTACTTACCTGAATTCGGAGCTCTCCAGGAGCGTTTGCAGATCTGCCTCGCAGCGTGTCCAATGTTGCCGCTTTCTTCCGGGCCGAGGAGGGGAGCTTGACGGAGAAGGTCTTCTGGTCTCAGTATGCTGAGGCCGGACATCCGGTGCCCCTTAGCGACCAGCTGAAGCAGCTGGTCGAGCTCCACAAGGTGGCCGAACAGGCCATGAAGGGCCTCATAGTTCGGCTGTGGCCCAAGGAGGCCATGCCTGGGAGCTACTTCGGCCTGGTGCGGCGGCTGGTGGATGCGTGTCCCTGGGTTGAAGTCGTCAAGCACTCCGCCTGCATTGAAGGTGCCCGTCGGGCCCTTGCCCGTGCAAAGGTGCACTGGGGCAGGATGGACGCTGAGAAGCTTGTGACGGACGCGCCACCGACGGGCAAGGAGTATCGCACGCCCGAAATGTATTATAAGAGTGTCCTGAAGGGTGCCCGCATGATTGCGGGTGAGTGCTCCAAAGATGTAATATTTGAGTAGACTCGCATTTTGTTATCCTGTGCGCTGAAAACTTTGTTCATATGCGCTAAGCAACGCTTATTAATTTAAAATATTACCTTCTGTGCGGCCGTTTATCAAATCTGAGAGATGGCAAGTCGTCAGCTTCAGCCCCCATGCCACGAGTGCTGGGGTGTTCGGGATAAACTTGAGCGCACTTGTTCCCATTTTTGGGTCCATCTAGGGAGGCGCTCAACACAACGAACGAGGCAACCAGACTTACAATGCTTGAACACTCTCACTTAGCCATAGAATTCTATAATTTTAAATTTCAGCGAAGCCCCTAGTGTTCGGAAGACCGAGTTCGGGGCGCTATCCACGCCTGGGCCGAACAAAGCCGGTTCCTCGCTCTAAGCGGCATAAGTCTTTAGGGACTCGAAAAAACCTCTCGAACAGCGACCAGCTCTCGCCTTATCATGACGGTCAGTTTTAGCTTTCTCCACTGAGGCGCTCGCCTAGCTCAACTGGGGCGCAATCGCAGTGGTTCTCCCAGTGCTACCTTAGCCGATACAACGGAATGTAAGGTACCAAAACATGGGAGCCGGGCAAACCCAACTATTGACCCAAGACATGATTCGGAGCCGATGCATATAATGCTATAAGTTCGGGGTGCCGCACTTGTGAAAGTGTTCGGACTTATCACACCATAATGTGGGGAACTTAAGCCCCTGGTGTATTTAGCCGTACCAAAGTGTAAGGATGCAACATGTCATAAATGAACATATGTATAAGAAAGAAATGCAATTATAAGCAAAAAGCGATGCATTGTTTATTCAAGAAATACTACCATGAATGCAAAACGATACAAATAGTGCGGTAGGCAAGGGATGGGACTATTAAACATGTCCCCCTTCAGGGGTAGGCTACGGAATGGTGTATAAAACAGATTTAATGCTCGTAATGGAGACCACCTGGATACTCGTCATAGCCTTTCTCCTTCCCTGGCTGTTGCATCGTGAGTTCAGCAGGTCTACTGCCGGACAGGGCCTCTGGTGAACGGAGTCCTGTGGGTAAGAAAAAAGAAAAAGGAAAAAGAATGACACACTTGGGAGCCCCTGGTGTGGTTAAGCCGCATTCTGGGCCTGTCGTGGTCGTGCCTCTCCCCCTATGCCCATGGTATCTCCAGAGCGTAATGATGTACGTGAAGGGCTAGTCTTGCAATTTTGCAAGGGCTGGGGTTGGGGCCGCATTGCTATGCATGCTCGGAACGTGCCAGGTGGTCTTGTTATAGGTTACTCCGGGCGCGTTTAGCCGTGTCCGGTCGCTTAACGGCCGGACTCGAGAATTGCCTTAAGAGGCTGCTCTGTACTTCTGCCGCGAGAGCCGCTGTGTGTTCCTCTGTTCGGAGGGAGCGTTCAGTGTTTCCGTTGACCGTGATGACTCCTCGAGGGCCTGGCATCTTGAGCTTGAGGTATGCGTAGTGCGGCACCGCGTTGAACTTTGCAAACGCGGTCCGTCCGAGCAGAGCATGATAGCCGCTGCGGAACGGAACTATGTCGAAGATTAACTCCTCGCTTCGGAAGTTATCCGGGGATCCGAAGACCACTTCAAGTGTTCCCGAGCCTGTACAATTGGCCTCTACACCTGGTATGACGTCTTTGAAGGTCGTCTTTGTGGGTTTAATTCTTGAGGGGTCTATGCCCATCTTGCGCACTGTATCCTGATAAAGCAGGTTTAGGCTGCTGCCGCCGTCCATCAGGACTCTGGTGAGGTGAAATCCATCGACGATTGGGTCTAAAACCGATGCGGCGAATCCGCTGTGGCGGATACTGGTGGGGTGGTCCCTTCGATCAAAAGTGATCGGGCAGGAGGACCATGGCTTGAACTTCGGGGCGACTGGCTCCATCGCGTATACGTCCCTGAGTGCACGCTTCCGCTCCCTCTTGGGTATGTAGGTTGCGTATATCATGTTCACCGTCCGCACTTGTGGGGGGGAAACCCTTCTGTCCTCTATTGTTCGGCGGTCGGGTCTCTTCCTCGTCATCGCTGTGCAGCCCCTTGTCATTGTTTTCGGCAATTAGCTTGCCTGCCTGCTTGAATACCCAACAGTCCCTGTTGGTGTGATTAGCTGGCTTTTTGGGGGTGCCGTGTATCTGGCACGAGCGGTCGAGTATTCGATCCAAATTGGACGGACCCGGAGTGGTTCTTTTGAATGGCTTTTTCCGTTGACCGGGTTTGGAGCCTCTGAATCCGGCGTTGACTGCCGTATCCTCAGTGTTATCGCCGTTAACACGGCGTTTGTTCTTGTTTCGACGCGACCTGCCATTGCGGTCCTTGGTATCCGGACTGCCAGAATTTTTGCTGAGGTTGTTACTGTGGGCTAGCCAGCTGTCCTCTCCCGTGCAGAAGCGGGTCATGAGTGATGTGAGGGCTGCCATGGATTTCGGCTTTTCCTGTCCTAGGTGCCGGGCAAGCCACTCGTCGTGGATGTTATGTTTGAAGGCTGCGAGGGCCTCTGCATCCGGACAGTCGACGATTTGATTTTTCTTTGTTAAGAACTGTGTCCAGAATTGTCTGGCCGATTCGTCTGGCTGCTGAATTATGTGGCTTAGGTCATCGGCGTCTGGTGGTCGCACATACGTGCCCTGAAAGTTATCAAGGAATGCGGCTTCCAGGTCCTCCCAACACCCAATTGATTCTGCTGGCAAGCTGTTAAGCCAATGCCGAGCTGGTCCTTTAAGCTTGAGTGGGAGATATTTGATGGCGTGAAGATCGTCACCGCGGACCATGTGGATATGAAGGAGATAGTCTTCGATCCAAACCGCGGGGTCTGTTGTGCCATCGTAGGATTCAATGTTCACGGGTTTAAACCCTTCGGGGATTTGATGATCCATTACTTCGTCTGTGAAGCATAGTGGGTGTGCGGCGCCTCTATATTGGGCTATATCACGACGTAGCTCAAGTGAGCTTTGTCTACGGTGTTCGGCCCGGCCGGAGTTACTGTATCCGGCGCGACGATCGTCGTCACGCATCATGGGGCGCCCACGCGATCCGTAGATCGATCTTGATTGTCTTGCCTTATCCTCCAATATGTCCCGCAAGTCCGGTGCATTCCCCTGTGACTTCGTACTTTTCGAGCGGTGCCGGGGTACGGTTCTAGTGGAGGGCCTAGAGGCCTCTCTGTTGCGGCCACGAGGTGGTCGGTCAGCCGTATTGTGCGCTGGTGATGCAGGTTTATATGCCTCCTCCTCTAATCGGGGGAGCAGCTTGTGTTTGGGGTAGCTTTTGGAGGGGCGTTCGAGTTCATGCTCTTCGGCCGCAAGGACTTCAGTCCATCTGTCGGCTAGCAGATCTTGATCAGCTCTAAGCTGTTGCTGCTTTTTCTTGAGGCTGTTTGCCGTGGCCATAAGCCTGCGTTTAAAACGCTCTTGTTCGACGGGATCCTCAGGCACGGCGAATTCGTCATCGTCAAGGCTTGCCTCATCCCCAGAGGGAGGCATGTAGTTATTGAAGGAAATATGCCCTAGAGGCAATAATAAAGTTATTATTTATTTCCTTATTTCATGATAAATGTTTATTATTCATGCTAGAATTGTATTAACCGGAAACATGATACATGTGTGAATACATAGACAAACTTAATGTCACTAGTATGCCTCTACTTGACTAGCTCATTAATCAAAGATGGTTATGTTTCCTAACCATAGACATGTGTTGTCATTTGATTAATGGGATCACATCATTAGGAGAATGATGTGATTTACATGACCCATTCCGTTAGCCTAGCACTTGATCGTTTAGTATGTTGCTATTGCTTTCTTCATGACTTATACATGTTCCTGTAACTATGAGATTATGCAACTCCCGTTTACCGGAGGAACACTTTGGGTGCTACCAAACGTCACAATGTAACTGGGTGATTATAAAGGAGTACTACAGGTGTCTCCAAAGGTACATGTTGGGTTGGCGTATTTCGAGATTAGGTTTTGTCACTCCGATTGTTGGAGAGGTATCTCTGGGCCCTCTCGGTAATGCACATCACTATAAGCCTTGCAAGCAATGTAGCTAATGAGTTAGTTACGGAATGATGCATTACATAACGAGTAAAGAGACTTGCCGGTAACGAGATTGAAATAGGTATTGGATACCGATGATCGAATCTCGGGCAAGTAACATACCGATGACAAAGGGAACAACGTATGTTGTTATGCGGTTTGACCGATAAAGATCTTTGTAGAATATGTAGGAGCCAATATGGGCATCCAGGTTCCGCTATTGGTTATTGACCGAGAATAGTTCTAGGTCATGTCTACATAGTTCTCGAACCCGTAGGGTCCGCACGCTTAACGTTACGATGACAGTTTTATTATGAGTTTATGAGTTTTGATGTACCGAAGGAGTTCGGAGTCCCGGATGAGATCGGACATGACGAGGAGTCTCGAAATGGTCGAGACGTAAAGATCGATATATTGGATGACTATATTCGGAGTTCGGAAAGGTTCCGAGTGATTCTGGTATATTTCGGAGTACCGGAGAGTTACGGGAATTCGTATTGGGCCTCAATGGGCCATCCAGGAAAGGAAAGAAAGGGCCAAAAGGGTGGCCGCACCCCTCCCCTTGGACTAGTCCGAATTGGACTAGGGAGGGGGGGCTCCCCCTTCCTTCCTTCTCCTTCTCTCTTCCCTTTCCTTCTCTCCTACTCCTACTACATGGAAGGGTTCCTAGTTCTACTAGGAAAGGGGGAATCCTACTCCCGGTGGGAGTAGGACTCCCCTAGGGCGCGCCATAGAGAGGGCCGGCCCTCCCCCTCCTCCACTCCTTTATATACGGGGGCAGGGGGCACCCCATGACACACAAGTTGATCTTCAAGGTCATTCCTTAGCCATGTGCGGTGCCCCCCCCCCCCCCCCCACCATATTCCACCTCGGTCATATCGTCACGGAGTTTAGGCAAAGCCCTGCGCCGATAGAACATCATCATCGTCACCACGCCGTCGTGCTGACAGAACTCATCCCCGACACTTTGCTGGATCGGAGTCTGGGGATCGTCATCGAGCTGAACGTGTGCTGAACTCGGAGGTGCCGTCCGTTCGGTACTTGGATCGGTCGGATCGTGAAGACGTACGACTACATCAACCGCGTTGTCATAACGCTTCCGCTTACGGTCTACGAGGGTACGTGGACAACACTCTCCCCTCTTGTTGCTATGCATCACCATGATCTTGCGTGTGCATAGGAATTTTTTTGAAATTACTACGTTCCCCAACAGTTATCATCCTCTACCTCTTCTTCTGCCGCTCTCTCGTGAGGGCTTGCGTCTCCGTCCTCCTGTGCTGAATCTTGCTGGAGGGGGTTGTCTTCGGCACTGTCAGGGGTATTATTGTCTCCGGTGCTGGAATCTCCATTCTTGCTGTGGCGGGATTTAGAGCGGCGCCGCTGACGCCGGGGCTTGGGCTGTTTCTTGGAGGAGTCTTCCTCCGCTGCTTCCTCGCCATTCCCATCCTTTGGGATGTCCACCATGTATATGTCGTATGACGAGATGGTCTTCCAGTGCCCCGTAGGCGCTGGTTCTTGGTCGTCTCCGGCATCGTCGTCCATACCGTCGATGTCTTCGGAGTCATAGTCTAGCATGTCGGTTAGATCGTCGACAGTGGCTACAAAGTGGGTGGTGGGTGGGATTTGAATTTCTTCGTCGTCCGCATCCCAACCATCCTGACCGCAGTTCGGCCAGGGTTCTCCTGATAACGAGAGATACTTTAGAGAATTCAGGATGTCGCCAAAAGGTGAGTGTTGAAAGATGTCCGCGGCGGTGAACTCCATGATCGGTGCCCAATCGGATTAGATTGGAGGGGGCGCGGGAGGTTCGGAGTCCGGCGAGGAGTCCGGCACCTCGGAGTCACGAGCTTCACAAGGGACAAGGTCAGTATTCGGCTCCATCGCCGTAGAGGTAGCAGTCCCCGAGGCGGTGTCTAGCCACCTATCGTCGATCTGCGCAGTCGGCTCCGAATTAGGGGTCGGAGCGGACTCATGTGCAGCCTCCAGGGCACTGTCCGGTAGCAGAGCTAAATCATGCCCATCGAGACAGTGCGGCGCGCTAGGCTGTGGCTCGAATCCATCGAAGATCAAGTCTCCGCGGACGTCGGCCGTGAAGTTCAGACTTCCGAATCTGACTTGACGGCCAGGGGCGTAGCTTTCGATCTGCTCCAGATGGCCAAGCGAATTGGCCCGCAGTGCAAAGCCGCCGAATACGAAGATCTGTCCGGGGAGAAAAGTCTCACCCTGGACTGCGTCGTTGGTGATCGAAGGAGCCATCCAGCCTATCCTTGACGACACAGAGGAACTCTCAATGAAAGCACCAATGTCGGTGTCAAAACCGGCGGATCTCGGGTAGGGGGTCCCGAACTGTGCATCTAGGCGGATGGTAACAGGATACAAGGGACACGATGTTTTTACCCAGGTTCGGGCCCTCTCGATGGAGGTAAAACCCTACTGCTGCTTGATTGATATTGATGATATGGGTAGTACAAGAGTGGATCTACCACGAGATCAAGGAGGCTAAACCCTAGAAGCTAGCCTATGGTATGATTGTTGTTCGTCCTATGGACTAAAACCCTCCGGTTTATATAGACACCGGAGAGGGCTAGGGTTACACAGAGTCGGTTACAATGGTAGGAGATCTACATATCCGTATTGCCAAGCTTGCCTTCCATGCCAAGAAAAGTCCCATCCGGACACGGGATGAAGTCTTCAATCTTGTATCTTCATAGTCTTGGAGTCTGGCCGATGATGATAGTTCGGCTATCCGGACACCCCCTAGTCCAGGACTCCCTCAGCCCTACTCCACCATCGATGAGGGTCCTAGTGACTTGCACGTTGCTGATGATCAGGGAACAAACCATCGGGAGGACTCCTGCTGTGGCCGCGCACTTGAGCTGATCCGTTGAGCTGAACGTGATAGCGCACGATGACCACCTGAGGGGGCGTGTGGCCTCAAGCTTGGGGAGGACTGCATTCACTTCGCGGACAAACTGCTTGAAGATGCGCTGAGAGGCCGGGGCTTGTGCGCCGCCCAAGATGCAGCGATTGCGCGCGGCTCCTGGAAGCCTCCAGCCCCTTCGTTCTGGTGATGGTCTTCATTCCTCCTTGGCTACGGCAGCAGAGGAGGGAGGCCCGCATTGCCTTGTGGGCGATCCTCGCGAGGCTGATCCCTCCAACCCCCCTCGCTAGGTGGGTCCCTCCAACCTCCCTCACGAGGCTGGTCCTGCCAGCGGTCCTCGCGAGGTCGGTCATGCCACCCTTGGCGTGGGCCATGGTCTTCCCATCGTCCTCCGCCTCTTCCTCCTCCTCGTCCATAGCCCCTGTCGCTGCGCTCGGGGCGTCGGCCGGCACGCACATCTCGCACGGCTCTGAGTTCTTGGCATTCGTTGGTGTTGTGGGTGTGGAGGTCGTGGTACACGCAGTACCGGCTGCCCTTGGATGACTCAGGCTGATCCCTGCCTCGCTTGGTGTCTGGCTCTGCTGCAAGCACAGCAGCTCCCTTGCGCTTCACGTCCTTGGTCTTGGGCTTCTTATCTTTTGGGTCAGCAGTTGGCAGATCGAGGAGGGACAGGCGCCCTTTCTCAGCCCTTGCGCACTTGGTCGCCAGATTGAACAGCTCCAGGGAGGTGCACAAGTCTTCATGGATCGCGAGCTCCTCCTTCATCTTGACGTCACGCACGCCATCAGAGAAGGCTGAGATGATGGCCTCCTCAGACACCTTGGGGATCTTAAGGCGAGCTCTGTTGAAGCACTGGATGAACTTCTGCAGGGTCTCCCCCGGCTACTGCTTGATGCGGTGCAAGTCGCTCATGGCCGGGGGCCGGTCACAGGTGCCTTGGAAGTTGGCGATGAATCGGGTGCGCATCTCATCCCAGGAAGATATCGTGCCAGGAGCCAGGTTCAGGAGCCAGGTGCAGGCGCCGTCCTTGAGCGCCATGGGGAACCAGTTTGCCATGACCTTCTCATCTCCATTGGTGGCTTCGATGCCCAGCTCGTAGAGCTGGAGGAACTCAGCAGGGTCAGCTGTGCCATCGTAGCGCGGGGGCAGGTCTGGCTTGAACTTGCCCGGCCAGGCCACGTTGCGCAGCTCGGCGGAGAAGGCACGGCAGCCTGCAGTGGCCGCGGGAGCCCTTTGGTGACGGAGAGCTTGATCTTGCGGGTCTCTGTGCGCTGCGGCAAGGTGCAGCGCGGGTCTTGATGCGCCAGAGCGGGTGCGTGCTCGTGCCGAGCCGGCGCGGGGAGCACACGGGCGGCTTCCTGAGGACGAGGGAACTCCTGGCAACTCTTCTCTTGCTGCGCTAGCGCTGGACGGAGTGGGTTCCGCCCAGGGGCCATGCGCCTTGGAGCCAAGGCACCTTCTTGAGGTGGGGGCGGCTGAGGCGCCCCCGGAGCTTCGTCGCCCGCGCAGGGCGGTGCGCGGTGCAACGAGAGGGACGGTGCAAGGGAGCCCCCAGCGGTGCTGACGAGCTTGGTGATGCGGGCGAGCCACTCGTCGTAGAGGTCGTCAACGGGACGGTAGTGCAGGAGCTCCCGCGCCAGGAGCAGCACAGCATGCGCGTCCGCAGGAGCGCGACGGGCGTGGGACGAGGAGCCGGCCGGAGTCAGCGATGGAGTGGCGGTGCGGCCTTCTCGCTGCATCGATGGATGCAGGGACGACGCCTGCTGCTCATTCCCCGCCGGGCCGGTGGCGGCATTGACGGCAGGCTACAGGGAACGAGGGGGGCGCCCGCTGACGGGGTCCGTCTGGGCGACACGAGCAGCGAGAGCGGCCCAGCGCTCGGCGCGGGCATGACGTGCTTCTGACATGGATGGGATGAGCGATGAAAACACGAGGCGACGGAAGGCAGATTCCGGCACACCCCTACCTGGCGTGCCAAATGTCGGATTTCGGGTTCCGGCAGACCCTTGAGGTTCGAACACTGGGGTGCGCGCGGAAATCACACCCTCAGCCTACCCATGTTTCACCGCCTTGCTAGGATCTAAACTACTCGAAGAACAGCACAAGGGACGCAAGATTTATACTGGTTCAGGCCACCATTGTGGTGTAATACCCTACTCCAGTTTGTGGTGTGTGGATTGCCTCTGGGGCTGATGAGGAACAGTACAAGGGAAGAACAGCCTCGCGTGGGTCTGTTCTTGGTTGGGACGATGAACTGCTAGGGGAGTTCAGTCGCCTCTCTCTCTCTCTCTCTCTCTCTCTCTCTCTCTCTCTCTCTCTTGGGTGTCGATCCAATCAGATCCAGATCCAGATCCCCTACCCTGTGGGTGGCTAGTCCTATTTATAGGCGAAGGCCCCGGGCCTCTTCCCAAATATTGAGCGGGAAGGGCGCCATTGGCCATTTTGAAGGGGAACATCTAGTACACTTATCCTGACTAAAGTTGGTCCTCGCCTGTCAAAGGTCCTGACGATGACGCTCGCTTGGGCTCCACGATGACCTCCATTCTGCCGTCCTGCTGGTCTTGGTCTTGTTGCACCGAAATGGTTGCCTTTGCTTGATACCCTTGCCTGCGCTTGCCCCCTTTGCACCTAAGGGGAAACAAGGACTCTGCCTAGGCCGGCGCCCGCCTGCGCCTTGGTCGTCATGGCTTGCGTCACAGGCACCTCGTGAGGTACCCCGCCTTGATCTCTCCGCCTCCTCGTGAGCCAACCTGATGAGGCCGTGCCTGAGGAAGCCTCCTGTCGTCCGCCCCGCGAGGCTTGGCCCCTCGCGCGGGTCTTGAGCATGTGTTTATGAAGATGGGCCGTACTGGGCCACTCCTTGAGCCACGCCACAGGCTGCAGGTAGGCAAGTCTGGGTACCCCCGTTCCCAGAACGCCAACACGACCGGGGTGAATCTTTCCCTGAAGTTGTGTTGTGCACTCAATATTGCTGCATGGCAGGTGGAGCCGGATGAAGGATGTCCAACATGTCGGTGAAACGAAGTTGAATTGTTTCTGGCATTGCTATCAATCCTTTAGGATTTGTTTATATGTACGCATAGTTTTGATGAAATTGTACTGTGATGCTATGAAGGTTTCAACTTTGGTTCCCGCAGGAAAAAAAAGGTTTCAACATAGGATTCACGTGTCTTGCCTCGAGATTATCTCGTTACATCAAATACAAATGAAACTACCATGGCTAATGCATCTCAATGGTTCGCAGACCAGTGCCAATATTCACATCACAACTGAAGACAAAGTTGTGAGAATGTGTACAAATAAAGAAAAAAAATATAATTGATCGATGTTGTTCGTAGGCATGGCTCCATTTCCTTGGCACAGTGTTCATTGCTTGGCAGCTAGTTTCACCCAGCTCTGTAGCCAAAAAAGAGGTGTATGAAGGACACCACAGTCCGATCATTTTGTGCAGCTCCACTAAAATCGGGCGGACCATCCCTGGTTGCAAAGATATCCAGTCAGTGTGATTACAATAATAGTGGAACTAGATGATGAAACATAACATACATAAATAGAATCCAATCACCTCTACGATCTCTCTTTAGGACTAACTTCTTGTTGCAGAAGATTAGGCACGGAGTTGGATGAGGAGGATAGCAAAACCAATCTCCCTTTCTGTAGTCCCACAGAAATGTAAAAACGTTGCCCGTGTGACATTTTGGTGGAACTGCACAAAACACTCTTTAGAAAAGTGATTTGTGCAGTTCACCAAAAGGTCGCAATAGCAACGAGGTGAAAATGGATAGCCCTGTTTGCAAAAGGAGATCGAAAGGAAACAATTACTGCCCAATAACACAAGTTGAAGACACATATGCCAACAAAAAAGATGCATGTTCCATGTAAAAAGGGAAAGATAACACATGGTGGTTTATCAAAAATGGTTTGAGGACGAGATTGCAAGATGGAAAGTATGCTGGGCGAGATACGATTTAAGCAAACAACTAAAGAAGATCCACATCCAGCAACGTGGGAAGATGGGCAGTGGAGCAAGGCCGGAGGAAGCTGTACCTGAGGGTCGTTGGGATGTTACTAGGAGGGCGCCGGTGGCCGGGATCTGCCCATACTGCGACAACGAGCAAGTGGCGAAGGCCCTACCGCGCTGGAGCTTGGTCAGAGAGAATGGCGGGTACCGCAGATCGGGACGAGCTGCCTCAACGCCGTCGAACGGAGAGACGATGCACATCCTCCCTTTCCGCCACCGGACGGGATGCGGCCGGATCACTGACCAACGCTGAGAGAGAGAGGCCACGGTGGACTTGTGTGAGATGGTGTGACGAGAGACAAACCCATTTTTCCATTTTCCCCACGGCAATCGTTTTATATTCTAGGCATGGTACCCGACCCTCCTTCAAGTAAACAACCGCTACACGCATCAAATTATCACGTGGGATGCCTATTCGTACAGAAACGAACTCCACCGTGTACCCGCGCGGGTGTGGCCGGGAACGAGACATGAGTATGTGTGTCCTGCGTGCACTTCTTCTTTAGGTGCAGGTACGTACGTGGGTAGGTGTGAGAGAGATGGTTTGTGTGAAACAGAGGCAATGTGTTGATGATATCTCAATCAGAAAAATGTAACATATGCAATGTGTGTGAAACAGAGTCATGGACGTGAGATATCGATAGAATTGAAAACATGGATGAAGTGTATGGCTGCGCGATCGATACAGAGTGCCATCGAATTTGTGTTTGCCCACGTCAAAGATACAGGGCGGCTGGCCTACTGGAATTTGAGAGGGCAGAGGTGCAGTTCTTCTCCGTGGCATGGATACCTACCTACAACGTTCGACTATCGGTGTGTGTGTGGGGGGGGGGGTAGAGACCGGTCGACTAGTATATGTGTGGGGAAGGAGAGAGACCTAGCTATGTATTGAGGGAGATCGATCGACATCCATGGATATGTGTAGCAAAGGAATAAGGTTGGGAAAAAGACAAAGGTAGAGCCTCGGAGGGTTGGCGGTGGAGTGGCGTCTCACAAATGGTGGGAGAGGCCTGCTAGACAAACAGAGGGTATGAGTGCAATATCAATGAGAGAGGGCGGAGGATGTCTGTCTGTCTATGCACGTGCGTGTGAGAGACGGGTCAGGAGGTATTCAAGGATGATGAGGGGAGAAGATATGGTTGTGGTAAGCATGCGGAACTACATAGGAAGATCAACCGTCGTGTGTCCGGGAAAAGGAGAGACATAACTTGCGAGGTAAGTGTATCGGTGCTTGGTGAAAACAAATTATAGTCGACCTGGCTATATGTAGGGAGATCAGTTCATATACACGCCTGCATGTGTTAGAAGCAAATAAGGTCCGGAGAGCAGACAGGAGGAGAGGGTGTGGCTAGGAGGTGGTGCGAGAGGCCTACCATGTCGATGGGGGAGGAGTGTGCGAGCATGTGATTAATGAAAAGAGGGGTGGGAGTGTGCACCTGCGTGGAATCGTATTGGACATATGGGGGCATGGAGGGTGAGAAGAGAAGAGGGGAAGTATATATGTGTTTGTTGTAGGCACACTTGGCTAGAGAGGTATATCGACCGGTGTGTGCCAGAAAGAAGGAGCCGGGGGCCTACACACACCGCTGGTGGATGACCTAAAGAGAAATAATGAACGTGCGCGATGGAGGGAATGCTAAGGGTGTGTGAGGGGGGCCGGCATGTGCATGCACGATAGAAAGTTAGTGCTAGCTAGCTAAAAATAGAAGAGGATCGTGAAGGTGTAAAAGACGAACAAAGATCATAATTCATTATAAAAAAGTGGATACGGATACTTGAAGAAGATATCATAATGTAGAACATTGATTATAATTTGGGCTAATATGTGGCTTTTGCAACTCAGGTCTAAATACTTGTCATAATGTAGGGGGCGGGGCACTATACTTTGTGTGATAAACACGTTGTACGTATGGAACATGGTTTAGGTTATGAATATATAGTTAGTACATCAAATGTACTATTATTTGGAATCAATATCAAGTGTATTCAAAAAATAGAATTCGAGTTCATGTGTACACATAGTTCATATCTATCTCTATAGTAATCATGTGGTGTGTTATTAAGGTAATACACGAATGATGGTTGAAGTTGGCAACAATCATGATTGTAGATCCTTATTGAAATAGAGAAACGAATTCAAATTTAGTTCGAATTGCAGCGGTAGTATAGACATTTGGAATGCACTAAAATGTTGGTATGAGTAGGTTACGTGCATTATACAGCAAGCGAAAAAAATTAATCGGACATAACATGGATTCATACTCCCTCCTTCCATCTATATAGGGCGTAATGAGATTTTTAAGACCGCCTTTAACTATTGACAAGATTAATAGTACATGACATGCACAATGTGAAAATTATATCATTGAAAGAACCTTTCACAAACGAATTTAATGGTGTGCTTTGTGTAAGTTGCATGTCATATATCATTTCTCTAATATTTGGTCAAAGTTAGCATCGAAAAATGCATTAGGCCCTATATAGATGGAAGGAGGGAGTAGCTTTGAATAGCATTTGTATAGTAAAACGGGGCAAGACTCTCTCTTTGTGTGGTGTGAATAGTTTTATTTTTTTCGTTTTCTTTTTGGTTGAGGGAAGTGTGAATTGATTTGGTACGTACAAGTACAATATTACTACACGTTAGGCTTGTCCTTAAAATTCAACCCGCATCTTGTTATATCACGAAAATTCAGATATCATGCTCCCAAAACTGGCGCCTTCACAACCCGCACCTTGCTATCCCAAAATTACAACGCGCGCGAAAACTCCCTCCAGCTGCCAAATCCCGACACGCGAAATCCCCCTTCTAACCCTGAGCCAAAAGGGCCGCTAGTTCAAATCTATGGGGGGTACTTTTGTAACACACCCTACATTTTGGACAAGCGCATCCCTAAGTCATGCTTCACCCCCTCCCATCACCCCCTTTTCTCCATTCGAAATCCCAGGCCGCCATAACCTCTCCACTCCAGCCGCGAAACCCCACCCTCCTCCGTCCGCCATGTCACCGCTACCCAGCCGGAGCCTCTTCCCCGACGACGTCGTCCACCGCAACAGCTCGACGTCCCTCGTCCACCTCCCCGGATGAGGATCCGTCCTCCATCTCGCCGTCCCGTCGGTTCAGCCGCCCCGTCCTCCACCCCCAAGGAGCTGCTCCGATGATCGCCTCGTCTATCGCGGCTGCTCCATCCCCACAGCGCTGCCTTAACCTGTTCCACCGGAACCGCACCATACTCACCGACTCCTCGGTCGAAGCCGAGGCCTACTCGGCGCCAATAAAGAGGTTGTACACTCATTGCATCGCACCTTCTCCTTAACTCAACCTCCCGGCGCCGATGGTGCTCCATCTCGCACCCCCATGGAGCGGCTACCTTGAAGCCGGCTCCGCAAGCGACATCTCCACGGCGGCTCTCCCCCAGTGCGAGGCCCTTTCGGCGGCGACGTCCACACCAGCCAGATCTGCTGCTGCTCCGGCTCTCACTCGCTCGCTTGCGCTGCTGCTACTGCTCCGGCTCTCGCTCGATCGCTCGCTCGCCCAGCTGCTGCTGCTGCTCGTCTCCTCGCTCGTGTTGCTGCTCTGCTCCGATTAAGCCACACTTCAGTCGACTGAATCGACTTTTGGTCAGTCAATTTTCAGGGGTTGGGGGGCATGCCGGAGTTAAGGAAGAACCACCTGCAGCGGGGACGGGGGCTCGCCGGAGAGGTACCCCACTATCTATCTTAGGGTTCAGGGTGGGGGCGGGAGGCCTAGAGGGCTGGCCGGGGCAGCGGTGGCGAGTTGTTTCAGGGCGGCGGTGGCGAGTTGATTTGGGGCGGCGAGGCGGCGCTGGGGCCGGCGGTTCGGCCGGTGGTGGCTGGCGGCTCAGGGGGGTGCAGGTTGAAGATGAACTGCAGGCCCTCCATAAACTACATGTCAAGTGCCTCTCTGCTACCATTGCGTTCAGTTTTGACAGTAACATTCAGATTCCACAGTAAATTTCAGTTTCGACAGTTAAGTTCAGAGTCAACAGTTTTTACCTCATCTGTTGTAGTCAGGTGGTTTTTGGTGATGTTAATTTTACATCAATTTTACATCATCTATTGGAGATGCTATTAGAATCCCACTTGAGATTGACGATGTTTGTCTTGTGCTGCTTCAGCCTTGACGTCTTATGGCTCACCGGAGCTGCTCCAACGACAGAACGATCCATCACAACAGAGCAGTGCCCTGGACGCCGTCTACAGATTCCTCAGATCTTCCTCCACACCTCCGACAGCCACCTCTGCCTCAACTGCTTCAGCGACCAACCCAATGATGCTGAGGTCGACACGGCTACGGCAAAGAGGTTGTACACTTGTTGCATCACTTATTACTATACATTCACGTCGATCCGTTAGGGCTATTTTGGTTCAACGAAAAAACATAGCAATAGGGAATTTTCCAATGGCACTCTACTATTCAATTATTCATGCATTTTGTTGAAAGGAATGAAGCAAAACATCCACCTGGACCTACTTTTCAAAATCCTATGCATGAAAACAAGACCAAGTGCATTAGTGCCAGAATAACATTCTAACTGTACACGCTTTCATATGGTTTCACTTTATTTTGGCCATGTTTCTTTGTATTCCTATGCTCTTCCAATTCCTGTAAACCAAACACCCAAGTTGACAGAAATCCTGTGTTTACAAATGCTCTGTTTACCATGTGCATTTTCCTATCCTATTCCGGTGTTTTTCCTATCCCTGCGTTTTAAGAATCATGCAATCCAAATGAGCTCTTACAGAATTACTTCAGTTACAGGTACGTGTCGAAGGGAACTTTGTGTGGTTTGTCCTTCTCCTACTGCGACGTCGTACACCTCACCTGAGCTGCTCCATCGACAGAAGCATCCACCAAACCAGACATCACGACTCCTGACCGTCTTTCGCCGCCTTAGATCTCCTTCCCTGCCGCCGGCACCCACCGCAACGGCATCACCATCATCGACTCAGCAGATGAACCTGAGGAATACACGGGTCCACAAAAGAGGTCACACTCTTTTGTTTCTGCTTATTTTATGCATTGCTTAAACTTACCTGCTACTTTATCGTCCTGTTCAGCTCTTGGACTCCCAAGTCAGGTCCAAATTAATGTTAAAACTTGAGTTCTAAATTAGTTGTGGGGCACATATCGAGGCAGCAATGAATAGTATGTCTGTCTAATATCTGGTTCACCTAGGGTATGCCTATGTTGTTCATCTTGGGTGAGAAACAAATAGTAAAGCAATCATCATCTGTCTTTTTATTAATTTAAAGCAATAATCAGCCTGCTATCATTATTTTTGGATCCATCCACTGGTTGTTACCATCACTCTAAATGTCTGCATGCTCTCCTTACATAATCTCACCATATTTTTTCGTATGCATGTCAGATATTGTACACAGTCATGCTGAAAATGTAGAGAAAAAGAGAAGAGTTTTGCGCGGCAATACAATGTCATACAGACATCGCTCCATGGTGGGTTCAATGGCAAACCCTCCCCACCCCTCTCCAGATTGTAATCCAGAGGAAAATATCTGTTCTGAGGCAAATTCAGACGCCGCTGACCACTCCTATTTACCCCCCAAGGTGTTTGCTCTACCTTGGCACGATGATGTTAGTCATATCATGCATATGTTGCCTTGCAGTGCCTACTTTTGACATCATATATGTCATCTGCTTAGTTTAGCCATGTTCTGTAATGCCACCTATTTAGTTTCTATATCATATATGGGAATTATGCAGTCTCATGTCTTTTAGCCAGCCATAATATATGTGAAATGTGCAACGCCATCCTGCTCAACCAGGCATCATATATTTGAATGATATCTTGTCCATCCTTTTCTTCATTACATTTCCATTTGTCGACAATGTTTGTACATTAAACTACTCTTCCTGTGAATCAGCCATTTGGGTGGGAGATGGAAAATTTTGGAGTGAAAACAAGGCCTTCAGAGCAGACAGTGCTACCTGTCGAAGCAGATCTCTTGTTGGGTCCCGATAGCTCCTCAGAGATGGATTCAGAGACAGATGACCAGTCCTATTCCCCCACTAAGGTGTATTCTCTAACTTGGCACGGTTATACTGCTCATATCATGCATACGGTGTCTTGCATTGCATAGTTTAGACATCATATACACAATATTCAACACCATGTTCTTAGTTTAGACATCATATCGAATGCCCTCTGTTTAGCATATAAATCACATATGTGAATTAAATGATGCGATCCTGATTACTTAGATAACATGTAGTTGAATTATGTCATGCGATCCTATTTAGTTATTCATCATATCTTTGAATTATGTTATGCTATGCTATCCAGTTTAGATAGACATCATATATGTGAAATTATGTCATGCTATCCGTTTTAGTTAAACAATATACATGTCAACTATTTCATGCCCTCTTTTTTCCACACTATCTATTGCATCTGTCTCTCATACAATGTCTGTACATTCAACTATGTTTCCTGTTTATCAGCCATTTGAATTGGAGCGGGTGATGCCAGTATCTAGCGGAATAAAAACACGGTCTTCAAATAAAACAGTGCTACCTCTTGGTGGAGATAGCACCCCGGTTGTACATGCACAAGAACCAGCCCTACCACACATAATCCAAACTCTCGCAGATTGTACCCCTACTGCGATCGACAGAGAACCAGCTTCACCCAATCTAACCCCAACCCCAGCCGATAGTAACCCAGTTCCTGTTGACATAGCACCATCTCCACCACAGAGCTCCCAAACAAGAGCAGTTAGTAAGGCAGCTCAAGTGCCCAAAGGGCCAGTACTATCACGGCGAACCCCAACTCCACCAGTTAGTACGCCTATTCCTGTGGAGGAAGCACAACCAGCTAGTCATAGTTTAGCATCTATCACATTTGATGTTGTTAAATTGTATGTGCGTATCTTCCCATATTGGAAATATTATACTGAAGATGAAGGAAAATGCCAGTTGCAGGTGTTTGTCCAGGAGTTATGTGTAAGTAATGTTATTCATGGCAATTACTTTGCTTCGTCCCATACATCCTACCTCCATGATGGTTATAATACAGGAAATTTTCCCATTTTTCTCTATAGAGAAGGACCGATTTGGAAACTCAGGATGAGGTAACCTGTGTTAATACCTCTGCTATCTTCAAGAATGCTTGGTGGCAGTATCAGAATTACCTGAAGAAAACATACTTCACCGGCAAAGAAACTCATCAAATTCCCTTACGTTCTCCTGAGAAACATTTACTGGACGATGACTAGGAACGCCTTGTTCTGTACTGGTCCCGAACCAAGAATGGTAAGGTCTATGAGCTCATTTTCTATTTTTAAGTATTATATTCTTGTGTCTTACTGTACTCTGTTCATGTAGAACAAGTGCCTAAACCTCAAGAACAACTGTTCTAATTTAAGATTACATTGCTATCATAGTTCAAAAAAGCGCTAGGCGTTAATTGTGCATTTTGCCACCGCCTTGTGCTTTACTAACCAAAGCGCATGCTTATGCGCAGTTATGCACAGATTAAGCGTAGTTATGCGCAATGCGTTTTGCCAACGCCTAGAGCCTAGGCGCGCTTAAGTGCTCGCTTAGGCGTGCCTTTTTTTAACTATGATTGCTTTGCTCTTGTATCACTGTATTTACTGATACAAACTTATTTTTAAATTGAGGGATCCAATCAAAACTCCAATGGCACAGCAGATATGTTCACACATGTTTCTTTAACAGGTTTGCTCTTATCAATAGCTCTTTTGATTTCAATTTCAATTGTGTATATAGTTGACTTTCATATCATGCACATTACTAGCATCACAACAGAGCCAATAGTGTTGTTGTACATGTAGACCCGTGGTACCCATCAGAAATCTTGTTGTGCCGTGTAGTTTCCCACGCTTTGTATTCTTTCACTGCTGCTTTGCCTTGAACTGATATGATTTGAACCGTGTCTCTATTTTGATTTGGCAAGACAATGCAGTGACCATAGGACATAGATATATGTTTGTTTGATGCTTTTATTATGTACTAGTACTTGGCAATAGAAGACTTGGTAGTTTAATCCTGTCCACCTTACTAATGAACTGGTTCACCGAAATGAGTTTCATATACTAGTACATGCTAAACTTGTTATGTGTCTGCTTGTTTCTTCTTTTAGAATGCTGACAGAATATTAGGGAAGAGTGCCTTATTAAGCAATGGTAAAGGAAGTAATGCAGATAAGGTTCAGGATAGTGACACATCCTTGTTGGTATCCAACAAAGCTGATAAAACAGCTAAGGAAGACTATCTTGAAGACAGCGAGACAACCCCAAAGTCCTGTCTTGGTTTAGTGTTCGAGTTACTAGCCACTACCGCTTGCACAAGCTATTCAAACTCACTGTCTGAATCAGTTCGGTTTCTTGAGTCTCAACTACAAGCTGAAAGACATCGATCAGATGTGCTGCGACAAGAAGCGGAAGGACTGCGGAAATCCCTGGAGCATTCAGATGCATACTTTCTGGTGCAACAGCAAGCGTTGGAGGATTTTAGCGCCAAACAGGACAAAGCTAATCAGCTTGCTAAGCTTATTGCCAGCATGGTGGATACCCAGGATAACGTTTCTTGAGCTCTTCTGAAGTTGTTTCAGTTATGCTCTTGTTTTGCTGCCGCGTTTATTTGCACTGGTGGCCAATTTTGACGGCCAGTGTATGTAATATGCTGCTTTGTTCCCTATATTTGCACTGGTGGCGAACTTTGATGCCCAGTGGATGTAATATGTGTAATAGCGGTAATAGGCTAGCATTAATTGCTTGCTTATTTATTTCCTTATTGTCTTGTTTAGTTGTTTGCTTGTAGTCACTTCAGTTCTTTTTCTGTGTTTTTCTAGTGGCCACAATAGCCTATTTTTGGTAACTAGGCCAAAATAATCATGGCAACACACGGACTGTTGTAACCATGGGCCTCCTGCAGGCCGTATGATCCATGGGCCTTCTTCCGGCCGTAGGATCCATTGGCCTTCTATACAGGTCGTAGGATCCATTGGCCTTCTATATGGGCCTTCTACGGGCCGTAGGGTCCATGGGCCTTCTACGGGTCGTATGACCCATGGGCCTTCTACGGGCCGTAGATCCATGGGCCTCATACGGCCTGTAGATCCATGGGCCTTCTACGGGGCGTATCATCATTTTGCCAATCATGGGCCGTACAATTCGTGGACCATAACGGGCCGTTAATAGACCGTATTTGATAACTTTATGAAAACAGCCCAACGGGTTTTTTTGACATGAAAACGGCCCAACGTATTAACGGTCCACAAACGGGCCGACTGTAACAACGGGCTAAAGCCCACAAGCAGAAAATGACAGTAACGGACTGTATGTAACCGAATGCTGCAAATGAGCCCAAGAATCAATGGGCCCTAAGAAGGTCGAAAGATAACTTGGGCTGGAAACGGCCCAATAGAATAACGGACCGTTAATGGGTATAAAGTGATACACTATTCATTACAGGCCAGTTTCACCATGGACAGTTAATGGGCCAAGAGTTATAAAGGGACTCATATGGGCCGAAAGAAGTCATGGGCCACACATGGGCCGGAAGTTAAAACGGGCTAGAATCATATTGGACGGCCCAGATGACGCTACTGGGCCTAATTCGGATAGGGCGTAACGGGCCCTGGGTTAGCGGGCTGTAAATGGGCTATATGCGAACAGGCCGTAAACAGGCTTTTCGTGGGCCGGCCCGCCACCTTTTGACCAAGTCAAACGCCGGCCTTTTCACAGGAATGGGCCTCTGTTGGGCCGTGCCACGTGTCGCCGTATCATAGGCGCCTTCGGTCCAATGAGCGGATGACATCTGTCCCAACGGTGAGCCGACATGTGTTTCCTCCAGCCAATGATGATTTTACATGTGGAAAATCCCCATTGGTCGGGGCTGTTAACGGGTTATCGGATCCAAAACCCGACCCGATAGCTTAACGGCGTTCTGTTACGGTGGATGCCACATGTCGGTCACCCTTGACGAAAGCACTTCTGTGATGCGAGATTTATCGTCATGGAAGTGGACACTTCTGTGATGATAATTTTGGTAATGTCATGGAACACTTCTACAACAGCACACGTATGACTATCTTGATTCTGTCATAAAATCGTCATGGATGTACATGCATGACAAAAAATGCGACCTACTGTGACAAACACGTATCATCACGGAAGTGTATTTTTTTTGTAGTGTATGCAAAGGTTCATGGGCGGAACCCACAAGTTGATCACCAAAACATACATCAAGTGGATCACGTGAATATCCCATTGTCACCACAGATAAGCACGGCAAGACATACATCAAGTGTTCTCAAATCCTTAAAGACTCAATCCGATAAGATAACTTCAAGAGGAAAACTCAATTCATCACAAGAGAGTAGAGGGGGAGAAACATCATAAGATCCAACTATAATAGCAAAGCTCGCGATACATCAAGATCGTGCCATAGAGAGAACACGAGAGAGAGAGAGAGAGAGAGAGAGAGAGAGATCAAACGCATAGCTACTGGTACATACCCTCAGCCCCGAGGGTGAACTACTCCCTCCTCGTCATGGAGAGCACCGGGATGATGAAGATGGCCACCGGTGAGGGATCCCCCCTCCGGCAGGGTGCTGGAACGGGCTCCCGAGAGGTTTTTGGTGGCTACAGAGGCTTGCAGCGGCGGAACTCCCGATCTATCTTTGTATTCGATGGTTTTAGGGTATATGGGAATATATATAGGCGAAAGAAGTCGGTCGGGGGAGCCTCGAGGAGCCCAGGAGACAGGGGCGCGCCCAGGGGGTGGACGCGCCCTCCTATCTCCTGGCCTCCTCGAAGCTTCCCTGGCTTATACTCCAAGTCTCCCGGATCATGTTCGTTCCAAAAATCACGCTCCCGAAGGTTTCATTCCGTTTGGACTCCGTTTGATATTCCTTTTCTTTGAAATACTGAAACAAGCAATAAAACAACAATATGGGCTGGGCCTCCAGTTAGTAGGTTAGTCCCAAAAGTAATATAAAAGTGTATAATAAATCCCGTAATCATTCAAAACAGATAATAAAATAGCATGAATGCTTCATAAATTATAGATACGTTGGAGACGTATCAAACAGCTCCGCCGGAGCCCTAGGTTGGTTCCGCCAAGGTTCCGCCTTGTGGCGGCGGTGTTTCGTCCCGAAAGCTTGCTTCTAATTTGTCCCATGGTAAAAGACTTCATATGGCAGAAGATGGTCACCGGAAGGCTGTCGGGGGCCCACGAGGCAGGGGGCGCGCCCAGGGGGTAGGGCGCGCCCCCACCCTCGTGGACGGCGGGTGGCCCCCCTCTGGAACTTCTTCTGCTCAATATTTTTTATTAATTCCAAAAATGACTTTCGTGGATTTTCAGGACTTTTGGAGTTGTGCAGAATAGGTCTCTAATATTTGCTCCTTTTCCAGCCCAGAATTCCAGCTGCCGGCATTCTCCCTCTTCATGTAAACCTTATAAAATAAGAGAGAATAGGCATAAGTATTGTGACATAACGTGTAATAACAGCCCATAATGCAATAAATATCGATATAAAAGCATGATGCAAAATGGAAGTATCACACCCACACATGATAGTCCTATTATCTTTTTGAATTCTCCCAACCGCACTATATCAGAGAAGTTTGCTCTTATTAAGGATTACATTGATGGCTTGCGTTCTACCATTACACATGATGATTTTGATGAATATAATATGCATGTGCTTGCTGCTCCTACTTGCAATTATTATGAGAGAGGAACTACATCTCCACTTCTCTACGTTTCCAATACTATAAAATTGCAAGAAAATTGTTTATGCTATGTATTGGCTCTTACTTGATGTGCATGAATTGTTCTTTTTTGACATGCCGATGCATAGGAAGAGAGTTAGACTTCGTTGTTGCATGATATATGTCGCTTTGTGCTCAATACTAAATTACAAATCATTGTTAATTAAAATTGGCTTTGATATACCTTGGGATCCGGCCGGATCAATTACTTGAGCACTTCATCCCTAGCTTAATGGCTTTAATGAAAGCGCTGCCAGGGAGACAACCTGGAAGTTTTAGAGAGTCATTTTCTTCTGTTGAGTGCTTTTATAAAGTTCAAAAATTAAAAATATAGAGTGGGAGCTAGCCTTGAACTTTGTTCATGCCCCTGGAAAATTTGTGAACCTTGATTACAAAATTTTTAAAGAAAAATAATTATCCCCCTGTACAAATTCATTGCATTATAAAAATATTGTGCCAAGCTATTTGCCTTTAGGATGATTAGATTTCTTGTTTTGTTTGTGCAGTGCAAAAACAGAAACTTTGGCTGTAGTGCGTTAATTTACATTTTTTATTGGAAAGTCAAAAGTTTCTGAAATTTTTACATAGTACTGGTATGCAAATTTTTTTGTCCTAATTCTTCAGAAGTTTTGGAGTTACAGAAGTGTGGTCAATGTTCAGATTGCTATAGACTGTTCTGTTTTTGGAAGATTATGTTTTTGATGCATTGTTTTGCGTGTTTTGATGAATCTATGGATTGTATCGATAATATAAGCCATGGTTATGTTAGAGTACAGTAGTTATAATGCAGAAATAAAATATGAATGGGTTTGCAACAGTACTTAAGTTAGTGATTTGCTTTATTATACTAACAAATCTCACGAGGGTTTTGTTAAGTTTTGTGTGATTGAAGTTTTCAAGTTTTGGGTGAGATCGCGATGGATGAAGGAATAAGGAGTGGCAAGAGCCTAAGCTTGGGCATGCCCGAGGCACCCCAAGGTAATATTCAAGGACTCCCAAGCAACTAAGCTTGGGGATGCCCTGGAAGGCATCCCCTCTTTCTTCTAACGACCATCGGTAATTCTACTTGGAGCTATATTTTTATTCGTCACATGATATGCGCAAATTCTTGTAGCATCTTTTGTTTTTATTTTTCCTTTTCATTTATACACCATGCTGGTATGTGATAGTCCTTGGTTGATTTATAGAATGCTCTTTGCACTTCACTTATATCTTTTGAGTATGACTTTATAGAATGCTTCATGTGCTTCACTTATATCTTTTGAAGTTTGGATTGCATGTTTCTCTACATAGGAAAACCATCATTTGTAGAATGCTCTTTTGCTTCACTTATATTTGTTAGAGCATGGGAAGATCTTTTGTAGAAATAATTAAACTCTCATGCTTCACTTATATCTATTTAGAGAGTTAACAGGAATTGGTCATTCACATGGTTAGTCATAAAATCCTACATAAAACTTGTAGATCACTGAATATGATATGTTTGATTCCTTGCAATAGTTTTGCGATATAGAGATGGTAATATGTGGGAGGTACTAGTGAATTGTGGTTTAGTAAGAATATTGGTGTTAAGGTTTGTGATTCCCGAAGCATGCACATATATATGGTCTCTCGTTATGCGATGATATTGGAGCATGATTTATTATTGATTGTCTTCCTTATGAGTGGCGGTCGGGGATGAGCGATGGTCTTTTCCTACCAATATATCCCCCTAGGGCATGCATAGTAGTACTTTGCTTCGAGGGCTAATAAACTTTTGCAATAAGTATGTGAGTTCTTTATGATTAATGTGAGTCCATGGATTATACACACTCTCACCATTCAGCAATTTGCTAGCCTCTTCGGTACCGTGCATTTCCCTTTCTCACCTCGAGAGTTGGTGCAAACTTCGCCGATGCATCCAAACCCGATACACTCTATCACACATAAGCCTCATTATATCTTCCTCAAAACAGCCACCATACCTACCTATCATGGCATTTTCATAGCCATTCCGAGATATATTGCCATGCAACTTCCATCATCATATACATGACTCGAGCATTCATTGTCATATTGCTTTGCATGACCGTAAGATAGCTAACATGATATTTTCATGACTTGCCATTTTTTTGATATCTTTTCTATGCTATGTAGGGGAACGTTGCATGGAAAACACAAAATTTCTACGCACATGCAAGATTTATCCATGGAGATGCGTAGATACGAGAGGGGAGAGTGTGTCTACATACCCTCATAGATTGTAGCGGAAGCATTTATTAACGTGGCTGATGTAGTCCAACTTCTTTGCGATCCAACCGATCAAGTACCGAAAGTGTAGCTCCTCCGCGTTCAGCACGTGTTCAGCTCGATGACGTCCTCGCTTTTTTGATCCAGCAAGATGGGCGAAGTAGTAGATGAGTTCCGACAACACGATGGCATGGTGACGGTGATAGTGAACTCATTACCGCAGGGCTTCGCCAAGCACTGCAGACAAACTGGACGGAGGACTAAACTGTGGAGAGGGGCGCCACACACTGCTAAGAGATTGTCGTCGTTTGTGTGGCGCCCCCTCCTTATGTATATATAGGTGTGAGGGGAGGAGGGGATGCAGCCAGGGCGCCCCCAAGGGGGCCGGCGGCCACCCTTGGCCCCTGCCCTACTGTGCCACCCCTCTCCTTCTAGGCGCACAGGAGGAAGGCAGGAGGAGATGGCGTCCCCCCTTTCCTTTCTCTCATGAGGAGGTAAAGGCAAGAGGGGTCAACCCTCCCCCCTTTCCTTCCCCTAGGGCGGCGGCCAGGGATAGGGACGGACCAACCCCTTGTGGGCTGGTGTGTTCCCCCCTTTGGCCCATTAAGTCCATATAGCCTCCCGGGGCTTCCCAGAACCCCTTCCGGTGATTCGATGACTACCGGTACCTCCCGAAACTCTTCTGGTGTCCAAATAGCATCGTCGTATATATCAATATTTACCTCCCGGCCATTCTGGAGCTCTTCGTCGTGTCGATGATCTCATCCGGGACTCTGAACAACATTTGGTCACCAAATCACATAACTCATATAACACTATATCGTCAACGAACGTTAAGCGTGCGGACCCTACGAGTTCGAGAACTATGTAGACATGACCGAGACGCCTCTCCAGTTAATAACCAATAGAGGAACCTGGATGCCCATATTGGTTCCTACATATTCTACGAAGATCTTTATCGGTCGAACCTTACGACAACATACGTAATTCCCTTTGTCTATCGGTATGTTACTTTCCCGATATTCGATCATCAGTATCTTCATACCTAGTTCAATCTCGTTACCGGCAAGTCTCTTTACTCGTTCTATAATCATCATCTCATAACTAACTCTTTAGTCACTTTGCTTGCAAGCTTCTTGTGATGTGTATTATCGAGAGGGCCCAGAGATACCTCTCTGATACACGGAGTGACAAATCCTAATGTGGATCCATGCCAACTCAACAAACACCTTCGGAGATACCTATAGAGCATCTTTATGATCATCCAATTATGTTGTGATGTTTGATAGCACACAAGGTATTCCTACAGTATCCAGGAGTTTCATGATCTCATAGTCGAAGGAATATGTATTTGACATTAAGAAAGCAATATCAATAAACTAAACGATCATATGCTAACCTAACGGATGGGTCTTATCCATCACATCATTCTCCTTATGATGTGATCCCGTCATCAACTGACAACACATGTCTATGGTTAGGAAACCTTAACCATCTTTGATCAACGAGCTAGTCTAGTAGAGGCTTACTAGGGACACGGTATTTGTGTATGTATCCTCACATGTATTTAAGTTTCCGATCAATACAATTCTTGCATGAATAATAAACCTTTATCATGAATAAGGAAATATAAAATAACAACTTTATTATTGCCTCTAGGGCATATTTCCATCAGTCCCCCACTTGCACTAGAGTCAATAATCTGGATTACATTGTAATGAATCTAACACCCATGGAGTCTTGGTGTTGATCATGTTTTGCTCGCGGAAGAGGCTTAATCAAGGGGTCTGCTACATTCAGATCTGTATGTATTTTGCAAACTTCTATGTCTCCATCCTTGACCTTTTCACGACTGGAGTTAAAGCGTCTCTTTATGTCTTTGGTTCTCTTGTGAAACTTGGATTCCTTCGCTAAGGCAATTGCTCCAGTGTTGTCACAAAAGATTTTCATTGGTCCCGATGCACTAGGTATTACACATAGATCGGATATGAACTCCTTCATCCAGACTCCTTCATGTGCTGCTTCTGAAGAAGCTGTGTACTCTGCTTCACACGTAGATCCTTCCACGACGCATTGCTTGGAACTGCACCAACTGACAACTCCACCATTCAATATAAATATGTATCCGGTTTGTGACTTAGAGTCATCCAGATCAGTGTCAAAGCTAGCGTCGATGTAACCATTTACGATGAGTTCTTCATCACCTCCATAAACAAGAAACATATCTTTGGTCCTTTTCATGTACTTCTAGCATGAATAATAAACCTTTATCATGAATAAGGAAATATAATAATAACAACTTTATTAATGCATCTAGAGCATATTTCCATCATCTAGATCATTGCACATCCTGGTACACTGCCAGAGGCATTCATATAGTCATATTGTTCTAGATATGAAGCTGTAATATCGAGTTGTAAGTAAATAAAAGTGTGATGATCATCATTATTAGAGCATTGCCCCAGTGAGGAAAGGATGATGGAGACTACGATTCCCCCACGGGATGAGGCTCCAGAGGAAAAAATATAAAAAGAGGCCAAAAAGAGCCCAACAAAAAAAGGAGAAAAAGAAAAAAAGAAAAAAAGAGAGAAGGGGCAATGTTACTATCCTTTTCCACACTGGTGCTTTGGAGTAGCACTATTTTTTTCATATAGAGAGTCTCCTATGTTGTCACTTTCATATACTAGTGGGAATTTTTTCATTATAGAACTTGGCTTGTATATTCCGGTGTTGGGCTTCCTCAAATGCCCCAGGTCTTCATGAGCAAAGTTGGATGCACACCCACTTAGTTTTCAGTTTGAGCTTTTATACACTTTTAGCTCTTAGTGCATCCGTCGCATGGCAATCCCTACTCCTCGCATTGACATCAATTGATGGGCATCTCCACAATCCGTTGATTAGCCGCACCAATGTGAGATTTTCTCCTTTTTTGTCTTCTCCACACAACCTCTAACATCATATTCTATTCCACCCATAGTGTTATATCCACGGCTCACGCTCATGTATTGAGTGAAGTTGAAAAAGTTGAAGCGCATTAAAAAGTATGAACCAATTGCTCGGCTTGTCATAGGGGTTGTGCATGATAAATACTTTGTGTTAAGAAGATGGAGCATGACAAGGCTATATGATTTTGTAGGTATCATGTTCTTTAGCATTGATATTTTGAAAGACATGATTGTTTGTCGGGATGCCTGAGTATTGATGTCTTTATGTGAAATTATAGACTATTGCTTTGAATCACTCATGTCTTAATATTCATGACATTATTAGATTACATGTCAAGATTATTCTAGGTAGCATTCCACATCAAAAATTATCTTTTTTTATCATTTACCTACTTGAGGACGAGAAGGAATTAAGCTTGGGGATGCTGATACGTCTCCGTCGTATCTATAATTTTTGATTGTTTCATGCCAATATTCTACAACTTTCATATACTTTTGGCAACATGTTATATTATTTTTGGGACTAACATATTGATCTAGTGCCCAGTGCTAGTTCCTTTTTGTTGCATGTTTTTTGTTTCGCAGAATACCCATATCAAACGAAGTCCAAATGCAATAAAAATTTACAAAAAATTATTTTGTAATATATGTAATTTTTGGGAAGCGAAATCAATGCGAGACGATGCTCGAGGGGCCCACAAGCCCTAGGGGAGCGCCCCTACCCAGGGCGCACCTGGCAGGCTTGTGGCCACCCTGTAGGTCAGTTGGAGGTGTCCTTCGGCCGCAAGGAAGCTTATATCCAGATAAAAATCATGTTAAAATTTCAGCCCAATCGGAGTTACGGGTCTCCGGATATTTAAGAAACGGTGAAAGGCCAGAAAACAGGAACGCAGAAACAGAGAGAAACAGAGAGATAGATCCAATCTTGATGGGGCTCCCGCCCTTCTGCTGCCATGGAAGCCATGGACCAGAGGAGAAACCCGCCTCCCATCTAGGGGGAGGTCAAGGAAGAAGAATAAGGAGGGGGGGTTCTCTCCCCCTCTCTCCTGGTGGCGCCCGAACGCCACCGGGGCCATCATTGTGACGACGATCTACACCAACAACCTCGCCACCATCATCACAAACTCTCTCCCCCTCTATGCAGCGGCGTAACCTCTCTTTTACCCGCTGTAATCTCTACTTAAACATGGCGCTGAATGCTATATATTATTTGCCAATGATTTATGGCTATCCTATAATGTTTGGGTAGATCCATTTTGTCCTATGGGTTGATTGATGATCATGATTGGTTTGAGTTGTTGATACATCTCCAACGTATCTATCATTTTTGATTGTTCCATGCTATTATATTATATGTTTTGGATGTTTAATGGGCTTTAATATGCTATTTTATATTATTTTGGGACTAACCTATTAACCGGAGGCCCAGTGCTAGTTTTTGTTTTTTTTGCCTATTTTAGAGTTTTGCAGAAAAGGAATACCAAACGGAGTCCAAACGGAATGAAACTTTCGCGATGATCTTTCTTGGACCAAAAGCAAACCAGAAGACTTGGAGTTGAAGTCAGAAAAGCCACGAGGCGTCCATGAGGCAGGAGGGAGCGCCCAGGGGGTAGGCGCGCCCCCACCCTCGTGGGCCCCTCGTAGCTCCACCGACGTACTTCTTTAGCCTATATATACTCTTATACCCTAGAAACCTCAGGGGGAGCCACAAAACCACTTTTCCACCGCCGCAACTTTTTATACCCGTGAGATCCCATCTTGGGGCCTTTTCCGGCGATCTGCCGGAGGGGGATTCGATCACGGAGGGCTTCTACATCAACACCATTACCTCTCTGATGAAACGTGAGTAGTTTACCACAAACCTTCAGGTCCATAGTTATTAGCTAGATGGCTTCTTCTCTCTCTTTGATTCTCAAAGTTCTCCTTGATGTTCTTGGAGATCGATTCGATGTAATACTCTTTTGCAGTGTGTTTGCCGAGATCCGATGAATTGTGGATTTATGAACAAGATTATCTATGAATATTATTTGGTTCTTCTCTGAATTCTTATATGCATGATGATATCTTTGCAAGTCTCTTCGAATTATCGGTTTAGTTTGACCTACTAGATTGATCTTTCTTGCAATGGGACAAGTGCTTAGCTTTGGGTTCAATCTTGCGGTGTCCTTTCCCAGTGACAGTAGGGGCAGCAAGGCACGTATTGTATTGTTGCCATCAAGGATAAAAAGATGGGGTTTATATCATATTGCTTGAGTTTATCCCTCTACATCATGTCATCTTGCTTAATGCGTTACACCATTCTTATGAACTTAATACTCTAGATGCATGCTGGATAGCGGTCGATGTGTGGAGTAATAGTAATAGATGCAGAATTGTTTCGGTCTACTTGACACGGACGTGATGCCTATGTTCATGATCATTGCCTTAGATGTCTTCATAATTATGCGCTTTTCTATCAATTGCTCGGCAATAGTTTGTTCACCCACAGTAATACATGCTATCTTGAGAGAAGCCACTAGCGAAACCTATGGCCCCCAGGTCTCTTTTCTATTATATTACATATGTTTTATATCACATCTCATTTACTGTTTTGCAATCTTTACTTTCCAATCTATACAACTAAAATACCAAAAATACTTTACTATCTCTATCAGATCTCACTTTTGCGAGTGGCCGTGAAGGGATTGACAACCCCTGTATCGCGTTGGTTGCAAGGTTCTTGATTGTTTGTGCAGCTACTAGCTGACTTGTGTGTCGTCTCCTACTGGATTGATACCTTGGTTTTCAAAACTGAGGGAAATACTTACGCTACTTTGCTGCATCACCCTTTCCTCTTCAAGGGAAAAACCAACGCAAGCTCAAGAGGTAGCAGTTGTATGTTTTATTATTGGTGTTGTCCTATGGTGCTCTTCATGTCGCGCAAGCGTGAGGGATCCCCGCTGTAGGGTTTTCAATATGTTCATGATTCACTTATGGTGAGTGGCATGAGTGACAGAAGCATAGACCCGAGTGAGTAGGTTGTGGCGTATGGGAGTAAAGAGGACTTGATACCTTATAATGCTATGGTTGGGTTTTACCTTAATGATCTTTAGTAGTTGTCGATGCTTGCTAGAGTTCCAATCATAAGTGCATATGATCCAAGTAGAGAAAGTATGTTAGCTCATGCCTCTCCCTCATATAAAGTTGCAATAACGATTACCGGTCTAGTTATCAATTGCCTAGGGACAAATAACTTTTTTGTGACAAAAAGCTCTCTACTAAAACTAACTCAATTCTTTATTTATCTAAACAGCCCCTAGCTTTCATTTTCGTGCTCTTTATTATCTTGCAAACCTATCTTATTATACCTACGAAGTACTTCTAGATTCATACTTGTTCTAGGTAAAGTGAACGTAAAGTGTGCGTAGAGTTGTATCGGTGGTCGATAGAACTTGAGGGAATATTTGTTCTATCTTTAGCTCCTCATTTGGTTCGACACTCTTACTTATCGAGAAAGGCTACAATTGATCCCCTATACTTGTGGGTTATCAGTGTGCCGGTAACGGGGGCGTCGGCAATGGCAACGGTGACGACAAGGTTGACAAGGACGATGATGACCCCAACGATGGTGATTACAACCCGAAGGCCGAGAAGGAACGAAGCCTCAGCCCCGACGAGTATGATGCTTTCGAGCAGCCCCTTGAGGGAACTCAACTCAAAATCTTGCACACGTGATTGGACAGTATGTTTAAAGCATTAAAAGCAAGTCTCAACGTCTTAAAGATGAAGAAGATGAACTAAACGAGAGATGGACCTTGCTCCTGAGGGATGAACATGCGCTCAAGGATAAGCTCCTACAAACCCAAGTCAAAGTACAAGATATCATCTTCAAGATATCTGTTAATGAGCAGGTGCTCAATAGCCCCTCGAGGGTTGAACATTCAAGTTTTCCTTCAAGACATCATCTTAATGAATAGAGAAGATTAGATACAAGGTTGATCAAGTCAAAGTACAAAGAGTGGATTCAAGTTGATCAACACACGAAGTGTAGAAGATGTACTAAGTGGGATCAAGTGATCTCATGGTATGGTAAGCATTGTCAATGGGCTTGCATCAAAAGGAAGTTCTAATATAACCCATGGAGGATGACATCAAGTGGTAATCATCATCAATTTTTGAATTTTGACCGGTAGGCACACTTTCGCTGATCCTATCTCCATATGACTCTTTTTCATCTTTTAGCGTTTCGTGCTCCGAGCTCAGAATGATTCTGACAGAACTTCAAGAGAACCATGTGTTTTTTGCTTGCATGGTCTAACCATACCATTTTACACCTCACTATCCATTTGTAATCATGTGGACATGACACACTCCGGAAAGCTATGTGTTATAAATGGTTGCAACACTGGGAAGAGCACCTTTTAGTTGATATTTGCTGCGAGAGATCACCCTAATAATTGAGTACTACACAATCAAAGGGTGGAAACAACAAAGAGATAAACATCTCAGAAAATTCATAATAGTATGATATGGTATATCCCTGGACGTCGAGAGGTCTTCACGGTCTTCCTGAATCTTCAGTCGAAACATTGTCATGGTGGCAGAAAAATCATTGTCGTGGTAGCCGTTAAAAAACGTTATCGTTGCGGCAATTTTAGAAATCGTTGGCGTGGCGACCGTTTCCAAAATGTTGTCATGCCACCAATTTTAGAAAACACTGCCTTGGCATGAACATTTTTCAGACCCTCCACCCTACGCCTGGTACACCTTATCCACGCCGGGGGTCCCTTGTGCACGCTTGCCACCGTCACCCGTAACTCGTAGGCTATCTATACATCTACGACATTGAAATGGCAATCCCGTGGCTTTAGCCATCATGCCACACTGTGATGCACATGCCACTTAATATTACAACATATAACTATCTCATACACAAACTCGTTATCATGACGATGGCTATACCACATCACATGGAACCTGCAAAACCAAGTTAGATGTCCTATAGTCAGTTTGACAAATTTTAATTACGTGGCTTCTAGGGTTTCTGGATAACACTAGCTACCTACGCCTGCCATTAAGGCGATAATTCTTGTTGCTAGATTACCTTTCGGGGTGTGTCAGGGAAGAGACTTAATTAAAAATCTCTAGCCCCACACTAAAGCTCGTTAATACGCGTGACCCTAGAAGATCGAACATCTTCATTGCCCTCTCGTATTTGTGATGGTTCACTATTCTTGACTAAGAAGAATCCCAAAGAACTGTTAGCAGATCGTTGCCAACCAGAGCGATCGATTATCAGAACTTTGTGAAAAGCTACATCATCTCATCAATGAACTGAACTGTAGCAACACTTGAGGGAAGCATAGAAGGAACATCAAACCGTCATATCCACATGTGACCTATGTCAAAACCTGCATCTACTCAAGAATCGCTCATAATGCCACTATCGGGAAATGTAGTAGAAGACAAAAAGAATCGCCCTACGATCACCCAAGAACACTATGAAGATGCGATGAACATTTTGGATCAGATCGATATCGTCTTCGGGTTGTAGCGGAAGAAGACGATTCAGTGTAGATCATACTTGGAGTTCCTCGAACCATAGATGAACGATCACGCGAACCGCCCATGAACAGTCCTTCGAATAGAAGACCGAAATCACGACCTCTCTATGAGTTGCACGCATGCGGTCTTCACGATCTAGTAGCGCTTCGCTGTCGATAGCTAATCGTCACCAAAGAATTAGAGGAAGGAGATTAGAACCACACTGCGCTTCTAATTACGAGGGTTAGAGAATCTAGGTCAAGCTCTAATTGAACAACTAGGACCAACTAGAGTAGAACTAGAGAGCAAGAAGAGGCTCCAAAACTTGTAAGTTGCAAGACAAAAATTCTCTAGTATATATAGGTTGGAGGAGAGGGGAAGAGGCACCACAAGGCGGGAAGGGACCTTCCCTCCCGGCCGGCCAAGGAGGGGGAAAGCCCCGCCAATTCGGCCTCATCCTTTCCTTGGGGTGCCCCTATATCTAGCCTTCAGCGAGTCTAACTTCTGACTCGCTGAAGGCGGGAGCGAGGTGGGCTGGCCCATCCACGTGGGATGCCACAACCTATTTTTCTTTTTTAAAAGTTTTCTGCTTTCACATTCTGCTTTATTTTTGTTCTTTTTATATATTTTTTAAATATTCTAAATGTATATATTACAAAAATCGCTCTACAAACTTATTTGAAAATCTTCATCAAGCACTTAAAAAGGTTAATCAAGAATTCGGATAAAGTTGAACAAGTATTTCAAAATGTTGAACAAGTATCTGAAAAGAAGTTAATCAAGCATCCGTAAAGTATTGAGCAACTATTTGAAAAAAAATTGAACAAGTATTTGAAAAAAAATCTTAATTAAGCATTCGGATAATGTTCAACAAGTATTTGAAAAACGTTAATCAAGCATTCAGAAAATGGTGAACGTGTATAGACAAATTGTTGATCATGTATTAAAAAATGATGAAATTTCTGGATCACGTATATAAAAATGTTAATCAAGAATTTGAAAAGAAATGTTGAACTAGTATTTGAAAATTGTTAAACAAGCATTTTGGACATGTTAAACGTGTATAGAAAAATGTTCACCATCTATTAAAAAATGATGACATTTTTTGATCATGTATATAGAAAAAAGTAATCAAGCATTTGAAAAATGTTAATCAAGTGTCTGAATAATGTTAATCAAGCATTTGAAAAATGTTAAATGTGAATCGAAAAATTACTGACATGCATTCAAAAAATGTTAAATCTTTTTATTTGAAAACTGTTAATCAAGCATTTGAAAAAACTTTAAAAGTGTGTATAGCAAAAATGTAGACCAAGTATTCAAGAAATGTTAGTCTTGTATTTAAAAAAAGTTAATCAAGCATTTGAAAAATGTTAACCAAGAATTTGGAAAATGTTAAAGTGTGTATTAGAAAAAATGTTGCCATGTATTAAAAATGTTAAATTTGTACTAAAAAAATGTTAAACATGTATTAGAAAAATGTTGTTAAGATATACAAAAAATGTAGAATGATAAACTAAAGAAAGCAAAACAAATAAAAACCAAAAAAGAAACAGAATATGTCAAAGAAAAAGAAAATAATATAACAAAGAAACAAATGCAAAAAGAATGAAAAATACAAAGAAAAGTGATGAAAACCAAGAAAGAAAAGGAATTGAAAAATGAAAGAAAGAAAAGCAAAAAAGCAATGAAAACCAAGAGAAGAAATAAAGAAAAACGACAAGACTGGTGAAAACATGTAAGAAAGGAGAAACCCGATTAAAAGTAAAGAAAACTGAAAAAAAAAAGGAAACCCCCGAAAAACAGTAAAAGCTCGGTTGGCCTATAATAGGCCGCACCCAACTAGGTAATCATGAAACCATGGTGAGCCTAGTGGTTACCAGCACGCATGGTTAGCTGGGCGACCATGGATCAATCCCTTTTTGCTGGGCCGACCCCATACTGTTTTTGCTCTACACAAGAGAACTATCTGTCCCACTTAAGGCGATAAATAGTTGCTGCGCTTTCCTTCCACTTGGGGAAGGGGGGAGAGCTTTTCACTTTTTAGGCCTATTGATATTTAAAATAAATATAAAAGCCTTCTAATCATATTTATTGTCCTTTAATATTAATTTAACATCATCAGAAACTGATCCACCTATATATAATTTACCGGTAATACCCCGTATTTCCCAATAAATTCGGAAACCCGTCTGGTGACCCCGAAACGCTTTCGGTTTCTCTAGAAACTATTTTGAATATTAACTAGACTATTTCACAAATATTTCCTCATTACTCCCGTCCTACAGACACTCTATCTCAAAGTGCGACCAACAAGTTTGTGTCGATTCAATATGATCGTTCTTCTAACGTCATACTCTCAATATTGTTTTAGGACTATCGTTATACTTAACGATGTCCTAATATCCAAAAAACATGATCACCAACAATACTTGAGCCAGTCTTAACGGCAAGACTAGGAACCTAATTTTACCGTTTATCATTCTACACGTGCATAAGAGTTTTCCACTGAACCACATATTCCAGGATCATAGCAGTTATAACATAGAATATAAACTATTAATTATGAGCATAAAAATATAATAATACAATACTATTGCCTCTAGCGCATATTTTCCAACAACACACCCCATACCAACTAGGGAAACCACTTCCCGCCATTGTGTTGGTTAGTTTCCAAATACTTTTGAAATCAAACTCTATGTGATCATATCCTTAGACCCATACATGCAACCTTGATTAATTCTGTCCTTATAGCCTGGATATTATGTCAGTATTGCTAATAGATGTGTTGAAGTATTTTCTTACGTTGTTCATGCATTGGCCTTTATTTTCATGTTGCATCTTTATTTGAATGTTACTTGTTATGGTTATTTATTTGGCGTTATATTTTGTTTATGATAGATTTCCAGAGTGTGACTCTCAACGAGAATACAAAACTGGAGTACCACTACCAGGACTAAGGCAAGTTGCAGTTTCTATGCAGAGAGACACAAACCCTACCATGTCCGGGTCGTCAGAACACACATCAAATCAAAGACACGTTTTGGAGGTTAATTGAACAGTACTAATGTCGCATGGTGAATGTTGTGTCCAAGCGAACTAGATTTTCGCTCGCACACACTATTGGGTCGTGAATCAAGATTGTTGCAACCATCGGTCGACCGGTGTTGAGCAAGTGGAAAAATGCCTCCATGGTCCTACTTGTTTTCATCAAGTTTGAGTTGCTCACCACGTGTGCCACATGCTCTCCATGCTGCCACTTACTGAGCATGACACATACTTCCTCCATTCCTAAATATTTGTCTTCTAGAGATTTCAACAGGTGACTACATACGGAGCAAAATGAGTGAATCTACATTCTAAAATATGCCTATATACATCCGTATGTGGTCGTCCATTTGAAATCCTAAAAAGACAAATATTTAGGAACGGAGGAAGTAATATGCAAGCACTGTAGAGGCAAATGAATAACAAGTATGGTGAAAAGCCCTTAAATTTGCATAATTGTTTGAGTTTTTCAATCCTTTTTAGATGTGATTTCTGCCACTACTAATGGTGGATTAGATGAGATAATTAGAGTTTTACTTAGACAAGCTGTAGTGCCTCGTTGGGATGATAGCTAAATGGAATGGAATGGCAATCACACCATTTCTTGAGTAGACCTGCATGTTTGTAGAGGACGATTTTCGTGTTTTGACCGTTTTAGCAAAGTTTAACCAGATCTGACCCCCGTTTGAATTCTTTTTGACATTTGACCCTTTTCCTACCGCCATGGGTCCCGTGTCACGCCCAATATGCGATCCTATCCAAAAGGAACTCGAAGGTCCCACCAAGGATAGACCCGCATATTGAAACGCTTTTGCAAGGTGGATATCATTACATCAACATTACATAATAGATGGGGATACATACATAAGGCATACAATGCCACACCAATACAACATCATCATACATAACATCAACATCCAAACTACGGATGAATCACAAACAGAAACTCAAACGACATCCACCCTGCTAGCCCAGGCTGCCGACCTGGAACCTATCCCCTGATCGAAGAAGAACTCCAAAACAAGCATACATCGCTCTCGCGTCATGAACATCGCATAATATGTACCTGCAACTGTTGTTGTAGTAATCTGTGAGCCACGAGGACTCAGCAATCCCATTACCATGGGTATCAAGACTAGCAAAGCTTAAAGGGAAAGGAAGGGGTAAAGTGGTGAGGTTGCAGCAGCGACTAAGCATATATGGTGGCTAACCAACGCAAATAAGAGAGAGAAGAGAGCAAAGGAACGGTCGTGAAGCTAGCAATGATCAAGAGGTGATCCTGAACTCCTACTTACGTCAAACATAACACAGAAACCGTGTTCACTTCCCGGACTCCGCCGAGAAGAGACCATCACGGCTACACACGCGGTTGATGCATTTTAATTCGGATCTGGTGTCAAGTTATCTACAACCGGACATTAACAAATTCCCATCTGCCACATAACCGCGGGCACGGCTCTCGAAAGTTTAAACCCTGCAGGGGTGTCCCAACTTAGCCCATGATAAGCTCTCGCGATCAATGAAGGATATACCTTCTCCCAGGAAGACCCGATCAGTCTCGGAATCCTGGTTTACAAGACATTTCAACAATGGTAAAACAAGACTAGCAAGACCTCCCGCTGTGCCGACAAATCCCGATAGGAGCTGCACATATCTCGTTCTCAGGGCACACCGGATGAGCCAGACGTCGGGTTGGCATAGACCCTGGTTGCCCAGGGGGCGCCGGACATCGCTCAGTTTGGACCAACACTTAGACAAGCATTGGCCCGGGGGGGCTAAAATAAAGATGACCCTCGGGTTGGCCGACCCAAGGAAAAGGTATAGGTGGTGGTGAGGCAAATGGTAAAACCAAGGTTGGGCCTTGCTGGACAAGTTTTATTCAAAGCGAACTGTCAGGGGGGTCCCATAAATCACCCGACCGCGTTAGGAACGCAAAATCCGGGAACATAACACCGGTATGACGGAAACTAGGGCGGCAAGAGTGGAACAAAACACCAGGCATAAGGCCGAGCCTTCCACCCTTTACCAAATATATAGATGCATTAATAATATAAGAGATATTGTGATATCCCAAACAAAATCCTGTCCACCATGGAGAAATCTTCAACTTCACCTGCAGCTAGCAACGCTATAAGAGGGGCTGAGCAAAGCGGTAACATAGCCAAGCAACGGTTTGCTACGAATGGTGTCAAAGGTTAGAGGTTCATGATAATTTGGGGAGGCTTGATGAGCAACAGATAGGTAACGCAGCATAGCGATAGAACGAAGCAACTAGCATAGCAATGATAGTAGTGAGATCCAGGGTAGCGGTCATCTTGCCTGAAATCCCGCAAGGAAGAAGAACGAGTCCATGAAAAAGATGAAGCCACGAAGACGAACCAAGCGTAGACGAACGCATCCTCACGATCGCAACGAAACGAGAACTATCGAGAAGAAGCGCACAACATGGTAAACACACCACACATGAACAAGACATGATGCACAACAAGCATGATGCATGACAAAGCTACATGAAGCTACTCATGGCAAAAGATGATGCATACAAGACCAACACATCAAGGCAAGTTTAAATGAGTCCGGAAACAACATATAACAATTCCGGTAAGTCCTCATATGCAAATTTCGAAATTGGTCCAGAACTGAATAAACCTTAAGTTGAATTTTTTAAACAGCAAGTTAAGATGCACCAAGATGATCTACATGAAATTCTAGTCAAGTTACATATAAAGTTCATTTAGTTCGGAGCTACGGCCTAGAAGATATGAGCAAAACAAGTTAAACATGGCATTGATGCAAAATGCACCCAAACATCAAGCAAACACACCAAAACAAGGACGAAACATGGTAATATGAAGCTACATGCAAAATCAAGCAAGTTTCATATAGATCACACTCAAAACGGAGCAACGGTTCAACACATACACCCTATACAAGTCATACAACAATCTGTCCAAAACAGCAACTAGGCATATTGCAAGCATCAAAACAATATACTACAGCACCCCAACATAATAATAAAAGGCATGGGCATGAAGTACAGGTAAAGCATGACAAAACATGAACACTGAGCTATCTCCAGAAACAACTAGAACATGCTCAAAAAGACATGGAAAGATTGCAAATAATAACAGTTTCAGACTTATCAGGAAATAACATCAGGTTGCAATGTTTAGAGCAAGCAAACAACATGTTACAGGAACATATCATGGCAAACAAAGGCATGGCATGATACTACTAAATGCATAGAACAAGAGTCCCTTACTTACCATTAGCCAAAAAGGCATAGAAAATATGATGGCACCCATGTAAACATGGCAAGTTATATTACAGATTCAAACATGGCAGGAACAACAATAAGTAGGCATGTTGGTGAGATTGAAACACTCACTATAGAGCATCACATGGCATGGCAAGACAACCAATAGTAAGAAGACATTTTTATGAAGCTAAGCATGGCAATAGTAAGGTCATAGGGTGCATGGATCACTAGCAAACAAGCATGGAAACATTGAACTTAATGTTAACTGGCTGACAGCAACATCATCAAGCAACTTTAGAGAAAGATTACAACAAGCTACAGCAGGCTATAATTGCAACCAAGGGCATTAATGGATAGGGCATAACATGTAGATCAAAACATGTTTATAGAACATCTCCAGATTATGCATAGAATGATTAGTAGAAGCATGTTTACATAGCAACAAAATATAACAGAATCTGTCAGGAAAACAGCAACAGCAAGTACCCTCCTTAACAAGCTTGGTGCACTCAGTACACAACTCACAAAAATACATGGATAGCACCTCTAGAAAGATGGCATGGCATAGATCAAAACACATGTAGACATCAACCTCATAGGATGCACACATCAAACATGGCAAAAATGACAAATGAGCAAGTTATAACAGTTTCAGCAGATTAACATCAACACACACTCTTCCAACAGCATTTCGGGCATCAAGATGGGCTCAAATAAAAATGATGCAATGGAACGAAATGAAGTACTCATCGAGGCGAACAATTTGACATATTACACGCACGAAACGGAGCAGTATGCACAGAGTTACGATGCGATGGACATGGCATGATAATGTCACAGATTCGGGGACTTTGTCAAATTCTCACCCCGCGAAAAGTCAACCCAGGACGAGGAGATCCCGGGACGGAGCGGATCCGGGACGGGGCATGCATTTGGATCGCGGGACGGGTGGATCTCATCCACCCGCCCAGATCCGGCGACGAGGAGGCCGGGACCGGGGCTCCGGCGAGCGGGGAGGCCGGCGGCGAGGCGAGGCCGGGCGGCGGCGACGGTGTCTGGCGGGAGGCGCGCGGGGGCGGCGGCTCCCGGCGGCGGGGCAGGGCTCGGCCGGCGGAGCGGGGCCGGCCGGGCGCGGCGGAGCAGCTCGGGGCGGCGGCTCCCGGCGAGGCGCGCCGGCGAGCGAGGGCGGCGGAGGGCGCGGGGCGCCGCGACGGCGGGCGCCGGCGGGCGCCGGCGGGCGGACGGGCGCCAGCGGCGGAGGCCGGGCCCGGGGGAAAGAGGCACCCGGCGGGCGCGGGCGGCGGCGCCGGCCGGGCGGCAGTGGCGAACGGCGGCGGGGTCGGCGGCGCCCGCGGGCGCGCGGGGGCGCGGAGGGGCGCGGGGAGCGCGGTCGGCGGCGATGGGTCGGGTGGGCCCGGGGTGGGCTCGCCGGGCCACGGCGACGGGTAGCGGCGGAGGGAGCCACGTGGCGCGACGTGAGAGGCTGGGAGCGGCGGCGCGGGGACGGCCGGACATGTCCGGGCGCAGAGGAAGAAACGTCTGGTGGCGCGAGGGGAAATTCTAGGGTTTGGACTGCAGGATTTCGGGGAGGATCACATATATATAGGTAGAGGGAGCTAGGAGAGTCCAAATGAGGAGCGGTTTTCGGCCACGCGATCGTGATCGAACGACCGAGAGCATGGAGGGGAGTTTGCTGGGTTTTGGGCCACTTTGGAAGGGGTGTTGGGTTGCAACAAAAGAGGCTTTACGGTTACCCGGTTAACCGTTGGAGTATCAAACGACCTCCAAATGGCACGAAACTTGACAGGCGGTCTACCGGTGTTGTACCAAGGCTGCTTGACAAACCTCGAGCCATTCCGAGAACGTTTAACACCCGCTCACAACGAGAAACAAAAAGGGGACGCCGGAGGACATAGGAGTGCCGGATTGCAAAACGGACAATGGGGAAAATGCTCGGATGCATGAGACGAACATGAATGCGAAATGAGATGCACATGATGACATGATATGAAATGCAGATGATGACATGGCAATGTGCAACACGCAATCAAATGACATGGCAACGACGGCGAATAACTGGCAGACATCTGGCGCATCGAATCCGGGGCGTTACAACACTCCTCCACTAACAAGAGATCTCGTCCCGAGATCTTAGGACCGAGACAGAAAGTAAAAAGCATGAGGTGAAACAAGAACTCAAGAGAAGGAGAAAAGAATGGAGAGCACTCGAGAAGAAGAGAGGAACGCTGAGAATGACGAGGATCGAAAGCTCACGGAATCAGATAGACTATGAAATCACTCGTTCTAACCAGAGTGGTTAGAACGAGAAAAGAAACGGATAAGACTGAAAAGATTTTGGCAGCATTTCGGCTAAAACATGGGGGAATAGAACACGAGCTTGAGAGGATGGAATGGTACTTGATGGAGACATGACACAAAACCTCCGGAAAGAATTGAAAGAGTTGAATGAAAAGAACGGAGAAGAAAATGACAACTTGTGCCACGAATTAAATTGAAAGCATCTTTAGAAGGAAGGATTGAACGAAGTTGTTGAGAAAATCAACAACGAAAAGAATAAGCTAGTTGTGGTCTTATAGGTAACATATCAAGATCATAAGGTGATAACAGGCCACAAACGGAAATGATTGAATAGCTGAGAAGAACAAAGAAATGCAAAACTCCACTTCAAAAGAATACGGAGAATTAAATGCACTTTGAGACGCAAGTAAGAAAGATTCTTGAGCTCCTCCAAAAGAACCTTGATGAACACTTGAAGAATGAATTAAATCATGAAGAACCACCATAAAGAACTCCGGTGACAAAAGGATGATGAAACAAAATGAAGGATGAAAGAATAAGATGAGCTTTGCGATGATTTAGATGGAGGTTCCGACGAAATGGCCGAGGAAAATTTGAACTCCGGAAAAGAAAAGACGAAAACACTTGGAAGTAGAATTTATTCCCCAAGAACAAACTCCAAAGGAAGGGATTACTCACTCGGATGAAATAAGAATAAGATTTATTGTATGCTTATCCTTCATCAAATTAAATTGATGACAAGCAATGGATTTTGCATACTGCTTATTCTTCTTGAAAGAGAATTGAGAAGTGACATATCGCAAACTTGAGAAGGTCTTCATGAACCATTGGTAGGATTGAAAAGAATGAATGGATTAAAAATGATAATGAAGGAAAAAGAATCTTGAACGAACCACCGTGAGAATTCGAAAATGACTGATGAAAGAGACTTAATCACCGGGAAGAATTAGAAGAACCAATAAGCTAGAGGGGATTTAGATGCAAAAGAACAAATAGATCATGAGCTGATTAAAGAACACTTGAATGAAGCACCAGGAAGAATTAGATAATGGTAGCTGAAATGTGAGGACGAAGAATTCTTCTGGAATGCTGGCCTCCGGTGAAAAGAAATGGAAAAACAACTCCTGACATACTCCGGATGGTTGAGAAAAAAGAATTTCCGACAGGCGGAATAATTCGAGAGGGTAACAAGAAGCTAGAACCACGAATCTTCGAGAGAACGGGCAAGATTTAAGAGAAATCTTCTTCTTTGGTCTTCAAATGATGACGAGAAACACCACCATGACAATTGTTGAGGCACGCCGAAATGAAAATTGGAAAGGTTGAACCAACGATGAAAAGAATTTGAAAGATCTTGGAGAGACATATGACTGATGGAATCCATTCTTACGTCACACTTGAAAAGAATTGAGAATAACTCCGGGGTAATCAGAAGAGTCAGGTAAGATCCTGGGAAAAGACCTGTGGGTTAGGGCCCACTAAAAGAAAACACCGTTGAAAAGGATTGTTGTAAAGATAGATGATGCACCGGAACAATTAAAATATTTGAATGAGGTGACAACCACGAATTAATTCGAACACAGGAGAATCTCCTGAGATGTCTTGGACTCCGGAATGATAAACTGGCGAGAGGCGAACGAGCAAGAGGAAAACATTTGATCCAAGGAAAAGAATATAATCACTACCGAAAAAAATGGAATTGAATCCACCGGAAAAGAAAGGGATGAAGAATGACGAACGAGACGAGAATCCACCGGTTGAAATGATTGGCGGAAGACTGAAGAGACTCCGTACGAATGAAAATTGATGCTCGAAAGAGACTCAGGTTCCGGGAAGGAGAGGGTGGGAGGGCGGGAAAAACAAAGGCAACTTGGAAGGGGGAACCGACGAATATCTTGAAGAGAAAACACCGGTTAAAATCATTGAGGAAAGAAGGCAAAGACTTCGCACGAGTAGGATGGATACTCGATTACGGACTCCGGTTCCGAGAAGAAAAGGGTGGGTGGGTGGGAAAAGAAAGCAATTGAGGATTGAACTCAAAGATGAAGAGGCTCGAGTCAACTTGACGAGAAATGCACCGGATGAAAAGAGCTAAGAACCAACGATAGGAAAACCAACTGCGTGATCCTAAAGAAAAATTTGAATGGGAAGAGGAGCAATTCAAAACACCTACGTCAAGATTCCTCACCAGAGCGACGAAGGGGCTGAGGAGTAAAAAGAATTCCTCCTCTCCGATATAACTAGACTCCGAAAACAGTTTTCTTCTAGACTCAACAACGGCCAAACTACACGATCAATCAAGGGGGCCTCCTAAGGTCGGTCGAGGCTCTGATACCAACTTGTCACGCCCAATATGCGACCCTATCCAAAAGGAACTCGAAGGTCCCACCAAGGATAGACCCGCATATTGAAACGCTTTTGCAAGGTGGATATCATTACATGAACATTACATAATAGATGGGGATACATACATAAGGCATACAATGCCACACCAAGACAACATCATCATACATAACATCAACATCCGAACTACGGATGAATCACAAACAGAAACTCAAACGACATCCACCCTGCTAGCCCAGGCTGCCGACCTGGAACCTATCCCCTGATCGAAGAAGAACTCCAAAACAAGCAAACATCACTCTCGCGTCATGAACATCGCATAATCTGTACCTGCAACTGTTGTTGTAGTAATCTGTGAGCCATGAGGACTCAGCAATCCCATTACCATGGGTATCAAGACTAGCAAAGCTTAAAGGGAAACGAAGGGGTAAAGTGGTGAGGTTGCAGCAGCGACTAAGCATATATGGTGGCTAACCAACGCAAATAAGAGTGAGAAGAGAGCAAAGGAACAGTCGTGAAGCTAGCAATGATCAAGAGGTGATCCTGAACTCCTACTTACGTCAAACATAACACAGAAACCGTGTCCACTTCCCGGACTCCGCCGATAAGAGACCATCACGGCTACACACGCGGTTGATGCATTTTAATTCGGATCTGGTGTCAAGTTATCTACAACCGGACATTAACAAATTCCCATCTGCCACATAACCGCGGGAACGGCTCTCGAAAGTTTAAACCCTGCAGGGGTGTCCCAACTTAGCCCATGATAAGCTCTCGCGATCAACGAAGGATATACCTTCTCCCAAGAAGACCCGATCAGTCTCGGAATCCCGGTTTACAAGACATTTCGACAATGGTAAAACAAGACCAGCAAGACCTTCCGCCGTGCTGACAAATCCCGATAGGAGCTGCACATATCTCGTTCTCAGGGCACACCGGATGAGCCAGACGTCGGGTTGGCATAGACCCTGGTTGCCCAGGGGGCGCCGGACATCGCTCGGTTTGGACCAACACTTAGACAAGCATTGGCCCCGGGGGGGCTAAAATAAAGATGACCCTCGGGTTGGCCGACCCAAGGAAAAGGTATAGGTGGTGGTGAGGCAAATGGTAAAACCAAGGTTGGGCCTTGCTGGACAAGTTTTATTCAAAGCGAACTGTCAGGGGGGTCCCATAAATCACCCGACCGCGTTAGGAACGCAAAATCCGGGAACATAACACCGGTATGACAGAAACTAGGGCGGCAAGAGTGGAACAAAACACCAGGCATAAGGCCGAGCCTTCCACCCTTTACCAAATATATAGATGCATTAATAATATAAGAGATATTGTGATATCCCAACCAAAATCCTGTCCACCATGGAGAAATCTTCAACTTCACCTGCAGCTAGCAACGCTATGAGAGGGCTGAGCAAAGCGGTAACATAGCCAAGCAACGGTTTGCTACGAATGGTGTCAAAGGTTAGATGTTCATGGCAATTTGGGGAGGCTTGATGAGCAACAGATAGGTAACGCAGCATAGCGATAGAACGAAGCAACTAGCATAGCAATGATAGTAGTGAGATCCAGGGTAGCGGTCATCTTGCCTGAAATCCTGCAAGGAAGAAGAACGAGTCCATGAAGAAGATGAAGCCACGAAGACGAACCAAGCGTAGATGAACGCATCCTCACGATCGCAACGAAACGGGAACTATCGAGAAGAAGCGCACAACATGGTAAACACACCACACATGAACAAGACATGATGCACAACAAGCATGATGCATGACAAAGCTACATGAAGCTACTCATGGCAAAAGATGATGCATACAAGACCAACACATCAAGGCAAGTTTAAATGAGTCCGGAAACAACATATAACAATTCCGGTAAGTCCTCATATGCAAATTTCGAAATTGGTCCAGAACTGAATAAACCTTAAGTTGAAGTTGTTAATCAGCAAGTTAAGATGCACCAAGATGATCTACACGAAATTCTAGTCAAGTTACATATAAAGTTCATTTAGTTCGGAGCTACGGCCTAGAAGATATGAGCAAAACAAGTTAAACATGGCAATGATGCAAAATGCACCCAAACATCAAGCAAACACACCAAAACAAGGACGCAACATGGTAATATGAAGCTACATGCAAAATCAAGCAAGTTTCATATAGAGCACACTGAAAACGGAGCAACGGTTCAACACATACACCCTATACAAGTCATACAACAATCTGTCCAAAACAGCAACTAGGCATATTGCAAGCATCAAAACAATATGCTACAGCACCCCAACATAATAACAAAAGGCATGGGCATGAAGTGCAGGTAAAGCATGACAAAACATGAACACTGAGCTATCTCCAGAAACAACTAGAACATGCTCAAAAAGACATGGAAAAATTGCAAATAATAACAGTTTCAGACTTATCAGAAAATATCAGGTTGCAATGTTTAGAGCAAGCAAACAACATGTTACAGGAACATATCATGGCAAACAAAGGCATGACATGATACTACTAAATGCATAGAACAAGAGTCCCTTACTGACCATGAGCCAAAAAGGCATAGAAAACATGATGGCACCCATGTAAACATGGCAAGTTATATTACATATTCAAACATGGCAGGAACAACAATAAGTAGGCATGTTGGTGAGCTTGAACCACTCACTACAGAGCAATACATGGCATGGCAAGGCAACCAACAGTAAGAATACATGTTTATGAAGCTAAGCATGGCAATAGCAAGGTCATAGGGTGCATGGATCACTAGCAAACAATCATGGAAACATTGAACTTAATGTTAACAGGCTAACAGCAACATCATCAAGCAACTTTGGAGCAAGATTACAACAAGCTACGTCAGGCTATAATTGCAACCAAGGGCATGAATGGATAGTGCATAACATTTAGATCAAAACATGTTTATAGAACATCTCCAGATTATGCATAGAATGATTAGTAGAAGCATGTTTACATAGCAACAAAATATAACAGAATCTGTCAGGAAAACAGCAACAGCAAGTACCCACCTTAACAAGCTTGGTGCACTCAGTACACAACTCACAAAAATACATGGATAGCACCTCTGGAAAGATGGCATGACATAGATCAAAACACATGTAGACATCAACCTCATAGGATGCACACATCAAACATGGCAAAAATGACAAATGAGCAAGTTATAACAGTTTCAGCAGATTAACATCAACATGCACTCTTCCAATAGCATTTCGGGCATCAAGATGGGCTCAAATGAAAATGATGCAATGGAATGAAATGAATTACTCGTCGAGGCGAACAATTTGACATATTACACGCACGAAATGGAGCCGTATGCATAGAGTTACGATGCGATGAACATGGCATGATAATTTCACAGATTCGGGGACTTAGTCAAATTCTCACCCCGCGAAAAGTCAACCCGGGACGAGGAGATCCCGGGATGGAGCGGATCCGGGATGGGGCATGCGTTTGGATCGCGGGACGGGTGGATCTCATCCACCCGCCCAGATCCGGCGACAAGGAGGCCGGTGCCGGGGCTTCGGCGAGCGGGGAGGCCGGCGGCGACGACGGTGTCCGGCGGGAGGCGCGCGGGGGCGGCGGCTCCCGGCGGCGGGGCAGGGCGCGGCCGGCGGAGCGGGGCAGGCCGGGCGCGGCGGAGCAGCTCGGGGCGGCGGCTCCCGGCGAGGCGCGCCGGCGAGCGAGGGCGGCGGAGGACGCGGGGCGCCGCGGCGGCGGGCCCCGGCGGGCGGACGGGCGCCCGCGGCGGAGGCCGGGTGCGGGGGAAAGAGGCACCCGGCGGGCGCGGGCGGCGGCGCCGGCCGGGCGGCAGCGGCGAACGGCGGCGGGGTCGGCGGCACCCGCGGGCGCGCGAGGGCGCGGAGGGGCGCGGGGAGCGCGGTCAGCGGCGATGGGCCGGGCGAGCCCGGGGCGGGCTCGCCGGACCGCGGCGACGGGTGGCGGCGGAGGGAGCCACGTGGCGCGACGTGAGAGGCTGGGAGCGGCGGCGCGGGGACGGCCGGACATGTCCGGGCGCAGAGGAAGAAACGTCTGGCGGCGCGAGGGGAAATTCTAGGGTTTGGACTGCGGGATTTCGGGGAGGATCACATATATATAGGTAGAGGGAGCTAGGAGAGTCCAAATGAGGAGCAGTTTTCGGCCACGCGATCGTGATCGAATGACCGAGATCATGGATGGGAGTTTGCTGGGTTTTGGGCCACTTTGGAAGGGGTTTTGGGTTGCAACAAAAGAGGCTTTACGGTTACCCGGTTAACCGTTGGAGTATCAAACGACCTCCAAATGGCACGAAACTTGACAGGCGGTCTACCGGTGCTATACCAAGGCCGCTTGACAAACCTCGGGTCATTCCGAGAATGTTTAACACCCGCTCACAACGAGAAACAAAAAGGGGACGCCGAAGGACATAGGAGTGCCGGATTGCAAAACGGACAATGGGGAAAATGCTCGGATGCATGAGACGAACATGAATGCGAAATGAGATGCACATGATGACATGATATGAAATGCAGATGATGACATGTCAATATGCAACACGCAAGCAAATGACATGGCAACGACGGCGAATAACTGGTAGACATCTGGCGCATCTAATCCGGGGCGTTACATCCCGGCGGTAGGGTTGCATAGGCTACCACCGTGACCAGTGGCAGTAGGGTAACGGAAGGTGCCGTCCCGCCAAATGGCCCGCGCTGACCTGGAAGAGGACCTACCGCCAGCAGGCACGGCGGTAGGCTATGCAACCCTACCGCCGTGGCTCATGGCGGTAGGGTGCGCAACCCTCCCGCCAGAAATTTGCCACTTTGCATATCAGTAGCCTATCCCGTGAGGTAAGGCTCCTACCGCCGGAGGCCTTGGCGGTAGGTTGTGCAACCCTACTGTCGTGGCTCCCGGTGGTAGGGTGCGCAACCCTACCGCCAGAATTTTGTCACTTCATGTATCAGTAGGCTGGCCCGTGGAGTTAGGCAACCTATCGCCGGGAGCCTTGGCGGTAAGCTATGCAACCCTACCACCGCGCTCCCCGACGGTAGGGTTTGATTATAATTCATTTCTACACACAATTTTGATTTTGCCTTCAAATTTTTTGCCATAACAATTCCATAGATTTAAAAGCAGTAAGCACAATTTCATAACAATTTCATCGACATAAAAACAATAAGTTTGATCATATTTAAACTAAGAAACAAGTACCAAATAGTTTGAGCATAGTTCAACTAAAAAACAAATAACATAGTTTGATCACATCCAAATAGTTTCACGAAGCCAACATAAGAAGTTTAACAAGTTCAACGGTCATCGACAACATAAAAAGTTTCACTGCCTCCTTCCCCTCTTTGATGTACGGCCCTCGTTGTTCTTTGATCACTTCTCGGCCGCCTTCTTCTTGCGCTGAGTAGGACGTGCTCTCTGAAACGGGGATGGACTTGCCCAATCCTTCTTCGGCACATTCCTCTTCTCAAGCTGGGTTGTCTGAGTTGGTGGAGGTCCGCCGTTGTCGTCGTCGTACTCCTCCTCCTCATCGCCCTCTTCCTATTCTTCCCCATGTTCTTCTTCTGCTTCCTCCTCGTCCTCTTCTTCATCTTCACCTTCTTCATCCTCATCCTCGTCCTTGTCCTCCTCCTCGTCCTCTTGAACCGCCCTAGACGACGAGGCAGCCTGGCTCGATGAAGCGAGGCTATGCATCAGTGCTGCAGGAGCAAAAGCATCAACAGAGGAGGTAGCGCACCCAAGCAGGCCCACAAGATTGCGACATTTGTTGACGAACTTCTGCAATAAGAACGAAACAAGGACATAATATGGATCAAGTTTATGGTTAAAAACGAAAATGAACTTAAGAAAGAATGTAATTGTAGGAGGCTCGATGTTACCTTCACCGTTCCCCTCAACTTATTCTCACTATCTCGAGCCCCGGGGATAGAACTTAGCGCATCCAAGGCTTCAAAAATGCTTTTGTTCAGCTCCGAAGACTGCAAAACAATAAATGAGTCACACTCAGTAAAGTATATTCCGTCCAATTGTCGGTTGAAAATAGATAAAGAAAACTTACCACTCTGTTCATGAGTGGTCCGTACTTCCTAAATCTGTCTTTACGCTCTCCAATGCTCTCATTGTAGGCTTCATTCTCAGAGGCGTCATCGTACAGGTATTCGGTATCTGCTGTCGTCCACTGGGGCCTCAGGCACAAACGATGCTTGATGCCATCGTCGTACCACAGCATGTGATCCTCGTACTCATTCCATTCCATCACTTTCCTCTCCACATCTTTGTGAGTTTTCCTCTTGTTCCATTCCTGCATGCATCTCGCATGTTGTTCTTCCCAATCAACGATGGACTGATTCTTCTGCCTGTCCTGCAAGGCATAAGAAAGAATGTAAAACACCCTAAGAACGAATGTAAAACATCAAGAAAAGTTGTTATCAATGAGATCGCCTGGTGGTACTCACAGGTGTAGGTCATAGCCACCGGTATCGGTGACGATGTCGGCTGGTTGTGTACGTTGCGCCTAACCAAATTGCGCGGCAACGCGCTGTGGAAAGTGGTACTCGACGGCATAGACACAAATCATGGGCACGATGCACCGCCAGAGAAGGTGTTCCTGCTTGCACATCATGTTCAGCTCGAACCCCCACTCTCGTTTATCATTATACGGCTGCCAGTTAACCTAGTACCAAACAATGGTAAGCTCAAGTGAAAGTGTCGTCGAAAGTATTCGAAATCTACTTCTTATACCTGGAAAACCGTCAGAGCATCAAGCTCGTTGCTGAAAACCTTGCATAGGGCCTTGGATTCGCCAGTGTATACATCCACCACGTCCCAAGCGTATGCGACGGTCGGGTACCGATCATCTTCGTCATCTTCGCCATAGTCCGTCCATGCACGCGAGCGCAGCTTCTTCGGACGGCCAACCGGGATTTGCTCCCACATCCAAATGGAGAGGCCCCATCACATCCACACATACCGGGCGTATCTTCCGCCCTCTGGGTCGCTTCGTCAAGCTACAAAACAAGTATAGATGATAAGATGACATAATCTAAAGCAGCACATGTCCATGAAACAATGTGATATTCACTTACCGAACGGTATAGGTAGGCGAGGCCGACGACCCCCCAGTTGTACCCCGCATCCCAGTCCTTTAGGAAGTCGAGATACATCCATAGGGCAGTGTCCCCAGAGCAGTCTGGAAACACTACCTCCATGAGAAGATACCACAAGTAGGGCATGGTGTACTGCTCCACCACCCGGGTTTCGGCACCTTCCGGGTACTTGCTCAGGTACTTGAGGAGCCTGGGCAGCGGTATGCCGGAAGTCCAGTTATTCTTAGCGGGGGGGAGCAGTCGATGATGAGGGCGATAACCCTATCGTGCCAGTTCTTCCTCTCCACTCATCCTGTGAGAGCACGACCCTCGAGCGGTAGGGCGGTAATCATCCCCCGATCCTGGAGGGTCACAATCATCTCCCACATGGAAGATGGAAGTTGTGCGTCTCTGGCCGCCACCGGTCGATCAAAGCCGTGAGAGCTGAGTGGACGAGCGTCGGCGGCTTACGCTTGAACTACAGGACAAAACCCAATAGTCGGGCTCTCCTGTAGAACGGTGTGTACCGCTTGTCGTACTCCATCTTAACAGTCGTCTTGTGAGCCCTCATCCGCAGTGGCGGGAGCATCTATGAAAATGAAGAACCAAAGCATAATTAGCATAAACATAATAATTAGCAACTTGTTTTCATTAATTCAAAAAGATTTGGTTTAAGAATGGTAATTACCACTCCATTCCCAATGAAACGGGCACGGTGACCCTTGTCGAACTTAGTGTCAAGCATGGTATACTTAATGTCGATATCGTGCGCAAGAGGTGGCCTCCTAAAAAATTGCATAAACATAAGCATAAGCATATAAAAATTTTAACATGGACTAGGGTTCATCATGAACTAGGAAACATATTCATCACATCCAAAAAAACCTATGAGTTCAATCTTTCAATAAGCATATGAAGATTTGTTTTAAATGAACATGAACTAGGGTTCATCATGTGGTTAAAAAATTATATAAATGCATATATCAAGATGCAATCACAAAGGTTCAAATGCAGCATATCATATCATATTTCTCCAACAACATCCAACATGCATCATATCATATATTTTTTCAAAAACAAAAACATGAACTAGAGTTCATCTTAAGCATATTTCCTCAAACAACCTCCACTATACATCATGCATCATATCATATCAACATGCATCATATCAAAAAACAAATTCCTTCAACATGCATCATATCAAAACAAATTCCTCCAAAAAAATATGAACCAGGGTTCATCTTCATACTACCATTGCAACTAGTGACTAGAGTTCATATCTAACACTATAGAACATCTAGAATCAACCTAAATCAATCCTAGGGTATAAAAAAATTAAATATAGTTCAAAAAGGGGGAGTGATTTGAATCAAATAATGCGACGACTCGGAAGCTATTTGACTAAAACTAATTGGAGGAATCGAAGGAGCTTACTTTTCTCGTTTCGGGGCCATCTTGATCCGCAAAAACGGTGAATAAACGATCAGAGGGGGGAGTGGAGGAGATGAGAGAGGGGGCGAGAGGAACTGCTCTGTTCTAGGGAGGGGGGGGGGGGGGGGAAGGGGTGGGGCGGCCGGCTCGTGGGCTTATAAGTGCCCCTATCCTACCGCCAGGGACCCCGTCGATAGTTCAAACAACCTACCGCCAGGATCAACGGCGGTAGGGGGGACGAAGGGGGGGCGGAGGCCGTTAACTCTGCTGGCGTGGATAAGTTTTCTATCGCCACAGGTTCTAGCGGTAGGCTAGGTAATCCTACTGCCGGGCCTCGTTGCGGTAGGAAAAATGGTCAGATTTCAAAATTTGTTCGAACGGGTCAGATCTGGACAGACTACAAAGAAAGGGTCAAAACACAAAAAATTGTCGTTTGTAGATTACACTTTGCATGGGGTGTGTGTGATGATGACTGATATCATGCATCTACGTACACCCCTCATCAAAACGAAAGTGTATCTACATACATGCAGTAGAGTTGTATGATCGCAAAATAAAAAGTGTAGAGTTGCAGATGTCTATCATTCTTAGGTACGAAATCCACGATGCAAAGGCTGCGATGCGATGTGTGTGAGATCCACGCTCTCCTAGAGCTTTTGAGTGAGCCCACTCGACTCAACAGCTCGCCGGGTGGCGTTCCATTGCGATGCACATCGTCACTCAGAAGCAAACAGAGGTGCGTGCGACTTGTGTCGCTTGTGGGCCCGAGTGACCAAACACCTGGAGGTTGGAGCCTGTCGCTGTCTCCGTCTCTGTGGCCGAGGCAGACGCACACGGGATTCCCGCGAGCACGCCTGACCGAGTCCAACCGGTCCCACGCCGCAGAGACCCGTTGCTCGCCTCGAGAGTCGAGATCGAGACCAACAGAACTAGCCGTTGCGACTCGCGAGGACGAGACTCGTGCCTCCCCTCTCTGCTCTGTCTTACTAGCCGTTGCCTCCCGTACTCCAATCCCCTTTCCTTCACAATCCACACTCTCGCTCGCCACTCCCCACACTCGCAGCTTCTCCTTCCTCCTCGAATCCATTCCATCCACAGCTAGGCTCCTCCTGATTCAGTATATTCTGGTGAGCAATTCGGCCGACAGACATGCCGCCCCCGCCGCCGCCGCTGGCCCGGGCTGCTCGGCGCGGGCTACTCCTCCTCCTCGTCCTGCATTGCTGCTGGGGCACCCTCCTCTCGGCGGCCAGCGCCGCCCACGTCCACGCGGCGGGCGACGGCGTCATCATCAGCCAGGCCGACTACCAGGGCCTGCAGGCCATCAAGCACGACCTCTCCGACCCCTACGGCTTCCTCCGCTCCTGGAACGACACCGGCATCGGCGCCTGCTCCGGCCACTGGACCGGCATCAAGTGCGTCAACGGCAGCGTCGTCGCCATCACGCTCCCCTGGCGCGGCCTCGGCGGCCGCCTCTCCGACCGCATCGGCCAGCTCACGGGGCTCCGCCGCCTCAGCATCCACGACAACGCCATCGCCGGCGCCATCCCCGCCGCCCTCGGCTTCCTCCCCGACCTCCGCGGCCTCTACCTGTTCAACAACCGCTTCTCCGGCGCCGTCCCGCCGGAGATCGGCCGCTGCGTCGCGCTGCAGTCCCTGGACGCCAGCAACAACCGCCTCACCGGCGTCCTCCCGGCCTCGCTCGCCAACTCCACCAAGCTCATCCGCCTCAACCTCAGCCGCAACTCCATCTCCGGCGAGATCCCGGCCGAGGTCGCGGCCTCACAGTCCCTCCTCTTCCTCGACCTGTCCTACAACAAGCTCTCCGGCCGCATCCCGGATGCCTTCGCGGGCGGCTCCAAGGCGCCGTCGTCGGCCTCCTCCGACGAGCGGAAATTAGAAGCCATCACCGGGACGTACCAGCTCGTCTTCCTCAGCCTCGCGCACAACACGCTCGACGGGCCAGTGCCGGAGTCTCTCGCGGGACTCACCAAGCTGCAGGACCTCAACCTCTCCGGCAACAGCCTCAACGGCTCCATTCCCGACAACCTCGGCTCGCTTCACGACCTCAAGGCGCTCGACCTCTCCGGGAACGCGCTCGCCGGAGAGATCCCGGAGAGCCTGGCCAACCTCACCACCACGCTCCAGTCCTTCAACGTCTCCTACAACAATCTCTCCGGCGCCGTGCCGGCCTCGCTCCTACAGAAGTTTGGGCCCCCATCCTTCGCAGGGAACATCCTGCTCTGCGGCTACTCTGCTTCTTCGCCGCCCTGCCCGGTATCGCCGTCGCCCGCGCCGGCATCACCAGGGCAAGAGCCCACCGGACCCCGCGGCGGCCGTACAAAGAAGGAGCTCATACTGATCATAGGGGGGATCGTGCTCGGCATCCTCATCTTGCTGTCCCTCTGCTGTCTTCTGCTCTGTTGTTTGATAAGGAAGAAGAGGTCGAGCGGTAGCACTGGAGCACGGAGCGGGAAGCAGACGTCGAGCAAGGAAGCCGGTGCCGGTGCCGCCGCAGCGGCGGCCGGCAGAGGCGAGAAGCCGGGAACGTCGGAGGCGGAATCCGGCGGCGACGTGGGCGGCAAGCTGGTGCACTTCGACGGGCCGCTGGCGTTCACCGCCGACGACCTGCTGTGCGCGACGGCGGAGATTATGGGGAAGAGCACGTACGGGACGGTGTACAAGGCGACGCTGGAGGACGGCAGCCTGGTGGCCGTGAAGCGGCTGAGGGAGAAGATCACCAAGGGCCACAAGGAATTCGAGGCTGAGGCGGCAGCGCTCGGCAAGATCCGGCATCCCAACCTGCTGCCTCTCAGGGCATACTACCTCGGCCCCAAGGGGGAGAAGCTTCTCGTCTTCGACTACATGCCCAATGGCAGCCTCTCCGCCTTCTTGCACGGTAACATGAGATCCTTCATCTTTTGAGCTGAATTCAACTCTGCAATCGTGGGTTCTGACATTGGTTTGATTTGACTGTAGCTCGCGCGCCGAACACGCCGGTGGAGTGGGCTACGCGGATGACGATCGCCAAGGGCACGGCACGCGGCCTGGCCTACCTCCACGACGACGCGACCATCGTCCACGGCAACCTCACCGCCAGCAATGTCCTTCTCGACGACGGGTCCAGCCCCAAGATCGCCGACATCGGGCTGTCCCGCCTGATGACGGCCGCCGCCAACTCCAATGTACTCGCCGCCGCGGGCGCCCTGGGCTACCGCGCGCCGGAGCTGTCCAAGCTCAAGAAGGCGAGCGCCAAGACCGACATCTACAGCCTCGGCGTCATCATCCTCGAGCTCCTCACCGGCAGGTCGCCCGCCGACACGACCAACGGCATGGACCTGCCGCAGTGGGTGAGCTCCATTGTGAAGGAAGAATGGACGAGCGAGGTGTTCGACGTCGAGCTGATGCGGGACGCGACCACCGGGCCGGACGGGGACGAGCTCATGGACACGCTCAAGCTCGCGCTGCAGTGCGTCGACCCGTCGCCGTCGGCCCGGCCCGAGGCACGGGAGGTGCTGCGGCAGCTTGAGCAGATCCGGCCTGGACAGGAGGGACTCGGCGACGAAGCTCACGTGGCTTCTTCGAGCAATGAGTAGGCAGAGCAGAGCAACCGGAGAAAACCAGGAGAAGAAAGAAAAGGATGCAACTATTAGCTTAGCTTAGCCCAGAGAGAGACATTTAAGAAATTCTTTGATTTAATTGCAAAAGTAGTATCAATCAGTGTTTGATTTGTATAGCAGGCAAGTCTTATTTGCAACTCGAAAACTTTTAGGGTTCATTCGGTTTGGAGGAAATCGGAAATCAAAACGTAGGAATTAAGAGTAGTATAGAAATTTGATAGGATGGCACTTGCCGTTCTAAGAAATTGACTTAGCTCGTTCCTACGTGCCAAATGAGTTTTGAATGGATGTGCAGTTTCTTTCAAAAACACAGGAAATGAGTAATATTTCTACGAAATTCATGTACGCATTTTCTATAAACCGAATGCATATATAAAAAAATTTCCTCCGAAATCCTCGTTCCTATATTTTTCCTACGAAAATCCTTCAAACCAAATGAGGCCGTAATGGCCTTCCTCTTTGATTTTTACAGCTCTTGTCCAGTCCATGAGCAACTTTAAACCAACAGATAACTTGACATATTTTTAAGAAACACAGGAAATGATTGTACATACGATTTTCACCACTATCACACCAGAAGAAACACCGCATAAATAAAAAAGAGATCCATAGTCACTAGCATCCAGAACATATATTTTTATAGAAGAAGCCAACCAGGGTGGGATCATCGAAATTCGCTCCTGACAAGAGTCGAACACCGGTCTGCAAGGAAACACCACTATGTCCTTAGCCCAGTTCTCGAAGAAACACGTCATCAAACCCTTATTTCCTTCGAACCAGTTGTATATGTGTGTGCGCTAGATTACAAACTTGAGAGCCGTTGCATAAGAGTGCGACGAATTCAAAGTTGATCTTGCATCGTTTGCGTCTTTTTCTCTCGCGGAGCGTACACAGGCAGTGAATGTGGATTTGCATATTTGGAACTATGATTTACTCAGAGGACCAAAAAGAAGAATTAGTAATCTCAAAAAAATTAGAAAAGTTGTGAACGGTTCCTATGAATGCAGATTCTCAATTGCGACAAAAGAAGATTCTTGTCCTTATTGATAATCTTTTGGGGCAAGAGGAGTTCTAATGGTTACATGGTGATCGCAATACTTCTTTTTTTCATAATGCGACAATGGCTAGAAAGAAGAGAAATCAGGTTTTAAAAAATGCTTGATGACAATGGTGTTTTGGTGCAAGATAAGAAGATGAAAAACCACATTATGAAGTATTTTTCTAACCTTTTAACCTCAGAAGTTGCTCAAGCAAACACGGATGTTATATCTCTTGTTAGAAGAAAAGTCACAGATGAAATGAATAATGCTCTTCTCACCCCTTATACGGAAGAGGAGGTTCAGAAGGCCTTGTTTGATACTGGAGATTTAAAAGTGTCATGTCCGGATGGCCTAGACGCTATTTTTTACAAGATATTTTGGTCTATGTTGGGGGATGACCGGACCGAAGAGGTACTCCGGGCGGTGAATACTTGTACTATATCCGATGGATGGAATGATACTACAATTGTAATGATCCCAAAGGTTAATTCTAAAAAGTAACTGAGTTTAGACCAATCAGTTTATGCAATGTAGCGTATAAGATTCAAAAATGATTGCGGCTCGTTTGAAGATAATTCTATCATATATTACCATGACGACTCAGAGTGCATTTGTACTTGGAAGAATGATTACAGTTAATATTTTAGTGACATACGAGTGTTTCCATAAAATAAAGAAAAAAAGAAATTGTAAAGAGGGCCTATGTGCCATCAAACTGGACATGCACAAAACATACGACAGACTAGAGTGATCTTTTCTGAAGGAAATTATGTTGAAACTGTGATTTCAAGAGAACTGGATAAAACTATGCAATGTGTATCCTCGGTGGAGTATCAGGTTCGTTTTAATACTGAAGAGACTAGGAGTTTTAATCCTACTAGAGGTTGAGGCAGGGAGATCCTCTCTCTCCATACTTTATTATTGTTATGTACGGAGGGGCTGACTGCTCTCTTAGCTAATGTGGAGGCGAATGGTAATATTTCTGGAATAAAGGTTAGCAGAGATGCTCCATTGGTTCAAACCTTCTTTTCACTGATGATTCTTTAATCCTTATGGAAGTAAATGCTATGAATGTGGAGGCGTTGAAATCATTTTGGATTCTTATTGTGTCGCCTCGGGGCAAATGGTGAGCGTTGAAAAGTCTAGTATATTTTTTAATCCCAATACAAAAGTGGTAGACAAGGCGCAAATTTGTACAATTCGGAATATTATGACCGAAGCCCTCAATGACAAATATTTGGTTTTGCCTACAAATGTGGGTACGGACGAAAGCGATTGTTTCCAATTCCTGATTGATCGAATTATTATGAAAATTAGTGGATGTAAAGAAAAAATTATCTACAAGAGAAAATGAAATTTTGCTCAAATATGTTGTACAAGCTATCCGAATTTATGCCATGTGTGTCTTTAAAATTCCTAAAAGTATTGCAAAGAAATCATTGATGCAATGTCGCAGTTCTAGTGGGGTGACAAGGACACTGAAGAAGATTCATTGGATGGCGTGGTGAAAGATGTGTGTCCCAAAAGACCGAGGCTTGGGCTTCCGAGATATACACTATTTCAATCTGGCTTTGTTAGCCAAGCAAGCGTGGCATCTGCTTGATAATCCTGAATCTTTATGTGCTACTATCTTGAGAGCTAAATATTTCACGGAGGGTGATTTAATGAATGCAAATCTAAAGAAGGGTTCCTCTTTTACTTGGCAAAGCATTATGGCGGGTGTTAACAATCTAAAAAATGGTAATATCTGGCGCGTTGGAAATGAACAAAATATTGATATTTGGAGAGATGTGGATCCCAAATTGTGTGAATAGGAAAATCATTACTCCTAGAAGTGGGCATCTTATGTCAAAAGATTTTTGATATTATTGATCCAACCACCAATTCTTGGGATGAATATTTGCTGAGACAAACATTGTGGCCAATTGACGCTCAAAGGGTACTCATGATTATCCCCCCGATGCATAATATGTCGGATTTGATTGTTTGGAGTAATACACAAAAAATGGTTTGTTTACTGTTCGATCGGCCTATTTAGACGAATGGAACCAACAACATGGGGCTTATTTAGACGAATGGAACCAACAACAATGGGACAAATGGTATGGGTAGAACCCATGTTAATCCTATTTGGGGTAAGATTCAGAAATTATCTTGCCAGCAAAGGTAAAAAAATTCATTTAGCGAACAATGCATGCGTGGAACCCTCCCATGTCGTGTTATGCTTGCTAATGGACATGTAAGTGCATCTAGTGCCACCCCTAGTTGGTTTTGAAGTATTGACGACAAACCTGGTTAAGGGACTAATGTGTTTGTGAGAATTGCAGGATAACACAGGTAGTAGTCCCTCATTGATTCGGTTTACCTACCGGAGATGACCCCTAAAAATGTGTGAAGACATTAAAGACAATGGTGGTCTGTGAAGCTATTCACGTTGAAGACTATGACATGAGAAGACATCGAGTGAAGACTATGGAGTGCGAAGACTTAGTTGTTTCGTTGTTTCCTTTTCTTCTTTATTGAGTCATAGGAACCACCGCACTGTTAAGCGGGGTCCAAGTGAACAAAGTCAGAGTGACTGAAGTGATGCTCAACCAAATCCTATATCTTCGAGCAAAGACAATGAGAGCAAATCTTATCCAGAGTCGGGTGAATCAGGTTTACTTGTAGCCCAAGTCAAGCTGTCGCGTGTGTTTGAAACCTGACCGTTGTGACACGTGTCAGTTCCTTAGTGACCCAGGGTCATTTCGGACAAATCAGGTCGGGTTGCCCAGTGGCTATAAATAGCTCACCCCCTACACCATAAATTGGTGGCTGCTCAGAGTTAGTACACAGCTTTTGTCGTTTGAGAGCAACCCACCGCCAAAGCTTTCGAGAGAGAATCCTTGCGAGGACAAAGCCCAAACTACCGAGAGCCCAAAGAGTGTTTGGCATCACCGAAGTCTTTCTGTCCGCGTGATCTGAAGACTTGTTACACTTGAGGACTGTGAATCCTCCAGCCGGTTAGGCGTCACGTTCTGAGCATCCAAGAGTCATTGTGGATTGCCGGTGAATGAAGTCTGTGAAGGTTCGGAAGTCTACCTTGAAGACTTACCAGAGTGATTGGGTGGGGACTAGGTGTCCTTAGCTCAAGGGGAATAAGGTGAAGACGCGGTCTTCTGAGTTGAATCTCAGCCTCCCTAACCAGACGTACAGTTGTCACAGCAACTGGAACTGGTCGAACAAATCCCTGTCCTCCTGAAGCTACTGGTTCTATCTCTCACTTCTCTCTACTTACAGTTTGTCTTCGTGAAGTCATTGCCTGCTTGCATTATCTGTTTGACTTCACTGTGTGACTACCTGTTCTGATTGGCTTCATACTATCTTCCGTCTTGATCTTTACTACCTAGCTGCTAATAGTCTTCGTGCTTTCACTTCATTGAATACTTGACTATGGCTTGTCTAGTATAGTCTACCTTCCGCTGCATACGAATAGTGTCGTTTCTATTGTTTGTCTTCGAAACTCCCATGTTTTGAAGACTTTCACAAAAATCGCCTATTCACCCCCCTCTAGTCCATAACTAGCCCTTTCAATTGGTATCAGAGCGAGGTACTCTCTTGTTCTATGTGATTCGGTTTAACCACCTGGAGTTTTAGCTATGGCGACTGCAGGGATATTCAAAGTCTCCGTTGCATGCCCCATCTTCGATGGTACTGAATATCCCTACTGGAAGAATAGGATGCGCATGCATCTTGAAGCCATTGATGTTGATCTATGGTATGTCGTCAAGAACGGTGTTCCCAAGACTGGTGAAGGTGTCATCCCTGCTGATGTCAAGAAGTTCATTCAACTGGACTCTACCGCCAAGAACATCATCTGTGGTCATCTGACCAAAGGACAGTATGGCCGTGTGAGTGCTCTGGAAACATCGAGCTAGTCTGGGACTGTCTCTCCAAGGTCACTGAAGGCGTCTCAACTCAACGAGATCAACGGATCAGTACTCTCCGTAACCTGCTCAACCGCTTCAAGAGACACGACAATGAGAACGTCCAACTCACATTTGATCACCTCACTGATATCACAAATGAGCTCCAAGCACTCGGCGCCACCGAGATTACCAAGCATGAAAAAGTGAAGACACTACTGAGATCTCTTGAAAGCTCATTTGACACCTTAGCCCTGATGATACAAGAACACCCTGACTTCAAGACACTCGATCCGTCTGACATAATTGAGAGGCTCAACACACATGAGTACCAGCTATCTGAGAAACGAGATATCTATGGCCCCAACTATGGCCGAACTCGCGCTTTGAAGGCAAAGGCTGCTGCTTCCTCATCCAAAGAAGAATCTGACTGCAGTTCTAGTGATCCTGAAGACATTGGAAAGGAGCTTGCTATGCTTGTGAAGAAGTTCCAGAAATTCACCAAGAAGAAAGGCTTCAGAAAGTCTTCACGATCCAGCTCAAGGAATGATGAAGCTTCTGCCTATGACCACAAGAAGAGAACCTGCCACAAGTGCAAGAAACCTGGCCACTACATCTCTGAGTGTCCAAAGTGGGACAATGAGAAGAAGAAGAAGAAGAAGAAGAAGAAGAAGAAGAAGAAGAAGAAGAAGAAGAAGAAGAAGAAGAAGAAGAAGAAGAGCAAAGAATAAGATTCTGATGACAAGAAGAAGAAGAAATCCTCAAAGTCTTCTTCCAAGTCTTCATCACACAAGAAGAGCTCATCTGGCAAGGCTCGTGCTTTTGTTGGCAAGGAAATGGATTCAGAGGAGGAGTCTGCTTCTGAGGAGGCAGAGGTGGAGTCTGAGGAGGAGTCCGACTCTGGTGTTGCGAGTCTGGCTCTAGATACAGCCTACATCGCCAAGTCCATCTTCAACACTGAAGACAATGGCTCCGTCACCAACGCTGATGATAATGACAAGGACGACTTGCCTCCCACCTACTGCTTCATGGCACGTGGTGCCAAGGTAAAATCACGCAATGCTTACTTTCAAACATCAAGTGAAGATGACTCTGATGGTGAATCCAAACCTAGTTACAAAAACTTGCTAAAATTGCAACTGAACAACAGAAAGCTATGGAACATACTCAAAAACTGTTAGACAAAAGCGATGACCTGTTGGACACGGAAATGACCAAGTCTCAGTCCTTAATTGAAGACATCAAAAATCTTCATGTTAAGTACCAGGAACTTGAAGGTCGACATGAATCCCTCTCAACTTCTCATGAAAATCTTTCCTATGATTATCTTCAAAAGAAGCAAGAACTTGAGAAATTGAGACCGGCTCATGAAGATCTTCAAAAGGAGAACGAGTCACTTCGCGCTCAACAGATCAGTCCCGCTCAGGAAGGATTTGAACCACCATGTCTAAAATGCATTGAGCGTGATAACGCTGCCTCTGTTGCTGAATGTTCCACTGCTACTACTATTGCAATATCTTCAACTGCTGATGTGGTAACTAACCCCTCTGCTGAGGATACCACTACTATTGTTGATGAGAATGCCAGGTTGAAGACACTGCTTGAGACAGGGATGTACAAAAGTCTCAAAGGGCATCATACATTATGTGATGTCCTCAAAAAGCAGATTCTGAACCGAAACCCTAGGTAAGAGGGTGTTGGGTTCGAGAGGAAAATGAATGTTGATGGGTTGTACTGGAAGCCTGAGCAGTACCCCAAAACTACATGGGTTGCTGCAAAGGAACCTTCAGTAGATCCATCCACCTTGTCTGGTTTCACTTGTGCTAACCCCATTATCATTGATGAATGCTTTGATGCAAACTATAAACTGTTTAAGAATCAGAACGGTGAAGTGTTTGCCAGGTATATTAGTACTAACTGCAGGAATGGGCCACCTATGAAGAAGATATGGGTACCAAAAAGCTGTCTTGAGAATCTTCCAGTGAATGTCATCATGACACCACCTGTGAAGAAGACAAACCCCATTCCAAAGGCTTCATATGGTCCAAAAGCTTCATACAGACCGAGGACTCATCTGAGTCACCCTAACGTCAATGTTTTGCAGGGAAATCATACTCAAACCCATGAATATGAGCGTGTTTCCTCAAACCGCTATGTTCATATAACTAAGAACTTTTCTGCTTATTCCTATGAGTATTATTCACCTCCTGCAAGGCTATTTACTAGGGCTCCAAAGCCGAAATTCTCAGATGCTGCACTTAGACTCATTGCTTCTAAGCCACCCCTAAAAATGTGGGTGGTTAAGAAAACTTAACTCTCTTTTGCAGGGAAAGGTCTCCAACCAGAAATCTAAGGCATCCAAAACTAATTATGGGGACCTTAAACATCTTGTGGGGCGCAAGATAAAATGCCCAAATGGTCTTACTATGTACTTCATTCCAGGATTCCTTGACACTCATCCTATCTATCCTAACCAAGATCTGAATTTCCATGTTCCACTTGTTCGTCAAATGTTTATGCTTCACAACTCGCTTGGTGAAGCCTATCCCCCAAACTGCACTGTAGGCTATGACACCTCGTGCTTCAGAATGGATTATGGACAGTGGATGCACTAACCACATGACTGGCGATCGAAGTCTTCTGATGGATTCAACGCTACGTCCATTAGACAAGAGTCACATCACATTTGCTGACACTGGTAAAAGCAAGGTATTGGGTCTAGGTAGAGTTGCAATATCAAGGGATCAACACATGGATAAAGTGATGCTTGTTGAATCCCTTGGTTTCAACTTAATGTCTGTCTCAATGTTTTGTGACTTAAACATGATTGTGCTATTTGGAAAATATCGATGCCTTGTTCTAATGGAATCTGACAAGTCTCTAGTCTTTGAAGGGTATCGGAAAGATGAGCTATATATGGTAGATTTCTCAGTAGGACCACAGATGGCCGTATGTCTTCTAGCAAAAGCTTCAGAATGCTGGCTTTGGCATCGAAGGCTAGGACATGCTGGCATGAAGAACTTGCACACTCTCTCTAAGAAGAAGCATGTCGTGGGAGTAGAAGACGTCAAGTTCAAGAAGGACCATCTGTGTGGCGCCTGCGAAGCTAGAAAGATGACCAGGGCCAAGCATCCCTCGAAGACAATCATGACTACATCTCAACCCTTCAAGCTGCTACACATGGACTTATTTGTCCCTACTCACTACTCTACTCTCAATGCTACTGCTTGCCTCTATGGTTTTTGTCATTGTTGATTATTACTCTAGATATACCTGGGTGCATATAATCCTCTACAAGACTGAAGTGCAGGATGTCTTCAGACGCTTTGCAAATCGTGCCATGACAAACTATGGCGTCAAGATCAAGCACATTAGAAGCGACAACGGCATATTCATATCTCAAGAAAAATACCTCAAAGATTGCCTGAAGAAGTTTGGAATGCAAGACTGCAAAGGATACACGACGCCAATGCCAACCAAAAGTCATCTGGGTCCCGACGCCAATGGTAAAGAGTTCGATCAAAAGGTATACCGCTCCATGATTGGTTCTTTGCTTTATTTATGTGCATCTAGGCCAAATATAATGCTTAGTGTTTGCATGTGTGCCCGATTCCAAGCGGCACAAAAGGAATCGCATCACTTAGCTGTGAAGCGAATTCTTCGATATTTGGCTTACACCCCAATATTAGGATTATGGTATCCAAAGGGCTCAGAGTTTGATCTAGTTGGATTCTCAGATGCTGATTATGCTGGTGACAAGGTTGATCGCAAGTCCACATCAGGCACATGTCACTTTCTGGGACGATCTCGTCTGTTGGTCTTCAAAGAAGCAGAACCGTGTATCTCTCTCCACTGCTGAATCCGAATACATTGCTGCTCGATCTTGCCGTGCTCAGCTTCTCTGGATGAAGCAAACTCTCAAGGACTATGGTATCCACCTGAAGAATGTGCCTCTCTACCGCGACAATGAGAGTGCCATCAAGATTGCCAACAACCCAGTTCAGCACTCAAAGACAAAGCACATTGAAATTCGTCATCACTTTCTCAGAGATCATGTTATGGAGGAAGATATTGAGATCATTCACGTCAAGACAGAAGAGCAATTGGCTGATATCTTCACAAAGCCCTTGGATGAGAAAAGGATTTGCAAGTTGCGGTGTGAGCTAAATATCTTGGAATCCTCAAATGTCCTATGATAAGCACACATCCTAACACTTATGCATTTTGATGACTTAGATGTGCAACACACGAAGTAATGTATATCTTCAATCAATGAAGACATACACTCTAAGTGTGAATACATTAATGCGGAATTTGACTTCGGAGCGCCACCATAATTGTGCGTCGTGTCTGGGTCTAATACTTCCTATACGGTGGTTAACGCCACCACCAAACTTTTGTTTGATGTGTTTCTCTTGGCGTTATATTTGCAAGGTCTTCGAATTTGATTTATCTTCGTCCTTGACTTATATTCAAGTTTATATTCATCTTGTTGATGTGGTTTTACACTAGTTATATACATATTTGTGTTCTGTCCTCTACAACATTCACTTATAGATATGACTCCGTGCTGAATCTTTTGATCTAAGTGAATGTGATCGTACCCTAACCTATCTATGCTTCTACCTCAACTCTATCTGTCCAAATCATATGCATTCTATTGAAAACTGTTGATTGTCTTCACTGAGACCTTGTCAGCTGAAGTCAATCTAACAAACATTTATATCTGTTTGAATGCTATATCCTTTTTGCCTGAAAGCCGGAGAGTTCGGAACGACCACCCCGACAATCCAGGCGTGCGTGGGAACATGGAACAACTTCCATGGTGTTGCATGCTTGCCATGTGCCCTTCAGATGTGAACCGCCAGGGGCACCTGCGTAATTGCGCCGTGCCGTCCCTTTCCTTATAAATACCCATCACATCTCAGTCAAAAATTCTTCTTCCACCTCGCCACCTCTCGCAAACCCTAGCGCCCCCGCTAGCTCTCGACGACACCGATGACGAAGCTTTTAGCTGCCATGACTTCTCCGACGCTGTCCTCACGCCGGCCGCAGACCTCGTCCTCTCCACCGTTGCCGTAGGTGTCCTTCGTCGCCAAGTTAGGTCACGGAACATCGAACTGCTCGGCCTCCAACTTCGCTCCGTCTAGCAGTTCTTCGTGTGGTAATTAAAATTCACTTTTTACCGTCTTTTCGATCTGATAGATTCATCCTTCTTTACCAAAAGTAGTTTCTAGATCTCCAAAGTTGAATCTATCTCTTTCTGCATCTCATACTATTCCTAGTCTGTTCACTTATGCTTCTCTACAAGTTAGATTCCTCACTTGTACTTATTCTTGGATTCGTACAAATCTGGAACCAACTCTCATCAAATAAGTGAATGTCTTCGCATTATGAGGTCAATGTCTTCAAACTGATTTATCTTCAAAATCTTCTGAGAATGCATATGACCTCTTCCCCTTCCCTCGCACCTCTAATGTTGTCACAGGTACATGTCTGTGGGAGCATCCCTTGGTTCTCATAGTCTGCATTCGTTTGCAGAATTCTTACAGAGTCACATAAATTCTCCTGAAGCCAGTTCTTGTCTGACCAGCTGACAGAAGCCTTTGCACGTACTGAAGCCTTTCAGGTTAAGCTTCATGGCCACTGAGAAGTCAACAAGAAAGGGCGGCAGACAGCGCTGTGGGAACACTTCCAAGGATTTGCCTCCAGATTTGCACGAGCTGTACAAGATAGAACCAGAGGAAACCTATGGAGGACGCAAGAATCGAATCCAATGGATTCAAAGATATTGGGCAGAGGAATGGTTCAAGTACTGATTCGTCACAGAAGAGTATGCAGAGAAGAATGCCATCAAGCAACCCTGGGGAGATATAATGTACAAAAATCTTCCTCCCAGGTCCCAGACTGAAGCTATTGAGCAAGGCTTCTATCGGTGCATGGTTCGTGGACCGCAGCCAGAGAATGCTGACCCCTCTTCTCTGATGTGGTGTCGTGAAGACAATCTATTCAAGCGCAACTACCAGTTCACCAAAGTCTTTGCTGTAAAGAACAAGAAGGCATTCGGACTTTACTTCAACCCAAGCCCATCTGCTCCTCGGGAAGATGGGACCCGTGAAGCCAATGAAATCATGATCGGCCCCTTCTACAACCTTGCGGGCCTCACACACATTGCCGTCCAAGGTGGAAAAGTGGATCATTCTGGTGATGATGCTAACACTGATGATGCACCAGCTCCTCCTCCTAAGCCGCAGAAGCAAAAGAAAGCTAAGGCTTCAAAACCAACTGCTGCACCAAAAGCTTCTCGAGTGAAGCCATTGGCGACTGCCCCTCCTGCTCCAAGTAACACTTATGAAGATCTCTCCCGCATCTCCAAGAGAAAGAGAAGACTCAGAAGAAAAATGTTCAAAGTTCTGGTCAAGCCCTGACACCTGCTACCGTTCTGAGGAACGAGACTGAAGCCATTGATGTGTCAACAGACAATGAGTGCGGTGATGATGCTCTTGAACAACTGATTAAGAGCAAGCAAGAGGCGGAGATCTTCAATGATCTGCCCCTCTTCGATGTGAACATTTTGGACAACTTCATTGATGAGTGGTTTGACAACCCCAATCTCAGCTTTGATGATCTTCAGCTCCCAATTGGCATCAGCGTCTCTTTTCAAGGCGCCATTGCTCCTGAGCTGGCTCTGGCTCAGTGGATTGTTGAATTGAAGAACAAGATTGACTATGAGAAAGAGCAGTTCAAGAAGCATGTGGCCAAGCTTAGCGTGGCTGATGTTCAAAACTTCAAGGTGATGCTGCATGACCTCAGGAGGCGTTTCGCAAGAAGCGCAAAGAAGCCAAAGGTTCACGAGAGCGCATGAAAAATCTAGCTACCAAGTGTGTTCAAGCTTACAATGAAGCTGAGAAGCACAAGGTGCTTGGGCGTCCTGGCATTGACCCCAAGCTGGCTGCCAAGAAGAAGAAGCCTACTGTGGCCCAAACTGAAGCACTAGGGCGGGAAGAACCTCACATTGTCTTCCCTGCCAGCATGATAGGCTCGAAGCTTAAGGTCCCCACAGTGGCTTCAGAGCAGAAGAAAACCAAGGCAGCTGAAGCCGAAGCCAGAAAGCGCAAACTCAAGAACACCACTGATGATGCACCGTCCACCAAGAAGAGAAAGACTAAGAAGAGAGATCGAGCTGCTCCCAAAGAGCCCCTTGTTGTCGAGCCCATTGCTTTTGCTCATCCTGCACCTGAAAATCAAGAGAGTCAGTTGATAGTTCATGAGCCTGCTTCCACAAAGGCTCCTGGAGCTAAAGAAGATCTAGCCGTTGACCCCATCACGCTGAAGACATTGGTCCCCAAGACAATGTAGAAGATGATGAAGTCCTTCCTCAGATCGAGCGCCCAACGATATCATCGCCTGTTCTCACGAACAGCGAGCTCATCAGTATTGGTCGTCCTTTGACGCCAATCTCCTAGGATGCCTCATGGGCTGATCGCCCCCAACCACCAACGCCAAGTCAAGACTCACCAAGTACACCCCGTACTCCACCAGCGCAAGTCACCAGCCCAATGGTGAATGACGACAATTTCATGGAGACTACACCATCACCAAAAGCGTCGCCCGTGTTCAAACGGCTTTGCAAAGGCCTAAAGCCATCAGTCTCCATGACAACCATCACAGAAGAAGCTTCAAACCAATCCAGCTCAGTGGCACGTCAAGTGTTCCTTGAAGAAAATCCCTCTGTGACGGTTCCCACTTCTAAAGCCAATGTTGCTGAAGACAATCCGGCTGCATCAGTCAATGAAAGACAAGAAGAAGAGCGTGTTGCTACTCCCCCTACCAACAAAGAAGTTGTTCTCGAGGAGAATGTGTCTGTGACCGACCCTCCAGCTACACAAGTGGAGGTTGAAAATCCTGAGGCGGCCACCAACAACACTACAAAAGCCAATGATGTTGTCATGGATGAAGATAATGTGGCGTCTGCAACAACTGTGCATGAAGCCAATGATGCACCTGCAACAAATGTGCAGCCTAATGCCCTTGCTAATGCCACTGCTCCTATTCCGCCACCAAGGCCACATACTATTGAGCAAGCATTTTACCAAGGCGAGCTTGTCACTGTCAGATGGCCAATTCTGATTCCTCCGCCTGCTCACGGACCACAATTTGATTATCATGTGGAGCACAGGCCACAGGTTCAGAAGCCAAAACCAAGGCTGCCAAGGTTTCCAGGTACTGCATCTGTGCCAGGATCGTTCAATGTCAATGGCTTCATTGCACACAACACCTTCTTCGATAAAGCCAAGAACCCATATTCCAAGCCAAGAATATCATCTGATCAGTTCTGGAGTTATCAGCAGCGCAGCTACTACTCATGTGTTCTATACAATCAAGGGCGCATATTTCCTCATATGCGTCTGGATTCCGAAGCTATTGCTGGCCTGCCCTACTTAGAAGAAGCCCTTGACTGTTTTAGAGATGCTGGCCTTCTCCAGTTTGTGACGGATAAGGAGAATTGGAATGAAGAGCTTCTGCTGCAATTCTATGCAACCCTCCACATTCGCGGCTACAACAGGGATCCGAAGACATGGGTCCTTGAGTGGATGACAGGAAATGTCCATCATGAAGCCAAAACTCTTGACCTCATTGAGCTTACTGGCCTGTCCACTCCAGGTGAACTCTATGAACCTGGTTGTCAGCTTCACCGCAATGCATTGGAAAGCATCTTTCAGAAGCCAGAGCCCAACATGAGCCAAATGCTGAGCATGATGAAGCCACTGCCACAGGATGCTGAATATCCCAAGGAATTCTTTGTTGAAGACCTAGAGTATCTGCCCCTCATCATCTATCACATTATCAGGCGAACTCTATGGCCTATCAAAGGACATTCTTCCTCAGCAAAGCTCGAAGGCGCAATGAAGACATTGGTCTTCTACATTCTCAATGGCATCAGCTTCAACGCTCAGGATTTCTTCATTCGCCAATTTGTTGCATCTGGCTCAGACATATTTGGTCTGAAATTCTATGCTCCTTTGATTACGCGACTGATCAAGCTTCACTCTGCTGTTGATTATTAGACCTCTGCGCGCAATCATCTCATATTCCTGCCAGAGGTTGATATGTCCGTCGAAGCCATCTACGCAGAGCCTGCCAAGGAAGCAATTTATCTTCACAATGTAGATCGTCAAAGTTTCTCTCAGCATGTTGAAGGTGTCCAGGCTGCTTCTCGTGTTTATCCGCTGGCCGGCAACACTCGCCGTGCATGTACTGAAGCCACAGATAGCACCATTGCTCCAAGGCCTCGGAAGCGATCTCGTGTGCTCAATGACCGAGAGCTTCTCGTAGCCTTGCATTGGAAACATGACAAGCATCACTACTGGCTCAAGCGTCAAATGCAAAGCCTCTTGGTGGATGTCAATCACATTCGCAACCTTGCCACCAAGAATGCCTTTGTCACTCATGAAACCTGTCGGAGGTCTTGGAAGAGTCTGACATTGCTCAGTGCTGAAGCTAATCTTCAAGATGATGGTTTCACAGAAAGATTCAAGCTCGACACCACTCCTCCCCGAAATGCTGTCTTGCGTCGAACCCCATCACTTGAAGATTCAGAGTACTCCTCCTCCGCGGCAACTGTTAATGCCAGAGTCCTTGATGACGCCGATGATGCTACTTCACCACCTCCAACCTCAGCACGTCTCGACACTGCACCAAGTTCGTCTGCACCACCAAACCTCAATGATGACCCTGCTGCTTCACCTACTCCTCATGGGAATGAGTAGAGACTATGTCTTCAAACCTTTTTGGTCCTTACTGACAAAAGGGGGAGAAGCATATGTTGATAGTCTTCAAGCGGGTCAATATGGGTGGTTGCTATACTTTTGCCTAGTGTTTACAACTCTCGCTTTTTATACATTTGGTTCTTTGAGTTGTAACACTTAAACTTGATGGTCGTCTGCTACTTTTTCTGCTATTCTGTGATGCGATGATAAATCCCGCATAAAGTCTTTTCGCAGACGTCCATTTCTCATTATGCATGTCATTATTCCTGTATATCTGTTCATGCATGATGTATTGTCTCCATATGGTGAAGACGATCTCCACAAGTACAACCTGCCATGTGCATTTGCATTCCAACGCAAAACATTTATATGCACATCTTCAGGGGGAGCCTTTTTGCCACCTATGAAGACAATATCTTAATCCTCTACAATTTCACATACTTTTATCCCCGTTGAAAACTTCAACCAGTTTGTCATCAATCACCAAAAAGGGGGAGATTGTAAGTGCATCTAGTGCCACCCCTAGTTGGTTTTGGAGTATTGACGACAAACCTGGTTGAGGGACTAATGTGTTTGTGAGAATTGCAGGATAACACAGGTAGTAGTCCCTCGTTGATTTGGTTTACCTACCGGAGATGACCCCTAAAAATGTGTGAAGACATTGAGGACAATGGTGGTCTGTGAAGCTATTCACGTTGAAGACTATGAAATGAGAAGACATCGAGTGAAGACTATGGAGTGCGAAGACTTAGTTGTTTCGTTGTTTCCTTTTCTTCTTTATTGAGTCATAGGAACCACCGCACTGTTAAGTGGGGTCCAAGTGAACAAAGTCAGAGTGACTGAAGTGATGCTCAACCAAATCCTATATCTTCGAGCGAAGACAATGAGAGCAAATCTTATCCAGAGTCGGATGAGTCACCTTTACTTGTAGCCCAAGTCAAGCTGCCGGTGTGTGTTTGAAATCTGACTGTTGTGACACGTGTCAGTTCCTTAGTGAGCCAGGGTCATTTCGGACAAATCAGGTCGGGTTGCCTAGTGGCTATAAATAGCCTACCCCCTACACCATAAATTGTGGCTGCTCAGAGTTAGTACACGGCTTTTGTCGTTTGAGGGCAACCCACCGCCGAAGCTTTCGAGAGAGAATCCTTGCGAGGACAAAGCCCAAACCACCCAGAGCCCAAAGAGTGTTTGGCATCACTGAAGTATTTCTGTCCGCGTGATCTGAAGACTTGTTACACTTGAGGATTGTGAATCCTCCAGCCGGTTAGGCATCACGTTCTGAGCATCCAAGAGTCATTGTGGATTGCCGGTGAACGAAGTCTGTGAAGGTTCAGAAGTCTACCTTGAAGACTTACCAGAGTGATTGGGCGAGGACTAGGTGTCCTTAGCTCAAGGGGAATAAGGTGAAGACGCGGTCTTCTGAGTTGAATCTCAGCCTCCGTAACCAGACGTATAGTTGTCACAGCAACTGGAACTGGTCAAACAAATCCCTGTCCTCCTGAAGCTACTGGTTCTATCTCTCACTTCTCTCTACTTACATTTTTTCTTCGTGAAGTCATTGCCTTCTTGCATTATCTGTTTGACTTCACTGTGTGACTACCTGTTCTGATTGGCTTCATACTATCTTCCATCTTGATCTTTACTACCTAGCTGCTAATAGTCTTCGTGCTTTCACTTCATTGAATACTTGACTATGGCTTGTCTAGTGTAGTCTACCTTCCACTGCATACGGATAGTGTCGTTTCTATTGTTTGTCTTCGAAACTCCCATGTTTTGAAGACTTTCATAAAAATCGCCTATTCACCCCCCCTCTAGTCGATAACTAGCCCTTTCAGGACACATGAAGGTTTCGTCCATCTGCGCATCATGCTCGAATGAGCCAGAAGATACAAAACACGTCTTGTTTATGTGTCCAAAGGCGAAAGAGGTTTGGGATAAGTTATGATTGTATGAGGTGTTCAACAGATCTTGTGATGTTGATCGTGCTAGAGAGGCAGTATTTGAATTCTTACTCCTGATGCCAAATCAAGAATTATCTGTATTGCTCCAGATTGCATGTGAATTGATCGCTATAACAACTTGGTATTTATGGTGAGATAGACGTAAACTAGTTCATGAAGGAAAGTCTCAAGATGCACACCAAACTTCGATGGGGGCTCCTGCTATAACGACAAACTATGTTAGTACCACTCCCCTAAGGCAACTAGTAAAACAAGGGGATGGAGCAGACCACCTATGGGTTTTTGTTAAGTTGAATGTTGATGCTTCTTTTGATCATTATCGTGGGACACCAGGGCTACCTATGGGGCCATCAGCCACTTGTGGTTCAGCAGGGGGATGAGCACATTGCACAAAGAGCAGAGGGCGTAGCGCAGCACGGCAGAGATCACACAGGTAGTTTAACCCAGGTTTGGGCCGCCGCGAGGCGTAAAACCCTACTCCTACTTTGGTGGATTGATGAGGGATTGTGGTGGAGACGCAACGCTCTTGCCCGGCAAGGTTGCCTCGGGACGAGAGCAGCTACTTGCGTATGAGTGTACAGGGGTCTGAATACTTTCTATGGTTGCCATGTCCCTCCTTTTATAGATCAAGGGGTCACCGCAATGGCAAATCAGTGATTGTGCATTGATTAGATAGCGAACAGTGCTATCATACCTAACTCTGCAGGCGGGACAAAGCGCATTAAATGTGCCGCTTAGTGTCACATTGTAGCGCAGCCCTATAAGCCTTGTCGGGCTGTTTGGCAACCTCTCACCTGCCTGCATGACACGTCTCTAGACGGGTATCATTTGGAGGTGATTAACACAGTAAGTGGCTGCCACGTGCCAAATAACAGCCACTTAGTCACTTTGGGGCTCGACACCGCACCGATCCGTGACTTGCGTTGTTGTGAGGTGGAGCGGTGGAGCCTTGGTGGGGTAGTTCACTCTCGTCGTGCCCGGCAGGCCTGCCGGGATGGCCTTGAGACTTGTCTTCGGGGCAACCTCGACCTTGCTAGGCTCGCCTGCCCGGCAAGGGAGGTTTTTCCTTAGTGATATCTTGCTCCTTTAGCTTGTCTTGGTCTTCTCGATCTGCCCTTTGATTCCTCAAAGAGTTGGTCTCTTCTGCTTGGTCTGGTCTTGGATGTGGTAACCTAGCTCTTGAGCATGTGCACGGTCTAGGCAACATACCCAGGGTTTGTTGCACCGAAAGGAGCCCCCATGCCTGACCTAAACGCACTGTAGGGCGTCGTCGGGGTAGCCCCTATCCAGTGCACATGCGAGAGGGTGGTAGTGGCTTTTCCTTTGAGATCTTGTTTGCTTCTTCATTGATCTGAGCTCGAATCAGTTTCGGGTTTTCCCGCGCATCGTGTAATGCCAATCGTAGTGGGGCCATGTCTGTAATGGCCCGTGAATGACTTTAACGCATGGGGGAGTAACTATCAATTCACTCTCCCCACCACATTCTTATCCTCTTACCACCACTGGTGCAGAGACCTGCTGTACAAACGGTTTTAACCCCTTTCCACAACGGCGTTTGGAACCATCATCAAGTGAGTGTGGGCGATAGGGGGGGTCCTTCCTACACGACCCAAAAACTGTCGGGGATAGGCCCTCCTGGCACACAGGCTGGGGCAAAATGAGTTCATTTGCGATCAGGCGGGGCATCGAAACCCAATTGTTTCTGTTCGTATGTACATTCCACACGTTAAATCCTAGAAAAAGCATTTCCGTTCGTATGTATATCACACACAATTTTTTGTCTAGAAACATTTGGGCAAGGTGGCCTAACGCAAACATTTCTTTGCTAGAAGTCATGTGTGATTATTAGTTGATCGAACACGGCTACTTTCTAGAAACCATGCGGGTTGTTTGAGTTCATCGCCCACTCTGAGTAACCGTCTGCAATAGAAAACCCCAATAAGAAGGGTAATTAGCCTATTATTGATAATCCATGTACTAATCAAATTGATATTTCTTATAAAAACACACCAGATATTTCATATCCATATAACAGAAACCAGGATTTCATAATCGAATTACATCAGATAGCTTCGGCACTCAGTTCCGCCATTACACAACAACACCAAGTTTCACATGCAACATCAAAAACCTTTGAAAGTAGCATCATACACGGTAAATAGACAGATAAATCTCATCTAGGAAACTGCAGAAGCAGAAGGAAAATATTGAGCCTCCAGTGATATTGAATGTCCTTGCAACTTTAGGCCAGTGGCTATGGATAATTGCCGCCCAACCTTTGTCCTCTTCAGCAAGACTTCAATATTGTACCATGGGTGTTGAAGGAATACCTTCCTCGCCTCTTGACCATGCAGGTGGTTTGAGAGGTAATCATCGGTGAACTGCTTTGGAAAGTACTGAAAACAAAGATATGCAAACAAGGTAAAAGGGTTAGTACCATCCTATAGTTGTCTGATGGCGCAAGGGGTAAAAACAAGGTAAAAGAGTTAGTTGTAACGCCCCGGATTCGATGCGCCAGGTGTCTGCCAGTTATTCGCTGTCATTGTCATGTCATTTGCTTGCGTGTTGCATTTTATAATGTCATCATGTGCATCTCATTTCGCATACGTGTTCGTCTCATGCATCCGAACATTTTCCCCGTTGTCCGTTTCGCGATCCGACACTCCCACACGCGCCCGTTGCCCCTCTCAGACCTCGTTTCATGAGTGGCATAAAAATGTTCTCGGAATGGGTCGAAACTTGGCATGCGATCTTATTATAGTGTAGACAGAGCGCCTGTCAAGTTTCGTCGCATTCAGAGCCCATTTGACTGCCCAACCGCCATCCGTAGCAACACCGTTGTCGGTTTATTCGTCGGATGTTTTCGGTCTCCGGAAACCCATGCCGGGTTGCCCTCTCTTCTCTCCTCTCAGCCCACCTAAACCCCCCTCCATTCCAGACTGTCAGATAGCGATCGGAGGGTCCAGAAACGCACCCAAACCCTCAACCCTAGCTCCTTTCTATATATAGACGCCTCCCATGCCATTTTTTGCCTCCACCAACCTCCTCCCTCAATTTCCGCGCAGCCAGCCACCTCCCACCTCGGTTCCACTGCCGCGAGCCGTAGCCCGCCACTTGGCTGCGCCGCCACCGCGCCCCGGACCAACCCGGGCGCGCCACGTCACCCAACGCCGCCGCTCCCCTCCACTCCCGCGTCGCCACACGCCCCTGGCCTCTCCCTCCGCCGCTGGCCCGCTCCAGCCCGTCCGCGGCCCGCCTCGGGCCGATCTGGGCCCGAGCGCCCACGCGAACCGCCCCGCTCCTCCCTCGCCTGGATCGAGGCTGCTCGATCTTCCTTGCCGCCGCCGTGCGCCGTCCGACGACCGGAGCCCCGCCGTGATGCCCCCAGGCCAGGCCTCGCCGCCCCTCTCCTTCCCGTCCTTCTTCCTCCTCGCCCGCTCACCTTCTCTCTCTCCCTCGCAGGGTGCCGCCACCGCCATGGATGCCAGCGCCACCGCCAAAGTTCTTGTTAGCCTCCGGCGCTGCCAAGCACGGGAATGGGTTCCCCGGCCTCGCCCTCCTCTGGATCCATCGGGTCCCATGCTCCTCGCCGGTCCCCCTGCCTCGACGCCACCCCGGCATGCCCTCCCGTGTCGGCGTTGACCGCCGCCACCCCTGTTCCCGGTCGGGCTGGGGATGGGGACGATGCGCCTCAGTGCCCTCCCTCATGGGCCCGGCCTCCCCAGGGCCCAGCGCCCCGGCCCAGCTCTAGCCGGCCTGCCAGGCCGCCTCCTCCACCTTCCTGGCCCAAGGGCCCTAGGTGAGCTCCAGTTTGCCTAAACCCCGCCTGTGCGTAGTCTAACTATATGACACCCTCTGTTTTTTTTTTCTGAAAATTTGACCAAGTCTCTGAGATTTTTGCATTATGTTGCCCTGTTCATTGCATCATAACTCCATGCATACTGCTCTGTTTTGTGCGCGTAATATATCAAATTGTTCACTGAGAGATGCTCTTCATTTCATCCCATTGTGTCATGTTTTTTTGAATCCATCTTGATGCCCGAATCATCGTTGCAAGAGTGCATGTTGCTGTTACTCTGCTGAAACTGTTATAACTTGGGGATTTGTCATTTTTGTTGCATTTGATGTGTGCATCCTATGAGCTTGATATCTACATGTGTTTTGTGCTACATCATGCCATATTCACGGTGGTGCAAATCCATGTATTTTTGTGAGTCTTGTAGTGAGTGCATCGAGCTCGTGAAGTAGGGTACTTGCTGTTACTGTTTTGCTTGTCTGAATCTGCTATATCCTGATGCTATGTTAACCTGCTTCTACAAGTCATTCCATGCATAATCTAGAGATGTTCACTAAGGATGATTTGTTATAGATGTCATGCTCTATCCATCCATGCCCCTGGTTGCATTTATAGCATGCTGTAGCTTGTTGTTATCTTGCTCTCAACTTGCTAAATAATGTTGCTGTCAGCCTGATTAACTTTTAAGTTCAATGTTGCCATGATTGTTGTTAGTGATCCAAGCATGCTATGAACTTGCTCTTGCCATGTTTAGCTTCATAAATATGCCATCTTACTGTTGATCCCCTTGCCATGCCATGTATTGTTTTGTGGTGAGTGGTACAAGCTCACCAACATGCCTGCATATTGTTGTTCCTGCCATGTCTGAATCTGTCATATAACTTGCTATGTTTACATGGGTGCCATCATATTTTCTGTGCCCTTTTGGCTCATGGTCAGTAAGGGACATTTGTTATATGCTATTAGTAGATTAATGCCCTGCCTTTGTTTGCAATGATAGCTTCTTGTAACATGTTGTTTGATAGCTCTAAACATTGCAACCTGATGTTATTTCTGCCAAGTCTGAAACTGTTATTATTTGCAATCTTGCCATGTCCTTTTGAGCATGTTCTAGTGATTTCTGGAGATAGCTCAGTGTTCATGTTTTGTCATTCTTTACCTGTACATCATGCCCATGCCTTTTGTTCTTATGTTGAGATGCTGTAGCATATTGTTTTGATGCTTGCAAGTTGTCTAGTTGCTGTTTTGGACAGCTTGTCCTTTAAACTTGTATAGAGTGTATGTGTTGAACCGTTGCTCCGTTTTGAGTGTGCTCTATATGAAACTTGCTTGTTTTTGCATGAAGTTTCATATTATCATGTTGCATCCTTGTTTTGAGGTGTTTGCTTGATGTTTGGATGCATTTATCATCAATGCCATGTTTAACTTGTTTTGCTCATATCTTCCTAGGCCGTAGCCCCGAATCTAATGAACTTTATATGTAACTTGACTAGAATTTCATGTAGATCATCTTGGTGCATCTTAACTTGCTGTTTAACAACTTGAACGTAAGGTTTATTCAGTTCTGGACCAATTTCTAAATTTTCATATGAGGACTTACCGGAATTGTTATATGTTGTTTCCGGCCTCATTTAAACTTGCTTTGATATGTTGCTCTTGTATGCATCATCTCTTGCCATGAGTAGCCTCACCTAGCTTTGTCATGCATCATGCTTGGTTGTGCATCATGTCATGTATATGTGTGGTGTGTTTACCATGTTGTGTGCTTCTTCTCGATAGTTCCCGTTTCGTTGCGATCGTGAGGATTCGTTCGTCTACGCTTGGTTCGTCTACATGGCTTCATCTTATTCATGGACTCGTTCTTCTTCCTTGCGGGATTTCAGGCAAGATGACTGCTACCCAGGATCTCACTACTATCATTGCTATGCTAGTTGCTTCATTCTATTGCTATGTTGCCCTTCCTATCATTTGCTCTTCAAGCCTCCCAAATTGCCATGTCAGCCTCTAACCTTTTCACCCTTCCTAGAAAACCATTGCTTGGCTATGTTACCGCTTTGCTCAGCCCCTCTTATAGCGTTGTTAGTTGCAGGTGAAGTTGATGATTGCTCCATGATGGACATGATTATGTTGGGATATCACAATATCTCTTATATTATTAATGCATCTATATACTTGGTAAAGGGTGGAAGGCTCGGCCTTATGCCTGGTGTTTTGTTCCACTCTTGCCACACTAGTTTCCATCATACCAGTGTTATGTTCCCGGATTTTGCGTTCCTTATGCGGTTGGGTGATTTATGGGACCCCCTTGACAGTTCGCTTTGAATAAAACTCCTCCAGCAAGGCCCAACCTTGGTTTTACCATTTGCCTCACCTAGCCCTTTTTCCCTTGGGTTTCCGGAGCCCGAGGGTCATCTTTATTTTACCCCCCGGGCCAGTGATCCTTCGAGTGTTGGTCCAACCTGAGCGATGTCCGGCGACCCCTGGGCAACCAGGGTCTATGCCAACCCGACGTCTAGCTCATCCGGTGTGCCCTGAGAACGAGATACGTGCGACTCCTATCAGGATTTGTCGGCACATCGGGAGGCTTTGCTGGTCTTGTTTTACCATTGTCGAAATGTCTTGTAAACCGGGATTCCGAGACTAATCGAGTCTTCCTGGGAGAAGGTATAACCTTCGTTGATCGCAAGAGCTTATCATGGGCTAAGTTGGGACACCCCTACAGGGTATAAACTTTCGAAAGCCGTGCCCGCGGTTATGTGGCAGATGGGAATTTGTTAATGTCCGGTTGTAGATAACTTGACACAAAATCCGAATTAAAACGCATCAACCGCGTGTGTAGCCGTGATGGTCTCTTCTCGGCGGAGTCCGGGAAGTGAACACGGTTTTGGGTTATATTTGACGTAAGTAGGAGTTCAGGATCACTTCTTGATCATTGCTAGCTTCACGATCATTCCGTTTGCTCTCTTCTCGCTCTTATTTGCATATGTTAGCCACCATATATGCTTAGTCGCTGCTGCAACCTCACCACTTTACCCCTTCCTTTCCCATTAAGCTTTGCTAGTCTTGATACCCATGGTAATGGGATTGCTGAGTCCTCGTGGCTCACAGATTACTACAACAATAGTTGCAGGTATAGGTTATGCGATGGTCATGATGCGAGAGCGATGTTTGCTTGTTTTGGAGTTCTTTTGCTTCTTCTTCGATCAGGGGATAGGTTCCAGGTCGACAGCCTGGGCTAGCAGGGTGGATGTCGTTTGAGTTTCTGTTTGTGTTTCATCCGTAGTCGGATGGTGCTCTTAAGTAAGATGATGTTGTATTCGTGTGGCATTATATGCCTTTTGTATGTATCCCCATCTATTTTGTAATGTTGATGTAATGATATCCACCTTGCAAAAGCGTCTTCAAGATGCGCTTCTATCCTTGGTGGGACCTTCGAGTTCCTTTAGGATAGGGTCGCATCTTGGGCGTGACAAGTTGGTATCAGAGCCTCGACCGACCTTAGGAGCCCCCTTGATTGATCGTGTGGTTTGGCCGTTGTCGAGTCTAGAAGAAAACTGTTTTCGAAGTCTAATTATATCGGAGAGTAGGAATTCTTTTTACTCCTCAGCCCCTTCGTCGCTCTGGTGAGGAATCTTGACGTAGGTGTTTTGAATTACTCCTATTCCCATTCAAATTTTTCTTTAGCATCACGTGGTTAGTTTCGTGAGTTGTCCATCCTCTTTTGTCCAGTGCATCTCTCGTCAAGTCGACTCGAACCTCTTTGTCTTTCGCGTGATCAATCCTCAGTTCTTCCTCCGACGTCGTTGTTTTTCCCGGTCCGAAGTTGTCTTTGTTTTTCCCACCCGCCCTCCCTTCTTCTTCTCGGAACCGGAGTTCGTAACCGAGTATCTATCCTACTCGTGTGAAGTCTTTGCTTTCTTTCCTCAATGATTTCAACCGATGATTTCTCTTCAAGTTATTCGTCAGTTCTCCCTTGCAAGTTGCTTTTGTTTTCCCGTCCTCCCACCCCTTTTCTTCTTGGAGTTTGAGTCTCTTTCGAGCATCAATTTCATTTGCGCGGAACGTCTTCAGTCTTTCATAAATTATCTCAACCGGTGAATTCTTGTCTCGTTTGATATTCATCATCTCTTTTTTCTTCTCCGGTGGATTCAATTCTAATTTTCGGTAGTGATTAGATTCTTTCCTTGGATCAAGTGTTGTCCTTGCTCGTTTGCCTCTCGCCATTCAATCATTCCGAAGTTCGGAAAACTTCTCAGGAGATTCGTCTGTGTTTGATTTAATTCGAGGTTGTCACCTCATTCAAATATTTCAATTGTTTCGGTGCATCATCTATCTCTTCAACAATCCCTTTCCAACGGTGTTTTATTTTTAGTGGGCCCTAACCCATAGGTCTTTTCCCAGGATCTTACCTGACTCTTCTAATTTCCCGGAGTTATTCTCAAATTCTTTTCAAATGTGACGTAAGAATGGATTCCATCAGTCAGATGCCTTTCCAAGATTGATTTCAAATCATTTCATTGTTGGCTCAACCTCTTCGCTTTTCATTCTTCCGGAGTATCTCAGTAATTTTGGTGGTGTATCTCGTCGTCATTCTCAACTTTGAAGATCGAGGAAGAGTTTCTCTAAATCTTGCCCGTTCTCTCGAAGATTCGTGGTTCTAGTTCATGTTATCCTCTCGAATTATTCCATTTGTCAAATATTCTTTTCTTACCCATCCGGAGTATGTCAGGAGTTGATTTCTGTTTCTTTTCACCGGAGGCCATCATTCCAGAAGAATTCTTCGTCCTCACATTTCATCTACCGTTATCCAATTATCCCGGTGCTTCGTTCAAGTATTCTTTAATCAGCTTGTTATCTCTTCGTTCTTTTGCATCTAAATCCCTTCTAGCATATTTGTTCTTCTAATTCTGCCCGGTGATTCATTCTCTTTCATCAGTCATTTTCTAATTCTTACGGTGGTTCTTTCAGATCTTTTTCTTTGATTATCATATTAATTCAGTCGTTCTTTCCAATCCTACAGGTGGCTCATGAAGACTTTCTCAAGTTTGCGATATATCACTTCTCAATCCTTTTCAAGAAGAATAAGTAGTATGCAAGAATCCATTGCTTGTCATCAATTTAATTTGATGAAGGATAAGCATACAATAAATATTATTCTTATTTCCTCAAAGTGATTAATCCCTTCCTTCGTAGTTTGTTCTTGATGAATAAATTCTAGTTCCAAGTGTTTCCATCTTTTCTTTTCCGGAGTTCAAATTTCCTCGGCCATCTTGTCGGAACCTCCATCTAAATCGACCCAAGGCTTTAGTCTTATTCTTTTCTTCCTTCATCCTATCTCATCATCCTTTGTCACCGGAGTTCTTCATGGTGGTTCTTCATGAATTAATTCATTCTTCAAGAGTTCATCAAGATTCTTGTTGGAGGAGCTCAATTATTATTATTCTTGCTTCTCGAGGTGCAATTAATTCTCCATATTCTTTTGAAGTGGAGTTTTGCATTTCTTCGTTCTTCTAAGCTATCCAATCATTTCTGCTTGTGGCCGGTTATCACCTTATGATCTTTAGATGTTACCTATAAGACCACAACAAGCTTATTCTTTTCGTTGTTGATTTTCTCAAAAACTCCGTTTAAACCTTCCTTCTAAGGATGCTTTCAATTTCATTCGTGGCACAAGTTGTCATTTTCTTCTCCGTTCTTTTCATTCAACTCTTTCAGTTCTTTCTGGAGGTTTTGTGTCATGTCTTCATTAAGTATCATTCCATCCTCTCAAGCTCGTCCTCTATTCCTCCATGTTTCAGCCGGAGTGCTGCCTAAATCCTTTTCAGTCTTATTCGTTTCTTATCTCATTCTAACCGGAGTGGTTTCTTAGTCTATCTGATTCCATGAGCTTTCGATTCTCGTCATTCTCGTCGTTCCTCTCTTCTTCTCGAGTGCTCTCGATTCTTTGCTTCCTCTCTTGAGTTCTTGCTTCACCTCTTCCTGAGTTTCTCTTCCGTCTCGGTCCTAAGATCTTGGGATGAGATCTCTTGTTAGTGGAGGAGTGTTGCAACGCCCCGGATTCGATGCACCAGGTGTCTGCCAGTTATTCACTGTCATTGTCATGTCATTTGCTTGTGTGTTGCATTTTATAATGTCATCATGTGCATCTCATTTTGCATACGTGTTCGTCTCATGCATCTGAACATTTTCCCCGTCGTCCGTTTCGCGATCCGACACTCCCACACGCGCCCGTTGCCTCTCTCAGACCTCGTTTCATGAGTGGCATAAAAATGTTCTCGGAATGGGTCGAAACTTGGCATGCGATCTTATTATAGTGTAGACAGAGCGCCTGTCAAGTTTCGTCGCATTCGGAGCCCGTTTGACTGCCCAACCGCCATCTATAGAGACACCGTTGTCGGTTTATTTGTCGGACGTTTTCGGTCTCCGGAAACCCATGTCGGGTTGCCCTCTCTTCTCTCCTCTCAGCCCACCTAAACCCCCCCTCCGTTCCAGACCGTCAGATCACGATCGGAGGGTCCAGAAACGCACCCAAACTCTCAACCCTAGCTCCTTTCTATATATAGACGCCTCCCATGCCATTTTTTGCCTCCACCAACCTCCTCCCTCAATTTCCGTGCAGCCAGCCACCTCCCACCTCGGTTCCGCCGCTGCCAGCCGTAGCCCGCCACTTGGCTCCGCTGCCACCGTGCCCCGGACCAACCCGGGCGCGCCACGTCACCCAACGCCGCCGCTCCCCTCCACTCCCGCGTCGCCACGCGCCCCTGGCCTCTCCCTCCGCCGCTGGCCCGCTCCAGCCCGTCCGCGGCCTGCCTCGGGCCGATCTGGGCCCGAGCGCCCACGCGAACCGCCCCGCTCCTCCCTTGCCTGGATCGGGGCTGCTCGATCTTCCTCGCCACCGCCGTGCGCCGTCAGACGACCGGAGCCCCGCCGTGATGCCCCCAGGCCAGGCCTCACCGCCCCTCTCGTTCCCGTCCTTCTTCCTACTCGCCAGCTCACCTTCTCTCTCTCCCTCGCAGGCCGCCACCGCTGCCATGGATGCCAGCGCCGCCGCCGAAGTTCTTGTTAGCCTCTGGCACCGCCAAGCACGGGAATGGGTTCCCCTGCCTCGCCCTCCTCCGGATCCGTCGGGTCCCATTCTCCTCGCCGGTCCCCCTGCCTCGACGCCACCCCGGCATGCCCTCCCGTGTCGGCGTTGACCACCGCCGCCCCTGTTCCCGCTCGGGCTGGGGATGGGGACGATGCGCCTCAGCGCCCCCCTCATGGGCCCGGCCTCCCCAAGGCCCAGCGCCCCGGCCCAGCTCCAGCCGGCCTGCCAGGCCGCCTCCTCCACCTTCCTGGCCCAAGGGCCCTAGGTGAGCTCCAGTTCGCCTAAACCCCGCCTGTGCGTAGTCTAACTATATGACGCCCTCTGTTTTTTTCTGAAAATTTGACCAAGTCCCTGAGATTTTTGCATTATGTTGCCCTGTTCATTGCATCATAACTCCATGCATACTGCTCCGTTTTGTGCGCGTAATATATCAAATTGTTCATTGAGAGATGCTCTTCATTTCATTCCATTGTGTCATGTTTTTTTGAGTCCATCTTGATGCCCGAATCATCGTTGCAAGAGTGCATGTTGCTGTTAATTTGCTGAAACTGTTATAACTTGGTGATTTGTCATTTTTGTTGCATTTGATGTGTGCATCCTATGAGCTTGATGTCTACATGTGTTTTGTGCTACATCATGCCATATTCACAGAGGTGCAATCCATGTATTTTTGTGTCTTGTAGTGAGTGCATTGAGCTCGTGAAGTAGGGTACTTGCTGTTACTGTTTTGCTTGTCTGAATCTGCTATATCTTGATTCTATGTTAACCTGCTTCTACAAGTCATTCCATGCATAATCTAGAGATGTTCACTAAGGATGATTTGTTATATATGTCATGCTCTATCCATCCATGCCCCTGGATGCATTTATAGCCTGCTGTATCTTGTTGTTATCTTCCTCTCAACTTGCTAAATAATGTTGCTGTCAGCCTGATTAACTTTAAGTTCAATGTTGCCATGATTGTTGTTAGTGATCCAAGCATGCTATGAACTTGCTCTTGCCATGTTTAACTTCATAAATATGCCATCTTACTGTTGATCCCCTTTCCATGCCATGTATTGTTTTGTGGTGAGTGGTACAAGCTCACCAACATGCCTACTTATTGTTGTTCCTGCCATGTCTGAATCTGTCATATAACTTGCTATGTCTACATGGGTGCCATCATATTTTCTGTGCCCTTTTGGCTCATGGTCAGTAAGGGACATTTGTTATATGCTATTAGTAGATTAATGACCTGCCTTTGTTATATGTTGTTTGATTGCTCTAAACATTGCAACCTGATGTTATTTCTGCTAAGTCTGAAACTGTTATTATTTGCAATCTTGCCATGTCCTTTTGAGCATGTTCTAGTGATTTCTGGAGATAGCTCAGTGTTCATGTTTTGTCATTCTTTAGCTGTACATCATGCCCATGCCTTTTGTTCTTATGTTGAGATGCTGTAGCATATTGTTTTGATGCTTGCAAGTTGCCTAGTTGCTGTTTTGAACAGCTTGTCCTTCAAACTTGTAGTGTATGTGTTGAACCGTTGCTCCGTTTTGAGTGTGCTCTGTATGAAACTTGCTTGTTTTTGCATGAAGTTTCATATTATCATGTTGCATCCTTGTTTTGAGGTGTTTTCCTGATGTTTGGATGCATTTAGCATCAATGCCATGTTTAACTTGTTTTGCTCATATCTTCCTAGGCCGTAGCTCCGAATCTAATGAACTTTATATGTAACTTGACTAGAATTTCATGTAGATCATCTCGGTGCATCTTAACTTGCTGTTTAACAACTTGAACATAATGTTTATTCAGTTCTGGACCAATTTCTAAATTTGCATATGAGGACTTACCGGAATTGTTATATGTTGTTTCCGGCCTCATTTAAACTTGCTTTGATATGTTGCTCTTGTATACATCATCTCTTGCCATGAGTAGCCTCACCTAGCTTTGTCATGCATCATGCTTGGTTGTGCATCATGTCATGTATATGTGTGGTGTGTTTACCATGTTGTGTGCTTCTTCTCGATAGTTCTCGTTTCGTTGCGAACGTGAGGATTCGTTAATCTACGCTTGGTTCGTCTACGTGGCTTCATCTTCTTCATGGACTCGTTCTTATTCCTTGCGGGATTTCAGGCAAGATGACTACTACCCTGGATCTCACTACTATCATTTCTATGCTAATTGCTTCGTTCTATCGCTATGCTGCCCTTCCTATCATTTGCTCTTCAAGCCTCCCAAATTGCCATGTCAGCCTCTAACCTTTTCACCCTTCCTAGCAAACCGTTGCTTGGCTATGTTACCGCTTTGCTCAGCCCCTCTTATAGCATTGTTAGTTGCAGGTGAAGTTGAAGATTGCTCCATGATGGACAGGATTATGTTGGGATATCACAATATCTCTTATATTATTAATGCATCTATATACTTGGTAAAGGGTGGAAGGCTCGGCCTTATGCCTGGTGTTTTGTTCCACTCTTGCCGCCCTAGTTTCCGTCATACCGGTGTTATGTTCCCGGATTTTGCGTTCCTTACGCGGTTGGGTGATTTATGGGACCCCCTTGAGAGTTCGCTTTGAATAAAACTCCTCCAGCAAGGCCCATTCTTGGTTTTATCATTTGCCTCACCTAGCCCTTTTTCCCTTGGGTTTCTGGAGCCCGAGGGTCATCTTTATTTTACCCCCCCGGGCCAGTGCTCCTTCGAGTGTTGGTCCAACCTGAGCGATGTCCGGCTCCCCCTGGGCAACCAGGGTCTATGCCAACGCGACGTCTGGCTCATCCGGTGTGCCCTGAGAATGAGATACATGCGACTCCTATCTAAATTTGTCGGCACATTGGGCGGCTTTGCTGGTCTTATTTTACCATTGTCGAAATATCTTGTAAACCGGGATTCCGAGACTGATCGGGTCTTCCTTGGAGAAGGTATAACCTTCGTTGATCGCGAGAGCTTATCATGGGCTAAGTTGGGACACCCCTGTAGGGTATAAACTTTCGAATGCCGTGCCCACGGTTATGTGGCAGATGGGAATTTGTTAATGTCCGGTTGTAGATAACTTGACACCAGATCCGAATTAAAACGCATCAACCGCGTGTGTAGCCGTGATGGTCTCTTCTTGGCGGAGTCCGGGAAGTGAACACGGTTTTGGGTTATGTTTGATGTAAGTAGGAGTTCAGGATCACTTCTTGATCATTGCTAGCTTCACGACCGTTCCGTTTGCTCTCTTCTCGCTCTTATTTGCATATGTTAGCCACCATATATGCTTAGTCGCTGCTGCAACCTCACCACTTTACCCCTTCCTTTCCCATTAAGCTTTGCTAGTCTTGATACCCATGGTAATGGGATTGCTGAGTCCTCGTGGCTCACAGATTACTACAACAACAGTTGCAGGTACAGGTTATGCGATGATCATGATGTGAGAGTGATGTTTGCTTGTTTTGGAGTTCTTCTTCTGCTTCTTCTTTGATCAGGGGATAGGTTCTAGGTCGGCAGCCTGGGCTAGCAGGGTGGATGTCGTTTGAGTTTCTGTTTGTGTTTCATCCGTAGTCGGATGGTGCTCTTATGTAAGATGATGTTGTATTCGTGTGGCATTATATGCCTTTGGTATGTATCCCCATCTATTTTGTAATGTTGATGTAATGATATCCACCTTGCAAAAGCATCTTCAAGATGTGCTTCTATCCTTGGTGGGACCTTCCAGTTCCTCTAGGATAGGGTCGCATCTTGGGCGTGACATTAGTACCATCCTATACTTGACTGATGTCTTCTTCATTATGCAAACAAAGATCTTGCTATTATTTGTCGCAAGTTTCTTCATCCTAAAAATCTTTCTGAGTTTCTTAACTTGACTGATATTCATGGACATCTCATTTCCCCATGTGCAAAATGGGTCGAACAGTGGGTCTAAGCCTCTGATAGCAGGACCTACATGTGCAAGACCAAATTGTAAGAAACCTAAATATTAGAATGATTCCTGCAACTACACAATAATGTGCTATTAGCCAAAGGACCATGCTTGAACAAACCTCGATGGTAAACCGCAGTGTCTCCCATTGTTTCGCTGCAACACACATAAGGAAGATCTTGATCAGGTTAACTGAGTGTTGTCATACTATCAGTAGAATATGTATTGAGTACAGCCAAATTCGATTTATTTCACATGCATAGTAATACAAAATTGTACCCACAGCAAATGAAAATCAAATTGCAGAACTGAACCAAATAGTTAAATGGACAACAGACCAAATGAACAAAAATAGTTAACTGAGCATGGCATTGCAGAATAGAAACATGTACTAAAAGATAAGACAGTTAACAAAACAAAGAATGCTTGAGAACACTATGACGAAATGTAGCAATTGTTGACCAAACTGTTAACTAAACATTACATTTCAGATGACCAAAGTGTTAACTGAACATTACATTTCAGAGGACCAAACTGTAAACTGAACATCAGATTGCATATTAACATTACAGAGGACAAATCACTAGAAGGCATTGGCGGTGGCCTCGAGAAAACATCACGAACTATATTTTAAAGTAGACAACCGCGTGGCGGTGTCGATGGTGGCCTCGAAGACGAGGTGCTCCTCCAAGATCTGGCGGTCGGCACACATGGCAGCCATAGCAACCTCGTGCACGCGTGCGGCCGCGATTTGCTTCTCCGCTGCCAGATGCTACTGAGATCCATTTTATACTGCGTGCAAAATGGTTGTGGGCGGCGCTTAATTGGAGGAGGGGGACAGTGATTTTGGTGGAAGGTGTCGCGCCTGGTCAGGGCATGTGGGGCGGGAAAGGAGGAGGATGGTGTGGGTGGGTGTGGATTACCTGACCATATCAACGAGGCCGCGCAACAAGAATAAGGATCGGTGGCGAGGAGGCTGCGCAATAAGAAGAAGGGTCGCCGGCGAAGAGGCGGCGCTGCAAGAAGAAGGGTCGCTGGCGAGGAGGCGACGCTACAAGAAGAAGGGTAGCCGGCGAGGAGGCGGCGCTATAAGAAGAAGGGTCGCCGGCGAGGAGACTGAGCTGCCAATAAGTAGCTGCGAAGGTTTGAACTTGGAAAGCAAGGAGGAACAGTGGAAATGTGGCTTTTGGTGGGAGAGAGGGGCGGGGAGATAGATATTTCCACGGTGGCAAAAAAAATTTGCTCGATGCCGCGAGAAACTGGTGCGCAAGTGTGGTTTAAGCAAAGGCGGTGGACTGTAGACAACGAAGCTTCCTAGGTAAGCCAGACAAGACGGTGCGCCAAGATATTTTATATTGCATCCCACACGATTCTTTCTAGTAAACTGTTTGTGGCATACCTAATTTTTTTCCATTATGTTTTTCAAGACAAAATGTTGTTACGGAGGGAAATGATGGTGTTTGAATTGCTAGAACATTTATGTACAGTGAACATGCAACTACATGAGTGTCGTGTTTAATTTTGGAATTATTCCAGGTTCGTTTGGCATTTTTATTTATTAATTGAGTTTCTCGACATTTAATGTGCATAATTCAAATTTGAACTACAAGCACATGCTCCAGTGCATCAAAGTTTGTTGAAAAATCACATGTGTATCTTTGGGTGAATTTATAGGTCCCATGCAAGAAATGGGAATGAAATTCAAACATCTGGGCGTCGTGGCTCGGTCGGGAACATTGAGTTCCTTGGTTTTTAAATTCCTGGAAATTCAAAACTCGCCTGAAAATCATGAAACTTGGCATGGCGTCATATCATGTCACCAACATGTTGTGGTAAAAAAATTGGCCGCATTTGGACAAGTTTTTGGTATAAGCTTCTTGCAAACTGGAGCTTTTCTTGAGAAGACTCGTGGTTCCCGAGGGGGGGACGTGTCAACTTTGTGTTCGAAATGATATATGCTGCCTCCCCCCTATTTTTTGCAAAGGCAACATAGAACTATATGAGTGCCATGTTTGTAACATCCCAATTTTTAATTTGGATGATATTTATAGATCATTCATATGCATCCATGATTTATGCATTTTGCTCCCTTTTGTTTTAGTTGAATTTGATCCTAGAAACCTTAAGCAACTCAAGCACCAATTGTGAGAGTTGGAGGTTTCCCAAAAAATCCATTTTTGAATTTTCAAAAATTGGAAAATTGGATCAAATTTTTTGTTTAAAATTCTTTTCCTATTATTCCAAATAAATAAAATAAAGAGAGAAGATAAAAGGACTTCTTTAGAAACAACAAAGAAATATTGGAAATCAAATATTGAATTTTTGAATATTGTATTTGCAGGTTTATTTATTTTTATTAGGGTGTTCATTAGTACTAAAAAGTTTGTTTTTAGTTTAGGCATTTAGGCCCAAAAAAATGTTCACTAGGTCATTAATATGGCCATATAATTATGTGAATTTTTTTGTTATTTTTAGAGTTATATTTATATTAGTTTTTCGTATTTTCTTTCTCTGGAAAATAGTTTAAAAAAAGGGTTCCGCCGCCAAACTGGGACGGCCCAGCTTCCAGCCAGGCCACAACCTAGCCCAGCCGCGCTCCGTGCCGACCCCGAGCAGGTGTCCGGCCACTGCATAGGCGCGCCGCCGCCGCCGTGTCCGCCTCGGCCTTGCGCCGCCTTACCCCCTCCTCCAAGCCGTCGCCCGCCCCTGGCCCCTTTATAAGTCGGAACCCCCAACCCCTCTCTCCTCCTCACAAGCTGCCGCAGCCACCATCGCCGTCCGCACCGCCGCCCGCTTGCCGCCGCCGCCGCCACCGCACTCCGCAGCCGCAGCCGACGCCGCACTCTGCCACCACCCTCGCCGTCGCACTCCACCGTCGTCGCCGCGCAGCTCGAAGCTGCCGCCACCGCCGCCGTTTCTCGTCGCCGCCGACGCTGTCCGCCTCCACGGTAACCCCCGCCGCCTCTCGTCCGTCCGATCCGGATCCGACGATCCAGATCGAGTGTGTATTTTTTCGAATCGTTTTTTATTTAGTGAGTGTTCGATCGTTAGATCTCTATAGCGAACGTTTTCATTCTTTAAGCTTCTGTAGCGAACGTTCGTTCGTTAGTTTGTTCTTTTTCTTTTCTTTTCTTCAGGGACCTATCCGCTAGGATTTTATTTACAGTGTAGTCCCCGTGTTTCAAACTAGCACATCTTTTTGCTCGTTTCTCCAAATTCGAGGAAACCAAGGCCAAAATCTTCAGAGTGATCTCATCTATCCAGTAAACCAACTCAAATATATTTTTGAAAGTTTAGAATTTGAATTTGTTCAGTTTTGATTTCAAACTTCTTTTGTTCGTAACTTGAGTTTCGTAGCTTCATTTTAGTTGATTCATTTTGCAAATCGAAGCTCATCACCTGTACCTTCTACTAAGATCTAATCCACATAATTATGGTACTATTAAAAATTTGTGTTCTGTTTAAAAGTGTTGTTTGCTTTTTTTTAGTTTTCCGAATCTTTTCTTCGATTTTCTTTGCATCTTTTTCTTGAGTGCTTATGTATGCTATTGTTTGTTTACGATAGATTTTCTGACGTGCGAACCTTGTTACTACGAATCTCTAGAGTTTTCCGATCGTCAGCAAGGCAAGTTACACTTTGATCATACTCTTTTATACCCGGTTTTTACTATGCATTAGTTTCACCCTCAAAGATTGCATGAGTAGGATTGGGAACATGTAGTTTTGCTATGTAGTTCATGAGGTAGGAACCTATTACCTTTGATCACCCCAGGAATATACGTTTTGCTCATAAATTGCTTAGCCATGCTCGTAGACGGGGATTGGTTTGTGAGATTCATGAAAGTTGTCAGAGTAATAATAACTAAGGGAAAACTAAGGTGGCAACTCTAATACACATCTGGATGGATTGTTTGGGGCACCTGGAGAAACCAGTGCTTGCCCAAGGGAATCCCAGAGTACCCGTGTGATTACCCTAGGTCTGCCACCCAGGCTCAAAGGGATCATATGATATTTCATGCCTAGAAACTTCCGTGTGCAGCCGGAAGCCATTATGGGCTCTGGCATAGTTGAGTAAGTTGGGTGACCTCTTTCCGTGGTAGACTAGCAGATGTAGTGGGAAAGTAGGTGTATCGGTCTACCCAGGGTTTAGAGGGAATGCTTCAGAAATACTATGTCTCGATCTTCCGATCATGGAGGTGGTCGAGTCTTGTGGAGAAAAGTGCGCAAACCTCTGTAGAGTGTACAAACTAATCATGATTAGCCGTGTCCCCGGTTATGGACAACTTGAGTATCTGGAAGTGAATTATTTGTTGATCTCATCACTCTTTAATAAATGTATTTGGTTTATTATTTATACTTGGAAATTTTGGGATTAAGTTGGAGGAACCTTCTCAATAACGGCATAAACTTGGTAGTAAATAAAATTTATTCCTTTGTTGTAGGGGAAAATTAGCTTTATAAAAAAATTAAACATAGAGCCTCCACCAGCCAAATATGCATATAGATATAGTCTTTTCATTAATTACTCTATAGTGTGACTTTGCCAGCATATTCCATGTGCTGACCTACACGGCTGCAACGTCTCATGTTGCAGAGTTTTTCGATGACGAATAAGGTGCGCTAGGTCGTTGTAATGGACTCAGTTTTGCCGTGGAGTTGACGGACTCACTTATCTTCGAAGCTTCCACATTTAATTTATTTAGTTGGCCTTCGGCCATATTTTTGTAATAAATACTCTTTATGAGGACCTCGGTGTAATAAGTGTGTGATTGAACTCTGTTATAATTCCTCGAGTACTGTGTGTCAGCATACCGATCCAGGGATGACACTTAAGCACATAGACTTTGATCCATTGGGATCGGGTCGCTACAAGATGGTATCAGAGCATACGCTGACTGTAGGACACGACCACTAGGAAAAGCCACAGGATACTCTTCTCTATTCATTTCTAATCCTCCTCTATTTCTGTCACAGCCCTAGCATTGCTTGTAACTAGTTGCATTAAAGCATCCATGCATCATGTTTTAATTCAAAGGAAAATTTGAAATGGGGATGTTCAAACCCTAGCATCAAATGGAATTCAAATAGGTTCAACCTAAAAATATTTTCAGTGAACTCAAAATGCCCTTTAAAAATGTTCATCATTTCTGGATTAAGGTGGAAGCATCTACCAAAAATGTTTTACATTTCTTAAGGACATATTTGGGCTTTGCATTAAATCATATGGTATTTGCATTTGGGCATTTAAATGCTATAAAATATTTTTAATGCCAAAATAATCATAAACTGAAATGCTTGCTGTTGGAAATATTCCAAAAAGTGGTCTCAGTCAGTTGCATGATTTTTGGAAGTGCCTAGCTATTTTAATTAAGTCCAGAAACAAAATGACAGAAATAGAAAACAGAAAAAAATAAAGAAAGAGAGAGAGAAGGACTTACCTGTGCAGCCACCTGGTCGGCCCAGCTGGCGGCCCAGCCAGCTGTCCAGCCCACTGAGGGCAGGGGCGGCTTCTTCCTCCTGCCAGAAGGCAGAGGAGAAGCTAGCCATGGCTCCGCAGCGTGCCACGCCGGCAGCTGCCTGCCTGGCTGCCCCCTCGTCGCCCTGGATTCCTTCCGCGATGCCACGCAACCCCCGACCCCTCTCACTCTCCCTGTGCTCCTCCCCCTCCTCTGTTTCTCTCTCCTGTGAACGCCCAAGCACGCCCGTCGCCGCCTGATACGTCTCCAACGTATGTATAATTTATGAAGTATTCATGCTATTATATTATCTATTTTGGATGTTTATGGGCTTTACTTTACACTTTTATATCATTTTTGGGACTAACCTACTAACCGGAGGCCCAACCCAAATTGCTGCTTTCTTGCCTATTTCAGTGTTTCGAAGAAAAGGAATATCAAACGGAGTCCAAACGCAATGAAACCTTCGGGAGAGTTATTTTTGGAACAGAAGCAATCTAGGAGACTGGGAGTAGACGTCAGGGAAGCTTCAAGGTAGCCACGAGGCAGGGAGGCGCGCCCTACCCCTGGGCGCGTCACACCCTTGTGGGCCCCTTGTGGCTCCCCTGACCGACTTCTTTCGCCTATATATGTCCATATACCCTAAAAACATCGCGGAACACAATAGATCGGGAGTTCCGCCGCCGCAAGCCTCTGTAGCCACCAAAAACCTCTTGGGAGCCCGTTCCGGCACCCTGCCAGAGGGGGAATCCATCACCGGTGGCCATCTTCAATCATCCCGGCGCTCTGCATGACGAGGAGGGAGTAGTTCACCCTCGAGGCTGAGGGTATGTACCAGTAGCTATGTGTTTGATCTATCTCTCATGTTCTTGAGGTGATACGATCTTGATGTATCGCGAGCTTTGCTATTGTAGTTGGATCTTATGATGTTTCTCCCCCTCTACTCTCTTGTGATGAATTGAGTTTTCCCCTTGAAGTTGTCTTGTCGGATTGAGTCTGTAAGGATTTGAGAACACTTGATGTATGTCTTGCCGTGCTTATCTGTGGTGACAATGGGATATTCACGTGGTCTACTTGATGTATGTTTTGTTGATCAACTTGCGGGTTCAATGAACTTATGCATAGGGGTTGGCACACGTTTTCATCTTGAATCTCCGGTAGAAACTTTGGGGCACTCTTTGAAGTACTTTGTGTTGGTTGAATACATGAATCTGAGATTGTGTGATGCATATCGTATAATCATGCCCACGGATACTTGAGGTGACATTGGAGTATCTAGGTGACATTAGGGTTTTGGTTGATTTGTATCTTAAGGTGTTATTCTAGTACGAACTCTATGATAGATCAAACGGAAAGAATAGCTTCGTGTTATTTTACCACAGACTCTTGAATAGATCAATCAGAAAGGATAACTTTGAGGTGGTTTCGTACCCTGCAATAATATCTTCGTTTGTTCTCCGCTATTAGTGACTTTGGAGTGACTCTTAGTTGCATGTTGAGGGATAGTTATATGATCCAATTATGTTATTATAGTTGAGAGAACTTGCACTAGTGAAGGTATGAACCCTAGACCTTATTTCCTAGCATTGCAATACCGTTTACGCTCACTTTTATCGCTTGCTACCTTGATGTTTTTATATTTTAAGATTACAAATACCTATATCTACCATCCATATTGCACTTGTATCACCATCTCTTCGCCGAACTAGTGCACCTATAAAATTTACCATTGTATTGGGTGTGTTGGGGACACAAGAGACTCTTTGTTATTTGGTTGCAGGGTTGTTTGAGAGAGACCATCTTCATCCTACGCCTCCCATAGATTGATAAACCTTAGGTCATCCACTTGAGGGAAATTTGCTACTTTCCTACAAACCTCTGCACTTGGAGGCCCAACAACATCTACAGGAGAAGGTTACGTAGTAGACATCAAGATCTTTTCTAGCGCCATTGCCGGGGAGGTGAGTGCTTGAAGGTATATCTTTAGATCTTGCAATCGAATCTTTTTGTTTCTTGTTTTATCACTAGTTTACTCTATAAAATAAAACTACAAAAAAATGGAATTGAGTTTGCCTCATATGATTCATCTTTTTAATACCTTTCATGAGAATGATGGAATGGAAAAATGTGCTCAGGTGCTAGAAGAAGAAGTCTATAAAATGTTTGGCACTAAATCTTTGAATGATGAGCATGATTGCAATGTTGTTAGTATGAACTCTTTGAATATCCATAGTACTAATGATGATTGCACTAGTCATGATGAAAATGTCTCTTATAAGCATGTCAACTTTTGTGGAGTGCATAGAGTTTGCAAGTACACACCAAATAGGGAAGATAGATTTTGCAAGAGGCGTAAGTATTTAGAAACTAAATGGTTGCAAGAAAGGCTAGATGTGAGTAATGGAAATTTAAAATTTCTTTACCATACTTGTGAACTTTGCAATGAACATGGTCATTTAAATCTCCGATGCAAATTGTTTCATGATCGAATCATGTCCAAAAATTGTGATGACATGATTTCCTTTGCACATCATAATGAACTTAGTTTTCTTGTGGGTTATGAAGAAATGAAACTTATGACTAAGGATCTTACAGAATTTGTCCTTGATAAAGTTCTTGATTTTGATCTAGAGGAAATTTATATGTATTGTGCAGTGAATTGCATTGAAAATCCTTATATTGCCAATTACATAAAGAAAAGAAAGCAAATAGAAGATGAAGAGAATACTAATGAAAGGGAAGAGACTTCCCAATATCCTCCTATTATTTCTTATGATGAATCAGGTAACGAGGAGGAGCTTTCTATTCAACCAATCTCACCAATAAGGAGCTCAAAAAAGAGGGTTAAACCCACACATGATGTGAAGAAGAAAAAGAAAAGATGGAGAAACAGAGGTAGAAAGGTATCCCTCCCAAATGATGTTTCTCCTATTACTCATTGTGATGATGATAATTGCTATACTATTGGTGCTATCCATACTATTAATGATGAGAGTCATTATGCTTATGATATGAAAGGGCCCAAGCTTGGGGATGCTATGTTTGATGAGAATGACATGTTTGAGAATATATTTGCTGCAATTAATGTTTGTCCTAAGCTTGGGGATGCTATGTTTAATGAAGATGATATTTTTAGCTTCCCAAGTTTTGATATGCAAAGTTATTATGATGATAGCATGCCTCCTACCTATGATGATTATATTGATGAGAGTGGGTTTGGAAGAGTGTCAACTTTAGGATGTAATGATCCCACTATTTTGGAGGGTGTTGAATCTTATAATATTTATGAAAGTGGATTTGGAGAGGTCATGACTTTATTTAGTGATGGATCCACTATTTTGGAAGAGGTTTCAATTGATTATGATGAGAACAAAGTTGCTACTTATGATGATTATTGTGATGAAACTTATGCTATAAAAAGTAGTGATGATTATATTTATAAAACTTGTCATGATTATGATTACCCTTTTTCTGAACATTACTCTTTTAATATGGAAACAATTTATAGTATTCGAGTCTCTTATGATACTCCCACTATTCCGAATGAGAAGAATTTTGCTTATATGGAGAGTAATAAAAATTCTATGCAAATAGATCATAAAAATAATGCTTTAGGTGCTGGTTATATTGTTGAATTCATTCATGATGCTACTGAAAATTATTATGAGGGAGGAATATATGCTTGTAGGAGTTGCAATGATATCAAGTTTCCTCTCTATGTGCTTAAAGTCTTAAAGTTATGCTTGTTTTGCCTTCCTATTCTAGTTGATTATTGTTCCCATAAGTTTTTTGCTCACAAAATCCCTATGCATAGGAAGTGGGTTAGACTTAAAAGTGCTAGTCATATGCTTTACGTGATCATCATTGTCATCATCATGCCTAGCTAGAAAGGCATTAAAGAAAAGCGCTTGTTGGGAGACAACCCAATATTTACCCGTACTGTTTTTGTGTTTCCACATGATTATTCTACTGTAGTATTCATGTTTTATAGCTTTTGTTTCAATAAAGTTCCAAGTAAGACCTTTAGGATAGCTTACGGTGATAGTTGTGTTGATCCTGCTGAAAATCAGAAACTTTTGCACCCAGTAAATTAGTTTTGATAATTCACAGAAACGTGCTTTTGATCTGGTTCTTTTTGCTCTGGATTGGTACACAAATTTCTCAGGTTTTCCTAATTTGGTAGAATGTTTGGAGTTACAAAAGTATTCTAGAGTTACAGATTACTACAGACTGTACTGTTTTGGACAGATTCTGTTTTCTATGTGTTGTTTGCTTATTTTGATTAATCTATGAGTAGTATAGGAGGGTATGAACCATATATAAGTTGGAATACAGTAGATATTACACCAATATGAATTTAGAATGAGTTCATAACAGTACCTAAGTGCTGATTTATTTTCTTATACTAACGGAGCTTACGAGTTCCCTGTTAAGTTTTGTGTTGTGAAGTTTTCAAGTTTTGGGTAAAGATTCGATGGACTATGGAATAAGGAGTGGCAAGAGCCTAAGCTTGGGGATGCCCAAGGCACCCCAAGGTAATATTCAAGGACAACCAAGAGCCTAAGCTTGGTGATGCCCCGGATGGCATACCCTCTTTCGTCTTCGTCTATCGGTAACTTTACTTGGAGCTATATTTTTATTCACCACATGATATGTGTTTTGCTTGGAGCATCATTTTATTTTATTAGTATTTGCTTGATGTTATTTATAATAATGTTTAGCATCTATATTTTCAATAAAAATGTCAAGGATAGCCTTTACCATGCTTATTTTGCAAGTATACATGTTGCTGTTTCAAAACAGAAAGTTTACCGCTGTTGCAAAAATTCCCTAGAAAAGTCAGAATATAATAAATTGTTGAAACTTTTTGCAAAATAAGATCTGATAAATATACTAAAGTGTATTATGTTTCTCATAATTTTTGGAGTTAGGTAAGTATGATGAATCTTGCATTCTTTATAGACTGTACTGTTTTGGCAGATTGCTGTTATGTTTGCATTGTTTGCATATGGTTGCTTGTTTAATGATTCTATTTGAGGATAGGAGTATTAAATATGCAGAGGCATTTAGTATGCAATGTTGAATAATAATTTTAGTGATTTGTTACAGTAGAGAATGATAAGGTTATTGCGTTTATTTATACTAACTTATCTCACGAGTTCTTGTTGAGTTTTGTGTGGATGAAGTTTTTAAGATGTAGAGAAGCCGTGATATAAAAGGAATTAAGGAGACACGAAAGCTCCAGCTTGGGGATGCCCAAGGCACCCCAAGATAATATTTCAAGAAGTCTCAAGCATCCAAGCTTGGGGATGCCCCGGTAGGCATCCCACTTTTCTTCTTCAACATTTAACAATTATCGGTTAGTATCATTGAACCTAAGTTTTTGCTTCTTCACATGAGTTGTGCTATCCTTGCAATGCCATTTTATTTTATTTTGCTTGCTGTTTGAATAAAGTACTTAAGATCTGAAGTACTTAAATGAGAGAGAGTCCTCACATAGTTAATTGTTTGACTACTCATTAATCTTCACTTATATCTTTTTGGAGTAGTTTGTCATTTACTCGTCTACTTCACTTATATCCTATCAGTAAATGGTTGAATGAGTTGAATATCATAAATCTGAAATTATATATGCTTCATATGCTTACCCCATGGGGAGTAATTACTTCACATATAAGAAGTAGAGGTGGTAAATTTATTGAATGTTAGCAAACATTGTATTGATCACTTGAACAATTCATGAAAGAATATTGAAGGAAGAGAAATTTCACATATAAATATACTATCTTGGACATCTTTTGTAATTGTGAGCACCCATTAAAATATGACATGCTAAAAGGTTGATGTTGGACAAGGAAGACAACGTAATGGGTTATGTTTTCCTATATCTGAAAAGTTATATTGTCTTCGATCATCCAACATGTTCAGCTTGCCTTTCCCTCTCATGCTAGCCAAATTCTTTGCACCAAGTAGAAATACTACTTGTGCTTCCAAACATCCTTTAAACCAGTTTTGCCATGAGAGTCCACCATACCTACCTATGGATTGAGTAAGATCCTTCAAGTAAGTTGTCATCGGTGCATGCAATAAAAATTGCTCTCTAAATATGTATGATCTATTAGTGTGAAGAAAATAAGCTTTATACGAACTTGTGATAGGGAAGAAATAAAAGCGACGGACTTCATAATAAAGGTCTTTATCACAAGCAACAATATAAAGTGACATTCTTTTGCATTAAGATTTTGTGCATCCAACCACAAAAGCGCATGACAACCTCTGCTTCCCTCTGCGAAGGGCCTATCTTTTACTATAATCTTCTACCCTTGTACAAGAGTCATGGTGATCATCACCTTTCCTTTTTTCACTTTTTCCTTTGGAAAGCACTTTGTGTTGGGGTGATCCGGATATCTATATATATATATATCCACTTGGATGTAGGCGTTCATAAATTATTATTGTTGACATTACCCCTGAGGTAAAAGGTTGGGAGGCGAAACTATAAGCCCCTATCTTTCTCTGTGTTCGATTAAAACTTTGAACCCATAAATATCACGTGAGAGTTAGCAATTGTGAAAGATTAAATGATAGTTGAGTATGTGGAGTTTGCTAAATCAAAGCTCTGACATAGACCCTTCCTGAAAATAAGATGAATTGCAATTGTTTGATGACTGAGAATGAAGTTTGCTAGTTTTAAAGAAAGTTTATGGTCTATGCTCTAACATGTGAATAGCATGTTACTTGATCATGAAAAGTTTTATGAGATGAGCTACTATTATGACATATAATGATGCTAGGAAAGGTGATGGAAATTATCATTGATCAAACTTGTGCACCTGCTAGCATTCATACTTCATAAATTCTTTCTTTTATCATTTACCTACTCGAGGACGAGCAGGAATTAATCTTGGGGATGTTGATACGTCTCCAACGTATCTATAATTTATGAAGTATCCATGCTATTATATTATCTGTTTTGGATGTTTATGGGCTTTACTTTACACTTTTATATCATTTTTGGGACTAACCTACTAACCGGAGGCCCAGCCCAAATTGATGTTTTCTTGCCTATTTCAGCGTTTCGAAGAAAAGGGATAGCAAACGGAATGAAACCTTCGGGAGAGTTATTTTTGGAACGAAAGCAATCTAGGAGACTTGGAGTAGACGACATGGAAGCCTCGAGGTGGCCATGAGGCAGGGAGGCGTGCCCTCCCCCCTGGGCGCGCCCCCACCCTCATGGGCCCCTAGCGGCTCTCCTGACCGACTTCTTTCACCTATATATGTCCATATACCCTAAAAACATCGAGGAACACAATAGATCGGGAGTTCCGCCGCTGCAAGCCTCTGTAGCCACCTGAAACCTCTTGGGAGCCCATTCCGGCACCCTGCCAGAGGGGGAATCCATCACCGGTGGCCATCTTCATCATCCCGGCGCTCTCCATGACAAGGAGGGAGTAGTTCACCCTCGGGGCTGAGGGTATGTACCAGTAGCTATGTGTTTGATCTATCTCTCTTGTGTTCTTGAGGTGATACGATCTTGATGTATCGCGAGCTGTGCTATTATATTTGGATCTTATGATATTTCTCCCCCTCTACTCTCTTGTGATGAATTGAGTTTTCCCCTTGAAGTTGTCTTGTCGGATTGAGTCTTTAAGGATTTGAGAACACTTGATGTATGTCTTGTCGTGCTTATCTGTGCTGACAATGGGATATTCACATGATCTACTTGATGTATGTTTTGGTGTAAAACTTGCGGGTTCAATGAACTTATGCATAGGGGTTGGCACACGTTTTCGTCTTGACTCTCCGGTAGAAACTTTGGGGCACCCTTTGAAGTACTTTTGTGTTGGTTGAATAGATGAATCTGAGATTGTGTGATGCATCATATAATCATGCCCACAGATACTTGAGGTGACATTGGAGTATCTAGGTGACATTAGGGTTTTGGTTGATTTGTATATTAAGGTGTTATTCTAGTACGAAATCTAAGATAGATCGAACGGAAAGAATAGCTTCATGTTATTTTACCATGGACTCTTGAATAGATCGATCAGAAACGATAACTGTTGAGGTGGTTTCATACCCTACAATAATCTCTTCGTTTGTTCTTTGCTATGAGTTTCTTTGGCGTGACTCTTTATTGTATGTTGAGGGATAGTTATATGATCCAATTATGTTATTATTGTTGAGAGAACTTGCACTAGTGAAAGTATGAACCCTAGGCCTTATTTCCTAGCATTGCAATACCGTTTACGCTCACTTTTATCGCTTGCTACCTTGCTGTTTTTATATTTTCAGATTACAAATACCTATATCTACCATCCGTATGGCACTTGGATCACCATCTCTTCACCGAACTAGTGCACCTATACAATTTACATTGTATTGGGTGTGTTGGGGACACAAGAGACTCTTTGTTATTTGGTTGCAGGGTTGTTTGAGAGAGACCATCTTCATCCTATGCCTCCCACGGATTGATAAACCTTAGGTCATCCACTTGAGGGAAATTTGCTACTGTCCTACAAACCTCTGCACTTGGAGGCCCAACAACATCTACAAGGAGAAGGTTACGTAGTAGACATCACCGCCATCCGCTGCCACCATGGACACGGCCATCCCCGAGCCTCTCCGACGTGCCCCCGAGCTCCGTGGTGCCGCCCTCATTCTCTCCGCCGTCGCATGCAACTGGAAGAGCCCCGACGCGTCGTCCCCGACCCCTTCTTCCTCCTTCGGCCACGGAGATCGCCGGCGACCTTGCGCCGTCATCAACCCCTCCCCGAGCCTACTGAGCATCTCTCCGTGCCCGCGGTGAGCCCCCGGTCATTTCCCCCAAACCCCGCGTCCGTTTGGTCGCCGTAGCCGTCGCCTCCTTGCTTACCGTAGCCGCCGCTGCACGGGCTCGTCGACGGCGCAGCCCCGGTGACCAATTGGCCCCGTGGGTGCATCCGTTGCACTCACAACGACCCGTTGAGCAACGCTAGCACCACAACCAGCTTGTCCGCAAGCCGCAGCGTTAACCCCGCACCCACCCGAACTCCGGCCACCGCCGCGTGCTCGCTTCCGGCGAGCTCGAGCCACCTTGCGCCCTCTCGTTGCCTCCCCTGGATGCGGCCAAGCAAGAGCTCCTCCCTGGTGCCCTCAGCGCACCAAACCGTGGCCTATAGCGCCATCTCGAGCAACTCCGGTGAGGTCCCGCCGTCGCTTTGGTCGCCGGCGTCACCTGCTGACGTGGCGCCGGTTTAGTTAGCACTAATGACCCCGCTAAACACCCCTAGGGCCACTGCCATGTGGGCCCTTGTGCCTGTTAGGTTAGTTTAATTTTCCATTAAAGGTTAGTTTAAAACCCAGCGGGACCCACACTGGAGCGTTGACCCTGCTGACGTGGTCGTTGACCAGGCACACCTATGAGCGACATTAACCAGACCTGTGTCACTGACCAGTGGACCCCACTGGTCAGGTTTGACCTGGACCGGGTCAGTTGACCTGCTGACGTCACCCTAATGCAATGCTGACGCAGTTAATAATTTTCTGTATTAAAAATAATCCAGAAAATTCCAGAAAATGGTTTAAACTTCTAAAATTCATAGAAATTCAAACGTAACTCCAAATGAAATAATTTATATATGAAAAAGGATCAGAAAAATCCAATCTATCTATATGTACTATTTCCATGCATTTTAGAAGAACTCTTGGCTACTGTTTAGGGCAAATCAAATAAATGGCATTAAATAATCACATATGGAGTTTGAATTTGAACCTTGGGTTCGAACTGACTTCATTTAAATTGTTGCTAGCTGCATTAGCTCAAACCACAGCATATTGCCATGTCACATTCATGCATCATATTGTCGCATCACATTGATTGTGTTCTTCCTTGTTTGTCGGTGTTTGTCCCTCTTAGTAGACGTGGTTTTGACGATGAGTTCGATGACACCGATGAAGAGCCATACTATCTTCAGAAGTGCCAGGCAAGCAAAACCCCCTTGTTCATTCTGAAACAATCCCACTCTCTTGCTCCTACTCTCTTTTACTGCATTAGGACAACAACGATTCAACTGTTACATGTTGCGGTAGTTGAACCCCTTTCCTCTGCATGACCTATCACTGCCACAGTAAATAGATGAAACCCACTAGCATGAGTAGGAGTTTTTTGAGCCCTGATGTGCCTACTCATTCATGCTTGTTGTTATGTGATACGTCTCCAACGTATCTATAATTTATGAAGCATTCATGCTATATTGTTATGTGTTTTGGATGATTATGGGCTTTATTATACATTTTTATATTATTTTTGGGACTAACCTATTAACCGGAGGCCCAGCCCATATTGCTGTTTTCTTGCCTATTTCAGTGTTTCGAAGAAGAGGAATATCAAACGGAGTCCAAACGGAATGAAACCTTCGAAAAAGTTATTTTTGGAACAGAAGCAATCCCGGGGACTTGGAGTGCAAGCCAGGGAAGCGTCGAGGAAGCCACAAGATAGGGGGCGCGCGCACCCCCTGGGCGCGCCCTCCACCCTCATGGGCCCCTCGAGGCTCCCCCGACCCACTTCTTTCGCCTATATATTCCCATATACCCTAAAACCATCGAAGACAACAATAGATCTAGAGTTCCGCCGCCGCAAGCCTCTGTAGCCACCAAAAACCTCTCGGGAGCCCGTTCCGGCACCCTACCGGAGGGGGGATCCCTCACCGGTGGCCATCTTCATCATCCCGGAGCTATCCATGACGAGGAGGGAGTGGTTCACCCTCGGGGCTGAGGGTATGTACCAGTAGCTATGTGTTTGATCTCTCTCTCTCTCGTGTTCTCTCTATGGCACGATCTTGATGTATCATGAGCTTTGCTATTATAGTTGGATCTTATGATGTTTCTCTCCCCCTCTACTCTCTTGTAATGGATTGAGTTTTCCCTTTGAAGTTATCTTGTCGGATTGAGTCTTTAATGATTTGAGAACACTTGATGTATGTCTTGCCATGCTTATCTGTGGTGATAATGGGATATCACGTGATCCACTTGATGTATGTTTTGGTGATCAACTTGCGGGTTCCGCCCATGAACCTTTGCATAGGGGTTGGCACACGTTTTTGTCTTGACTCTCCGGAAGAAACTTTGAGGCATTCTTTGAAGTACTTTGTGTTGGTTGTATAGATGAATCTGAGATTGTGTGATGCATATTGTATAATCATGCCCACGAATACTTGAGGTGACAATGGAGTATCTAGGTGACATTAGGGTTTTGGTTGCTTAGTGTCTTAAGGTGTTATTGTAGTATGAACTCTATGATAGATTGAATGGAAAGAATAGCTTCATGTTATTTTACTACAGACTCTTGAATAGATAGAACAGAAAGGATAACTTTGAGGTGGTTTCATACCCTACCATAATCTCTTCGTTTGTTCTCCGCTATTAGTGGCTTTGGAGTGACTCTTTGTTGCATGTTGAGGGATAGTTATATGATCTAAGTATGTTATTATTGTTGAGAGAAATTGCACTAGTGAAAGTATGAACCTTAGGCCTTTTTTCCTACCATTATAATACCGTTTACACTCACTTTTATCATTAGTTACCTTGCTGTTTTTATAATTTCAGATTACAAATAACCATATCTATCATCCATATTGCACTTGTATCACCATCTCTTCGCCGAACTAGTGCACCTATACAATTTACCATTGTATTGGGTGTGTTGGGGACACAAGAGACTCTTTGTTATTTGGTTGCAGGGTTGTTTGATAGAGACCATCTTCATCCTACGCCTCCCATGGATTGATAAATCCTAGGTCATCCACTTGAGGGAAATTTGCTACTGTCCTACAAACCTCTGCACTTGGAGGCCCAACAACGTCTACAAGAAGAAGGTTGTGTAGTAGACATCATCATGCCTGCTACTGCTTAGAGTTGAGTCAGGTCTGATTCATTGGGGATGAATTGGAATGTTGTGAACATGTTCTATTGTTAAGAGGTAAGTGTGTGAACACGATTTGGTAAAGGTAGCAGTGAGAGGCCATGTAGGAGTACATGGTGGGTTGTCTCATTGAAACCGTCCTCAGGAACTGAGTTCTGTGTCTGTAATCCAAGACAGTTACTTGCACACATTGGGCTCTGGGCACTCCAAGCTTTCTTGACTTATTAACCAACTCGATCTCTATCTAGGAGTTGCAACTAGTTTCTGGAGTTTGTAGGTAGTGCTAGTAGTCTACCAAGTGGCACCCGGTACAGGTGGGCTTGGGACAGACTAGGTGCAGTGGCACGGTGTACCAAGTGGCACCCGGATGGTGGGCTTGGGAACCCTTCTCACATCGTCTGGGGCCGTGAGCGACACCCCGGCCGGATCTCCTTGCGGATGGAACCTGAATAGGCATAAAACTAGACTAGAGACTTGTGTGGTTAGTGAGGTCGTGGCCGACACCCTTGCTAGGATTCCTCTTGAAGGTTGCCGAGATACATGATGTGTACATGTTGGTAAGTGGCGAGAGCGTGTGTGAAGAAGTACACCCCTGTAGGGTTAACATGATCTATTCAAATAGCCGCATCCGCGGTAAAGGACTACTGGGTTGCTTGTACAGTTCATAGAAAAGTTAAAGTGGATACTCTAAAATGCGCAACATAAGCATGAGTGCTATGGATGGTGTTCTCGTAGGGAGACGAGAGCGGATCCATAGTGGTGAATTGTCTTGGTGAATATGTGGACTCGTGTGCTCCACCTCAAAAGAGTTACTTGCAGACGTAGTTCATGATAGCCACTGAGTCAAAGCTGGCTTGCTGCAGTTAAACTCCACCTCCCCCTTTATTGATACTGATGCTTGTGTAGATAGTTCTGATGTTAGTCTTGCTGGGTACATTTGTACTCACATTTGTTTAATTTGTGTTTTTGCAGAGAGACTTCAGTCTCGCTAGTAGTTCCGCGTGGACTTCAACATTTAGCTTGTTACCTCAGCTACGATCTTGTGCCCTCGGCAACATCTTATAGATAGTCAGGCTTCACAGGCCCTTTTCATTTGTAGTTGTCTGTACTCAGACATGTTATGCTTCTGTTGCTTGTATGCTCTGGATGCTGGGTCTTCACACCCATGTTTGTAATACTTGGCTCCTCGGAGCCTATTGAATAAATATTTTGAGTCGTAGAGTTTTGTTGTGATGCCATGTTGTATTTGCACATATCGAGCATACTATGTGTATGTTATTGAAATGCTTGGTATGTGTGGGATCCGACAACCTAGTTGTTTATTCTTGGTAGCCTCTCTTATCGGGAAATGTCTCCTAGTGCTTCCTGAGCCATGGTAGCTTGCTACTGCTCTAGAACACTTAGGCTGGCCGGCATGTGTCCTTCCTCATTCCTATGTCCGTCCTTTCGAGGAAATGTCACACGTTGTTCCTTTAAGTCCTTGTAGCTTGCTATGACTTGGGTTCATATGTTGTTGATTGACACATTCATTGCTGGGTCATGTATGCCTGTCCCTGTAAGTTAGCGCCACCTTGGGTTTACGACTAGTCATGTCGGCCCGGGTTCTTTGTCATATGGATGCTAGCGACACTATCATATACGTGAGCCAAAAGGTGCAAACAGTCACAGGCCAGGTAAGGTGGCACCCGTGGGAATACCGTGCATGAGGCCGCAAAGTGATATGATGTGTTACATGCTAGATCGGTGTGACTTAGGATTGGGGTCTTGACAGCTTTGGTATCAGAGCCTGACTGCCTGTAGGATTACCAAGCCAAACTGGTCAAAGTTGAGTCTAGAAATTCTTTAGTTATATAAGGGAATTGGTTGTGGATGGGAACGTAAGGCTCTTTTTTCTCCTTATACCTTATGCCTTCTGATCTGAGTCATCTTATCTTTCTTACGGGGTTAAGTAACTAGGCTTTCTCTTCTTTCAATTAGGATCACGTGTTACTAGTCTGTAGACTTACAGGATTGATGGATTCAAGTCTCAGTTCAGCTTCTTCTACCTCTGTGTGTTCATAGTTGATCTCGGAACCTTGATATATGTTGAGTGGCCATGCCACCATTTTGTAGGATGTCTCAAATCCTTTTGAGAAATTATAGCCATTATGCTGCCAGAGTCATCCCAGGTTTCTAAACAATCTGATGCATTTGCAAATTCCTTCCTCCTGTTCTTGGTGTTCCTTTGGGCCAGATTAACCACACCAATCAGTTAGTTGGGGTACTCTATTGCCTCGACGTATATGTTGGAGCTATTATTATGACCCTAGATGTCTTAGGGGATCATCTAGTAATCTAGCCATGTTTCGTGTTCCCAGTGTGATGATTCTGGCCGTCATTCTCGAAAGCATCCCGTGATGCCATTTAGTTAGTAGGCATTCTATTCCTGGGTTTTGAACCCAAGATTCACTCTACCTAGTTCATGTTGTTAGTGTTTGCTCATTCCTTCAGGTTATTAGTTACCTTTGCGATAGTCCTCGAGGTGAGTGGTATTTCCTTCTTCCAAATACCATGAACCGTTTATGGTAGAAGTCCCTTGCTAAACCGAAAGATCACAATCAGAGTGCTCTTGACGAGTTATCAATTCTATGAAGTGACTCTGCCAGTTCTACCTTCTCCGCATGGGTTATCCGGAAGAAATATGTTGAACTCGTTCGACATGCTAATCTATGCATTCACAACTCAGAAAATCATATGTTCTTTTGAGTTGTCCCTCTTTAGTTGTTTTCTGGCCCTCGTCTATCAATTGCTAGTAAGGAGTAGTTGTGCAATCGTGTTTATCGATGCCTATTACTCTTGTGGTCCGTCAAGCCATTCTATTCCAGAATGACTAGGAGAAACAAACTCGAGAACCTCATCCATATCAAGGATTGGGTCAAAGCAGTTGTAATCCGCAAATCAAAATGCCAATCCAGCTTTTGATTCTGTTCTACCATGAAGTATTACCATATTTATATCAGGAATATCATGGGAATTGCACCATCCTATGAACTCTTGACACAGTGCCACTTCTCGCTCTCATTATTCATTTCTCGGTTCCGTGTTGTTGCAACCGGAATGCCGACAAGTGAACTATGATGAGTGAAATCAATACTCCTAGCAACCTTGTTGCCTGGTAGTTAAAGGACAATAATTTCATTCTTAGTGTGTTGGTTCTTGAATCATCATTCTAAGATAGATCGTGCTACCTAGTACTTATTTTCTAGTGCACTCTTCGATCAATGAGTTAGGAATGTGTCAATCCCTGCTTATTTGATCAAATCGCCTTGCCCTGAAAAGCAAGATTGCTCTCGAGCTTAGTAACATATCGGTGGTTCGTGATTCTCCGAATATCTTCTCGAAAGTATTACTAGGTTGTCGCCTGACCGCTATGTTGAGTTCGTGATCAAGTTGGTTTCTTGTAAACCACCCCTTCTCCAAGAATCTGTGTTGGGTACCCTGAGCTAGTTGGTTAAGCTGAACAACAACTTGGAGAGTTGGAAGATGGAAGCTTGTCCGACTTAGTTCATCACTAAGGGATATCTTTGCATGTGTGTGTGTTGTTGATGAAAGATGATATCTTCATCGATTGATCCCCGTTATCAATTGTTGGTGCTATTGTCTTATCCAATCCTTGATTTGAGTATGGGATATCGTCAAATCAAATCAGAACCAATGATATTCGTAATGTTGTCTTACTCGTGGTTGTTTCCTCGAGCATACACCGTTATATCTTTTGGGATTGACCAATGCTATCACCTTGTTTCCATGATTGTGGAATTCCATTTTTATGGAAACCTGGATGATTTGTTGTTGAGCCCATTGACAAAATTTCCATCTTGTCCATGATTCATGTTGAACATCTAAGTTAGTGTTGGAAACTTTTGAAAGCATTTTCTTCATGTTAGCTCATGAAGTCTATGTTAGATGAAAGAAGTGACTTCCTCTAATTCACGTGCACTTGGTGTAACTTCTTGCTGGGAACCCAAGAAAGATTGTTTTTGCCTCCTTTGGAATCGTCCCAAGTCAGTTATGCATGTGCAAAGTATACTGTGGTTTGGTAGAAAAATTACCTCCACTCCATATGTATCATGTAGCATACCGAGCCACTGACTGATTTGTTCAAGGAAAAGAAATTGTTGTGCAAATACTAGTTCATTGACAAGATTCCGATATCCTCAATGATGGTTCCCTACCAGCACTCGGTAGTGTTTTGTTGTAAGACTACCATGTGATCAGGCTTGTCTGGGACAGCGTGTTCACATGCGTATAGCAGAACCAACTCATGTTTTGGAGATTGCTATTGTAGTTCATTTCCCGAGAATCTCGCAACGCCATCTCGTCGATTTGTGTGCAAACTTTCATTTTCCTTTCTAGACTTAATGGGTCTGGAATATCCTGACACCATACAGATCCGAATCTCAGGCAGATATGATGGTTGGAACGTTTTCCCTAGAGCTATAATATTGGTCTCTCTATAACTCGGTAAAGTGGATGTCATGGCCAACACACCCAGCCGGAAGACCCATTATTGTAGTATCTTGATTGAAAAGTTGGCCACCCCTCCATAAGGATTTCGAAGGATTTATTCCGGTAGTTGTTCCTTATCGATTCTTGTGCTTCCGAAGTCCGACCTTTTACTTGATATTCTAGATACCAAACCATATCTATTAATGGGTTACGCTAGCACATCAAGGAGAACATTAGAAGCGGAGTGCTAAATGTCTCTCGATTGATCATCCAGATTTTGTTTCCTTGGCCTCGCTAAGGTAAAACCTAAGAAAGTGTTGTCTTCCTTTGTATCTGCATCCTCCACTAATATTCATCATGGTAGTATGTTGTGTTGCCGGGATCCTTGACACGGATGTTGGTAAAACCTTGATGAGTATGGAAATGCTCAAGTCCTTGAGAGCACACCCAGTCACTAGGTTATATCCTCTGTATTAATTGGAATATGCCTCCCGTTTACCGAGTTGTTCTATAGTCATAATTTTGCTCTTCGATCTGAGTATGCCATTTCTTCGAACTCTTTCAAACGATCAACTGCAATTTGCCTCAGGCTGGCATAAAGAGTCTCAATGATCTATGTATCAAAAGTAATTCTTTTTGCCACTTGAGGCAATAAATCTACGAGTCACCTCCTTTAAGATGTCTCGTTATGGTATCATGGCAACTCAACTCCTCGCTACGTTGACAACCATTCACCACCTTCTTAAGTGTGGAAATGTTGCCTACCTAGTGAACCTTCGTCATCTGTATCACTCCATCCCTCTAGATGTATGCTTCGTGTCTCAGCTTGAGAGATGTTTCAATGTCTCACTCTGCGAGTTGGTCTTGAGTTGTTCGGTCGTCGAGAAGATCGATCCTTCTAGAGTTTTCCCTTTCCTCTCGTTGTCATGTTGGTTGGAGTTCTCAAAGCAAGACATCAAGACAAAGATGGTGATCGAATCAACATTCTTATGAAGTGCAACCCGGATCGTGAAGATTGTGCTAGCGTCTTGAATCTCGGGACGAGATTCTTGTTTAGTGGGGGTGAGTTGTCACAACCCTAGCATTGCTTGTAACTAGTTGCATTAAAGCATCTAGGCATCATGTTTGAATTCAAAGGAAAATTTCAAACGAGGATGTTCAAACCCTAGAATCAAATGGAATTCAAATAGGTTCTACCTAAAAATACTTTTGGTGAACTCAAAATGCCCTTTAAAAATGTTCATCATTTTTGGATTAAGGTGGAAGCATCTACCAAAAATGGTTTACATTTTTGAAGGACATATTTGGGCTTTGCATTAAATCATATGGTATTTGCATTTGGGCATTTGAATGGTATAAAATATTTTTAATGCCCAAATAATTATAAAGTGAAATGCTTGCTGTTGGAAATATTCCAAACAGTGGTCTTAGTCAGTTGCATGATTTTTGAAAGTGCCTAGCTATTTTTATTAAATCCAGAAACAAAATGACAGAAACAAAAAAGAGAAAAAAATAAAGAAAGAGAGAGAGGACTTACCTGTGCAGCCACTTGGTCGGCCCAGCTGGCCAGCCCACCAAGGGTAGGGGTGTCTTCTTCCTCCTGCCAGAAGGCAGAGAATAAGCTAGCCACGGCGCCAAGGCATGCCATGCCGACAGCTGCCTGCCTGGCTGCCCCCTCGTCGCCCTGAACGCCTTTTGCGACGCCACGCAACCCCCCGACCCCTCTCATTCTCCCTATGCTCCTCCCCTCCTCTGTTTCTCTCTCCCGCAAATGCCCGAGCACGCCCGTTGCTGCCATCCGCTGCCACCACAGACACGACCATCCCCGAGCCGCTCCGACGCACCCCCGAGCTCCGCAGTGCCGCCCTCATTCTCTCTGCCGTCGCACGCAACCGGAAGAGCCCCGACACGTCGTCCCCGACCCCTTCTTCCTCCTTCGGCCACGAAGATCGCCGGTGACCTTCCGCCATCATCAACCCCTCCTCGAGTCCGCTGAGCATCTCTCCGTGACCGTGGTGATCCCCCGGTCATTTCCCCCCTAACCCCTCCTCGAGTCTGCACGTCTGTTTGGTCGCCATAGCCGTCGCCCCATTGCTTACCGTAGCCGCCACCGCATGGGCTCGTCGCCGACGAAGCCCCAGTGACCAATTGGTCCTGCACGTGCGTCCGTTGCACTCACAGCAACCCGTAGAGCAACGCTAGCACCACAGCCAGCTCGTCCGCAAGCCGCAGTGCGAACCCCGCACCCACCCGCACTCCAGCCACCGCTGCGAGCTCGCTTCCGGCAAGCTCGAGCCACCCTGCGCCCTCTCGTTGCCTCCCCTAGATGCGGTTGAGCAAGAGCTCCTCCCGGTGCCCTCAGCGCGCCAAACTGCGGTTTGTAGCGCCATCTCGAGCAACTCTGGCAAGGACCCGTCGTCGCTGTGGTCGCCGGCATTGAGGGAGTCCTGGATTAGGGGGTATCCGGATAGCCGGACTGTGTACAACGTCCGGACTATTGAAGTGTGAAGATACAAGACTCAAGACTTTGGCCCGTGTCCGGATGGGACTCTCCTTTGCGTGGAAGGCAAGCTTGGCGATCCGGATAGTATGTTTCCTTTCTTGTAACCGACTCCATGTAAACCCTAGCCCTCTCCGGTGTCTATATAAACCGGAGAGGTTGGTCCTTAGATGGCCGATCACAATTACAATCATACCATCATAGGCTAGCTCTTAGGGTTTAGCCTCTACGATCTCGTGGTAGATCTACTCTTGTACTACCCATATCAACAATATTAATCAAGCATGAAGTAGGGTTTTACCTCCATCGAGAGGGCTCGAACCTGGGTAAACATCTCTGTCCCTTGCTTCCTGTTACCATCAGCCTTGACGCAAAGATCGGGACCCCCTACCCGAGATCCACCGGTTTGACACCGACATTGGTGCTTTCATTGAGAGTTCCTCTGTGCCGTCGCTATCAGGCTCGATGGCTCCTTCGATCATCACCAACAACGCTGTCCAGGGCGAGACTTTCCTCCCCAGACAGATCTTCATGTTCGGCGGCTTCGCGCTGCGGGCAAATTCGCTTGGCCACCTGGAGCAGATCGATAGCTATGCCGCCAGCCACCAGGTCAGGTTCGAAAACTTGAACTACACAACGGATATTCACGGAGACTTGATCTTTGAAGGATTCGGGCCAGCACCAGGATCGCTGAACAATCACGATGAGCACGGCTTAGACCTGCTGTCAGACGAGGCTCGGGATATCACCCCGGCAGAAGCCCCAGATCTAAATCCGGGGCAGGTTGCATTGCCTAAGGACGGAGGGCTGGACCCCGCCCCGTAGGCCATACCCTCATCAGCGATGGAGCCGAACACAGGCCTCACTTCTGAGGGAGCCTGTGACTCCGGACCCCCGGATTCATATCCGGTTGTAGGTTCCAGTCCGCGCGTCCCTGAGCCCGCCAAACCTGGTTGGGCTCCGGTGATGGAGTTCACCGCGGCGGACGTCTTTCAGCACTCGCCCTTTGGCGACATGCTGAACTTATTGAAGTCTCTCTCTTTGTCAGGAGACTCTGGGCCGAACTATGTCCAGCTTGAGTGGGAAGCAGGCGACGACGGAATTCGTTGCCCACCCACCACCCACTTCATTGCCACGATCGATGATCTAACCGACGTGCTTGACTTCGACTCCGAAGACATCGACGGTATGGACGATGATGTAGGAGAACAACAGGAGCCACCGCTCAAAGGGCGGTGGACAGCCACCTCCTAATACGATATATATATGGTGGACACTCCAAAGGAAACTAGCGGCGGTGAGGCAACGGAGGATAACCCCTCAGGGAGAAAAGCAAAACATGCGCGTTATCAGTGCCACTCCAAGCCCCACCACATCAAAACCGGCCCCGAAGACGAAAACAGTCTGGATGGTACAGAAGAGGAATACAACCCCAGTCAGCCTACACTCAAGCGGGCCGGACCAATCACGATGGGATACTTGGAGAGGGACAGTTATACACCCCCCTCCGACGACGAGGCAAGCCTCGGCAATGACGAATTCGGCGTACCTGAAGACCCAGTGGAACAAGTTCGCTTCAAGCGACGGCTCATGGCCACGGCAAGGAGCATGCAAAGGAAAAAAGAGCAGCTCAAAGCTGACCAAGACGTGCTAGTGGATAGGTGGACCAAGATACTGGCCACCGAAAAGTACAAACCCAACAGCCCCAGCAAAGGGCATACACGGCACAACTGGCTACCTCAACTCGAGCAAGAAAAACGCAGGCACGCACCCAGACGCCCACACATCTCTACGGTCCAAGACAGTAAGAAGCATACGTGAAGAGGCACCCTCAAGCCTCGGCACAATGGCAACAAACGTCAAGTCAACTGGTGCCAGGTCCAGTAAATGTCAGTCCGGTCAACGGACAAATAGCAGCTCCAGCCTATTCGGCCCGAGCCACACGCTCGATCAACCATGCGAAATTCATGGTACTCCTAGAAGGACGGAAAAGCATACCAATAGAGAATGCAAGATCCTCACCATACGGTAGTTTACCGTATGCCAACGGGATAAACCACGTTGACTAGATCCCGCATGGTAAAGCACTCAGGCCAACTATCCGCACACCCATTGAGGAGTCCGCGCTACCTCACGGTATAACGGCTGGGTTCACCAGGGTCCGATAAGGAACCCTTAGACTAACCACAAGAAGACGCCCAGCTGCCTCATAACATTTGCCTTCACAAACTAACTTTGACGCATAACAGGATTGGCGGCGTGGAACCAGCCCGGACACGCAATGGCAGGAACATGCAGACAGACGGCAGTTCGGATTCAATATTGATCCACTCACAACCTCCTCCAGCCCGGTCACCACAGGTTCCGCCAAACAACACTTCTTTTCATACATCATACTCATATGCATAGACATATCATCCTCCTACAATGAGTAGACCTAAATAACAATTACCGGCCGTCGTTTATCACCAACGCCTCTTCACCGAAAATAACAGCCACGCTTCGCGTTCGCCTGGTTACACCAGGGGCTTAGCAGTACGGCAATAAATCCGACCACCTTTTCGGTCACTCGGCACCCCGAACTTATAGCACTATATGCATCAGCTCCGAATCATGTCTTGGGTCATTGGTTGGGTTTGCCCGGCTCCCATGTTTTGGTACCTTACGTTCCGTTCTGTCGGCTAAGGTAGCGCTGGGAGAACTACTGCGATTGTGTCCCGGTTCAGCCGGACGAGCACCTCAGTAGAGAAAGCCGAAAACCGACCGTCATGATGAAGCGAGAGCTGGTCAGCTGTTCGAGAGGTTATAAAATCCTTAAAGATTTATTCCACACAACACCATTATAAATGCTGAGTGCGACGGATCGTTCTTCTGATCAGGCGCGAATAGAGCCCCTAGTTCGGCCTTCCTAACACTAGGGGTTGCGCCGACCATACTCGAATTCCTATGGCTAAGTGAGAGTAATAAAGTCGTATAGTCCGATTGCCTGGTTCGCTGAAGGATACACCTCCTCAAAAGGACCCAACTATGGGATAAAGAGCGTTCAGATATATCCCGAACACCCCCGTATCCTTTTTACGAGGGGGCAGAAGCCGACGACTGGCCAAATCCAAGGATTTGCATACAATAAACAACCACGCAGGAAGAACATATGTTCATACCAAACATGCAATATATAATAAACATGCCATTATCCCATATTATAACTAGCGGCACAAACGCCCTCAGGGAAATATAATGTCTTTAGCACACTTGTCCGCCGCAAAGCGGGCCCCCTTCATTACACCTTCATAATAAAGCTTGGGCTTGCGGTGCTCCTTACCCTCCAGCGGCCCCTCAGTCATCAGCTTCTCCGTGTCAAGCCTCCCCCAATGCACTTTTGCATAGGCAAAGGCCACGAGCGCGCCTTCTATGCAGACTGATCGCTTGATAGCATCAAGCCGAGGACAGGCGCCCACAATCCGTTTGACGAGCCCGAAGTAGCTGCTTGGAATCGGCTCCGCAGACCACAGCCGGACGACTAAGTCATTCATGGCTAGTTCGGCCGCCTGGTGCAGTTCGATTAGCTATTTCAGCTGATCAATAAATGGCACCGGATAGTTCGGCACCAGATACTGCGACCAGAAACCCCTCGCCGCAGTCTTCTTCTCCTCAGTGCGGTAGAATAGGGCGGCATCTGGTATGCTGCGAGGAAGATCCGCAAAAGCCCCTGAAAAAAACAAGAATTCAGCTTGCCACTTAGGATTCTTCACATTCTAACATATAAAGAGCTAAGAATACAGAAGGCCTTACCAGCCACCACTTTCCGGGCCTCCTAAATGTCCCGCGCAGCACCTCGGGCTTCTTCTCGAGCACCTTCTGCAGCCTCGAGAGCTCGGGCGAGTTCGGATTCTTTCCCTTCTAGACACTGCTCCAAGCCCTCGCTTTTCTTCACAGCTTCCTGGAGCTCTCGCTCAGCTCTGATAACCATGGCCTCGTGTTTCTCACGAAGCGCCTGTTCGGCCTCAGCCTTCTTGTTGGCATCATCCAAAGCTTTCTTTAGTGCCTCGTATTCGGCACCCGCTCCTAGAGCACACAATACTAATACTTTTCATTATGCACAACTATTCGTTCGTGCCAACTCCAAGACAAATGTTTTTAACATACCTTGCTTGTCTTCCAGTTGCTTCCTCACACGGCCGAGTTCCTCCTCGGCCCGTGTAAGGCTCTGCTTCAGTTCGGGCACTTCCGCATTATAAGCGACCGTCCTCTCTGCGGATGCCTGTTTTCATACAAAAGGGTATACGTCATTCACATAGTCTCCTGCTAGAGAAGGGGATTTGATCCCCTGCCCGGCTCTATCTCCTCCGCCGGACAGTGCATCAGGGGCTACTACTCATATTATGACAATTCCTCAAGGGTTTCCTAGGAAACATACCTCAAAAGCCTTTATAAGGCCAAGGCAAGACTTGTTCAGCCCGCTCTTAGCGGACCGAATCCTCTCAACCACCGCGCCCATAGGGGCCCGATGCTCATTGACAATAGACACATTCTTCAATGCTGTCGATAGACCGCCAGGCAGCTCTGCTCGAACAGAGGACACCGGCGGGGTAGGCAGGCCCCTCACCATCGGGGGTGGCTGCTCGCTCGATCCCGGAACCCTAGAGGTCCCGGGGGTCGTATCCTTCCCCGCGTGTCCGGCACCAGGGATATGTCCTCCCTGGTCCAGGTCTTGTCGAGATGACACATCAGTGTCGTGCCCGGACTTGGGGGAAGGGGCCTGCGGAGGCGTCTCGCTCGCCAAGGCGTCCGAGCCCAGTGAATCCTCCGATGAGGACCGGCTGGCGCAGGATCTTGCCGAACTGTGCAATATGTAGGCAACGGTCAAAACTACTATACCCAAAAACAATCCCGGACGCATATGCGTGTTCGGATACTTACAACTTCTCCCAGGGCTGGGCCCTGGGATCCCACTCCGGGCTGCTATCGGCAGCCCTGGGGGATGCCCCTGGGAGGGAATTTCCCCCCTCTTGGGCGATCCGGCCTCCAGAGATGTGGAGGCCGTCTTCTTCCTCCCACCATCAGAGTGAGGCTCATCCTCCTCTGCTTCATCCTCTTCGTCCTCGGACGAAGGATCGTCGCTGGAATCTTCGGATTTGGCGTCCGAAGCCTCGCGATGGCGAAGGCCACCTCGGGTCTTCTTGACCTTCTTGGAGGCCTCTTTCTTTGGTGTCTTTGTAAGGCGCGGGGACCAACATCTTCGTCAGAAGAGGTCCGGCCGGTTCCTCCGGCAGGGGGGCTGGACAATGTATCTGCTCCACCTTCTTTATCCATCCCTGAGGTCACAATGAAACACGATTAAGGTGTCTCCCGCATGACATGTCAGATGAAGCATGAATAGATAGAGTGTGGCTGTGACTTACCGAGCTTGGAGAATGGGATGATTGATATCCACGGTCCTCGGCGGGGCCCGGCCACGATTTGCCGGGCTTAAAGAGCACCTTCCAGATATCCTTGTGGGAGGAATCATAAAGCTCCCGAAGGGTTTGGTGCTCGGCCGGATCGAACTCCCACAGGGTACAAGCTCGGCGCTGACAAGGGAGAACCAGGCGAACTAGCATCACCTGGACTACGTCGATGAGTTTGACGTCCCTATCGTCCACACCCTGAATGCGCGTCTGGAGCAGTAACAGCTCATCTGGCGAGCACCAGCTCGGGCCCTTCTTGGGCCACGACGTGAGCTGCAGTGGAGCTCCGGATCTGAACTCTGGAGCTGCCACCCACTTCTTGTCGCGTGGTTCGGTGATATAGAACCACTGCTGCTGCCACTCCTTGACGGAGTCGTTGAAAGCGCCTTTCAGCCAAACAGCCTTGGGCATCTTGCTTACCATGGTGCCACCGCACTCGACGTGTTCGCCACTCACCACCTTGGGCTTCACATTGAAGATCTTCAGCCATAGGCCGAAGTGAGGTGGGATCCGGAGAAAAGCCTCGCACACGACGATGAACGTCGAGATATTGAGGAAGGAGTTGGGGGAAACATCATGAAAATTGATCCCGTAGTAATACGTGACTCCCCGAACGAACGGGTGAAGGGGAAACCCGAGCCCGCGGACGAAATGGGGAAGGAACACGACTCTCTCATGAGATTCTGGAGTGGGGACGACCTGTCCCGCCGGTGGAAGACGGTGGCCGATCTTCTGGGCCAAATACCCGGCCCCTGGAGCTTCTTGATGTCCTTCTCCTGGACAGTTGAGGCCATCCATCTGTCTCCTACTCCGGATCCGGACATCTTTGGAGAACCTCTCTTCAATGGAGAAGAAGAGTGCTTGGGCGTTAGGGCTCGAACAGAGGGGAATGAGCTAGCGGGAGGAGAAGGCGTGGGTAAAAGAGAAAGGAACCTAACCTCCTTATAGAGGCGATAAAAGCTTTTTGTGCGTCCCCACTTGCATGGTGGGACCCATCTGCCTCCCACTCGCCGCAATTAGCGGCACGGTTAGATTACCCATACCCGTATTGATGAGAATCCCGTAATAGGGGGACACGATCTCTGCTTTGACAAGACGTGTCACAGAAACCGCCTCGTAATATGCGTTGTAACTGGTTGTGGGAAAACGGTTCGAATAATGATCCGACCGTAATAACATGTCACGTCATCAGAAAAAGTTGTTAGCAGATTGCATTTGTGGAATATCATTCTCTCTACAGCGGTGTGTAAAGATCATCTTGTGAATCCGGACACGATTTGAGTGTTTGATAATTGCTTTGGAGTATTCGGAGAAGGAACCCGCCTTGCAATGCTGATGACAATACTGCGCGCCGGACTCATCGTCATTGAAGCCCGGTTCAAGGGCTACTGAGGGAGTGCTGGATTAGGGGGTATCCAGACAGCCGGACTGTGTACAACGTCCGGACTATTGAAGCGTGAAGATACAAGATTCAAGACTTCGGCCCGTGTCCGGATGGGACTCTCCTTTGCGTGGAAGGCAAGCTTGGCGATCTGGATATTATGTTTCCTTTCTTGTAACCGACTCCACGTAAACCCTAGCCCTCTCCGGTGTCTATATAAACCGGAGAGGTTGGTCCTTAGATGGCTGATCACAATTACAATCATACCATCATAGGCTAGCTCTTAGGGTTTAGCCTCTATGATCTCGTGGTAGATCTACTCTTGTACTACCCATATCATCAATATTAATCAAGCAGGAAGTAGGGTTTTACCTCCATCGAGAGGGCCCGAACCTGGGTAAACATCTGTGTCCCTTGCTTCCTATTACCATCAGCCTTGACACACAGATCGGGACCCCCTACCCAAGATCCGCCGGTTTTGACACCGACATTGGTGCTTTCATTGACAGTTCCTATGTACCATTTCCATGCATGTTAGAACAACTCTTTGCTACTGTTTAGGGCAAATCAAATAAATGACATTTAAATAATCACATATGGAGTTTGAATTTGAACCTTGGTTCGAACCGACTTCATTTAAATTGTTGCTAGCTGCATTAGCTCAAACCACAGCATATTGCCATGTCACATTCATGCATCATAGTGTCGCATCACATTGATTGTGTTCTTCCTTGTTTGTTGGTGTTTGTTCCCTCTCAGTAGACATGGTTTCGACGATGATTTCGATGACATCGATGAAGAGCTATACTATCTTCAAAAGTGCCAGGCAAGCAAAACCCCCTTGTTCATTTTGAAACAATCCCACTCTCTCGCTCCTGCTCTCTTTTACTGCATTAGGACAACAACGATTCAACTGTTACATGCTGCGGTAGTTGAACCCCTTTCCTCTGCATGACCTATCATTGCCACAGTAAATAGATGAAACCCACTAGCATGAGTAGGAGTTGTTTGAGCCCTGATGTGCCTACTCATTCGTGCTTGTTGTCATGCCTGCTACTGCTTAGATTTGAGTCAGGTCTGATTCATCGGGGATGAATTGGAATGTTGTGAGCATGTCCTATTGTTAAGAGCTAAGTGTGTGAACACGATTTGGTAAAGGTAGCGATGAGAGGCCATGTAGGAGTACATGGTGGGTTGTCTCATTAAAACCGTCCTCAGAAACTGAGTTCTGTGTCTGTGATCCAAGACAGTTACTACCACACATCGAGCACCAGGCACTCCAAGCTCTCTCGACTTATTAAACAACTCGATCTCTGTCCAGGAGTTGCAACTAGTTTCTGGTGTTTGTAGGTAGTGCTAGTAGTCTACCAAGTGGCACCCGGTACAGGTGGGCTTGGGACAGACTAGGTGCAGTGGCACGGTGTACCAAGTGGCACCCGGATGGTGGGCTTGGGAACCCTGCTCACATCGTCTGGGGCCGTGAGCGACACCCTGGCCGGATCTCCTTGCGGATGGAACCTGAATAGGCAATAAAACTGGACTAGAGACTTGTGTGGTTAGTGAGGTCGTGGCCGACACCCTCGCTAGGATTCCGCTTGAAGGTTGCTGAGATACATGATGTGACATGGAGGTAAGTGGCGAGAGCGTGTGTGAAGAAGTACACCCCTGCAGGGTTAACATGATCTATTCAAATAGCCGCGTCCGCTGTAAAGGACTACTGGGTTGCTTGTGCTGTTAATAGACAAGTGAAAGTGGATACTCTAAAATGCGCAAGATAAGCATGAGTGCTATGCATGGCGTTCTCATAGGGAGACGGGAGCGGATCCATAGTGGTGAATTGTCTTGGTCAATATGTGGACTCGTGTGCGCCACCTCAGAAGAGTTACTTGCAGACGTAGTTCATGATAGCCACTGTGTCAAAGCTGGCTTGCTGAAGTTAAACTCCACCACCCCCTTTATTGATACTGATGCATGTGTAGATAGTTCTGATGTAAGTCTTGCTGGGTACATTTGTACTCACGTTTGCTTAATTTGTGTTTTTGCAGACAGACTTCAGTCTCGCTAGTAGTTCCGTGTGGACTTCAACATTTAGCTTGTTACCACAGCTACGATCTTGTGCCCTCGGCAGGATCTTATAGATAGTCAGGCTTCTTAGGCCCTTTTCATTTGTAGTTGTCTGTACTCAGACATGTTATGCTTCTGTTGCTTGTATGCTCTGAATGCTGGGTCTTCATACCCATGTTTGTAATACTTGGCTCCTCGGTGCCAATTGAATAAATATTTTGAGTCGTAGAGTTTTGTTGTGATGCCATGTTGTATTTGCACATATCGAGCATATTGTGTGTATGTTATTGAAATGCTTGGTATGTGTGGGATCCGACAACCTAGTTGCTTATTCTTGGTACACGTTGTTCCTTTAAGTCCTTGTAGCTTGCTACGACTTGGGTTCATATGTTGTTGACCGACACGTTCGTTGCTGGGTCATGTAAGCCTGTCCTGTAAGTTAGCGCCACCTTTGGTTTACGACTAGTCATGTCGTCCCGGGTTCTTCGTCATAAGGATGCTAGCGACACTATCATATACGTGAGCCAAAAGGTGCAAATGGTCTCGGGCCAAGTAAGGTGGCACCCGTGGGAATACCGTGCGTGAGGCTGCAAAGTGATATGATCTGTTACATACTAGATCGGTGTGACTTAGGATCGGGGTCTTGACAGCTTTGGTATCAGAGCCTGACTGCCTGTAGGATTACCAAGCCAAACTGGTCGAAGTTGAGTCTAGAAATTCTTTAGTTATATAAGTGAATTGATTGTGGATGGGAACGTAAGGCTCTTTTTACTCCTTATACCTTATGCCTTCTGATCTGAGTCATCTTATGTTTCCTACGGGGTTAAGGAACTAGGCTTTCTCTTCTTTCAATCAGGATCACGTGTTACTAGTCTGTAGACTTATAGGATTGATGGATTCAAGTCTCGGTTCAGCTTCTTCTACCTCCATGTGTTCATAGTTGATCTTGGAACCTTGATATTGTAATGTTGAGTGGCCATGCCACCATTTTGCAGGATGTCTCAAATATTTTTGAGCAATTATAGCCATTATGCTTCCCGAGTCATCCCAGGTTTCTAAACAATCTGATGCATTTGCAAATTCCTTCCTCCTGTTCCTGGTGTTCCTTTGGGCCAAATTAACCACACTTATCAGTTAGTTGCGGTACTCTATTGCCTCGACGTATATGTTGGAACTATTATTATGAACCTAGGTGTCTTAGGGGATCATCTAGTAATCTAGCCATGTTTCGTGTTCCCAGTGTGATGATTCTGGCCGTCATTCTTGAAAGCATCCCGTGATGCCATTTAGTTAGTAGGCATTCTATTCCTGGGTTTTGAACCCGAGATTCACTCTACCTACTTCATGTTGTTAGTGTTTGCTCGTTCCTTCAGGTTATTAGTTACCTTTGCGATAGTCCTCAAGGTATGTGGTATTTCCTTCTTCCAAATACCATGAACCATTTATGGTAGAAGTCCCTCGTTGAACCGAAAGATCACAACCAGAGTGCTCTTAACAAGTTCTCGATTCTATGATGTGACTCTGCCAATTCTACCTTCTCTGCATGGGTTATCTGGAAGAAATATGTTGAACTCGTTCGACATGCTAATCTATGCATTCACAACTCAGAAAATCATATGTTCTTTTGAGTTGTCTCTCTTTAGTTGTTTCCTGGCCCTCGTCTATCAATTGATAGTAAGGAGTAGTTGTGCAATTGTGTTTATCAATGCCTATTACTCTTGTGGTCCATCAAGCCATTCTATTCCAGAATGACTAGGAGAAACAAACTCGAGAACCTCATCCATATCAAGGATTGGGTCAAAGCAGTTGTAATCCGCAAATCAAAATGCCAATCCAGCTTTTGATTCTGTTCTACCTTGAAGTATTACCATCTTTATATCAGGAATATCATGGGAATTGCACCATCCTATGAACTCTTGACACAGTGGTACTTCTCGCTCTCATTATTCATTTCTCGATTCCGTGTTGTTGCAACCGTAATGTCGACGGGTGAACTACGATGTGTGAAATCAATACTCCTAGCACCTTGTTGCCTGGTAGTTAAAGGACAATAATTTCATTCTTAGTGTGTTGGTTCTTGAATCGTCATTCTAAGATAGATCGTGCTACCTAGTACTTATTTTCTGGTGCACTCTTCGATCAGTGAGTTAGGAATGTGTCAATCCCTGCTTATTTGATCAAATTGCCTTGCCCTGAAAAGCAAGATTGCTCTCGAGCTTAGTAACATATCGGTGGTTCGTGATTCTCTGAATATCTTCTCGAAAGTATTACCAGGTTGTCGTCTGACCGCTATGTTGAGTTTGTGATCAAGTTGGTTTCTAGTAAACCACCCCCTTCTCCAAGAATCTGTGTTGGCTACCCTGAGCTAGTTGGTTAAGCTGAACAACAACTTGGAGAGTTGGAAGATGGAAGCTTGTCCAACTTAGTTCATCACTAAGGGATATCTTTGCATGTGTGTGTTGTTGATGAAAGATGATATCTTCATCGATTGACCCTCGTGATCAATTGTTGGCGCTATTGTCTTATCCAATCCTTGATTTGAGTATGGGATATCGCCAAATCAAATCAGAACCAATGATATTCGTAATTTTGTCTTACTCGCAGTTGTTTCCTCGAGCATACACCGTTATATCTTTTGGGACTGACCAATGCTATCACCTTGTTTCCATGATTGTGGAATTCCATTTTTATGGAAACCTGGATGATTTGTTGTTGAGCCCATTGACAACATTTCCATCTTGTCCATGATTCATGTTGGGCATCTAAGTTAGTGTTGGAAACTTTTGAAAGCATTTTCTTCGTGTGAGCTCATGAAGTCTATGTTAGATGAAAGAAGTGACTTCCTCTAATTCACGTGCACTTGGTGTAAGTTGTCGCCGGGAACCCAAGAAAGATTGTTTTTGCCTCCTTTGGAATCGTCCCAAGTCATACTTGCATGTGCAAAGTATACTGTGGTTTGGTAGATTAATTACCTCCACTCCATATGTATCTTATAGCACACCGAGCCACTGACTGATCTGTTCAAGGAAAAGAAATTGCTGTGCAAATACTAGTTCATGCACAAGATTTCGATATCCTCAATGATGGTTCCCTACCAGAACTCGGTAGTGTTTTGTTATAAGATTACCATGTGATCAGGCTTGTCTGGGACAGCGTGTTCACATGTTTATAGCGGAACCAGCTCATGTTTTGGAGATTGCTATCGTAGTTCATTCCCCGAGAATCTCGCAACGCCATATCATCGATTTGTGTTGCAAACTTTCATTTTCCTTTCTAGACTTAATGGGTCTGGAATATCCTGACACCAACCAGATCCGAATCTCAGGCAGATATGATGGTTGGAACGTTTTCCCAAGAGCTATAATATTGGTCTCTCTATAACTCGGTAAAGTGGATGTCAGGGCCAACACACCCAGCCGGAAGACCCATTATTGTAGTATCTTGATTGAAAAGTTGGCCACATCTCCATTAGGATTTCGAAGGATTTATTCCGGTAGTTGTTCCTTATCGATTCTTGTGCTTCCAAAGTCCGACCTTTTACTTGATATTCTAGATACCAAACCATATCTATTAATGGGTTAAGCTAGCACATCAAGGAGAACATTAGAAGCAGAGTGCTAAATGTCTCTCGGTCGATCATCCAGATTTTGTTTCCTTGGCCTCGCTAAGGTAAAACCTGAGAAAGTGTTATCTTCCTTTGCATCTGCATCCTCCACTAATATTCATCATGGTAGTATGTTGTGTTGCCGGGATCCTTGACACGGATGTTGGTAAAACCCTGATGAGTATGGAAATGCTCAAGTCCTTGAGAGCACACCCAGTCACTAGGTTATATCCTCGGTATTAATTGGGATGTGCCTCCCGTTTACCGAGTTGTTCTATAATCAAAATTTTCCTCTTCGATCTAAGTATGCCATTTCTTCGAACTCTTTCAAACGATCGATTGCAATTTGCCTTAGGCTGGTATAAAGAGTCTCAATGATCTCTATATCAAAAGTAATTCTTTTTGCCACTTGAGGCAATAATTCTATGAGTCACCTCCTTTAAGATGTCATGTTATGGTATCATGGCAACTCAACTCCTCGCTATGTTGACAACCGTTCACCACCTTCTTAAGTGTGGAAATGTTGCCTACCTAGTGAACCTTCGTAATCTGTATCACTCCATCCCTCTAGATGTATGCTTCGTGTCTCAGCTCGAGAGATGTTTCAATGTCTCACTCTGTGAGTTGGTCTTGATTTGTTCGGTCGTCGAGAAGATCGATCCTTCTAGAGTTTTCCCTTTCCTCTCATTGTCATGTTGGTTGGAGTTGTCAGAGCAAGACATCAAGACAAAGATGGTGATCAAATCAACATCTTATGAAGTGCAACCCGGATCATGAAGAATGTGCTAGCTTTGTGTCCCCTCTGTCTTCTTACCTCACGTTTTGAATCTCGGGACGAGATTCTTGTTTAGTGGGGGTGAGTTGTCACAACCCTAGCATTGCTTGTAACTAGTTGCACTAAAGCATCCATGCATCATGTTTGAATTCAAAGGAAAATTTGAAATGGGGATGTTCAAACCCTAGCATCAAATGGAATTCAAATAGGTTCAACCTAAAAATATTTTCAGTGAACTCAAAATGCCCTTTAAAAATGTTCATCATATCTGGATTAAGGGGAAGCATCTACCAAAAATGGTTTACATTTTTGAAGGACATATTTGGGCTTTGCATTAAATCATATGGTATTTGCATTTGGGTATTTAAATGCTATAAAATATTTTTAATGCCCAAATAATTATAAACTGAAATGCTTGCTGTTGGAAATATTCCAAACAGTGGACTTAGTCAGTTGCATGATTTTTGAAAGTGCCTAGCTATTTTTATTAAATCCAGAAGCAAAATGACAGAAACAAAAAAGAGAAAAAAATAAAGAAAGAGAGAGAGAGAAGGACTTACCTGTGCAGCCACCTGGTCGGCCCAGCTGGCGGCCCAGCCAGCTGGCCAGCCCACCAAGGGTAGGGGTGTCTTCTTCCTCCTGCCAGAACGCAGAGGAGAAGCTAGCCACGGCGTCAAGGCATGTCATGCCGGCAGCTGCCTGCCTGGCTGCCCCCTCGTCGCCCTGAACGCCTTTCGCGACGCCACGAGTATGAGTAGGAGTTGTTTGAGCCCTGATGTGCCTACTCATTCATGCTTGTTGTCATGCCTACTACTGCTTAGAGTTGAGTCAGGTCTGATTCATTGGGGATGAATTGGAATGTTGTGAACATGTCCTATTGTTAAGAGCTAAGTGTGTGAACACGATTTGGTAAAGGTAGCAGTGAGAGGCCATGTAGGAGTACATGGTGGGTTGTCTCATTGAAACCGTCCTCAAGAACTGAGTTTTGTGTCTGTGATCCAAGACAGTTACTACCACACATTAGGCTCCGGGCACTCCAAGCTCTCTCGACTTATTAACCGATCCCTTCTTCCACCTTCGGCCATGAAGATCGCCGACGACCTTCCGCCGTCATCAACTCCTTCCCGAGTCCGCTGAGCATCCCTCCGTGAACGCGGTGAGCCCCCGGTCATTTCCCTCCTAACCCCGCGTCCGTTTGGTCGCCGTAGCCGTCGCCCCATTTCTTACCGTAGACGCAACCGCACGGGCTCATCGCTGACGAAGCCGCATTGACCAATTGGTCCTGCGCATGCATCCATTGCACTCGCAGTGACCCGTAGAGCAACGCTAGCACCACAGCCAGCTTGTCCACAAGCCGCGGCGCTAACCCCGCACCCACCTGAACTCTGGCCACCGCCGTGAGCTCGCTTCCAGCGAGCTCGAGCCACCCTGCGCCCTCTCGTTGCCTAGACTGGATGCGGTCGAGCAAGAGCTCCTCCCCGGTGCCCTCAGCGCGCCAAATCGCGGTTTGTAGTGACATCCCGAGAAACTCCGGCGAGGTCCCGCCGTCGCTGTGGTCGCCGGGGTCACCTGCTGATGTGGCGCCGGTTTAGTTAGTGCTAATGACCCTGCTAAACACCCATAGGGCCACTGCCATGTGGGCCACTGTGCCTGTTTGGTTAGTTTAATTTTCTGTTTAAGGTTAGTTGAAAACCCAGCGGGACCCACATGCCAGCGTTGACCCTGCTAACGTGGTCGTTGACCAGGCGCACCTGTCAACAACACTAACCAACCCTGTGTCACTGACCAATGGACCCTACTGGTCAGGTTTGACCTGGACCGGGACAGTTGACCTGCTGACATCACCCTGACACAGTTAATAATTTTCTGGATTAAAATTAATCCAGAAAATTCCAGAAAATGGTATAAACTTCTAAAATTCATAGAAATTCAACCGTAACTCAAATTGAAATATTTTATATATGAAAAATGATCAGAAAAATCCAATCTATCCATCTGCACAATTTCCATGCATGTTAGAACAACTCTTGGCTACTGTTTAGGGCAAATCAAATAAATGGCATTTAAATAATCACATATGGAGTATGAATTTGAACCTTGGTTCGAACCGACTTCATTTAAATTGTTGCTAGCTGCATTAGCTCAAACCACAACATATTGCCATGTCACATTCATGCATCATATTGTCACAGCGCATTGATTGTGTTCTTCCTTGTTTGTCGGTGTTTGTTCTCTCTCAGTAGACGTGGTTTCGACGATGATTTTGATGACATCGATGAAGAGCTATACTATCTTCAGAAGTGCCAGGTAAGCAAAACCCCCTTGTTTATTTCGAAACAATCCCACTCTCTCGCTCCTGCTCTCTTTTACTGCATTAGGACAACAACGATTCAACTGTTACATGCTGCGGTAGTTGAACCCCTTTCCTCTGCATGACCTATCATTGCCACAGTAAATAGATGAAACCCACTAGCATGAGTAGGAGTTGTTTGAGCCCTGATGTGCGTACTCATTCGTGCTTGGTGTCATGCCTGCTACTGCTTAGATTTGAGTCAGGTCTGATTCATGGGCGATGAATTGGAATGTTGTGAGCATGTCCTATTGTTAATAGCTAAGTGTGTGAACACGATTTGGTAAAGGTATCGGTGAGAGGCCATGTAGGAGTACATGGTGAATTGTCTCATTAAAACCGTCCTCAGAAGCTGAGTTTTGTGTCTGTGATCCAAGACAGTTACTACCACACATCGAGCACCAGGCACTCCAAGCTCTCTCGACTTATTAAACAACTCGATCTCTGTCCAGGAGTTGCAACTAGTTTCTGGTGTTTGTAGGCAGTGCTAGTAGTCTACCAAGTGGCACCCAGTACAGGTGGGCTTGGGACAGACTTGGTGCAGTGGCACGGTGTACCAAGTGGCACCCGGATCGTGGGCTTGGGAACCCTGCTCACATCGTTTGGGGCCGTGAGCGACACCCCAGCCGGATCTCCTTGCGGATGGAACCTGAATAGGCGATAAACCTGGACTAGAGACTTGTGTGGTTAGTGAGGTCGTGGCCGACACCCTCTCTAGGTTTCTGCTTGAAGGTTGCCGAGATACATGGCAGTAAGTGGCGAGAGCGTGTGTGAAGAAGTACACCCCTGCAGGGTTAACATGATCTATTCGGATAGCCGCGTCCGCAGTAAAGGACTACTGGGTTGCTTGTACAGTTCATAGATAAGTGAAAGTGGATACTCTAAAATGTGCAAGATAAGCGTGAGTGCTATGGATGGCGTTCTCGTAGGGAGACGGGAGTGGATCCATAGCGGTGTATTGTCTTGGTGAATATGTGGACTCGTGTGCGCAACCTCAAAAGAGGTACTTGCAGACGTAGTTCATGATAGCCACTGAGTCAAAGCTGGCTTCCTACAGTTAAACTCCACCACCCCCTTTATTGATATTGATGCATGTGTAGATAGTTCTGATGTGAGTCTTGCTGGGTACATTTGTACTCACATTTGCTTAATTTGTGTTTTTGCAGAGAGACTTCAGTCTTGCTAGTAGTTCCACGTGGACTTCGACGTTTAGGTTGTTACCTCAGCTACGATCTTGTGCCCTCGGCATGATCTTATAGATAGTTAGGCTTCTCAACCCCTTTTCATTTGTAGTTGTCTGTACTCAGACATGTTATGCTTCCGTTGCTTGTATGCTCTGAATGCTGGGTCTTCAGACCCATGTTTTTAATACTTGGCTCCTCGGAGCCTATTGAATAAATATTTTGAGTCGTAGAGTTTTTGTTGTGATGCCATGTTGTATTTACACATATCGAGCATATTGTGTGTATGTTATTGAAATGCTTGGTACGTGTGGGATCCGACAACCAAGTTTTTTATTCTTGGTAGCCTCTCTTACCGGGAAATGTCTCCTAGTGCTTCCACTGAGCCGTGGTAGCTTGCTACTGCTCCGGAATACTTAGGCTGGCCGGCATGTGTCCTTCCTTGTTCCTGTGTCTGTCCCTTCGGGGAAATGTCACACGTTGTTCCTCTAAGTCCTTGTAGCTTGCTATGACTTGGGTTCATACGTTGTTGATCGACACGTTCGTTGCTGGGTCATGTATGCTTGTCCCTGTAAGTTAGCTCCACCTTGGGTTTACGACTATTCATGTTGGCCCGGGTTCTTTGTCATATGGATGCTAGCGGCACTATCATGTACGTGAGCCAAAAGGCGCAAACGGTCCCGGGCCAGGGAAGGTGGCACCCATGGGAATACCGTGCGTGAGGCCGCAAAGTGATATGATGTGTTACATGCTAGATTGGTGTGACTTAGGATCGGGGTCCTGACAATTTCTACACTATAGATGTCGGACCCCAGGAGCAAGTTCACTCAGCCGGATGATGACACCCCCTTCAGACGACATTTGAAAGAGGTCACGAAATACCTGAACATCGGTCTACCAAGCTTCACCAGAAGAGGAGCACTGGAGAATCAAAGTTCATGTTCCGGGAAGGAATTTTGCATCAACTACTGAGCCCATGGAGTTTACCTTGGATGCACCAACTTGGAGCTTAGGAAAGAGCATGGCCGGCCACATCACTTTTGGACACATTTGTGAGGTGTACAACAAGGATCTTGAAGACACCGTCTACCAGATATGTGGATGCCGGGATGAGCAATGGGTGATGATTCGCACCAGGAAGGATGGATCTATTGTAGCATACATACAGGAGATGGATCAACACATTCGTCGATACAAGAATCATATGTGCGCCATCATGAATAAGACCAAGAAGGTGATGACTAGGAATATCAAACTAGAAGAGGAACTCAAGGCAACCCGCGATGGATATGAAGAGGAAATTGATGTGCTACAAGAGAAGAATGAAGACCTAAAGAAGAGGCTAGTAATACATGAGGTGAAACAAGAACATGAAGAGCATATTCATGAGGATGACTACATCATACTAGATGACACGACCAGTGATGAAGATGAAGACAGTGATGATGATGCTGGTGATCATGATTATGAGCCAATGGAGTCTTTCACCGATCAAAACTTATAGTCGATCATATGCATATGGGTAGTGAAACCTCTCATTAGACCTTATTCTATTCTGTTTTCTCACCCCTCTAACCCATTAGATGCCTCCGAGACGTGACCTCAGATTCACTTTCCTGCCGGAGCTCACCCAGTTGATCCAACAGCAGAATGCCTTGATGAAGATGATCATCCAGAACCAAGGCAACAACAACAACAACAACAACAACAACAATCCACCACCACCACCCCTAGTTGACAACCTAGCCCGTTTCCTAAGGTTGAATTTGTTGGTGTTCTCTAGCAGCACCGAGCCAATTATTGATGATGATTGGATCTGCAAGATCGGGAGGGAGCTAGCAACTGCTGGATGCATGGATGCGGAGAAAGTGTGCTTTGCCGCACATCAGCTTGATGGATCAGCAGCCTCTTGGTGGGAGAATTTCACCGCCACCTACCCCATTGCTACAGTTACATGGGATCAGTTTGAGCAGGCCTTCCGCACCGCACATGTCTCAGCTAGAGTCATGAGTTTGAAGAAGCATGAGTTTTGCAACATACACTAGGGGAGTCGTACGGTGGGGCAGTATGTGGATGAGTTCAGCAAGTTAGGACGCTATGCACCAGATGATGTGGCCACAGATGCCGCGAAGAAGGAGAAATTTCTTGAGATACTCAATGATGAGCTGAGTATGCAGTTGATGGTGGCAACCTTCAACAACTACCAGGATCTGGTAGACAGGGCCCTCATGATTGAAGGCAAGCAGCAGCAGATAAAGAGCCGCAAGATAAAGTATGGACAAGGGAAGTATAACTCTGGAGCTCAGCAGAAGCCCCGCTATTCTCCATACTCGGGAGGACACACGCATCATACCCATGGAGGACATAACCATGGGGGCCATTCGCAAAATGGAGAAAGTTCACACAACCATAATGGCTCAAAGAATGGTAATGGGAATGGAGGAAGCAACAGACAGAGCCGTTCCAATCCCGCGACACCCGCAAAGAAAGATCTGAGTCACATTACCCGTTTCAAGTACGGGAAGACTGGACACTACACCACTGAATGTCCTGAGGCAAAGAATGGAAATCGCCATGGAAGCTCAGGAAAGTAGCCCAACACTTTCACTAGAGGTCAGGTGAATCACGCCAATGTGGAGGAGATTGACGAGCAGCCCGACGCAGTTGTCGGTAAGTTTCTGATAAATGCATTTACAACCCTTGTTCTTTTTCACACTGGTGCATCGCATTCATTCATATCAAGGGGATTTGTGGACAAGTTTAAGTTGCCAACCATAGCCCTTAAGTCACCTATGTTAGTGAGTTCCCCAGGAGCAGAGTATATGGCTAGTCGGGGATGTTATCACTTGCCATTAACTATAGGTAGACACATGTTCCCCACAGACCTCATTATCCTGGAGTCACAAGGATTAGATGTGATCCTAGGCATGCATTGGCTATCCAAGTACGAGGGAAACATCGATTGTGCAAGTAAATCGATCCTTCTCACCACCCCAGAGGGAAAATGGATCAAGTACATGTCTAGGCATGCGCGAAGGAGGACTCAGGTGAATTCCCTCTCGGGAGTTGTTCATGAGGAAGTACCAATTGTGAAGGATTATCCCGATGTATTTCCGAAGGAGTTACCAGGCATGCCGTCAGACTGAGACATAGAGTTTCTGATCGAATTGTTACCAGGCACCAGATCAATATCCAAGAGACCGTATCGGATGCCCGCCAATGATCTGGAGGAAATTAAGAAGCATATTAAAGAATTATTGGAGAAAGGTTATATTCGACCAAGTTCATCACCTTGGGGAGCCCTAGAGCTTCTAGTTGAGAAGAAGGATGGATCCTTGAGGATGGTTGTTGATTATCATGCTTTGAATGAGGTGACGATCAACAACAAATACCCTCTGCCGATGATCAATGATTTGTTAGACCAGCTGCAAGGAGCTAAAGTTTTCCACAAAATCGATCTTCGATCAGGTTACCACCAGCTGAAGATCCGAGAGCAGGATATACCTAAGACAACTTTTACCACAAGGTATGGGGTTTATGAGTATACAGTTATATCATTTGGTTTGACTAATGCCCCTGCCTATATTATGAGTATGATGAACAAGGTGTTCATGGAGTTCTTGGGAAAGTTCGTCGTGGTGTTCATTGATGATATATTGGTCTGCTCGAAGAATGAAGAAGAACACAAGGAACATTTGCGCTTGGTTCTCGAGAAGCTTAGGGAACATCAGTTATATGCCAAGTTCAGCAAATGTGAGTTTTGGTTGAAGGAAGTCAGATTTCTCGGGCACGTTATATTAGGAGCAGGAATATCAGTAGACCCTACCAAGGTTGAAGACGTCACCGAATGGTTGGCACCCACCTAAGTTGGAGAGATACGTAGTTTCCTTGGACTTGCAGTTTATTATCAGAGATTCATTGATAATTTCTCCAAGATCGCGAAGCCCATGACCGAGTTATTGAAGAAAGACACCAAGTTTAATTGGACCGAGGATTGTGAGGCCAGTTTTCAGGAGTTGAAGAAACGTTTGGTTACAGCCCCAGTGCTAATCTCCTGAATATACGCAAGGAATTCCAAGTATATTGCGATGCTTCTCGTCAGGGACTTGGAGGCATTCTTATGCAAGAAGGAAGAGTTGTTTCATATGCCTCACGTCAGCTTCGACCTCATGAGTTGAATTATGCCATGCATGATTTGGAGTTAGCAGCCATAGTGCATGCGCTCAAGACCTGGAGACACTTTCTTATCGGAAACCGTTGCGATGTTTACACGGATCATAAGAGTTTGAAATACATCTTCACGCAGAAGGAGTTGAACCTTAGGCAGAGGAGATGGTTGGAGCTCATAAAGGATTATGACATGAGATTGCATTATCACCCAGGAAAGGCCAATATCGTGGCTGATGCCTTCAGCCACAAGAGTCATGTTAATGCTCTTATAACCGAAGGATTACCTCGGAAGTTAGCCGATGATCTCTGAGAACTTGCTTGGATATAGTTCCAAGAGGTTTTGTTGCGGCACTGGAAATTCAGTCCACTTTGCTGGGAAAGATCCAAGAAGCTCAGAAGATGGACAAGGAGATTGCGGAGATAAAAGAAAGGATGAGTAAAGGAAAGGCTAAAGGTTTTCATGATGATGAGCACGAAACTTTATGGTTTGAGGATCGCATCTATGTGCCCAATGACCCTGAGATCAAAAAGTTAATTCTTCAGGAGGCTCGTGGGTCGCCTTACTCGATTCACCCAGGCAACACCAAGATGTATCTAGACTTGAAGGAGGGTTTCTGGTGGACAGGTATGAAGAAGGATATTGCCGAGTATGTAGCATTATGCGATGTATGTTAGAGAGTTAAGGCAGAACATCAGAAACCAACAGGGTTACTTCAGCCTTTGCCGATACCCGAATGGAAGTGGGATAAACTTGGCATGGATTTCATCAACGGATTACCGAGAACTCGTTCAGGTTATGACTCCATCTGGGTTGTATTTGATCGCTTGACCATAGTGGCCCACTTCATCCCCGTGAAAACCACTTATACGAGCGCTAAGTTGGCCAAGATATACATGACCAGGATCGTATGTCTGCATGGAGTTCCGAGGACCATCGTATCAGATAGAGGAACATAGTTTACTTCAAAGTTCCGGAATCAGTTACACGAAAGTTTGGGTACCATGCTAGAGTTCAGTACATCCTTTATCTGTAGACATATGCGCAGACCGAGAGAGTCAACCAGATTCTGGAGGACATGTTGAGAGCTTGTGCACTAGATTATGGATCTACTTGGGATGATAATTTACCCTATGCAGAGTTCTCATATAACAACAGTTATCAAGCCAGTTTGAAGATGTCCCCTTTCGAAGTTTTGTACAGAAGGAGGTGCAGGACACCATTGATGTGGGATGGAGTTGGAGATCGAGAATTGTTTGGACCAAATTTAATCAGAGATTCCGAGGAGAAGGCCAAGTTGATCCATGATAGACTCAAGATAGCCCAGTCCAGGAAGAAGAGTTATACCGATACTCAATGCAAGGAGGTAACCTATGAAGTCAGAGACAGAGCATATCTTCATGTGTCCCCACTTCGAGGAGTTAAACGGTTTGGAGTCAAAGGAAAGTTAGCACCACGATTTTTTGGACCATACCTAGTCTTGGAAATGGGTGAAGTTGCCTACAAATTGGAATTACCCGAAGGTTTGTTAGCAGTTCATGATGCGTTTCATGTTTCCCAGTTGAAGAAGTGCCATACAGAGATGGCCGATATTCCTCTGAGAGATACAGTGCCTCTAGAAGCAATTCTATTGGAGAGTGACCTGACATATGAGGAGAAACCAGTCAAGATTCTTGAGTTCGCCAACCGAGTTACTCGCAGCAAGGTCATCAAGTTTTGCAAGGTTCACTGGAGTCACCATACCGAGGAGGAAGCCACCTGGGAGCGCGAAGAAGACCTCCGCAAGGACAACCCACACCTATTTGCAGGCCAAGCCGAATCTCGAGGGCGAGATTCATCTTAACGGGGGTACGTTTGTAACATCCCAATTTTCAATATGGATGTTATTTATAGATCATTCATATGCATCCATGATTTATGCACATTGCTCCCTTTTGTTTTAGTTGCATTTGATCGTAGAAATCATAAGCAACTCAAGGACCAATTGAGAGAGTTGGAGGTTTCCCAAAAATCCATTTTTGAATTTTCAAAAATTGGAAGGTTGGATCAAATTGTTTTATTCCAAATTCTTTTCCAATTATTGCAAAGAAATAAAATAAAGAGAGAAGATAAAAGGACTTCTTCAAAAACAGCAAAGAAATATTGGAAATTGAATTTTGAACCTATGGAATCGCCCCTGAGTCAACAATGCACCCGATCGCGCCAAGTGGACCAATCACAAGGGCTCAGGCCGACCAAATTATACTACTAATTCTGCGACAAAACCTACTACTTAATTAGTGAAAGATACGTTGGGATGTTTTCAATTCTCCATCAAGAGGCGAGCAACTATCTCTGTTAACAACCAACCAAGCAAGCAAGGAAGTGAGCTCCCTATAAAGAAACTTCGCCCAAAGCAAAGAAATGGTTTCGGTAATGGCGCATCTTCACTTCACAGTCTTTCTCAGTCCCTACCTCTTTTCAATCAATCTTTCATCTGTATGCCTTTTCTATATTTTATTTGATTTTATCTGCAGGTTTATTTATTTTTATTGCGGTGTTCATTAGTACTAAAAAGTTTGTTTTTAGCTTAGGCATTTACGCCTAGAAAAATGTTCACTAGGTCATTAATAAGGCCATATAATTATGTGAATTTTTCTGTTATTTTTAGAGTTATATTTTTATTAGTTTTTCTTATTTTCTTTCTCTCGACAATTGTGTAAAACAAAGGTTCTGCCGCCGAACTGGGCTGGCCCAGCGTCGAGCCAGGAAGTGGCCCATCCCAGCCGCGCTCCGCGCCGACCTCGAGCGGGAGTTTGATCGCCGCACGGGCGCGCCGCCGCCACCATGTCCGCCTCGGCCTCGCGCCCCCTTGCCCCCTCCTCCAAGCCGTAGCCCGCCCCTGGCCCCATTATAAGCCGGAGCCCCCGACCCCTCTCTCCTCCTCACAAGCCGCCGCAGCCACCGCCGCACTCCGCCGCCACCTTCGCCTCCGCACTTCGTCGTCGCCGCCGACCACCGACGCCGTCGTCCCGCTCGAAGCCGATGTCGCCGCCGCCGTTTCTCGTTGCCGCCGACGCTGTCCGCCGCCGAGGTAACCCCCGCCGCCTCTCATCCGTCCGATCCGGATCCGATGATCCAGATCGAGTGTGTTTTTTTAATTGTTTTTTATTTAGTTAGCATTCGCTCGTTAGATCTCTGTAGGGAACATTTTCGTTCTTTAAGCTTCCGTAGTGAACGTTCGTTCGTTAGTTTTTTTCTTTTCTGCCAGGGACCTATCCGCTAGGATTTTTTTTATAGTTTAGTCCCTACGTTCCAAACTAGCACAACTTTTTGCTCGTTTGACCAAGTTCGGTGAAACCAACGCCAAAATCTTCAAAGGAATCTCATCTATCCAGTAAACCAATTCAAATATATTTTCGAAAGTTTAAAATTTTGAATTTGTTCAGTTTTGATTTCAAACTTCTTTTGTTTGTAGCTTGAGTTTCGTAGCTTCGTTTTAGTTGATTTTTTTGCAAATCGAAGCTCATCACATGTAACTTCTGCTAAGATCTAATCCACATAATTATGGTAATGTTAAAAATTTGTGTTCTGTTTAAAAGAGTTGTTTGCTTGTTTTTGGGTTTTCCGAATCTTTTCTTTGATTTTCTTTCCATCTTTTGCTTGAGTTCTTATGTATGCTATTGTTTGTTTTCGATAGGTTTTCCGGAGTGCAAAGCTTGTTACTACGAAGAGTTTTTCGATCGTCAGCAAGGCAAGTTACACTTTGATCATACTCTTCTATACCCGGTTTTGACTATGCATTAGTTTCACCCTCAAAGATTGCATGAGTAGGATTGGGAACATGTGGTTTTGCTATGTAGTTCATGAGGTAGGAACTATTACCTTTGATCACCCCGGGAATATATGTTTTGCTCATAAATTGCTTAGCCATGCTCGTAGATGGGGATTGGTTTGTGAGATTCATGAAAGTTGCGAGAGCAATAATAACTAAGGGAAAGTTAAGGTGGAAACTCTAATACACATCTAGGTGGATTGTTTGGGGCACCTGGAGAAACCAGTGCTTGCCAAGGGAATCCCGAAGTACCCGTGTGATTACCCTAGGTCCGCCACCCAGGCTCAAAGGGATCATATGATATTTCATGCCTAGAAACTTCCATGTGCAGCCGCAAGCCATTATGGGCTCTGGCATAGTTGAGTAAGTTGGGTGACCTCTTTCTACAGTAGACTAGCAGATGTAGTGGGAAAGTAGGTATACCAGTCTACCCAGGGTTTAGAGGGAATGCTTCAAAAAGACTATGTCTCGATCTTCAGATCATGGAGGTGGTCGAGTCTTGTGGGGGAAAGTGCGCAAACCTCTGCAGAGTGTACAAACTAATCATGATTAGTCGTGTCCCTGGTTATGGACAACTTGAGTATCTGGAAGTGAATTATTTGTTCATCTCATCACTCTTTAATTAATGTATTGGGTTTATTATTTATACTTGGAAATTTTGGGATTGAGTTGGAGCAACCTTCTGAATAATGGCATAAACTTGGTAGTAAATAAAATTTATTCCTTTGTTGTAGGGGAAAATTAGCTTTATGCAAAAAATTAAACATAGAGCCTCCACCACCCAAATATGCATATAGATAGTCTTTTCATTCATTGGTCTATAGTGTGACTTTGCCAGCATATTCCATGTGCTGACCTACACGGCTGCAACGTCTCATGTCGCAGAGTTTCTCGACGAAGAATAAGGTGCGCTAGGTCATTGTCCTGCACATAGTTTTGCCGTGGAGTTGATGGACTCATTTATCTTTGAAGCTTCCGCAGTTAATTTATTTAGTTGGCCTTCAGCCATATTTTTGTAATAAATACTCTTCATGAGGACCTTGATGTAATATGTGTGTGATTGAACTCTGTTATAATTCCTCAAGTACTGTGTATATCAGCATATCAATCCAAGGATGACACTTAAGCACAGAGACTTTGATCCATTGGGATTGGGTCCCTACAGTGTTAAAATTTGGAATTATTTCGGGTTCATTTGGACTTTCTTATACATTAATTGAATTTCTAGTCATTTAATATGCATAATTCAAATTTGAACTACAAGCACATGCTCCAATGCACCAAAGTTGGTTGAAAAATCACATGTGTCCTTGGGTGAAAAATCGAATGGGAATGAAATTCAAACATCCGGGCGTCGTGGCTCGGCCGGAAAGATTGAGAAACTTGTTTTTTAATTGATGTAAATTCAAAACACGCCTGAAAATCATGAAACTAGGCATGGTGTCATGACATGGCACCAACATGTTGCGGTAATTTTTTGGCCGAATTGGGACAAGCTTTGGTATAAACTTCTTGCAAACCGGAGTTTCTCTCAAGAAGTCTCATGGTTCCGAGAGGAACATGTCACCTCTATGTGCGAAACGACATATGTACACTGCCTTCTCCCGCCTTAATTTTTTTACACAGGCAGATTATACCAAATAGAAGTATCGTGCTAAATTTGGAATTATTCCGGGTTCGTTTGGCCTTTTTTATACATTAATTTAATTTCTGGTCATTTAATGTGCATAATTCAAATATGAACTACAAGCACATCTTCTAGTGCACTAAAGTTGGTTGAAAAATCACATGTGTGTCCTTGGGGTGAATTTCTAGGGCCCATGCAAGAAATGGGAATGAAATTCAAATATCTAGGCTCGTGGCTCGGCCGGAAAGATTGAGGAACTTGGTTTTTTAATTCATATAAATCCAAAACACACATGAAAATCATGAAACTTGGCATGGTGTCATGACATGGCACCAACATGTTGCGGTAAATATTATGGCCGAATTGGGACAAGCTTCGGTATTAGTTTCTTGCAAACCTGAGCTTCTCTCAAGAAGTCTCGTGGTTCCGACAGGGAACGTGCGCCACCTCCGTGTGTGAAATGACATACGTACACTGCGTTCTCCCGCCTTAATCTTTTTACACGGGCAGATTAGACCAAATAGAAGTATCATGCTAAATTTTGGAAGTATTCCAGGTTTGTTTGGAATTTTTATACATTAATTTAATTTCTGGGCATTTAATGTGCATAATTCAAATTTGAACTACAAGCACATGCTCCAGTGCACCAAAGTTGGTTGAAAAATCACATGTGTGTCCTTGGGTGAATTTATAGGTCCCATGAAAGAAATGAGAATGAAATTCAAACATCTGGGCGTCGTGGCTCGGCTGGAAAGATTGAGAAACTTGGTTTTTTAATTCATGTAAATCCAAAACACGCCTGAAAATCATGAAACTTGGCATGGTGTCATGACATGGCACCAACATGCTGCGGTAATTTTTTTGGCCGAATTGGGACAAGCTTTGGTATAAGGTTCTTGCAAATCTGAGCTTCTCTCAAGAAGGCTCATGGTTCCGAGAGGGAGCGTGTCACCTCCGTGTGCGAAATGACATACGTACACTGCCTTCTCCCACCTTAATTTTTTTACACAGGCAGATTAGACCAAATAGAAGTATCATGCTAAATTTTAGAATTATTCTGGTTTATTTGGCCTTTTTTATACATTAATTGAATTTCTGGGCATTTAATGTACATGATTCACATTTGAACAACAAGCACATGCTCCAGTGCACCAAAGTTGGTTGAAAAATCAGATGTGTGTCCTTGGGTGAATTTCTAGGTCCCATGCAAGAAATGGGAATGAAATTCAAACATCCGGGGGTCGTGGCTCGGCCAGAAAGATCGAGAAACTTTGTTTTTTAATTCTTGTAAATCCAAAACACGCCCAAAAATCATGAAACTTGTCATGGTGTCATGACATGGCACCAACATGCTGTTGTAATTTTTTTGTACGATTTGCGAAGGCGCACACATTAAAATTCAACAAAGTCTTTTTGGAACAAGTGTTGTCATGTTACAAATCGGAAACACAACTATTATTGAAACCATGGGCATTCTACTTACCAATTACGTGCCGCCACGCGTACCCTTTTTTATTGGCTAGGAGGTGTTGTGCGGGGTAGCTATTTGAGTACGGGAGGCGTGCGATCAGTCCCATGCGTGTGCTCGTCGGGAGGAGAGCCGTTTGACCTCTATCCGACGTGCACCTCCCTCACAACGTCTCCATTAATGGCGCCCGAGCCCCTGTTTCACGGTGTGGCTATGTCTCACTAGACTGAGATTTAAGAGAGAAAAATGAAAATCTGAAAAAAAAAGTTTTGCACGGATCTTGATGATGAATATAAGGACGATGACTGTGGATAATAATTGTCTTACATATTTAGGAACATAATTAAAAAAGGCAACATGCAGCAACGCCCGAAATACACAAGGGCAAAAGAAGAAGGAAGACAGTGACTTGGCTCGCTGATCTCTACTTTCTTGATGCGTTGCTGCAGGCCGCCGGAACTAGTCTCTGCAGCGAGCGGTGATGAGATATTTCCCGTCCTCAGTATGTTGCTTGTGAGCATCCATGTATTCTTCCACCAGCCTTTTATGCTTCATGCGCAGCATGACATTCTCGTCCATAAGTTTCTCGACGATGACGTTGGTCCTGTTCAGCAAGGCAGTGGTCTCCTCCTCCTGCTCCCCACTTCCGACGATCTTCGCCCTCAGCAGGTCGCGCTCAGCCTGGACCTTCTCATTGCTGTCCCTTAGTTTCTGGATGACGCTGGTAGCCTGTTCAAATGAGGCTTTCATGTCGTCCTGCAACCTCGCCCAGCCCGTGATATGATCCATCTGGCTATGGATGATCGCATGCATGCGCCTGTAAGAGTCCTCGCCTACCTGCGAGACATTTTTCCAGGCCACCGTGGCGCAGGAGGACATCTCTGCTGCTTCCGCGGTACAGCCGGATAACTCTGCTGCTTCCACGGCGTGGCTTCACTAGTCTGCTGCATCGACAACGCGGTGGGACCTCTATGCTGCTTCGGTGGCGCGGCGGGACCTCTCTGTTGCTACGGCCGCGCGGCGGGACATGTCGACTGCTTTCGTGGCAAGGCAAGACATCTCTCGTGCTTCCGCTTCCATGCTCGCCTCTCCCTGGGGGCAATCACTCGACCCAAAACTCATGCCGGCCATGGCAGACGCAAGGGAATGATGATGAATGACTTGTTTGTTTTTGTGGATGAGGAGTCGAGGAGGAATGTGCAGCCATCTTGGAGTAGTAGTATTTATAACCGAGTACTAATACGCTCCTAAGTGGGAAACCGTTTAGGTTTTGATTGGTGTGAACAGGTTTGCAATTTGGAATGTGACGGGACGCATGCTCAAAATTTATTGACGGTTCTATAATTTCTAAGTGTGGCACTATTCCCGGACGGCGTGACGTGGGCACGCTTTCTCGGCTGCATACGTCGCATTTGCACCATAGAATGCACCGCAATAGGCAATGTCAGCACACGTCTTTGTTCCAAGAACTATGCGCACTCGTTATTACCATCGCGCACGCTTGTTTTAATCAGAATGTGTGCCCGTCTAGTGCACACACATTGATTTGTCTAACTCTTTCTGTTTGTTGTGGCTAATCGCAAACAGTTCATTCATGTGAAGTGTATGCCATCAATCGCAGACACTTTGATCTGGCTGACCATTTCTGTTTTGTTGCCTAATCACAAACAGTTAATCTTTCTGAAGCGTGTGCCCTCAATCGCACACACCATTATCTAGCTTCCTGTTTTTGTTGTTCCGCCTCATCACAAACAGTTAATCCGAGCAAACTGTATGCCATATATCGCACACGCCTTCATCTGGCTGCCCATTTCCGTTCTTCTTCCTCATCGCAAATAGTTCACTGAACCAAACTGTATGCCCTGCATCGCACACGCAACCAAAATATGAACCGTGTTTGATGGATCCGTCATCGCCAACGTTTTGCACCTTTTTTGACAGTTTTTTTGACACCGCCATTTGCGATTATTGCATCGCACATAGTTTTTTCGAAGGGTCTCTGGTCGTAGTTTCGCGTTAGCAGCATCCTGCAGTACTGCACGTATGCTGCATGCATTTAGTGGGGTAGGTAATGGAGGCGCGGGGTGTGGGAGAGCGTCAGGGCAGGGGGCCGGTCTTCTTGGATTGGTGGAGGAGGATGGCGGTTACCCACCAAGGGATCAGCTCCCAGCCTCGTTTTCCCTATAAAAGGGGAAGTAGGCAAGAGTGTAGGTTCCCCCCCCCCCTTGGTCTTCTGGTGTTGTATCTTCGTTAGGATGTGGGGAGGGGAAGAAGGGCATGGCCGCGTCTTTGTTGGGATAGAATCCCCTTCCTGTCTTCGCACGAAGCACCCGTCCTGGAACAATGGCATGATGCTTAGCATGTATGGAGGGGGCCTCAGGAGGACGCGCAAGCGGTGCGATGGTAGCGCCGGAGGTAGCGACTCTGGTGCGTTCATTGCCGGGCCACCTGTGGCTCTATTCTTAGTGAGGGGCTTCGTGAGCGACACCACACCCGAGCCTGTAATGGACACAGGGCATGGTAGTTGACTGTTGCCTATCCTTCCTTCTCTTGTGATGTCGAACGGAGACCGCAGAAGCGGTTCGCCATTGGTTATGGTAGATCCCCTCTTTTGGGGTGCTGGCCATCTTGCATTCGGGCGAGTTCCTCGTGCCCGTTCATGCTTCTTCAGGGGAGGGCATCCTTCTAGCTAGCTTCGGGTCGTTAGAGACGACCATGCTCTCTGTGGAGCCCTCCGGAGCGCCTGGTGCCTGTCCTGGTCGCCATGGTGGGGGCTTAAGCGAAGGCAGGCGCGCACCCTTGAGAGATAGCAGCGAGGAAGGTGGCGGCAACCCACGACGCGTCAAGAGTGAGGACGACTGCTCTGGCGAGGCATGATTGCAGGCAGTACCATCATTACCGGCTGGGCCTTCGGTAGTGCAATCTTCCGCACCTGCCCTCCGGTTTCTTCCTTCCAGCCCAGGAACGGTGCCATCCTGATCCTGGGGAGGCGTCAAATCCCAGCCAAGCCTTCCCTTTGTCTTCTTCGTCTCCCCCTGCAATTTCAAGGAGGGAGGGACAGAGCAAAGGCAACATGGGGCACTTATAATCTAAAATATGTAGGAACTTGCCAAACTTTAGTCTAAATTATGTAATCTTCTTTACCCATGTTTGTGTTTTGTAAGACTTGTACTTGTTCAGCATATTAATGAAAAAGACAAGCTTTGTCGGGTACTTGTGCATGTAACATATCCATGCAGAGGTGAAATGCCTCTATACATTCAAGTAAACAAGTTTTTCCCGGCAGGCTATCCTGCCGGTACCCTCAATTTGTTGCCGCGGGGCTAGGACTTCTGGGCACAAATCACAAAGAGGGACCAGCCCCCCGTGAAACCTTCTCTGCCAAAGGCCACTGCAACCATCTTGCCGAAGCATCGTTCGAGTCAAGGGATGGGAGCACCTAAGTTTCGAAGGTGGCGAGGTTTTCACATGCACAAGTTTCCACTTACAGAACACGTATGGATAAGAAAGAACTTATCTATTTGGCTTGCCAGGGATCGCGATGTAGGCCTGTCTTCTCTTCTCTTTGCCGAGACCAAGTCCATGGTGAGAACCCTGCAGCTTAGTGCAGATGAAAATGATGCCAAATGCGATCTTATCTACATGATCATGCAATGCTCATGATATGCTTATGCATGCATGCAATCTTCTTTGGGGCCCCCAGCACTTAGTTTATTTCTCTGTTGCTCAGGGTCTGCAGCTGGCTTTGTACAAAGGGTTACATGCAACTTTGGCAAGGCTTGTACATAAGGGTGGCTGCCGGGCAGGGCCCGACAGCCGCGCCTTATAGGTAGAACTTATGGAGATGCTCAATATTCCATGAGTTTTGCAATTTAATGCCATCCCCGGTCTCCAGACGGACCGCGTCGGGTCTGGTGACTCGTACTACCCGGTAAGGGCCCTCACACTTTGGCGTTAACTTGTTTGTACCCTTGGCAGACTGAACGCGCCTAAGGAAAAGGTCGCCTTCCTCAAAACTCCGGGCATGAACCCTGCGGCTGTGATAGCGATGCAGGGTTTGCTGGTAGCGTCTAGAACACGTAGCAGCCCATAGACGATTCTCCTCAAGTAGCACAGCATAATCACGCCAGTGTCGTTCTTGCGCTACTTCATCATAGGCAAGCACTCGAGGTGACCCGTATATTAGTTCCGTGGGGATAACAGCTTCTGCACCATAGACTAGGGAGAAGGGAGTCTGCCTGGTAGCTCGATTTGGGGTCATTCTAATGGACCAAAGAACCACAGGCAGCTCATCGATCCATCGCCTGCCACACTTCTGCATCTTATCTAATGTTCTTGTCTTGAGTCCTCGCAGCACTTCAGCGGTCGCCCTCTTAGCTTGTCCATTGCTCCTTGGATGAGCAATAAAGGCAAATGAGATTTTGCTTCCGAGGGCATGAACGTATTGCATGAAGGCATGGCTCATGAATTGGGTGCCATTCTCGGTGATGATTCGGGCAGGGGCCCCAAAGTGGCACACCAATCCTTTCAAGAACTTGAAAGTTGACTATGCAATCACCTTTCTCACGGGCTCTACTTTCGGCCACTTTGTAAACTTGTTGATTGCAATGAACAAGAATTCAAAGCCCCCGGTAGCACAGGGGAAGGGGCCCAAGATGTCGAGCCCCTAGACCAAAAATGGTCATGACAAAGTGATTGTTTGAAGAGCTTGGGCAGGCTGATGGATATTCTTGGAATGGAACTGGCAGGCTTCACACTTGGGGACTAGCTCGATGGCGTCATGGAGGGTTGTGGGCCAGTAGAAACCTTGCCGGAAAGCTTTCCCAACCAAGGCCCTTGATCCAATGTCGGAGCCGCACATGCCCTTGTGTATCGCCGCCAGCAGTTCCTTTCCTTCTTCCCGGCAAATGCACTTAAATTTCACACTATGGGGCCTTCTTCTGTACAGCGTGTCATCGACAAACTGATACATATTGGCCCTTCGGGCTACTCTCTCAGCTTCTTCTTGCTCTTCGGGAAGTTCTCATGTTTGGAGGAAACAGACGATGTGCCGTGCCCAAGTTGGAGCCTGAGGCTCGGCAACGAGGACTAGCGATACCTCCTTGTTCATGGGAGCGCGCTCCTCAACCGCAGAGGTTGGTAATTTGGCGGGAGGGCGCAGCTTGCCGATCGAAGGGGAGTTGTTTCCCGCTGAGCACTCTGTCGGAGGCTTCGGGAAGCTCTGTCGGGAGAGGCTTGCCGGAGTCCAGTTTCCTCCTCTTTTTGGCCATCATTGTTAGGGATATGGAGGGTTGAGTCAGATGGAGAACAAAAGTTCCTGGCTCCACAAGGAGTTTTTGCACAGTGCACTTTGACAGATGATCAGCAATGCTATTTTCCGCACGTGGTACGTGCTCTGTTTGCAATCCGTGAAAGTGCTCCTCCAACTTTCTCTTCCTCGACGTATGCCTCCGTCAATGGGCTTTGGTAATCCTTGTTCACTTGTCTCACCACCAGTTGTGAATCTCCACGGATGATCAGCTTCTGGATTCCCAATTCTGTTGCAATACTGAGCCTGGCAAGGAGTCCTTCGTACTTTGCAGTGTTGTTGGTAGCCTTCTCCTAGGGAAAATGCATTTGAACGACGTACTTGAGGTCCTCCCCAGTGGGAGAAACAAGAAGTACGCCGGCTCCTGCACCTTGCAGGGAGAAGGCACCATCAAAGTACATGATGCACTCTTGGGGTGCTTACTTGCTGGGGATGATTGTCTCCAGCACTTCTTCATCAGGGGTTGGCGCTCTGCAATGAACTCTGCTAGTTCTCTGCAACGAATAGTTGACGTGCGTTCAAACTTCCACCCAAAGTTGGACAACTCCAAAGCGCATTCCACAATCCTGCCGGTGGCCTCAGGGTTTGGGAGTATGCGTTTCAAGGGGAAGCGGGTGACAACCGTGATCTCGTGGGCTTGGAAGTACTGGCGCAGTTTCCTTAAGGCCATGACGAGGCCAAAAATCAACTTTTGCACACCAGAGTACCTCGATCTAGCCCCTTGTAGAAGGGAGCTGATGAAATACACTGGTCACTGCACCACTTTCTTCCTTGCCGCGGCCATGGAAGTGCCTCCGCTGCCCTGCTCTTCTTCGCCTTGGACTGACTCTCACCTTGCTGGGATGGGTTCACTTTCCTTTCTGGAGGGGACGGTGGCAGTGGGCGCCACTTCATCTACCCCCCGCTGTGCCACCAATGCTGCACTAAACGCTTGATTAGTCACTACTAAATATAGCAGCAACGACTCTTGTGGTTTAGGAGCGACTAAGGTGGGAGCAGAGGAAAGGTAATTCTTACAGCACAGTGTCCCCCTCCGGGGTCCACTCCACGGGTCCTATCTTTTTCAAGATTTTGAAAAACAACAAGGCACGCTCGGCAGACTTGGAAATGAACCTACTCAGCATGGCAACGCACCCAGTCAAACGTCTCACGTCCTTAACTATTTTGTGTGCTTGAATCTGCTTAATAGCCTTGACATTGTCAGGGTTGGCCTCTATCACCCGATGGGACACAAAGAAGCCAAGTAGCTTGCCGGAAGGAACGCCAAACATATACTTCTCCGGGTTCAGCTTCAAGTTGATCTTGCGCATGTTTGCAAAGGTCTCTTCCAAGTCACGAATGAGGGTTGATCTGTCCTTGGTCTTGACCACTATATCATCCATGTAAGCTTCAATATTCCTGTGTAGCTGCGACTCAAAGCCAATCTAAACTGCTCTTGCAAAAGTGGATCCAGCGCTCTTAAACCCGAAGGGCATCTGTACAAAGCAGTACCTGCCACATGGGTTATGAACGCAGTCTTCTCCCCGTCTTCCTTGGACATGAAGATTTGGTGGTATCCAGAGTATGCATCCAGAAAAGAAAGCAGGTCACACCCAGAGGTGGAATCCACAATCTGGTCGATGCGCGGCAAGGGAAATGGGTCCTTCGGGCATGCCTTTTTCATATCCGTGAAATCTATGCAAAGCCTCCATTTCCCATTAGCCTTCCGTACCACCACAGGATTTGCTAACCACGTTGGATGCAGTACTCCTCTGACCAGACCAGTTGCCTCAACTTTCTTGATCTCCTCGACAATAAACTGCTGCCGCTCCAAAGCTTGCTTTCAGACCTTCTGCTTGATGGGTCGGGCATGTGGGCAGACAACAAGGTGGTGCTCTATTACTTCCCTGGGAACAACCAGGATATCAGATGGTTGCCAGGAAAACACATCGACATTCGCCCGCAGGAAGGCAATGAGCGCGCTTTCCTATTTTTTATCAAGGGTGGCACTGATAGTGAAGGTACCATCAGCGCCAGCCAGCCCTGCCAGGACCTTTTTCACAGCGGGTGCAGCAGCCTTGGGTCTCTTGCTATTGGAACTTTCCGTCAAGTCATCAACGGGCGCAACACACTCCGAAGAGGTACACTTCCCGGATTCCTTGCTGGCATCCTTGCTATCTTCCCTCTTTTTCTTGCTTTCCTTGGCGAGAACAACGGCTTCCACGACCTTTCGCAACTGCTTCCCGGTACATCTTGTGCATGCATATGATTGCATCTTTCTCGTCCGATGGAATGGAAGTCACGTGTATTGACCCGGGCATCTTCAGAGTGTTGTAGGCATAGTGTGATGCCGCCATGAATTTGGCCAGAGTTGGGTGACCAAGGATTCCATTGTACGGCAGGGGTAGGTCGACCACGTCAAACACAATCTTCTTAGTCCGGTAATTCAACTGTCCCTTGAATGACACCGGTATTGTGATCTTCCCCTTAGGACAATTCCTATCGGGGTTGATCCCTTCAAACGTGACAGTGACCTCAAGCTCTTATTCTACTATCTGAAGTTTGTTGATGACGTTTGGAGAAATCAGATTCAACCCGGCCCCGCCGTCAACCAGCATCTTTGTGACCTTGAGGTTGCGGATTGTTGGTGAGACCAACAATGGCAATCACCCTACCGCAGTATTGCGGTCAGGGTGATCCTCTTCATCAAAGATGATGGGCATGCGGGACCACTTGAGCGGCTTCCGAGAATCTGCCATTGGCTCCACATCATTGACTTCACGCGCCCACTTTTTAAGTTGGCGGTGAGAGGAGTGCAAAGATGCACCCCCGTCAATGCGTAGGGCGTCAGTGGCTTTCTCAAACTCCTGCTCGCTGGTTTCCTCTTCATCTCCTCCATCACTATCGTCATCACAAACTTTCTTCTCATGGCCCTTGGCGGGTTTTCCTTGATTCTAAGGAGCCTTGCCGGGGTGACCACTCTGTCGCCTCGCCCCTTCCCATCAACGCCATCTTGGTTTTTCTGCTTATCATGCTTCTCGTATTCAGCCCTCTGCTTCTTGATGAGCTGTTCAACCCGATGACACTCCCGAAGATCGTGGCTCTTGGTCGATGGATCTTGCAGTATGGCCCATCACCCTTCCCAGCCTTCTCGTCAACCGCAACTTCCCGACAATCAGCGCACGTGGCAACTTCCTTGTCGGGAACCTCGGTCTTGGCCTTCTTACCGGTACTAGGTGAGCTCGATCCTTCAACAGTCATCACTGCCTTACCCTTGCGCTTTTTGTTGTGCTTCTTGTTCTTCTTTTTCTGATTGGTGGCATCGTCATCGTCCTCTAAGTCGATGTCAACGCCGTCTTCTTCTCTAAGGAGTCTCCTCCCTTCCTCCATCCAAGCACACTTATGCACCAGAGTGTATAACTCCTTCACAGTCTTGCGCAACCGAACATTCATCTTAGAATGCATCTGACAGTCACGCTTGTTGGACTGGAACGCAGCCTGGGTGGATGTCCGGAATGTTCCTGTGTACTCGGCTGAATCTCTGCATGTATTTCCGCAAATTTTCTCCTTCCTTCTGCAGGAGGAGCCGCAAGTCGCTGGGCCGCCCTTGTTTTGATGGCCACCTGTGAAGGTGCCAACAAACTCATGGCACAGGTCAACCCAGATCGAAATGGAGTTCTCCGGTAGGTGCATCAGCCAAGACCTGACATTTAGCTTGAGTGCCAAAGGGAAGTAGTTGGCGAACACCTTCTCATCTCTTCCCCCGGCAGCTTGAATAGCAATGGTGTAGATGCTCAAGAACTCTGACGGGTTTAGTCTCCCGTCGTACTTCTCTAGTATTTCTGGCTTGAACGTGCGAGTAGATGGCCAACAGACTTGCCGCAACTCCCGAGTGAAGGAGGGGCCCTCAACCTCGAAAGGTAGGTACCCACCTTCACCGAGCGTGGGCTCATCGACGTCGGGACCATTGGACCTATCAGACTGGTGGCGGGTGTCGCGGTGTTGTTCGATGGTGACGCTCACGTCTTCCCTCTGCCTTTCTTCCAGGACTCGCCGCTAGTCCCGCCATGCTCGGGGGTCGGATGAAGCCATCGAGATATCGTCGGGTTCTTGGTCGAGTGGCTCTGGCTGCGGCCCCTGTGCTGGTTGCCGCGGAGGGGACTGCACCATGGGGGTGGCCCCTTCGGGAAGGCCAGCGGCTCGAGCCGTTGTCGCCGCCTGTGGAGGCCGTGACGAGCCCGCTCGCTGTGATCCTCCCGCCGCAGCAAAACCAATCAGACTCTGGATGGTGGCTCTCCACTCATCCATCTGATCGGCTGTCGGCGGAAATCTCAGCAGGATTTGGGCCCGTGCCATGGCCTCCGAAGCGGTGCTCGGTATGGGTGACGACATAGATTGTAACATCGCCTAGCTTTTGATGGTGCTGGTAGTGGCAGTGCCATGCTTTCTTCGTCACGAACCAATCGCCAGGGTTGTGTTGTGGCGAGGCAGATGTGCTTGGGGGTCGGCGGCTCCATTCGGTGCATCGGATCGGCCGGCCTGCTCTGGGGGTGGCGCGTGCCCTGCGGCCGCACCCACGGTTGGGGTGGCCGGAGGGTCGCGGTTCGCCCTAGAGCAAGCGCCACCGTTGTGGCTGCGTCCTTCGGTGGGGCGGAGAGGTGCGGTCGGAACGACATCTCCTCCCGCATCTTGTGGAGCGTGGCCACTGGGATGCTATTGCTGTTTGTCCTCCTTCGGTGCCTCCTGCTCCCGCTTCGGCCGTAGGGGAGGTGGTGACGACGCTGCCTGCGCTGACCACGTCCTCTGCAACGTCCACGTCTCTGTGCGTCCCCGTAGCCCCGCGGCGCCGGTGGCCGCATGCGACGGGGCCTTCGAGGTGGTCGAGTGAGCTGCAGCACTGGGATTGTTCTTGGGCGCCATGGATGACGAAGCCGTTGATGAAGAAAATGGTGATGAAGATGACGCGTTTCATACGCTTCTCGGGTTCGCGCAAGTGCCTCCCCCTACCTGGTGTACCAAAGATGTCGTGGGAAACCACAACCACCTATGGGGCCATCAGCCCCTTGTGGTTCGGTAGGGGGGATGGGCACACTGCACAAAGAGCGGAGGGCGTAGCACAGCACGACAGAGATCATGCGGGTAGTTTACCCAAGTTGGGGCCGCCGCGAGGCGTAAAACCCTATTCCTGCTTTGGTGGATTGATGAGGGATTGTGGTGGAGACGCATCGCTCTAGCATGACAAGGTTGCCTTGGGGCGAGAGCAGCTACACGCGTATGAGTGTACAGGGGTCCTTAACCTTTCTATGGTTGCCATGACCCTCCTTTTATAGATCAAGGGGTCACCACAATGGCAAATCAGTCATTGAACACTGATTAGATAGCGAATAGTGCTATCATACCTAACTCTGCAGGCAGGATCGAGCACATTAAATGCATCGCTTAGTGTCAAATTGTAGCGCAGCTCGGCAAGCCTTGCCGGGCTGTTTGGCCACCTTCTCACCTTCCTGCATGACACGTCTCTGGACGGGTGTCATGTGGAGGTGATTTCCACAAGAAGTGGCTGCCACATGCCAAATAACAGCCACTAAGTCACCTGAGGGCTTGACACTGCACTGATCAGTGACTTGCGTTGTTGTGAGGTGGAGTGGTCGAGCCTTGGCGAGGTAGTTCGATCTCGTCATGCCCAGCAGGCCTGCCGGGACGGTCTTGAGTCTTATCTTCGGGGCAATCTCGACCTTGCTAGGCTTTCCTGCCCGACAAGGGAGGATTTTCCTTTGTGATATCTTGCTCCTTTAGCTTGTCTTGGCCTTCTCGATCTGCCCTTTGATTCCTCAAAGAGCTGATCTCTTCTGCATGGTCTGGTCTTGGGCGTCGCAATCTTGCTCTTGAGCTTGTGCACGATTTGGGAAACATACCCAGGGTTTGTTGCACCGACAAGCATGATGTGCTTAGTGATACGTCTCCAACGTAACTATAATTTTTTATTGTTCCATGCTATTATATTATCAATCTTGGATGTTTTATATGCATTAATATGCTATTTTATATTATATTTGGGACTAACCTATTAACCTAGAGCTTAGTGCCAGTTTTTGTTTTTTCCTTGTTTTTGAGTTTTACAGAAAAGGAATACCAAATGGAGTCCAAATGAGCTGAAACTTTACGATGATTTTCTATGGACCAGAAGAAGGCCACGGAGTATTGGAGATGGACCAGGGGAGCCACGAGGCATCCACAAGGGTGGAGGGCGCGCCCCCTGCCTTGTCGTTGCCTCGTGGACTCCCTGACTAGCCGCCGACGCCAAAAATTCCTATAAATATAGAAACCCCCAGAAATAAATCTAGATCAGGAGTTCCGCTGCCGCAAGCCTTCGGCGCCACGAAAAACCAATCAGGAGCCCGTTCCGGCACCTTGCCGGAGGGGGAAACCATCACCGGTGGCCATCTTCATCATCCTGACGCTCTCCGTGACGAGGAGGGAGTAGTTCAACCTGGCGGCTGAGGGTATGTACCAGTAGCTATGTGTTTGATCTCTCTCTCTCTCTCTCTCTCTCTCTCTCGTGTTCTTGATATGGCACGATCTTGATGTACCGTGAGATTTGTTACTATAGTTGAATCATATGGTGTTTCTCCCCCTCTATCTTCTTGTGATGAATTGAGTCTTGCTCTTTGAGGTTTCATTATGTTGGATTGAGTATTGGATTTGAGAACACTTGATGTATGTCTTGCGATGGGGTATCCGTGGTGACAATGGGATGTTCTATGATTCACTTTATGTATGTTTTGGCACTCAAATCGCGGATCCCCGAGGTGACATTGGGGTAATCTAGGCATAGCGGTTGATGCACGTTTTTGTCCTACGTTCTCTAATAGAAACTTTCGAGTGATTCATTGTTGCATGTTGAGGGATTGTGATATGATCTAATTATGTTATCATTGTTGAGGGAACTTGCACTAGTGAAAGTAGGAACCCTAGGCCTTGTTTGCAAGCATTGCAATACCGTTTTCGCTCACTTTTGTTACTTGCTACCTTGCCGTTTTTATATTTTAAGATTACAAAAACCTATATCTACCATCCATATCACACTTGTATTGCCATCTCTTCGCCGAACTAGTGAACCTATACAATTTACCATTGTATTGGGTGTGTTGGGGACACAAGAGACTCTTTGTTATTTGGTTGCAGGTTTGTTTGAGAGAAGACCATCTTCACCCTATGCCTACCACGGATTGATAAACCTTAGGTCATCCACTTGAGGGAAATTTGCTTTCATAAACTTATAGCTCTAGTGCATCCATTGCATGTCAATCCCTACTCACTCACATTGATATCTATTGATGGGCATGTCCATAGCCCGGTTATACGCCTAGTTGATATGAGACTATCTCCTTCTTTTTGTCTTCTCCACAGCCACCATATTCTATTCCACCTATAGTGCTATGTCCATGGCTCAGACTCATGTATTGCGTGAAAGTTGAAAAGGTTTGAGAACATTAAAGGTAGGAAACAATTGCTTGGCTTGGCATCGAGGTTGTGCATGATTTGAATACTTTGTGTGATGAAGATGGAGCATAGCCAGACTATATGATTTCGTAGGGATAACTTTCTTTGGCCATGTCATTTTGAGAAGACATGCTTGCCTTATTAGAATGCTTGAAGTATTATTATTTTTACGTCAATATTAAAAATTTGTTTTGAATCTTATGGATCTGGATATTCTTGCCACAATAGAGAAGATTACATTGATAAATATGTTAGGTAGCATTCCACATCAAAAATTCTGTTTTTATCACTTACCTACTCGAGGACAAGCAAGAATTAAGCTTGGGGATGCTTGATACGTCTCCAACGTATCTATAATTTTTTATTGTTCCATGCTATTCTATTATCAATCTTGGATGTTTAATATGCTTTAATATGTTATTTTACATTATTTTTGGAACTAACCTATTAACCTAGAGCCCAGTGCCAGCTTCTATTTTTTTCCTTGTTTTTGAGTTTTACAGAAAAGGAATACCAAACGGAGTCCAAATGAGCTGAAACTTTACGACATTTTTTTATGGACCAGAAGAAGCCCACGAAGTATCAGAGATGGACCAGGGGAGCCGTGAGGTATCCACAAGGGTGGAGGGCGCCCCCTTCCTTGTCGTCACCTCATGGATCCCCTGAGTTGCCCCCGCCACCAAAAATTCCTATAAATATAGAAACTCCCAGAAATAAACCTAGATCGGGAGTTCCGTCGCCGCAAGCCTCTATAGCCACGAAAAACCAATTGCGAGCCCGTTCCGGTACCCTGCCGAAGGGGGAAACCATCACTGGTGGCCATCTTCATCATCCCGGCGATCTCCATGACGAGGAGGGAATATTTCAACCTCGGGGATGAGGGTATGTACCAGTAGCTATGTGTTTGATCTCTCTCTCTCTCTCTCTCATGTTCTTGATATGGCACGATCTTAATGAACCGTGAGCTTTGTTACTATAGTTGAATCATATCGTGTTTCTCCCCCTCTACCTTCTTGTCATGAATTAAGTCTTCCTCTTTGAGGTTTCGTTATGTTGGATTGAGTATTGTATTTGGGAACGCTTGATGTATGTCTTGCGATGGGATATCTGTGGTGACAATGGGATGTTCTATTTTCACTTGATGTATGTTTTTGCACTCAACTCGCGGATTCCCGAGGTGACATTCGGGTAATCTATGCATAGGGGTTGATGCACGTTTTTGTCTTACGTTCTCCGATAGAAACTTTGGAGTGATTCTTTGTTGCATGTTGAGGGATTGCCATATGATCTAATTATGTCATCATTGTTGAGAGAACGTGCACTAGTGAAAGTATGAACCCTAGGCCTTGTTTCCAAGCATTGCAATACCGTTTTCACTCAGTTTTGTTACTTGCTACCTTGCTGTTTTTATATTTTCAGATTACAAAAACCCATATCTACAATCCATATTACACTTGTATCACCATCTCTTCGCCGAACTAGTGCACCTATACAATTTACCATTGTATTGGGTGTGTTGGGGACACAAGAGACTCTTTGTTATTTGGTTGCAGGGTTGTTTGAGAGAGACCATCTTCATCCTACGCCTCCCACGGATTGATAAACCTTAGGTCATCCACTTGAGGGCAATTAGCTACTGCCCTACAAAACTCTATGCTTGGAGGCCCAACACGAGTCTACAAGAAGAAGGTTGCATAGTAGACATCAAGCTCTTTTCCGGCGCCGTTGCTGGGGAGGTTAGTGCTTTAAGGAATATCTTTAGATCTTGCAATCGAATCTTTTTAAGTTCTTGTTTTATCACTAGTTTATTCTACTATACCAATATAAAAAGACCCAAAGAGGCAGATCCAATTAATCTCGGCCATCAAATCATGTCAATCTAACGACCTAGACTGATTCAATGTCGAGCGCTCAACACATTTAGCGTGTAGTTAATTTCATGCCAAATATAGTGCTAATCACATAATAACACACAAATAATATCCTACTTAATATTCTCATGCACTTAATATACTTCCAAACTAAAGCATTGCATGTATACATTGACTAGTAAAAGAAAACTACAAAAAATGGAATTGAGGTTGCCTCATATGCTTCATCTTTTTAATATCTTTCGTGAAAATGATGGAAAGGAAAATTGTGCTCAAGTGTTAGAAGAAGAATGCATTAAAATGTTTGGCACTAAATCTTTGAATGATGAGCATGATTGCAATGTTGTTAGTATGAATTCTTTGAATATGCATGATGCTAATGATATGCAAAGCTACAAGCTTGGGGATGATATGTTTGATGACGATTATATTTTTAGTCCCCCAAGTTTTGATGAGAATATTTATTATGATGATAGCATGCCTCCTATTTATGATGATTATATTGATGAAAGTGGGTTTGGAAGAGTGTCAACTTTAGGAAGTAATGATCCCACTATTTTGGAGGGTGTTAAATCTTATTGTGACAATTATGAAAGTGGGTTTGGAGATGTCATGACTTTATTTAGTGATGAATCCACTATTTCGGAAGAGGTTCCAATTGATTTGACAACAAAGTTGCTATCTATGATGATTATTGTGATGACATGTATGCTATAAAGAATAATGATAACCATGAAACTTGTCATCATGATTTTAATTTTCAACTGGATTATGCCTCACATGATAGTTATTTTGTTGAGTTTGCTCCCACTATTATGAATGAGAGGAAATTTGCTTATGAGGAGAGTAATAAAATTTCTATCTTTATGCATCATGAAAAGAATGCTTTGTGTGATAGCCATATTGTTGAATTCATGCATGATGCTACTGAAATTATTGTGTGGGAGGGATATATGCTTCTACATATTGCAATAATATCAAGTTTCCTCTGTGTGTGTTGAAAATCTTGAAGTTATGCTTGTTTTGCCTTCCTATTCTAGTTGATTCTTGTTCCCATAAATTGTTTGCTCACAAAATCCCTATGCATAGGAAGTGGGTTAGACTTAAAAGTGCTAGGCATATGCTTCATGATGCTCCCATTATGTTCCAATTTTTATCTTTTACTAGATCATTGATGGCGCGCGTTACTGCGCCCATCCATATTGGTAATAGAATAATAGAAATTTGCCTAAATATGTCGATCCACAAAACATATAAGTTACATTTACATAAACTTACATTTTGGATGCAGGTTTTTTTGTTTTATAAACAAAAAACCCACATTTACGCAGAGTGATTAGTATTATTACTTCTTTAAATTATCAGATTAGGGGAGTAAGAGATGAAAACTACCAACAATTGCATAAAAGGACTAGTAATATTCAACATTAGTCAGGGATTGATGTGATACATTAAATCTGGAACAGAAAATTATACTATGTACAATCAGGGCACAAATTTACAAAGGAAGAAATTAAAGAATGCTTGCATATCTGCTTTATTGCCTAGTTGGTTTATTACTAAAAGCAATGATGATTGACGTATGCCGCCTATCATGGTTGAAGAACCATGCATATAAACTCTGTTCCCTGTGCTTTTAGCTAATTCATTTTGATTTGGTTCAACTAATTTTGAACTGCTGATAGCACTGGAAAGAACAAAAAGCAAAACCAAGAGTTATTAGTCAAAAGTACCAAGAACTTATCAAAGAAAAAAATCTTTATATGATGAGAATAGAGCTCATGCCGAATAGCTCAAGGGCTGTATCTGCCTTGCCAGTCTCCTATAGTACAGCTGACAGGAAATTTTGAGCACTTAAAAATAAAAAAATAGAGCAATGAATAGCTAGTAGTGCCAAAATACTGTAGATATCTCTGTCACAGAAACTAAATCTAGATTATATAATAATCTGCCGAGCAATATTGACACATATTGAGTATTTCAGACTACAGATGTACATGTAGATTTGGTTTAGTGTAGCTTTTCAACATAAGCACATCAGAAGAATTTTGCTATGTGCAGGATAAGAGTACACCTGACTTGCAGTTTATCAAGGGAAGTTATAGAGAAAGATAATAACCCCTGAACAAATTATTAGTATCTCAAATTGAGATCTTTTTTAAATATAGCCACACCAATTAAGAGCTGGCAATCATTAATTTCAAACTGCCAATAACATGCCAGTTGTTCTCAAAACAACCACACTTTCATCACGATACAAAGCAATTTCAGGAATCTTACTATGAAACAATTTGAAATCTAAGAAAAAAGATCTATATTGACAATGAAAGCTCTAAATAAATAGTATTCATTTTAAAACACACTATTATCAAAAGTCCAAATCTCAAAACAAATTTGTAGCGACCCAAGGGCCAGTTCTAGGGCAAAGAATCATCATTACATCCTCTGTTATTTGGTATCATATTCAACTCCATATAGTACTCTCATGCTCTTTGCCCCTGACTCAGGTGAACCGACATAGCCTCAATAAGTACCCCCTCGATCCGAAAATACTTGTCATCAAAATGGATAAAAGAGGATGTATCTAGACATATTTTACGTCTGGATACATCTTTTATTTTTCATTTTGATGACAAGTATTTTTGGACGGAGGGAGTACACTGCTAGGATCAGAAATGACAAGTAGGATAATCCATACCCGCCCATGCATTACTGAGAGCCACATGCATTACTCCCACTTGAAGGCTACAATGCAGCGTGCAAGTCGGCATGTATCCACAGCTGCCTGCAATATACCCAGGCAACGATGATATTCAATGAGATCATCACCTCCCAAGATCCTAGCTAATAGAGCGAGTACATGATTTGAGCAACGTCGGGGCAGGCTAGGGTAAAGCTACAGTGGCTGCATGCCACCATGGAACAACATCGAGTACAGGGCATGATTTTTCCTATCAACTGTACATTAGGGAGTACATTATGAATTCCTCTTGCATAAATGAGTTCACGAAGAGTATATATATTGACTTGTCTGAATTATTTAAAATGAAGGAACATTTTTTTCCTATTCCTACATGGAGCTGAAGCATCATTATAAAATATCAGGGAACACATTCAGGGGGAGACAACATGTACCCGTCTAGTTGTGTCATCGTGGCATTACCGTCGCCGCACGTCTTCACGAAACACAAAAGTTAACCGCACCGCATACAGCAAAATAATACCATGGCATGAATGATACAGAAACATGAATCAAGAGCTTGAAACAAACAATTCATTTAACATGAACGGCAAATTAGACTTTGGAATACCGCAAGGAGCTGGTAGCAATCAAGTATAGTTGGGAGTAACGAATTAGCAGATTAGTCATAGCCTGAGAGACAGGTCCACCTCATCGGTGGCACACTTGAAGGCGCCATAGGCATACTCGGACGGCCCATATCGCGCTTGCGCGCCATGCCAGCAAGCATCGAAGCAGCAGCCTTTTGTGTCTCCGTTCTCCTCGCCGAGCACTATGTTCTAAGCTGTTGTGCTGCCGGAATAGAGAGGGTGAGCGAAGAGTACCAGAGGAGGAAGCAATACATACACGTACCGCTCGGCAGCGGAAAGTATTGGCGCATGAATCGCCATGAATGCGCACTGAGAAATTGAGATATGATTGCGAGAAGTTTCCAGAAGATGAGGCGCTGGCCATAATCGCCCGCGGCGCTAGATCCCGTTGCGCGCTTCCGTTCTTCGCAGTAGGATCGGTCGCCTCGGCTGGATCGGCTGGTGCACACGATTCACCCGCGCGCTGGTGGATCCTGTCGCTCGCCTCGGCTGGATCCCGTGGCGCTGGATGATCCCCTCGCGCGCCTCAACTGTCGCTCCTCAGCTCCCATCACACCCGTCGGCTGGCCCGATGGCGATGCGTCCCCTCGTGCACCTCCTCTCTCCGCGGAGAGCTCCTCCTTGGTGCCTTTAGCACCCGTTACCCAAGCCAGCGCCCGCTGAGTCGCTTGCATGGGCCTGGCCCAGCAACGCTCGCTGGCTGCCGCTGCTCGTTCGCTGGCTGCTGCCCTCGCTCGATCGTGGGCTCCTGACGTTCGCTCGCTAAAAAAAAGTTGCCCGCTCGATCACCTTTTTTTCTTCGCTCAAAAAATGCTACAATACGTACTGGTTTTCATGGAAAAATGAACTGGTTTGCTACAGTATGTACTCTGGTCCTTTGAAAAAGTTCATCGAATTCTGAAAAAGTTCACCGAATTCGAAAAAAAGTTCAACTAGTTCGAAAAAAGTTCATCAAATTCGGTAAAAGTTCACCATATTTAGAAAAAAGTTCACCGAATTCAAAAAAAGTTCATAGAATTCGGAAAAAGTTCACCAAATTCAGGAAAACTTCACCGAATTCAAAAAAAGTTCATCAAATTCGGAAAAAGTTCACCAAATTCAAAAAAAAATCATTGAATTTGAAAAAGTTCATCGGATTTAAAAAACGTTCATCAAATTTTTGAAAAAAATCATCAAATTCAAGAAAATGTCATCGATTTGCAGAAATATTCGTGAAGGAAAAAAGTTTCGCGAATTTAAAAAAAGAAAGAAAAAAGGAAAAGAAAAAGAAGTAAAAGATGGGAAAACAAGCAAACAATCATATGAAAGGATGTGGTGGGTCGGTTGTGGCGTCTTACTCTAAACCAATTGGTCGCGGGTTCGAGACCCAGCTCTGGCGCACCTTTTCGCAGTTTTAGAAAACAGAAACAAACAAGTCAAAACTGGGCCGGCCAACGTGGCGAGGGGGGTATGCGCCAGTTAGTGGAAAGACCTGTAGCGGGCGCTAAAGGTGCCAAATAGGATTTAGCCTCTCCGCGTCCCCCGTTACATTGGACCTTGCTCGGTTACATGGGCTGTCGCAGGAGGCCCAATTAATCATAGATGTCCAAAAAAGCTACCGGAGTAGCTGCCCTTACCATGTGTGGCCCATTTAGCGCTAAACACATCATCAAGTGAAGATCAAACGGCCAGGAATATCTACCAGACAAAATTGAACGGCCAGGAACGTCTAATCCGTGAGAGGGCTCGGTTTAGGTGCGGTTATACTGTCCTTAATGTGAGCTTCATTGACATCATCATGTCTAGCTATAAAGGCATTAAAGAAAAGCGCTTGTTGCGAGACATCCCGACACTTACCCTACTGTTTTTGAGTGTTTACATGATTAGGTTCCTGTATTAATCATGTTTTATAGCTTTTGTTTCAATAAACTGCCAAGTAAAGCCTTTGGGATAGTGTGGATGATAGTTGACTTGATTCTGTGCAAAAACAAAAACTTTTGCGCCCAGTCAAATACTTTTCAAAACTCGCAGATGAGTGATTTTGATCTTATTTTAAAAAAAAAGATTGTTATATAAATTGCTCAGGTTGTCCTAATTTTTCAGAATTTTTGTAGTTACAGAAGTATACGAACTTTTCAGATTACTCTAGACTGTTCTGTTTTTGACAGATTCTGTTTTCGTTGTGTTGTTTGCTTGTTTTGATGAATCTATGGATAGTATCTGAGGGTATGAACCATGGAGAAGTTGGAATACAGTAGATATAACACCAATATAAAATTGGAATGAGTTCATAACAGTACCTAAGTGGTGATTTTCTTTATTATACTAATAGAGCTTACGAGTTCTCTGTTGAGTTTTGTGTTGTGAAGTTTTCAAGTTTTGGGTAAAGTTTTGATGGACTGCGGAATAAGGAGTGGCAAGAGCCTATACTTGGGGATGCCCAAGGCACCCCAAGGTAATATTCAAGGACAACCAAGCATCTAAGCTTGGGGATGCCCCGGAAGGCATCCCCTATTTCATCTTCGTCCATCAATAACCTTACTTGGAGCTATATTTTTATTCACCATATGATATGTGTTTTGCTTGGGGCGTCATTTTATTTTATTAGGTTTTGCTTACTGTTTGAATAAAGTACTTAAGATCTGAAATTCTTAAATGTTAGAGAGTCTTCACATAGTTACACAATTATTCGACTACTCATTGATCTTCACTTATGTCTTTTGGAGTAGTTTGTCGTCTGCTCTAGTGCTTCACTTATATCTTTTTAGAGCATGGTGGTGGTTTTATTTTGAAGAAATTGATGAACTCTCATTCCTCACTTATATTATTTTGAGAGTATCTAAACAACATGATAATTGCTTTGGTTATGAATTTAGTCCTAATATGATAGGCATCCAAGAGGGATACAATAAAAACTTTCATATAAAGTGCATTGAATACTGTGAGAAGTTTGATTCCTTATGATTGTTTTGAGATATGAGGATGGTGATATTAGAGTCATGCTAGTGAGTAATTGTGGCTTGTAGAAATACTTGTGTTGAATTTTATGATTCCCGTAGCATGCACGTATGATGAACCGTTATGTAACGAAGTTGGAGCATGAGGCATTTATTGATTGTCTTCCTTATGAGTGGCGGTCGGGGACAAGAGATGGTCTTTTCCTACCAATCTATCCCCCTAGGAGCATGCGCGTAGTACTTTGTTTCGATGACTAATTGATTTTTGCACTAAGTATTTGAGTTCTTTATGACTAACATTGAGTCCATGGATTATACACACTCTCACCCTTCCACCATTGCTAGCCTCTCTAGTACCGTGCAACTTTCGCCGGTTCCATACACCCACCTATTACCTTCCTCAAAACAGCCACCATATCTACCTATTATGGCATTTCCATAGCCATTCTGAGATATTGCCATGCAACTTTCCACCATTCCGTTTATTATGACACACTTCATCATTGTCATATTTATTTGCATGATCATGTAGTTGACATAGTATTTGTGGCAAAGCAACAGTTCATAATTTTCATACACGTCACTCTTGAGTCATTGCACATCCCGGTATACCGCCAGAGGCATTCCTATAGATTTATATTTTGTTCTAAGTATCGAGTTGTAATTCTTGAGTTGTAAGTAAATAAAAGTGTGATGATCAACATTATTAGAAAATTGTCCCATGTGAGGAAATAAAAAAAAAGAGGCCAAAGAAGGCAATAAAAAAGAAAAAAAGAGAGAGGCCAAAGAAGCCAATAAAAAATAAGAGAAAAGAGAGAAGGGGCAAGGTTACTATCCTTTTCCACACTTGTGCTTCAAAGTAGCACCATGTTCTTCATGATAGAGAGTCTCATATGTTGTCACTTTCATATACTAGTGGGAATTTTTTCATTCTAGAACTTGGCTTGTATATTCCAACGATGGGCTTCCTCAAATTACCCTAGGTCTTAATGAGCAAGCAAGTTGGATGCACACCCACTTAGTTTCTTTTTGAGCTTTCATAGACTTATAGCTCTAGTGCATCCGTTACATGGCAATCCCTACTCACTCACATTGATATCTATTGACGGGCATCTCCATAGCCCGTTGATACGCCTAGTTGATGTGAGACTATCTCCTTCCTTTTGTCTTCTCCACAACCACCATATTATATTCCACCTATAGTGCTATGTCCATTGCTCACACTCATGTATTGTGTGAAAGTTGAAAAGGTTTGAGAACATTAAAGGTATGAAACAATTGCTTGGCCTGGCATTGGGGATGTGCATGATTTGAACACTTTATGTGATGAAGATGCAGCATAGCCAGACTATATTATTTTGTAGGGATAACTTTCTCTGGCCATGTTATTTTGAGAAGACATGATTGCCTTATTAGTATGCTTGAAGTATTATTGTTTTTATGTCAACATTAAACATTTGTTTTGAATCTTATGGATCTGAATATTCTTGCCACAATAGAGAAGATTACATTGATAAATATGTTAGGTAGCATTCCACATCAAAAAATTTATTTTCATCATTTACCTACTCGAGGACGAGCAGGAATTAAGCTTGGGGATGCTTGATACGTCTCCAATGTATCTATAATTTTCGATTGTTCCATGCTATTATATTATCAATCTTGGATGTTTTATATGCTTTTATATGCTATTTTATATATTTTTGGGACTAACCTATTAACCTAGAGCCTAGTGCTACTTTCTGTTTTTTCCTTGTTTTTGAGTTTTACAGAAAAGGAATACCAAACGGAGTCCAAATGAGCTGAAACTTTACGATGATTTATTTGGCCAAGAAGAAGCCCACGGAGTATTAGAGATGGATTAGGGGAGCCGCGAGGCATCCACAAGGGTGGAGGCCCCCCCTAGGGTGCGCCCCCTTCCTTGTCGTCACCTTGTGGACCCCCTGACTTGCCCCCGCCACCCAAAATTCCTATAAATATAGAAACCCCCAGAAATAAACCTAGATCGAGAGTTCCGCCGCCGCAAGCCTCTGTAGCCATGAAAAACCAATTGCGAGCCCGTTCTGGTACCCTGCCGGAGGGGGAAACCATCACTGGTGGCCATCTTCATCATCCCGGCGATCTTCATGATGAGGAGGGAGTAGTTCAACCTCGGGGCTGAGGGTATGTACCAGTAGCTATGTGTTTGATCTCTCTCTCTCTCTCGTGTTCTTGATATGGCACGATCTTGATGTACCGCGAGCTTTGTTACTATAGTTTAATCATATGGTGTTTCTCCCTATCTACCTTCTTGTGATGAATTAAGTCTTGCTCTTTGAGGTTTCATTATGTTGGATTGTGTATTGGATTTGGGAACACTTGATGTATGTCTTGCGATGGGATATTCGTAGTGACAATGGGATATACTGTTGATTCACCTGATGTATGTTTTGGCACTCAAGTTGCGGATTCCCGAGGTGACATTCGGGTAATCTATGCATAGGGGTTGTTGCACGTTTTCGTCCTACGTTCTCCGATAGAAACTTTGGAGTGATTCTTTGTTGCAAGTTGAGGGATTGCCATATGATCTAGTTATGTTATCATTGTTGAGAGAACTTGCACTAGTGAAAGTATGAACCATAGGCCTTGTTTCCAAGCATTGCAATACCATTTTTGCTCACTTTTGTTACTTGCTACCTTGATGTTTTTATATTTTCAGATTACAAAAACCTATATCTACCATCCATATTACACTTGTATCACTATCTCTTTGCCGAACTAGTGCACCTATACAATTTACCATTGTATTGGGTGTGTTGGGGACACAAGAGACTCTTTGTCATTTGGTTATAGGGTCGTTTGAGAGAGACCATCTTCATCCTACGCCTCCCACGGATTGATAAACCTTAGGTTATCCACTTGAGGGAAATTTTCTACTGTCCTACAAACCTCTACACTTGGAGGCCCAACACGAGTCTACCATAAGGTTGCATAGTAGACATCACTTACGGGCACGGCGGGGGCCGTCATCGGAGATGACAAAGGAAGGTTCATTGTTGGCGGAAATTGGAGGATTGATTTGTGTGTTGATGTATTAATAGTAGAACTGTTGGCTCTAAGGTATGGCTTAGTCCTTGTACAGAAGGCGGGTTGCAATCATCTTGTTGTTCACTCTGAAATTATGGAAGTGTCTGAAATAACAAAGAATGGAGGACAATTGGCGGGAGTAGCGGTAGCACTGTTTGATTATTGCTATTTTATGGCATGTGATTTTCCTCTTACTAGGTTTGAACATTGTAATAGGGAAGCAAATAAGGTTACTCATTAACCTGCTAGGCTGGCAAAATTTTCTATGGAAAGTGATTAGTTTGAGGAGCCTATGGATGATATTGTATCTGTTCTTATTTATGATGTAACCGTTATTTCTATTTAATTAAGTTGATGTTTATTTGAAAAAAAAGTTGGTAAGCTTTCAGTTTTATAGATTTCTCGATCACTTTTTGGGTCAAAAACTTTTCTTATTGCATAGTGGATCCATTGGCACTTGCTTGTTTGTTTTATAAACTTAGCATCCGTTTTTTCAAAGGTTTGGTTGTGATTTCTATACCCTGATTTATGTGGAGAAGTTTGATGGGAATTTCAAATAGTTCACCAAGGTACATAAAATGTTTTATGCCCCATTTTGTCTATTTTCCCATGCAAAATTGTATACTTAAGAGCAGCCTCGGGCATGGGCAACCCGGCAAGACGACCCGTCCCAAAAAACCTAGGTCGGTTTGGGTCGGGCTTGCCGTTCTGGCGGGGTCCGGGCCTTATTTTGCAGCCCGAAAGGTAGTTCGGGCTGGGCTCGAGCTTATCCTTTTAGTGTTTTGGGACTTGCTTTCGGGGTTTAGGTCGGCCTTACACATGCGAGCACTGAAAAACTGTATTCACTTCGTGTCGGTGTACTAGAGTAGGGGTACCCTAGTATCCCGAACTTGTGCACGGGCAGTCGCAGCACCCCGCGGCAAGGCTTGCCGGGTGACCGCCAAGGTCCTCCGTGGTTCCTTTGGAGCCATTCAAGAACAAAGTGTTCAAGCCAAGGAGACAACGCCCCGGCAAGAGGAGCTTGCCGGGAAGGCCAACCAAGGCATCTCAAGGAACTTGCCGCGACACGCCACGCGTCCCGGCAAGGCCCGGTGAGCGACAAGCTTCCGGGCGCGACAAGACAACGACCGCGGCAAGGCACTTGCCGCGGCAAGCTACCACTCTGTACCCACGCTCTAGCACATCCACCAACGTGTCGCCCTGGGACCTTTCTAGGTGCGCGTGGCAAGAGGCTGTGCAGCCACCGGTGCGAGGTGGCAAGCGACGCTGACAAGATTGCCGTCGTGGCAAGCGGTGGCGCCCCTGACGGTCCCTTTTTACACTGTTTGGGCGACACAGACGAGCATTTAATGCCTTTGTCCCCTGCCGTCAGGGTTAGGTATGATACACTATACAAGTAGTTGTACCAACCGCAATTCTTTTCCATTTTTACCCTTGTCTACGTTGCCACCTGTCGGTGACCCCTTGAGCGTATAAAAGGAGGCCCATGCGCAACGTAGAGGGGGGTTCGAAGCCAGAAATCACTCACGCTCGGTCTCGTTAGCAGCTAGTGTGTACTGTAGCACTCAGCGCTCCCGAGCAAGAACTCAATACACTCAAACAAGCAGCAGTAGGAGTATTATCTCTCCGGAGAGCTCCGAAGCTGGGTAAACCGCTCGTGTGCTTCGCCTCGATCTGCTCTTCGCGCGATCTCCGCCCCCCGCCGAACCGAAAGGGGCTCGGTCCGCCGGCCCCATAGGTGTCCGTGGGTCAGCCATCCACGACATCTTTGGCGCGCTAGGTTTTCCATACAAAGCACGGTCGTTTGAGGAGGATAACTTAAAAATTTTAAAACTGATTGCTCAAACTTTGGCAACTTAGCTTTTCTGTCGTTTGTGTCCCCGTAAGGCGAAACTTTCTTGAACGACACCCGGTCCACACCATTATGTTCTCCTTTCCCCCCGGCAAACTTGTGGGCGTGGGAACCTTCCTTTCTTTGAGAAAGAGAAAGAAGAGAAAATAAAGATATGGAGCCTTACGGCTCGTTATTGCTTACCGGGGGTAGGCGCTGCACAAAGTGTCAGATAACACATGCAAAAAATAGAAAGCATGAAATTGACAAGATGTGCAGAGCACATGAGCTTTACTTATGCACGGGGTTTGCGCCCGGCTTTGTACAAAGGATTACATGCAACAGCGGCAAGACTTGTACAAAAGGTGGTTGCCGGAACAGGTTCCGGCAACTGCGCCTTACGGGTAAAACTTGCGAAGATGCTCAATATTCCAGGAGTTGCTCACCGGAGTGCCATCTTCGGTCTCAAGGCGTACAGCGCCAGGCCTAGTGACTCGTTTCACCCGGTAAGGGCCTTCCCACTTTGGCGTCAACTTGTTGGAATTCTTGGCGGACTAAATGTGCCAAAGAACAAGGTCGACTTCCTCAAGACTTCTGGCATTAACTTTGCGGCTATGGTAGCGGCGCAAAGCTTGCTGGTATCGAGCAGCTCGTACAGCAGCCTGAAGACGGTCTTCTCAAGGAGCAGCGCGTCATCTTGTCGCAGCTGCTCTTGCTCAAGCTCATCATAAGCGAGCACTCGAGGCGACCCGTATACAAGTTCCGTGGGGAGAACTGCCTCTGCTCCATAGACTAGAGCGAAAGGTGTCTGGCCAGTGGCTCGATTTGGCATCGTCCTGATCGACCAAAGAACCACCGGCAGCTCCTCAATCCAGTTCTTTCCGCACTTGCGCAGCCTGTCGAAAGTCCTGGTCTTGAGTCCGCGCAGCACTTCAGCATTTGCCCTCTCCGCTTGACCGTTGCTTCTCGGATGAGCAACAGAAGCGAAGCAGACCTTGGCGCCAAGATCTTGGACGTACTGCATGAAGGTGCGACTCATGAATTGTGTGCCGTTGTCAGTGATGATCCTGTTAGGGATCCCGAAGCGGCAAACAATCGACCTGAAGAACTTGACTGCTGACTGTGCTATCACCTTCCTCACTGCTTCCACTTCCGGCCACTTTGTGAACTTGTCGATTGCAACATACAAGTACTCAAAGCCCCCGACAGATCGGGGAAAGGGGCCGAGGATGTCGAGCCCCCAGACCAAAAATGGCCAGGATAAAGGGATCGTCTGGAGAGCTTGAGCTGGCTGGTGTATCTGCTTGGAATGGAACTGGCACGCTTCACACTTGGTTACTTGTGCAGTTGCATCCTGGAGGGCTGTCGGCCAAAAGAAACCTTGCCGGAATGCTTTGCCGGCAAGCGCTCTTGCGCCAATGTGGTGACCACATATGCCTCCATGTATCTCTGCCAACAGCTTTTGTCCATCTTCCCGGTGAATACACTTCAATTTCACACCGCTGAGTCTTCTTCTGTACAGTGTGTTGTTGACAAACTGGTACATACTTGACTACCGGGCTACTCTTTCCGCTTCTTCTTGCTCTTCGGGAAGTTCTCCTGTCTGAAGGAAACGGACAATCTGATGTGCCCATGCTGGAGCTTGCGGCTCGACAACAAGGACTAAAGGCACATATGCTGCTGCGGGAACATCCGCTTCTACGGCCAGAACCTGCGGCTCAGCCGGAGCTTGACGTTCCCCGGCAAGCTTGCCGGAGCAAAACTTGTAGGGAGCGTCTGCTTCAACGGAACAAACCCTAGGGCTTGCCAGAGCAGACTGCTCCTCAGCGCCTTTGGTGTTGATCTTGGGGACCTTCTTGGCGGCGGCTTCGGGGAGCTCTGCCGGAAAATAGTCACCAGAAATCAACTTCCTCTTCTTGTTCTGTCCAGTTGATGGTGTTACAGACGGTTGAGTCAGTTTGAGCACAAAGATCCCTGGTTCCACAGGTAACTTAAGTGCGGCGCACTTTGACAGGCCATCTGCAATGTCGTTCTGAGCTCTTGGAACATGTTCCATCTGTAGGCCGTCAAAGCGCTCTTCTAACTTTCTCACTTCATCAACGTAAGCTTCCATCAACAGACTCTGATAATTCTTGTTCACTTGGCGGACGACAAGCTGTGAGTCACCCCTGACAAAGAGCTTCTTGATCCCAAGGTCTGCTGCGATCCTGAGACCGGCAAGCAAACCTTCATACTCTGCATTATTGTTCGTTCCTTGCTCCTTGGGAAAGTGCATCTGGACTACGTACTTGAGGTTCTCTCCGGTGGGCGCAACAAGTAGCACGCCTGCACCGGCGCCTTGCAGCGAGAAGGCACCATCAAAGTACATCAACCACTCTTTTCTTGCTTCCTTGACGGGGATGCTCATTTCTGGAATTTCTTCATCTGGTGTTGGCGTCCACTCTGCTATGAATTCTGCCAATGCTCTGCTCTAGATAGTTGAAGTGCTCTCAAACTTGAGGCCAAAGCTTGACAGTTCCAGTGCCCACTCGACAATCCTGCCTGTTGCTTCTGGATTTTGCAGTATCCTCTTCAGCGGAAAACGAGTGACAACTGTGATCTCATGTGCTTGGAAGTAATGGCGCAGCTTTCTCGAGGCCATGAGAAGGCCGAAAAGCAATTTCTGCACACCAGAATACCTTGACCTAGCCCCCTGCAGAAGGAAACTGACAAAGTAAACTGGGCGCTGCACCATTCTCTTCTGTGTCTCCTCACGCGCCTGCGCAGATCCATCTTTGTCGGGACCAGAGCTTGTCGGTGAATCCCCCTGCTTGTCGCTGGATGCATCTGCCGTGGTTGCCGGCTCATCATCCGCCTCCCTCTCCGCTACTAACGCAGCACTAACCACTTGATTGGTTGCCGCTATATACAGCAGCAACTTTTCTTGTGGCTTAGGTGCGACAAGTGTTGGAGTGGAGGACAGGTATCTCTTCAAGTCCTGCAGCGCAGCCTCCACTTCCGGAGTCCATTTCATTGGACCTGCCTTTTTCAATATTTTGAAAAACGGCAGGGCGTGCTCAGCAGACTTAGAGATAAACCTGCTGAGAGCAGCCACACAACCGGCAAGTCTTCGTACATCCTTGACGCGCTTTGGTGCTTCAATCTGCTCAATGGCCTTGATCTTGTCGGGATTAGCTTCAATTCCCCGCTGAGACACGAAGAACCTGAGAAGCTTGCCGGAGGGGACTCCAAATACACTCTTCTCGGGGTTAAGCGTGAGGTTGATCTTGCGCAGATTTGTAAAGGTTTCGTCTAAATCCTGAATCAGAGTTGCCTTGTCCTTGCTCTTGACCACTATGTCATCCATGTAGGCTTCCACATTTCTGTGCATTTGTGGCTCAAAAGTGTCATGGACTACCCTTGCAAATGTTGAACCAACATTCTTTAAACTGAAAGGCATCCGTATGAAACAATATGTGCCACATGGAGTGATGAATGCGGTCTTCTCCTCATCCTCTTCTGCCATGAAGATCTGATGGTATCCTGAATATGCGTCAAGAAATGAAAGCAAGTCACATCCAGCCGTGGAGTCAACAATCTGGTCAATGCGCGGTAAGGGAAATGGGTCTTTGGGACAAGCTTTATTGACATTGGTAAAGTCGATACAAATCCTCCATTTCTCGTTTGCCTTGCGCACGACTACAGGATTGACCAACCACGTAGGATGGAGCACTCCTCTGACAAGGCCTGCTGCTTCCATCTTCTTGATTTCTTCTGCGATGAATTCTTGGCGCTCCACTGCTTGTTTCCTGACCTTCTGCTTGACGGGCCGCGCATGAGGACAGACGGCAAGATGGTGCTTGATTACTTTCCTGGGAACACCGGGGATGTCAGACGGTTGCCACGCAAACACGTCGACGTTCGCCCGCAGGAAAGCAACGAGCGCGCTTTCCTATTTAGGGTCGAGAGTGGCACTGATGGTGAAGGTACCACCGTCCTACTTGGCGGGCACCTTCTTGGTCTCTGGCGGAGCTGCCATTGTCTTCTTATGCTTGCCGGTGGAGCTTGATGGTGCATCCTCGACGATAGCGCAGCACTCCGAAGAGGTGTGCTTGCCGGAGTGGCCATCAGAACTCTTGCCGGACTTGGTCTTCTTCTTTCCCCCTGGAGCTTCAGCAGCAAGTGACTTGCGATCTGCTGCGGCTGCTGCTTCCCGGTAGATCTTGTCGGCGCAGATAAGAGCATCCTTCTTGTCGCCAGGGACAGAGATGACACTTATCGGGCCTGGCATCTTCAGTACGTTGTACGCATAGTGAGAGGCCGCCATGAATTTGGCGAGTGCTGGACGGCCGAGTATCCCATTGTAAGGCAATGGAAAATCAGCAACGTCAAAAGTGACCCTCTCAGTCCTGAAGTTCAACTCGCTGCCAAATGTCACCGGCAACGTGATCTTTCCCTTCGGCTTGCTCCTTCCCGGATTGATTCCTTGGAATGTGCCGGTCTCTTCGAGCTCGCTGTCAGGGATCTGGAGTTTCTGGAGTACCGCGGAGGAGATCAGGTTCAAGCCGGCCCCGCCGTCAACTAGCATCTTAGTGACCTTGAGGTTGCGGATAGTTGGTGAAACCAACATCGGCAAGCACCCGACCGCAATTATGCGATCAGGGTGGTCCTCAATATCAAAGATGATAGGCGTGCTGGACCATTTCAGAGGCTTGCGTGACTCGACGGGTGGTTCTGCCGCATTGACTTCCCACACCCACTGCTTGAGCTGGCGGTGTGAAGTATGCAGAGAAGCACCGCCGTCAACGCACAGGACCTCTGTGGCTTTCTGGAACTCCTGCTCACCGGTCTCGTCATCATCCATATCTTCATCGTCGTCTTCATCTTCATCCTTGTCGCGGCCGCGGGGAGGTCTATCTCCTTGCCGCTGCTTGGCCTTGCCGCGACGTCCTCCTCGGCCGGGGCGTTTCTTGCCGGATCCTCCAGTACCTTCTTGGGCCTTCTCCTTGTCGCGTCGCTCATACTCAGCCTTTTGCTGCTCGACAAGCTGCTCGACCTTCTTGCAGCTTTGGAGGGCGTGGCCCTTGGTGCGGTGGATCTTGCAGTACTGCTTGTCGGTGCCGTCCTGCTTGTCGGCGGCCGCCACAGCGTTTTTGGCACCACCTTCATTGCCGGACTGCTCAACGACTAGCACATCTTTGCCTTTCTTCTTCCTGTTGTTCCGCCGCCGGTTTTTCTTTGCCGGGGCAGCATCCTCGCTGTCAGATCCCCCTGCTCCTGTATTCTCTCCGGGGAGTTTCCTCCCTTCCTCAGCATGTGCACACTTGTCGGCCAGGGCATATAGCTCACTGACGTCCCTGATCTTGCACATCGCCATCTCCTCCCGCATCCTGCGATTACGCACGTTCTGATGGAACGCGCTGATGACCGCGGCAGGGTGGACATCTGGGATGTTGTGTTGTACACGGCTGAATCTCTGAATGTACTTGCGCAGGGGCTCTCCTTCCTTCTGGGCAAGCAGATGAAGGTCGCTCTCTTGGCCATGAGGTTTGTGGCCGCCTGTAAAGGCGCCGACAAACTGATGGCATAGGTCTGCCCAGGAGGGTATGGAGTTGTCTGGCAAGTGCATGAGCCAGGACCTGACATTGGGCTTGAGCACCAGCGGGAAGTAGTTGGCAAGGATCTTGTCATCCCGCCCCCGGCAGCTTGCACCGCGATGGTGTAGATGTTGAGGAACTCTGACGGATGCGACTTGCCGTCGTACTTCTCTGGTACGTCTGGCTTGAAATTCTTTGTGCTGGGCCACTGGACTTGCCGCAGCTCATGAGTGAATGCAGGGCAACCTACCGCGTACGGCAAGTCGCCTGGTTCCCCTGGCGCATGCATGTTGACAGTGGGCCCAGCGCGCTGGTCCGATTGACGCCGCGCTTCTCTTCGACGCTCGATGCGAGTACGAGCGTCTTCTTGCTGTCGTTCGTGAAGAACTTGGCACTGATCGCGACGAGCTCGCGGATCTGATGATGCGGTGGAGTAGCTGTCGGGGTGGATCCGGTGAGTCGGCGATCTTGGCCTTCGGGGCAGAGAGTGCACGGTGGTTTCACCCCCACCGGTTTTGTCGCCATCAGCTCGTGCCTGGCAATCTTGCCGTGGCTTCGATGTACTCGGCTGCCGTGGAGTGTCGCCGTTGGCGAAGCCGATGAGCCTCTGAATGGTGGCCCTCCATTCGCCGATCTTGTCTGCCGTTGGAGGGTAATCCAGGAGCAGTTGAGCTCATGCCAAAGCTTCTACTGGAGTGGTGGGCGGCAGTGGCGAACGGTGCGAGGAGCGGGATATGCTCGGACTTCTAACTATGTTAGAAGGAGCAGTATCCCATCCAGGCGACCGTGTCTTGCTCGTGCCAGCATGTTGGCGTCCATGTTGGTCTTGAGCACCCTGAGATCCACCAGCTCGATCTTGGTCCAACGAGCGTATGGTACCGCGAGTACCATGACGCTATCGGTCCTGCGCCTCCTGGGATGGGTGCGGTGTATGTACGAACGCCGAGGTCTGCGCAGCCTTGTCCTTGGACCTGGCAGCACCGTGAGCTCCCTCGTCGACGCCCGTTCTTCCGCCGGCGTCTACCCCACCACCCGTTTGCTCCGGTGGTGGTGGGATCGACGTGGACGGAGCAGCCACCTCTGAAGCCTTCTTCTTCGGTGGCATGTCGATGAAGAAGATGAAGATCTAGCTCGCGCGAACGCCGAGGAGCTGTTTGCGCGGGAAGGCGAGTTGGCACAGCGGAAGGTTAACCTTGACAGCCACGAGGAGGAGCTCGCCGCGCGCGAGCAAACATTCGGCGGGGCTCTCAAGGAAGCAGAGGATGCTGCCGCAGCTGCCGAGGCCGCCAAAAAGGAGCTGGAGACGAAGGTGGCGCAGCTGGAGGCCGATCTCAAGACAGGCGGTGAAGAGCTTGCCGCGCTCAAGCGTGAGCGCGAGAAGGACGCCTACACCCTTGGCAAGCTGCAGGGTCGTCTCGTCGAGAAGGGCAAGGAGCTTAGCACCGCCAAGGACTCCAATGCAGATCTTGAGTTGAAGCTGGCTACTTTGACCAAGACGCTGGACGGCGCCAGGGAGCAGGAGGCGGCCTTGAAAAAGCAGATCAAGGCCGACAAGGCGCTGGTGGCGAGTGCTGCCGCCACCCAAAACACCTTCAGGGAGAATGTGGAGCACTGGACGGAGGGTCTCGTGGATGTTGCCGCAGCCATCGACAGGGAGTTGGCGCAGCTGGGGATGGAGGACTTCGGGTATTCCTCCGATGAGAACCTCCAACCCAGCGCCAAGCTCACTTTATTCTTCAAAGGCGTGGCGACGGCCCTCCAGCGACTCCAGGAAAGGATCCCAAAGTAGCTGGCCGACGAGTCGCGCACGATCTGCGCGGGAGTTCTTCAAAAGGTGTTGGTGAAGGTGGCCTTCCGCAACCCGGGCCTCAACCTCACCAATGTCCTCAAGAAGCTGCCGCCGGATGCTGATCTGGAAGTGCTCAAGGCCCTTGTCGCACCCATTGTGGACAAGGTGAGCGAGATCAACCGGAGCCATGGCGGAGGTGGTGGGGGAGCTCGACGGCGTTGGTGGTGCTGGTGGCGATGGGGGGCGGAGTGCTGCTCTCTTTCAGAAAGGGGGGAGCGGCGGAGGATTTCTGAGATTGGATTTGCAACTGGCGAGATGGGCGAACTGCCCCTGTTTCCCCTGCTTATAAAGAGGGAGGGGGCGGACGTTCCATCTTTCCGAATAAAGAAACCACCCACGATCTCTCCCACAACGCCGCATTCGACGCGTGCCGTTAGGGGAGGGCGCGGTGGATACGGAGTAAGATACGGCGTAACCCAGGCCGCGCGTGCCCGTGCCCTGTTTTGGGCCTGGCCCAACAGCGCTCGGCACCGTGTGTGGCCCAGGCCCCGGGGCTCCTGTCGGTGTACTAGAGTAGGGGTACCCTAGTATCCCGAACTTGTGCACGGGCAGTCGCAGCGCCCCGCGGCAAGGCTTGCCGAGTGACCACCAAGGTCCTCCGTGGTTCCTTTGGAGCCATTCAAGAACAAAGTGTTCAAGTCAAGGAGACAAGGCCCCGGCAAGAGGAGCTTGCCGGGAAGGACGACCAAGGCATCTCAAGGAACTTGCCGCGACGCACCACGCGTCTCGGCAAGGCCCGGTGAGCGACAAGCTTCCGGGCGCGACAAGACAACGACCGCGGCAAGGCGTTTGCCGTGGCAAGCTTCCACTCCTGTCGGTGTACTAGAGTAGGGGTACCCTAGTATCCCGAACTTGTGCACGGGTAGTCGCAGCACCCCGCGGCAAGGCTTGCCGGGTGACCGCCAAGGTCCTCCGTGGTTCCTTTGGAGCCATTCAAGAACAAAGTGTTCAAGCCAAGAAGACAAGGCCCCGGCAAGAGGAGCTTGCCGGGAAGGCAAACCAAGGCATCTCAAGGAACTTGCCGCGACGCGCCACGCGTCCCGGCAAGGCCCGGTGAGCGACAAGCTTCCGGGCGCGACAAGACAACGACCGCGGCAAGGCACTTGCCGCGGCAAGCTACCACTCTGTACCCACGCTCCAGCACATCCACCAACGTGTCGCCCTAGGACCTTTCCAGGTGCGTGTGGCAAGAGGCTGTGCAGCTAGCGGTGCGAGGTGGCAAGCGACGCTGATCCGTCGTGGCAAGCGGTGGCGCCCCTGACGGTCCCTTTTTACACTGTTTGGGCGACACAGACGGGCATTTAATGCCTTTGTCCCCTGCCGACAGGGTTAGGTATGATACACTGTACAAGTAGTTGTACCAACCGCAATTCTTTTCCATTTTTACCCTTGTCTACGTTGCCACCTGTCGGTGACCCCTTGAGCGTATAAAAGGAGGCCCATGCGCAACGTAGAGGGGGGTTCGAAGCCAGAAATCACTCACGCTCGGTCTTGTTAGCAGCTAGTGTGTATTGTAGCACTCAGCGCTCCCGAGCAAGAACTCAATACACTCAAACAAGCAGCAGTAGGAGTATTATCTCTCCGGAGAGCTCCGAAGCTGGGTAAACCGCTCGTGTGCTTCGCCTTGATCTGCTCTTCGCGCGATCTCTGCCCCCCGCCGAACCGAAAGGGGCTCGGTCCGCCAGCCCCATAGGTGTCCGTGGGTCAGCCTTCCACGACACTTCGGGCTCCAGGCATAATTTTGGACGGGGCTCAGGCTTGAGAAAAGAATGTCAGGCTTTTACAAGCCTCACCCGAAAGTTGGCCCGGCCTGACGTTTGAACAAGTTTACTTATGAGCCTCCTTTTCACCCTTATGTTTTTTGCCCTTTTCTTTTTGTTTTGTAAGAGTACATCATAGATTTCTGCAAGTTGGTGGCATTCGATCTCTTCACGCACCCATTGAATAATGCCCACAAGGAGGAACTTCCTCCTGGATGACCTGGCGGTATGATCACTCATTTGGAGGAAAGAGAAAAATCATTAGCAAGCTTTTATTAGGGCTCCAGTAGTAGTCTAGGGTAGTGTCGATGCATACAACAAATGTCATTTCAAATACACGTTTTAGTGCACTATCGGAATTGTGTTTCGGGGATGAATGACTAGGTAGCAAGGTCAAGATTTAGCATGACGATGATGATGTAGCCAATCGGCTGGGAATGACATTACTGAGTGCAAACTCATAAGCAACAAAGATTATTAAGAGTTATCGAATCATAGTGCGACTCAATTTGCTTATCGATGTTCTCAAGCGACAAATAACCCAGAACCTAGTAAAAAAATGAAATCAGTGAGAAGTAATACTTGATGAAGAACACATGAGAAGTAGTGCAGTTCCATCATATTCTTGAGATACCAGAGGGTAATACTTGAAATTAGATTCGAATAGAGGTTGGGGTTGTGTATTGATCTACAGAAGACAAGTGTTTAACTTGTCTAGGAAATGGAATCGAAGGAGAAGAATATGGTCGAAACCACGATTGCAGATGACCAAGTCACACATACAAGATGAATTTTTATCAAGGGGATGATTAGATTTTTACGAGAAGCTTCCATGATAAGATTTACATCGTGTCCATGGGCATGAACACAACAGTTCAAGGTTGACTCCCACTTCTCCAATGCACAACTTCTCATTCACTACTCTTTAAAAACATTTTGGGTGTAAAAATTCGCCTGGTAAAATACCAGAAGAATATGACCCGTGAAAACTTTCTAGTTCACAGATGGCAATTGCATGGATACAACCCATCGGGACATTTTAGGAACATATACAACATAATTATAGAAGCAACGGATACCAGCTCGAAGCGGAGTACAACCGGCAGAAGTAGATGGTACACTACTGCCAAAAGCATTTGTAACAGGGGAAGAACTCACAAGGTTTTAAATATGAATGACACTTTCAGATAATAATCCAACAAATGATCTGGCGGTCCACAAAGTATCTGATGTGAGTATTGGTACTCAATCAGAAGAAGAAAGAATGCAAATGCACCCGGTTATGAATCTTCTAAATATAAAATATGAAGGGATTATTATTTTCCAATTCGGGGGAGTAGAAGCAGATGCTCCGATCCATGATGACTAAGTTGAATAGACTTAGAGGCACTACCGATCAAAACTTGATTGGTAAAGAACCAACTCATATCTAGAATGATGTCTGAGCCGAAAGGATAATTTCTAGGGAAGCTGATGATTGTGAGCATTCGCATACATGTTACACTACAAAAAATACACTTCCGTGATGATACGTGTTTGTCATAGTAGGTCATGTTTTTTTGTCATGCATGTACATCCATGACGATTTTATGGTAGAATCAAGATAGTCATACATGTGTTGTCGTAGAAGTGTTCCATGACAATACCAGAATTATCATCACGGAAGTGTCCACTTCCATGACGATAAATGGTGCGTCATGGAAGTGCTTTTGTCAAGGGTAACCGACACGTGGCATCCACCGTAACGGGTCGCTGTTAAGCTATCGGGTTCCGGTTTGGATCCGATAACCCGTTAACGGCTCAGACCAATGGGGATTTTCCACGTGTAAAATCATCATTGGCTGGAGGAAACACGTGTCGGCTCACTATTGGGACAGATGTCATCCACTCATTAGACAGAAGGCGCCAATGATACGTCGACACATGGCACGGCCCAACAGAGGCCCATTCCTGTAAAAAGGCCGACCCATTTAACTTGGTCAAAAGATAGCGGCCCGGCCCACGGAAAGCCTGTTAACAGCCTGTTCGCAGATAGCCCATTTACAGCCCGCTAACCCAGGGCTCGTTACGGCCTATCCAAATTAGGCCCAGTAGCATCATCTGGGCCGTCCAATATGATTCTAGCCCGTTGTAACTTCCGGCCCACGTATGGCCCATGACGTCTTTCGGCCCATATGAGGCACTTTGTAACTCTTGGCCCATTAATGACCCGTGGTGAAACTGGCCCGTAATGAACAGTATATCGCTTTATACCCATTAACGGCCCATTATTCCATTGGGCCGTTTCAAGCCCATGTTATCTTTCGGAGTTCTCAGGGCCCATTTCTTCTTAGGCTCATTTCCAGCATTCGGTTACTTACGACCTGTTACTGGCCTTTTCTGCTTGTGGGCCAAATTCTGCCCGTGGTTACAATCGGCCCGTTTGTGGCCCATTAATCCATTGGGCCGTTTTCATAGCGTCATAAAAAATGGTAGATTAATGATGGCCTGTTATGGTCGGCCCATGAACGGTCGATTCTAACTCTATACCATTTACGGCCCATAATGCGGTCCGTTATTGGCCCATGTTTGGCCAATCGATCATACGACTCTTAGAAGGCCCATTGATGCTACTCCCCGTAGAAGGCCCATTGTTTCTACGGCCCATAGAAGGCTCATTGTTTCTATGGCCCGTAGGAGGCCCAGGGTCACTACAGTAAATATGTAACCCATGGTTATTGTGGCCTAGTTTTAAAAAATAGGTTATTGCGGCCACTAGCAAACCGGGGAAAAAGAATTGCACTGACTACAAGCAAACAAATAAACAAGACAACAAGGAAATAAGTAAGCAACCAACTTACGGTAGGCTATCACGACTATTACACATATTACATCCACTGAGCATCAAAGTTCGCCACCAATGCAAATATAGAGAACAAAGCAGCATATCACATATACTGGTTGTCAAAGTTGGCGACTAGTGCAAATAAACGCCACAGCAAAACAAGTCCAGAACTGAAACCACTTCAGAACAGCTCAAGAAACAATATCCTGGGTACCCATATTGCTGGCAAGATGCTTAGCAAGCTTATTAACTTTCTCTTGTTTCGCGCTTAAATCCTCCAGCGCTTGCTGTTGCACAAGAAAGTATGCATCTGAATTCTGCAGGGACTTCCTCGGTCCTTCGGCTTCTTGCCGCAGCACAGCTGAGTGATGCCTTTCAGCTTGTAGCTGAGACTGAAGAAGCTGAAGTGATTCAAGCAGCGAGTTCGAAGAGCTTGTGCCAGCGGTACTAGCCAGTAACTCGAACAGTACATCAACGCAGGACTATGGGGTTTTCTCACTATCTACAAGATCATATTTATCACCTTTCTTGGAGACCAACATGGTTGTCTCACTATCTTGAACCTTATCTGCATTACTTTCTATACCATTGCATAGTGGGGGTGCTCTTCTCCGATATTCTGTTCGCATACTACAAGAGAAACAAGCAGACACATCACAGGTTTAGCATGTAGTATATGAAACTCATTTTGGTAAACTGCTTTAGTAGTAAGGTGGACAGGATAACAACATGAAACAAACATATATCTATGTACTATGGTCACTATATTGTACATATCATTCTAGTTTATGTTGCCAAAACAAGATAGAGACACAGTTCAACTCATATATTTTTAAGACACAGCAACATAGACAGAATATAAGTGTGAGAAACTACACAGCATTGGCAACACTTGTAATGTGCATCACATGAGAACGTAATTGTTTATACAACTGAAACTGAAATCAACATAGAGCAAGAAGTTAGAGCAACAATCCAGCTAAAGAAGTAGGTTTAAAACATACCTATTGCGCCATTGGAGTTTCAATTGGATCCTTCAAATTCAAAAGTAGTTGGTATGACTAAATACAGTGATGCAACAACAAAGGAGTATGGACCATAGCTATAGAATATGACCTGAGAACAGTTGCTCTTCTGCTTTAAACGTGGAATTTGGGTTCGCTGTGGTGGTCTTCGTGCTTTGGGCACTGCTGTTGCTTTACAGTCTGCTCATGTGGGGGTACTCTATGGTGGACATGGTGTTGTGTCAACTAGAAGTGGGTTACTATCCGCTGGGGTTGGGGTTAGATGGGTTGTAGCTGGTTCTCTATCCAACGGTGTAAGTGTGCAATCTAGAAGAGTCTCGATTATGTGTGGTGGTGCTAGTTCATGGGTCAGTACAACCATGGTTCTATCTACATCGATGGGTAGCACCGTCTTTGTGAAGAACATGTTTTTGCTCCCTTAGATACTGCCACCCCCCCTCCAATTCAAATGGCTGATAAACAAGAAAAGTAATTGAACGTACAAACATTGTATGATAGACAGATGTGGTAATTCACATATATGTTGTCTAACCAAACAGGACAGCATGACATAATCACATATATGATGCCTAACTAAACAGGGTAGCATGACACAGTTTCAGATATATGATGGATAACTTAATAGGATATAGTGGCATAATTCAACATATGATGAGTATCTAAACAGGATGACATGACAAAACTATATGATGTCTTTCTAAAATAGGTTGGGATGAAATAATTCACATACATGTTATCTAAGTATACAGGATGGCGTGATATAATTGACATAATTGATTCATATACTAAGCAGTAGGCACTCGCATGTATGATCTCTAAACTAAGCAGATGGAATTCAATATTGTGCATATAATGTCTAAACTAATCAATGCAAGACACCATATGCATGATATGAGAAATATAAACATTGCAACTTAGAGCACACACCTCAGGTGGGATATAGGACTGGTCATCTGTCTCTGAATCCTCCTCTAAGGAGCTACCTATAACCGTCGACATATATGCTTCAACAGATACCATTGCTTGCTCTGAAGACCTTGTTTTCACTCCTGATTTTCCATAACCGGCTCAAATGGTTGATACACATGAAGAGTAGTTCAATATACACAGATTGTTGACAAATGGAATACGTAATGAAAAAAAGATGGCATGAGATAATTCACATATATGATGCCTGGCTACATGGCGGTGCATAATTCACATATATGATAACTGGCTAAAAAACATGGTATTGCATAATTCACATATCTGATATAGAAAGCAAACAGGAGGCATTCACACAAAGCATGTCTAATCTAAGCAGATGGCATGGCAATGCAAGACACCATATGCATGATATGAGCAATATAACCCTGCCAAGTTAGAGCATGCACCTCGGGGGGGGGGGATACGACTGGTCATCTGTCTCGGAATCCTCCTTTGAGGATCTATCTGTAACCAGCAAGAAATCTACATCGACAGGTAGCACTGACTGCTCAGAAGACCTTGTTTTCACTCTAAATTTTCCCATGACCGACTCAAATGGTTGATGCACAGGAAGAGTAGATGAATGTATAAACATTGTTGACAAATGGAATACATTATAAAAAATATGGCATGATACAATTCACATATACGATGACTGGCTAAATAGGATGACATTGCATGATTCCTGTATATGATGACTGGCTAAAGAAGATGGCATTGCATATTTCCCATATACTCCCTCCATTCCTAAATATTTGTCTTTTTAGAGATTTCAAATGGACTGCCACATACGGAGGTATATAGACATATTTTAGAGTGTAGATTTACTCATTTTGCTCTGTATGTAGTCACTTGTTGAAATCTCTAAAAAGACAAATATTTAGGAACGGTGGGAGTATGATATAGAAACCAAACAGGTGGCATTCACACAAAGAAAATCTAAACAAAGATGATGACATATAAGATGTATAATGTAACCAATGCGAGGATCCATATGCATGATATGACCAACATCAGCATGCCAGGTTAGAGCAAACACCTCAGGTGGTAAATATGAGTGGTCGGCTCCCTCTGAATCCCCATATGAATAGTTATCTTCCTCTGGAATACAATCTGGAATGGCAGGAGGGGGGCACTTCACCCACCATGGAGCAGCGTCTGCATGGCATTATTTTCCCACGCAACGGTCTTTTCTTTTTCTCTACATGTTCAATATGATTGTGTACACTAACTGACATGCATAATAAAAAACATAGTTAGATTATGTAAAGCCTAAGGGGTGCATGCAGAAATCAAGAGTGATGGTAGCAAACGAGTGGATAGATCCAAAACTAATGATATCAGGTAGATTATAGCTTCAGTTTAAAAAGATAGACAATGGATCATCTACTTTTGTTGCCCACCCAACATGAACCACATAGATGGCCCTAGATGAACCAGATAGTACACAGATATTGTTCATTGCTGCCTCGCTATGTGCCCCATGGGCATTTTCAAACTCAAGTTTGAACGATAAAGTAGCAGGTAATAATAACCGATGTATAATGTAAGCAAACATGAAAGAGTGCGACCTCTCTTCTGGAACTGTGTAGTCCTCATGTTCATCTGCTCAGTCGATGATGGTAATGCAGTTGGTGTGGCTGCCGACACCGGGGAAGAAGATTTGAGGCCTCTGGAAATGGCGTCGAGGGTACTGCTCCACTGTGATCGACGGTTCCGCCGTTGGGTAGCTCCGGTGAGGTGTACGATGGCGAGGCTGAAGTAGGACAAGACAGACAATGTTAATCTAAAGTGGGACTCTAATATCATATGTAATAGATGATGTAAAATACATCACCAAAAAGTGCTAGATGTAAAATGCATCAGCCACGCCACGACCGCTCCGACAGATGTTATAAATATTGTTCACTCTGAACTTAACTGAAGAAATAGAACTTTATAGTCGAAACTGAATTTTACTGTCAAAATTGATTGAACTAGTAGCATAGCATTGCAATAGATGTTTAGGGCGTTCGAGCACTAGTAGTATAGAAGCAGTGATCTAAATTAGCAGCTGCTTGAGCAGGGAACACACTAGCAGAGAGCAAGTCGTGCAGAAGCACCGCGAGCGAGTGCTAAAGCAGCAACTCCTGTAGCTGTCGGAGGTCATGCAGCAGCAGAAGCAGCAGCGCGAGCGAGAGCAAGAGCAGAGAAGCAGCACAAACGAGAGCAAGAGCGGAGCAACAGCACAACCGACAGCAATAGCAGAGCAGAGTAGCAACACGAACGAAAGCAAGAGCAGTGCCGCAGCGCGACCGACAACAAGAATAGAGCCGCAGCACGAGCGAGAGCTGGAGCAGCTGCAGCTAGTGCCAGCGTGGAAGTCACCGCCGAGGAAGCAACAACATGGGGGAGAGAGGCCTTGGATGAAGTGGCCAGCGTCGGCGCCATTGATGGAGACCCGCCATGGCTGGTCGGTATAGAGCACCGACAGCCCCATGAGATCGAATAAAATATAAAATGCAGCGGTGAGTGTAGAACATCCTTGGTGGCACCGAGTAGGCCTCGGCTTCATCGGAGGAACTGGTGAGGGTGTTGTGGTTCCGGTGGGGCAGGTCAAGATGGCGCTGTGGGGATGGAGGTGGCGCTCAATTTTTGTTGCTCAATTTTTGTGCAACTACTAAAGAAGAACCTGCCAGGTCACGAGAGCAAGTACTTCTTGCTAGCTGAATGATGCAATCTTTGCTTCATTTCGGGTGAACTGGAGAAAAAGTGGCATGAATTGAATCATTGAGTGGAGCTGCAGGTTTTCTTCCACTAGTGCCACTATTATAGTAATCATGCTCTTTATTATCTGTGTTGTGCAAACAGGAATACTCAACTACAAATGTTGTGATGGTAAAGAGCATTCGCCAAGTTCTTGATTGTATGACAAGGCTAGCCAAGATGGATTTAATCCCGATATTCACTTTATCAAAAGGCTATAATGGGTGGATTCTGAATCTTGCAATCTGGGAATCAATGAGATGTGTAGGCATCTTTGTTGTACTTATTATTTGAATCTTATTTGTTGGTTCTGAATCTTGCAAATTGGGAATCAATGAGATGTGTAGGCATCTTTGTTGCACTTATTATTTGAATCTTATTTGTTGGTTTTGAATCTTGCAAGCTGGGAAACACGACATGATGATGCAGAGGACAACAACCATAACAAACAGTTCAAACTTGGTAGTATTATCTATGTGAAAGTGCGACAAATGTGTTGATTGTGTGCGTCTTGAGAATAATAATTCTAATTGTTCTGCATGTTGATCTTGTGGCACTGATAGAATGATCCAATGCATTCCTTGTTTTAAGAATAAATTTCTATTAAAGCTAATTAAGTTCAAGTAAAGTGACCACTAACACTTGTTATAACAGTACCAATACAGACCCGCTCATGAACCGACGTGTGGCCGGAATAGGTTTCTTAATGGAGGCGCTTGAATGGGTCGAGGGTGCATGTTCTGCCGGGCGTGCAACGGGCGAGGGAGGGGTAGTAACTGTTTTCGCGTGTACGCACTCAGTTTACTGCTGAATCCAGTTCCCCAAGAGCTGAAAAACAAACTACTGCCACTGCCCACACACTTGTTCACCTGAAGAGACTCCAATGGCGACCCGAGGGGTGAGCCTGCTAGATATGGACTTCAGCAAGGAGTTCCCCTTTGAGTTCACTGTTCAGTCCCATGGCTGCACCAAGTTGAATGTGATGTACACCAACGATCCAGACTCGGTGAAGATCTGCCTCGCCGAGTTCAAGCAATACCTACAGGACGGGAAAGCACAAGGTCGCAGGACTAGACCTTGTTCCCATCCATTCATCTCCTAACAAGGGCCAGCGGATCGCCATCGCTCAGGTATGCATGCGGGACAAGGTTCTCGTCTACCACTGCTGTAGGGCCATCAGAGGTTCTGGCGCATTCGACCATTTCATCGGCAGCGCCGACTGCACCTTCGCTATGGTGGAGAGAAGGAAGAGCGCGACGATTCGTCCATCTGGTGCAACAAGCTTGTCGACATCCAAAAGCAATACAAGAGCATTGACAATGGGCAGGAGAAGGACTCCTTGGCTGACCTTGCCGAGACCATCATCGACCCCTCCTACGCCAACATGAAAGAAGACAACAATGTCAAGGACCTGAACACGTGGGAGGTACCTCTGAATCTAGCCTACATAACCTATGCGGCCAAGGACGCATACACATGCTACGACATGTACAGGCAGATCTTGGATATGAGGGCGTGTCTGCTTCCCATAACCGATGAGTACACAAACAGCCGCAGCGTCATGATCAAGCATGCCAGGAAGGTCTAGATGTTGTACTTTATCTGTTTAAGCACCTTTATCATCTGAGTGTTTCATGCATTAGCCTATGTGTCGTAATTATCTGTTTTGCCGGAAATATTTCTTCCAAGAACCCATTAACCTGTTTGCTTTTTTAGAGGCTATTTGCTTATGTATGTAACTAGTTCACTCAGTTGTCGTGCTTTGAATCTCCTTCCTCCCAACATATTCCCCTTCTCAGGTGGACCCAGCAGGTCTCCTTCCTCCCAACACATCCATTTGTATTTCTTTATTTTGTTCAATCTTTCGTCCTCTTCCTATACAGCGGCTGGCGGTGCTGCCGCGCTCGCCTCGGTGACCCATCATAGCCTATGGCATTGGCCAGGCCATCCCTCTACTCCCATGGCCCACATTGTCCGGCGGCGGCAGCTCCACCAGCCCACCCTGCATCCGAACAAGTCAACCCTCGTACTCCCCTCTGCCTTCGTCTTCCCCTGCTCCGGTTTGTTCGGTTCGAGGTCTCGATGTCCTCCTCCGCCTTAGTGCTCTCGTCGCGGCGCCGTCGTCTGTCGTTCCCAACATGGTCAACAAAACAATAGGAATCGGGAGACGACTATTCGTCGAGAGGCTGATAGTCCCGGGCCCACCAGGTCCATGGCCTAGGTTTTGTTGTTTAACATGGGCAGCCCACGACATGTTTCAACTTTTTTTGGATCCAGCAGGTATCAAGCGGCCTCTTGGCCTCCCAACCAAGCTTGTCTATAACATCAGCATCCCAAGTTATGTTTGTTTTTTCAAGACGACGCACAGCTCAGTTCTATTTTTCTATAAGAATGCAAAAGTGAACCTATGTTTGCCCGTCTATAATATTTATACCTTATTCTGTTACATATATATATAATAGAAACAACATAAGGTTCCGTTAAACCCGTTGTTCGTACAACCATTTTATAGACCTTCCCACTTCCTTTATTTTTTTGTTTTCATTAATCCTATATCTGAATTTTCTCCCACTTTCTTTTTCGATGTAATCCGAGTTTTCTCCCAGTACTTTTCCCTAGAACCAACTCAACTGTCCCACGTCTAGCCTAAAAAGTAATAATATCCCATGTCCTATTAACTCATCAAATTAAAATGATATTTTATTTCATAAATCAAAAGTTCTTACAAAATAATAATAATAATTGTTTATATATAACTTGCCGAGTTAACTCCTAGTGATTGCGTACATAAGCTTGCAAAGATTTTACTGACCAATGCAGTAATAGACCTGCAATCATGTGTTTATGTTTTTATGACATTTCTCCGTCCAACCCAACATGATATTTTCACCCACCCCAGCAAGTTCACGGATTTCGAGAAAAATACAAATGGGCTTTAAATTCTACCATAATATGTAAACGGGCTGCATAGATGCTACATCATTGTTTCACCCAGCCCACCAAATGGACTAAGAAAAACCAAAATGGATTGGCTGACATGTGGGTCAGTAGGTCGAAGCCTAAGCACTTTCGCAAAAAATAAAAATTCAAAGGTCAAAGCCTAAGCAAGGCGTTGGATTTACATCCAACGGCCGACATTCTTCTTCAATCTCTCGTTTTCTTCCCCCAGCGCTGCCGGGACCACCTGCCCTATCCTCCAGCATCCAGCGGTGCTGTTTTGCATGCCTCGCAATGAAATGCTACCCCGCCGACGGCCAGGGCATCCCTCCAGTCCCCCGCACCTCTTGTTATTCTCTACCGAGTGTAGGCCCACCCCGCACCCAAACCAGTCAAGTTTCCCACTCTTCTCCGTCCGCGGCTCCACTGCCGCGTCTTCCCCATATCTGGGGTGTTCCACTAGGGCCTCGCCATCGGCCACCGGCTTGGTGTGGGGTGTGGTCAACTTAGTCAACAAACGAGAGTCCTCAGAAGATGACTGTACATGGAGAGGCTGACAGTTGTGACACACCACGCCCATGGACGCTGATAACCCACAAGTATAGGGGATCACAACAGTTTTCGAGGGTAGAGTATTCAACCCAAATTTATTGATTTGACACAAGGGGAGCCAAAGAATATTCTCAAGTATTAGCAGTTGAGTTGTCAATTGAACCACACCTGGATAACTTAGTATCTGCAGCAAAGTATTTAGTAGCAAAGTAGTATGGAAGTAACGGTAACAGTAGCAAAAGTAACAGCAGCAGTTTGTAGTAATTATAACAGTGGCAACGGTAAAGTAACTAAGCAAAGAGCAATATGTGAAAAGCTCGTAGGCATGGGATCAGTTATGGATAATTATGACGGATGCGATTCCTCATGTAATAGTTATAACATAGGGTGACACAGAACTAGCTCCAGTTCATCAATGTAATGTAGGCATGTATTCCGAATATAGTCATACGTGCTTATGGAAAAGAACTTGCATAACATCTTTTGTCCTACCCTCCAGTGGCCGCGGGGTCCTATTCGAAACTAAGAGATATTAAGGCCTCCTTTTAATAGAGTACCAGACCAAAGCATTAACACTTAGTGAATACATGAACTCCTCAAACTACGGTCATCACCGGTAAGTATCCCGATTATTGTCACTTCGGGGTTAATGGATCATAACACATAATAGGTGACTATAGACTTGCAAGATAGGATCAAGAACTCACATATATTCATGAAAACATAATAGGTTCAGATCTGAAATCATGGCACTCGGGCCCTAGGGACAAGCATTAAGCATAGCAAAGTCATAGCAACATCAATCTCAGAACATAGTGGATACTAGGGAACAAACCCTAACAAAACTAACTCGATTACATGGTAAATCTCATCCAACCCATCACCGTCTAGCAAGCCTACGATTTAATTACTCACGCACGGCGGTGAGCATCATGAAATTGGTGATGGAGGATGGTTGATGATGATGACGGCGAAGGATTCCCCTCTCCGGAGCTCCGAACGGACTCTAGATTAGCCCCCCCCTCCTGAGAGAGTTTAGGGCTTGGTGGCGGCTCCGTATCGTAAAACGCGATGAATCTTTTTCTCCCCGAACGTGAATATATGGAGTTGGAGTTGAGGTCGGTGGAGCTTCAGGGGGCCCACGGGGCAGGGGGGCGCCCCCCCCACCCTCGTGGATAGGGTGTGGGCCCCCTGACGTTGATTCTTTCACCAATATTTTTTATTAATTCCAAAAGGTTGCTCGGTGGATTTTCAGGTCATTCTGAGAACTTTCATTTCTGCACAAAAATAACACCATAGCAGTTCTGCTGAAAACAGCGTCAGCCCGGGTTAGTTCCATTCAAATCATGCAAGTTAGAGTCCAAAACAAGGGCAAAAGTGTTTGGAAAAGTAGATAAGACAGAGACGTATCAACTCCCCCAAGCTTAAACCTTTGCTTGGCCTCAAGCAATTTAGTTGACAAACTGAAAATGATAAAGAAAAACTTTTACAAACTCTGTTTGCTCTTGTTGTTGCAAATATGTAAAGCCAACATTCAAGTTTTCAGCAAAGATTATGAACTAACCATATTCACAATAACACTTAGGTCTCATGTTTACTCATATCAATGGCACAATCAACTAGCGAGCAATAAAAATAAATCTCGGATGACAATACTTTCTCAAAACAATCATAATATGATATAACAAGATGGTATCTCGCTAGCCCTTTCTGAGACTGCAAAACATAAATGCAGAGCACCTATGAAGATCAAGGACTGACTAAACATTGTAATTCATGGTAAAAGAGATCCAGTCATGGTCATACTCAATATAAATTAATAGTAATGCATGCAAATGACATTGGTGCTCTCTGATACGTCCATTTTGCATCATGCTTTTATATTAATATTTATTGCATTATGGACTATTATTACACATTATATCTCAATACTTATGGCTATTCCCTCTTATTTTACAAGGTTTACCATGAAGAGGGGGAATGCCAGCAGCTGGAATTCTGGCTGGAAAAGGAGCAAGTATTGGAAACCTATTCTGCACAACTCCAAAAATCCTGAAACTCCAGGAAGTCAGTTTTGGAATTAATAAGAATTATTGAGCGAAAGAAACACCAGACGGGGCCCACACCCTGGCCAGGAGGGTGGGGGCGTGCCCACCCCTACTAGGCGCGCCCCTGTCTCCTGGGCCCCCTGGTGGCCCTCCGGTGTCCATCTTCTGCTATATGAAGGCTTTTATCCTGGAAAAATCAGAGGCAAGCTTACGGGACAAAACTTCGCCGCCGCGAGGCGGGACCTTGGCGGAACCAATCTAGAGCTCCGGCAGAGTTGTTCTGCCGAGGAAACTTCCCTCCGTAAGGGGGAAATCATCACCATTGTCATCACCAACGATCCTCTCATTGGGAGGGGGTCAATCTCCATCAACATCTTCACCAGCACCATCTCCTCTCAAAACCCTAGTTCATCTATTGTATCCAATCTTGTATCAAAACCACAAATTGGTACCTGTGGGTTGCTAGTAGTGTTGATTAATCCTTGTAGTTGATGCTAATTGGTTTACTTGGTGGAAGATCATATGTTCAGATCCTTAATGCATATTATTACTCCTCTGATTATGAACATGAATATGCTTTTTGAGTAGTTACGTTTGTTCCTGGGGACATGGGTGAAGTCTTGCTATTAGTAGTCATGTGAATTTTGTATTCGTTCGATATTTTGATGAGATGTATGTTATCTTTCCTCTAGTGGTGTTATGTGAACATCGACTACATGACACTTCACCATTATTTGGGCCTAGAGGAAGGCATTGGGAAGTAATAAGTAGATGATGGGTTGCTAGAGTGACAGAAGCTTAAACCCTAGTTTATGTGTTGCTTCGTAAGGGGCTGATTTGGATCCATATGTCTAATGCTGTGGTTAGGTTTACCTTAATACTTCTTTTGTAGTTGCGGATGCTTGCAATAGGGGTTAATCATAAGTGGGATGCTTGTCCAAGTAAGGGCAGTACCCAAGCACCGGTCCACCCACATATCAAATTATCAAAGTACCGAACGCGAATCATATGAGCGTGATGAAAACTAGCTTGACGATAATTCCCATGTGTCCTCGGGAGCTATTTTCTCATTATAAGAAATTTTCCAGGCTTGTCCTTTGATACAAAAAGGATTGGGCCACCTTGCTGCACTTTATTTACTTTCATTGCTTGTTACTCGTTACAATTTATCTTATCACAAAACTATCTGTTACCTACAATTTCATGGCGTGCAGAGAAAACCTTACTGAAAACCACTTATCATTTCCTTCTGCTCCTCGTTGGGTTCGACACTTTTACTTATCGTAAGGACTATGATAGATCCCCTACACTTGTGGGTCATCAAGACTCTTTTCTGGCGCCGTTGCCGGGGAGTGTAGCGCTTTTGGTGAGTGGAACTTGGTAAGGAAACATTTATATAGTGTGCTGAAATTTTCTGTCACTGGTTACTATGGAAACTAATCCTTTGAGGGGCTTGTTCGGGGTATCTTCACCCCGAACAGAAGAGAAAAGAGTTGCTCCTCAACCTACTGAAAAATATTTACTTTGAGATTCCTTTGGGTATGATAGAGAAACTACTAGCTAATCCCTTTGTAGGAGATGGAACATTGCATCCCGATTTAGACCTTATCTTTGTGGATGAAGTTTGTGGATTATTTAAGCTTGCAGGGAGATGCATTGACATGGTATAGGCTATGTGATGATACAGGATCTTGGAATTATAAACGATTGAAGTTGGAATTTCACCAGAAGTTCTATCCTATGCATCTTGTTCATCGTGATCGTAATTACATATATAATTTCTGGCCTCGTGAAGGAGAAAGCATTGCTCAAGCTTGGGGGAGGCTTAAGTCAATGTTATATTCATGCCCCAATCATGAGCTCTCCAGAGAAATGATTATTCAAAATTTTTATGCTCGTCTTTCTCCCAATGATCACAACATGCTCGATACTTCCTGTGCTGGTTCTTATATGATGAAGACTATTGAATTCAAATGGGACTTATTGGAAAGAATTAAATGCAACTCTAAAGATTGGGGTTCCGATGATGGTAAGGAGTCAGGTATGACCCCTAAGTTTGATTGTGTTAAATCTTTTATGAATACCGATGCTTTTCGTGGATTTAGCGCTAAGTATGGACTTGACTCTGAGATAGTAGCTTCTTTCTGTGAATCTTTTGCTACCCACATTGATCTCCCTAAGGAGAAGTAATTTAAATATAATCCTCCCATTGAATTAAAAGTAGTTGCACCTATTACAGTTGAAGAAAATATTGTCACCTATAGTGATCCTATTGTCCCTACTACTTATGTTGAGAAACCTCCTTTTCCTGTTAGGATAAAGGATCATGCTAAAACTTCGACTGTTGTTCGTAAGAGTAATACTAGGACTTATACACCTCATGAGCAAATCAAAGCTGAACCTAGTATTGCTATGGTTAAAGATCTCTTGGATGATGATTTAGATGGGCATGTTATTTATTTCTGTGGTGAGACTGCTAATATTGTTAAACCAGATGCTAAGATACATAGACCTGTGGTAGGCATGCCTATTATTTCTGTTAAAATAGGAGATCGTTGTTATCATGGCTTATGTGATATGGGTGCTAGTGCTAGTGCAATACCCTATGACTTATGTAAAGAAATTATGCATGATATTGCCCCCGCTGAAATAGAAGACATTGATGTTACTATTAAGCTTGCTAATAGGGATACCATTAAGCCCATTGGGATAGTTAGAGATGTTGAAGTCTTGTGTGGGAAGGTTAAATATCCTGCTAATTTTCTTGTTCTTGGTTCCCCACAAGATGACTTTTGTCCCATTATTTTTGGTAGACCCTTCTTGAATACTGTTAATGCTAAGATTGATTGTGAAAAGGATACTGTTACAATTGGCTTAGAGGGTATGTCTCATGAGTTTAATTTTGCTAAGTTTCATAGACAATCTCGTGATAGAGAATCACCTAGTAAGGATGAGATTATTGGTCTTGCTTCTATTGCCGTGCCTCCTACTGATCCGTTAGAACAATATTTGCTAGACCATGAAAATGATATGTTTATGAAGGAAAGAAGGGAAATAGATGAAGTGTTCCTTCAATAGGAACCTATTCTAAAACACAACCTACCCGTTGAAATTCTTGGGGATCCCCTGATAACCCACAAGTGTAGTGGACCGCAACAGTTTTCGATAAGTAAGAGTGTCGAACCCAACGAGGAGCTAAAGGTAGAATAAATATTCCCTCGAGTTCTATCGACCACCGATACAACTCTACGCACGCTTGACGTTCGCTTTACCTAGAACAAGTATGAAACTAGAAGTACTTTGTAGGTGTGATAGGATAGGTTTGCAAGATAATAAAAAGAACGTAAATATAAACTAGGGGCTGTTTAGATAAAGATGCAATAAAGTAAGTATTAGTAGAGAGCTTTTTGTTACGAGAAAGTTATTTGTCCAAGGCAATCGATAACTAGACCGGTAATCACTATTGCAATTCTATTTGAGGGAGAGGCATAAGCTAACATACTTTCTCTACTTGGATAAAATGCACTTATGACTGGAACTTTAGCAAGCATCCGCAACTACTAAAGATTCATGAAGGTAAAACCCAACCATAGCATTAAAGTATCAAGTCCCCTTTATCCCATACGCAAACAACCTACTTACTCGGATTTGTGCTTCTGTCACTCACGCCACCCACCATAAGCAAATCATAAACATATTGCAAACCCTACAGCGGGAATCCCTCACGCTTGCGCGACACAGAGGGCACAATAGGACAGCACCAATAATAAAACATGTAACTCAAACCAATCACGATCATCAATTAACCCATAGGACAAAACGGATCTACTCAAACATCATAAGATAGCCATACATCATTGGGAAATAATATATAGCATTGAGCACCATGTTTAAGTAGAGATTACAGCAGGTAAGAGAGGGGTTACACCGCTGTATAGAGGGGGGAAGAGTTGGTGATGAAGGCGGTGAAGTTGTTGGTGAAGATCGCGGTGATGATGATGGCCCCCGGCAGCGTTTCGGAGCCACCAGAAGCAAGGGGGAGAGGGCCCCCCTTCTTCTTCTACTTCCTTGACCTCCTCCCTAGATGGGAGAAGGGTTTCCCCTCTGGTCCTTGGCTCCCATGGCGTGGGAGGGGCGAGAGACCCTCTGAGATTGGATCTATCTCTCTGTTTCTGCGTTCTCATATTCTGCCCCTTCACCATTTATTTTATATCTGGAGATTTCTAACTCCGATAGGGGTGAATCTTTCGCCCAGATCTTTGTCATAAAATTTGCTTTCTTGCGGCAAAATAAGAGTGTCAACCGCCTTACGGGGGGGCCAGGAGAGTCCCGGGCGCGCCTGCCTCCCTGGGGCGTGCCCCCCTATCTCCTCGCCCCCTCGGGCACCGTCTCGCGTTGACTTTACTTCCCAAAAATCACAAATATTCCAAAATAACTCTCCGTCCGTTTTTATCCAGTTTGGACTCCGTTTGATATTGGGTTTCTGCAAAATAAAAAACATGCAACAGACAAGAACTGGCACTGGGCACTGGATAAATATGTTAGTCCCAAAAAATAGTATAAAAAGTTGCCAAAAGTATATAAAAGTTGAATAATATTGGCATCGAACAATCAAAAATTATATATACGACGGAGACGTATCAGCATCCCCAAGCTTAATTCCTGCTCGTCCTCGAGTAGGTAAATGATAAAAAAGATAATTTTTGATGTGGAATGCTACCTAGCATAATCTTGATCATATGTCTAATCATGGCATGAATATTCAGACACGAGTGATCCAAAGCAATAGTCTACCATTTGACATAAAAAACAATAATACTTCAAGCGTACTAATAAAGCAATCATGTCTTTTCAAAACAACAAGGCCAAAGCAAGCTTATCCCTACAAAATCATATAGTTTGGCCATGCTTCATTTTCGTCACACAAAATGCTCCCATCATGCACAACCCCGATGACAAGCCGAGAAAATTGGTTCATACTTTTTAACGCGCTTCAGCTTTTTCAACCCTCATGCAATACATGAGCGCAAGCCATGAATATAGCACTATAGGTGGAATAGAATATGATGATGGATGTTATGTGGAGAAGACAAAAAGGGAGAAAGTCTCACATCGACGCGGCTAATCAACGGGCTATGGAGATGCCCATCAATTGATGTCAACATGAGGAGTAGGGATTGCCATGCAACGGATGCACTAGAGCTATAAATGAATGCTCAACAAAAGAAAACTAGTGGGTGTGCATCCAACTTGCTTGCTCACGAAGACCTAGGGCATTTGAGGAAGCCCATCGTAGGAATATACAAGCCAACTTCTATAATGAAAAATTCCCACTAGTATATGAAAATGACAACCTATGAGACTCACTACATGAAAAACATGGTGCTGCTTTGAAGCACAAGATATGAGACTCACTACATGAAGAACATGGTGCTACTTTGAAGCACAAGTGTGGAAAAAGAGATAGTAACATTGCCCCTCTTTATTTTTTTTATTTCTTTTTTCCTTTTTTTCCTTTTTTTCTTTTTTTTCTTTGGCATTTCTTCTTTTTCTTTTTGGCCTTTTTTTTATTTTTGGGGACAATGCTCTAATAATGATGATCATCACACTTTTATTGATTACAACATATGAAATACAAATCGAAACTAGAACAAGATATGACTCTATATGAATGCCTTCGGCGGTGTACTGGGTTGGTGCAATGAATCAAGAGTGACATGTATGAAAAATTATGCATGTTGGCTTTGCCACAAATACGATGTCAACTACATGATCATGCAATGGCAATATGACAAAAGTAATGCTCAAGTCATGTATATGATAATGATGGAAGTTGCATGGCAATATATCTCGGAATGGCTATGAAAAAGCCATGATAGGTAGGTATGGTGGCTGTTTTGAGGAAGATATATGGAGGCTTATGTGTGATAGAGTGTATCATATCACGGGGTTTGGATGCATCGGTGAAGTTTGCACCAACTCTCGAGGTGAGAAAGGGCAATGCATGATACAGAAGAGGCTAGCAATGATGGAAAGGTAAAAGTGCGTATAATCCATGGACTCACATTAGTCATAAAGAACTCATATACTTATTACAAAAGTTTATTAGCCCTCGAAGCAAAGTACTACTACGCATGCCCCTAGGGGGATAGATTGGTAGGAAAAGACCATCGCTCGTCCCCGACCGCCACTCATAAGGAAGGCAATCAAAGAAACACCCCATGCTTCAAATTTGTAACACAACGGTTACCATACGTGCATGCTACGGGACTTGCAAACCTCAACACAAGTGTCTCTGCAATCCACAACCACCGACTAGCATGACTCTAATATCACCACCTTTATATCGCAAAACTATTGCAAGGAATCAAACATATCATATTCAGTAAGATACAAGTTTATGTAGGATTTTATGACTAACCATGTGATTGACCAATTCCTGTCATCTCTCTAAATACATATAAGTGAAGCAAGAGAGTTCAATTCTTTCTACAAAAGATATGCCCACGCTCTAACGAATATAAGTGACGCAAAAGAGCATTCCACAAATGGCGGTTTTCTATGTGAAGAGAAACAGGGAATCCAACTTCAAATGATATAAGTGAAGCACATGAAGCATTCTATAAAGCAACACTCAAAATATTTAAGTGAAGTGCAATGAGCATTCTATAAATCAACAAAGGACTATCTCATACCATCATGGTGCATAAAAGAAAAGTGAAAACTAAATGCAAAAGATGCTCCAAGACTTGCACATAATGCATAAACGAAACGAATACGAAAACATACCGATACTTGTTGGAGAAAGAGGGGATGCCTGCCGGAGCATCCCCAAGCTTAGACGCTTGAGTCTCCTTGAATATTTACTTGGGGTGCCTCGGGCATCGCCAAGCTTGAGCTCTTGCCTCTCTTCCTTTTCCTCATATCGAGACCTCCTCGTTCAGACACTTCATCCACACAAAACTTCAACAGAAAACTCGGTAAGATCCGTTAGTATAATAAAGCAAATCACTACTATAAGTACTGTTGCAAACCAATTCATTTTTTTTGCACTGTGTCTACTGTAATAAAACTTTTTCATGGCTTAATCCACTGATATAAATTGATAGATTCATCAAAACAAGCAAACTATGCATCAAAAACAGGATCTGTCAAAAACAGAACAGTCTGTAGCAATCTAAACATCCACCATACCTCTGGTACCCCAAATATTCTACCAAAATTATGAAAAATAAACAAGTTGTATAGCAATGTAGCGACCCGACCCGAATGGATCAAGTCTCTGTGCTTAAGTGTCATCCCTGGATCGGCATGCTGACACACACAGTACTCGAGGATTTATAACAGAGGTAAATCACATGTATAGAATAACGTAAATACTATTACCTCGATCCAAATAGCGGAAGTAACAAGGTTGTGGATTCCCATCAACACCAACGGCAAAGTTGAGTGTAGAAATCGTAACCCTAACGTATCACTTACTCGTCGTAAGATCATACAACATAAGACGTTGCAGCCACAAAGGATTAGTACATTGAATGTACTGGCAAATTCACACCATAGAGCAATGATGAATAAAGGCTATCACTACATGCATATTTGGCTAGTGGAGGCTCTATGGTTATAGTGTTTCTGCGAAAAGCCAATTTTTCCCAACTACAAAGGAATAAATTTAAATTAACTATCATTGTGGTTGTTAAACATTGAGAATGGTTGACAGCATTCTCAATCCCAATTAAGTAACATCATCATTAAAACCCAACAAGATTAATTAAAGTAACATGATGAGATTCACATGATAATCCAAGTACTAGATACTCAAGATGTCCATAATCAGGGACACGGCTAACCATGATTAGTTTATACACTCTGCAGAGGTTTGTGCACTTTTCCCCACAAGACTCGATCTCCTCCGTTGGGATTCTCGCACTTCATGATGTTTGAGAAACGGATGACCGAGACATAGTCTTTCAGAAGCGCTAGCACCTTACGATCGGGTAGACAGTACCAACCTACATCCCCTACATGTGCTAGTCTACCACTGTAAGAGTTCGCACAACTTAATCAACTATGCTAGAGCCCATAGTAGCTTGTGGCTGCACATGGAAGTTTCTAGCATGAATAATTTCATGATACCTTTGAGCCTAGGTGGCGGTCCATAAAAAAACAGGCAATCGCTGGAATACCCAGGTGCCTAAACAGGAAATCGCTGGAATACCCAGGTGCCTCAATCCACCCAGATGTGTGTTTAAATTGCCACCTTAAGTAAACCATTAATCTAACAATCTCACATCTGTCATGGATACAATCACCCAATCCACGTCTACTAGCATAGCATGGCAATAATAGTAAACGTAGAAGTAACTCCCAAAGGTTTGATAATAAATAAGGTAATAGGTACTACCTCATCTACTTCCCAAAACCCACAATTTAATTAGATCTTAACCATGCAATTATTTGAGGATTGATATAATGCAATAAAAACTGGGTAGTAAGGGATATGATCAAAGTGTGAACTTGCCTGCAATGTTGATGAAGATGATTCGCACTCAAAAATCTTGATAGTTCTACTCATCACACTCCGGTCAATCTATCGTAAGCAAGCAATAGTAACCACACATAAGCAATCATGCAAAAGAATCGAAGAAAAGATCTCGGAAAGCTCGAAAACAAGCAAATGACTCTTGCAACAGAAAAAAATTCTAACTGTACCAAAATTATATGAATTTGGCCTTACCAGAAAGTTTAGGTCAAGAGCTTGGATTTGCAAAAAGAATCAACTAAATCGGAGTTATAAAACTCAAGTTATGATCAAACGAAGTTTGAATACAAATATGGTCTAATTCAAATTTTAAACTTCCAAAAACATGTTGGAGTTGGATTACTGGATAGAGGGGATCATAATGAAGAAGTGGGCGTTGGTTTTGTTGAATTTGGACTAACGTGTAAAAAGTAGCGAAGGTTTGAAAATCAAGGACTAATCTATAAATAAAATATTCACGGATGGGTCCCTGGACGAAAATTAACAAGAAAAAGAAAAAGAAAAACTCTACCGAGCGAAGCTCGCTACAGAACGCTAACGAACGAACTCGTTCACTACCGAACCCTAACTAATGAACGTCCATTGAATAAATCTAACTAAAAAGAAAATCGACCTAACTAACCGAAAAGAACCGACATAAAAACAAAACTAGGGTTTTACCGGTTAAACGGGGTCCGGCCGGCAGCGGTCAACGGTGATACGGGCGGCGGCTCCGGCGAGGCGAGCGGTGGCTCCGGCAATGGCGGGGCACGATAGCGGCGGTGGAGTAGCTAGGGAGGGGCGGCGGTGAGGTGGGTGGTGGCTGTGGGGGTCGGGGAGGCGCGGGCGACGACGAGGAAGCTCGGCGGCGGTGGCAACTCCGGCGAGGCGGCGGCGAGATGCAGCGGCGGCGGCGCGGCTCGGGAGGAGAGGAATGGGGCCAGGGGCCTTGGGTTTTATAGGGGAGGGGAGGAGGTGGCGTGGAGGAGGGGGCAGGAGAGGCGGCAGGGAGAGGCCGGGCGGAGCACGGCGGCGGCACTGGCGTGCTAGCTCGGGACTTCGTCCCGAGCTCGGGGACGAGCAGCGTGCGCCGGCTGGGCCGGCCTGATCCGGTCGGTCCAGAAGCTACTTTTTTTTAATAAACATTTTTTGCAGACAAACAAAAACTATAAAAGCAAAATAAAGAATAAAATTATATAGGCATATAATATATCCAAATTTTCAGAAAAAGATTTTCTACAATGTGGACATTTTACTAGAGTCTAATAAAATACACACAAATTCAAATAAAGCAAAGAGTGCTTCTGCTCTAGTAAAATCCAGTAAAAATCATTTTAAAATACCAAAATTAATTCAAATTTATTTCTCTCCAATTTTCTGATGTAGGGAATCATGTTACCCTATTTTCTATATATTTTATTTTTGGATAAAAATAATTTGAATAAAACTCAAATAACTCCAAATTGAAAATAAATTCAAAAGAACTTTGAATTTAATTCTTTGAAACTCCCAACTCATATTTCATATGTTTTGAAGAAGTCAATTTATCTTCGCTCGTGAAAATCATTGAGTTGCACAAAGTTCCTGGGTTGGAAATATTTTCCAAATGAAATTCAAATATTTTCAACACCCCTTGTCATTTAAATAAATGGAAGAAGTCATGTAATCTTCTCTCCAGGGTTTTGTGGTGAAAAGAATTTGAATTCACGGAGATCACGAATGCAAAATGAATGGTTGGGAAAGTCCTTTTATTCCCTCTCATTTAACTTTCAAAAAGTTTTGGATTTCACTCAATTTTCACACAACCAATCAAACAATCAATCAAATCTATCTATTTATTATAACATTCCAAAATATAGAATTTTGGGATGTTACAAACCTACCACCCTTAAAATGAATCTCGTCCTCGAGATTTGGAGAGGCTAGAAAGAAATGGGTTAGGTTTGGGGGTCTTCTCAAAATCCATCGATCATCACAGGGGTCTGGGCTGCTACCACCCTTAGAAGCATGGTTACTGTTCCATCAAAACTCATATACTCCATCCTTATTGTTGACAGGGCCGGTCTTCTCAAATCGTAAGGATAATTCCTTCTCTGGGCTCTTCCGGTAGTGGCATAACCTTTTCCTCAATACTTCTGTCCTTTCATCTTGGTAAGGTTATCCCGAGACTGGGTCCTCTTAGCTGACGGGTCTAGCACCAATACTAAACAACTATCGATATCTCATGGAGGTCATCAATTTATGGTTTCTCCTGCAGGAAAATGGGTCTGGGTTGAACCTCACCGTATGACCTACGGTTGGCAAAAGCTGCCTTGTACTAGGGGAAAAATACTTATACCCTTCTTAGGTTTAAACAAGGTTTAATATCGTCGTCGCTCTACTATAGGTAAGTCACTCAGATTTACCATCCCACATAGCAAGGCGAATAATAAGAGTAAGTCGGTATGGTGATCAATCCATCCCGCACCCAAATCATTACCTTGTATACAGTTTAGCGAATCTCGCATTCTAACACTCGGTCATCCTCACAAGCATTGCAGAATTTCTCTTGTCGACGAACCAAGTTCGGATAAATCCATTGATTTTGCAAGCCAAACAAACATCTATCAGTCCTTCACAACTCTCGGGTTTTGCATTACTCCTATAAAATCGTCTGTGGGTAAGGTCGTAATCTCTTCCAGGGTTTTTTCCTTCAGCGAGAGGGTGCTTGCTTCTTGGCAGGTCCTGGGGCCTGTGGGTTATGGCCCATCTCATCACTTGTAAACCTTGAACTCATTCTCTGGGCAACTGATCGTTATTCCTACATTCAACTTCCATCTTCCTAGCATACTTAAAATCCATCCAATTGTAATGTCTTTATTCCTTATGTTTGTACCAAACTAAGACGTGATTACTCAGACTCATCATGGAATTTCGATTGATCCATATTTCCAACATCATACCTCCTTTTATATTCAATAGTGATTCATCTCTTCATCCTCGTGGGATATCCCACATACCGAGATAAAAGTTAAACTTATGAAGTCCATACTCCACTTCGTGGAACATCATTATCCTTTCCAGGGTCAAGCGTCCTTATAGGGGAATATTGGCCATCTCTGCATGGCACTTCTTGAACTGGGAAACGTGAAACACATCATGAACTCCTGACAGTCCTTCGGGTGACTCCAACTTGCTGGCCACTTCTCACATACGCTCCAAAACTCGGTATGGTCCTACAAGTCTCGGGGTTAACTTTCCCTTAACTCCAAATCGTTTAAATCCTCGTAGAGGGGACACACGAAGACATGCTCTGTCTCCAATTTTGTAGACTACCTCCTTGCGTTTTTGAGTCTGCATAACTCTTCTGCCTGGACTGAGCTACCTTCAGTCTATCTCAAATCAACTTAACATTCTTTTGTGACTCCTTGATCACATTTGGTCCAAACAACTAACGGTCTCCAACTTCATTCCACAACAACGGTGGCTGGCTCCTTCTCCCATACAAATCTTCAAAAAGGGCCATCTTCAAACTGGCTTGGTAACTGTTGTTGTATGAGAACTTCGCGTAAGGTAGATTATCATCCCTGCTAGATCCATAATCTAGTGCACACACTCTCAACATGTCCTCCAGAATCTAATTGACTCACTCGGTCTATCCATCTGTCTGCGGATGAAAGGCTGTACTGAACTCTAGCCTAGTACCCAAAGTCTGGTGCAGCTGATTCCAAAACTTTGAGGTAAACTGTGTTCCTCTATCTGATACGATGGTCCTTGGAACTCCTATGCAGACATACGGTCCTGGTCGTATATATCTTGGCCAACTTCGCACTTGTATAGGTGGTTTTTACTAGGATAAAGTGAGCCACTTTGGTCAAGCGAATCAATTACTACCCAGATAGAATCATATCCCGATCGGGTTCTGGGAAATCCGGTAATGAAATCCATGCCAAGCTTATCCCTCTTCCATTCGGGTATCGGCATAGGCTGTAGTAATCCTACTGGCTTCTGATGCTCTGCTTTTACTCTCTGGCCTACATCACCTACGACTACATACTCCGAAATATCCTTCTTCATACTAGTCCACCAGAAACGCTCCTTCAAATCCAAATACATCTTGGTGTTTCCATGGAAAATTGAGTATGGTGAGTCATGAGCCTCCTGAAGTATTAACTTCCTGATCCTTGCATTATTGGGCACATATACACGGTCCTCGAACCATAAGATGTCATGCTCATCCTTACGAAAACCTTTGGTCTTTCCTTTGATCATCCTCTCTTTTACCTCAGCAATCTCTTTGTCATCCTTCTGAACTTCACGAATCTTTCCCAACAGCGTAGACCGAACTTCCATTGCTACAACAAAACCTTTGGGAACGATCTCCAACCGAAGTTCCCTGAGATCCTCGGCTAACTCCTTTGGTAATCCTCCGATTATGAGGGTATTCGTCCTTGTTTTCTTTATGGTTGTGTCCTATTTCTCCACAAAGCTTGTATGCACAAGGTTTCTTCATATCCTTTCCATAAGGCCTCAATTTTTTTTGGGACACAAGCCAAGACTTTAACAAAGTCCACTTAAATTCCTTCCAAGTGGTTACTCCTTGCCATCCATTGATGGTTTGGTACATCCTTCCCCAAGTAGCAGCACCTCTTTCAAAGCGCTGAAGAGTATGCTGGGTCATATCCTTTCTGGCTATAGTGTTATTCTTCACGTGATCCTCCATATTCTAATTCCATCGGTTTGTCTCCAATTGACTCATCGGTCCAGAAAATATAAGCTCATCTCCATTCATCCTCTATTGGGTTCATGGGTTTTGGGGTGGGATAAGAGAGATAGAGAGGGATACACACAATACAAACAATAGTTTTGAGAAGACAGATTTTATTGTGGCTGTCGGAAAAACATCAATAAATGACAGCTCACAATCGTCGCATCTAACGTAGGTATATAACACGGGTTTGGTCTTCTAAAGGTCAATATATCTTCAACGTCGCCAAACTCGTCAAGTCTTGCTCAAGTCTCCGATGGCTTCTTCCGATCGTGCTTGTGCTTCTCAAGTTCTTTTGCCAGTTCATCTCTATTGACGCAGAGTCTCTCGTGGCGTCCTTCAATATTTCTGGAGTTACGTTCTGAACATCCTTGGCATGAACCATGGTCCTACTGTCCTTCACTTCCTGGCGAATCTCTGGTGTCTCGAGGTGTTGCTCCTCCAGCTTGGCTACTTCAACTTCTGGGTCCTAAGTTCTTCATGATATGCTGATAACCCACAAGTATAGGTGATAGTTGTAGCCTCTTTCGATAAGTAAGAGTGTCGAACCCAATGAGGAGCTAAAGGTAGAATAAATATTCCCTCAACTTCTATCGACCACCGATACAACTCTACGCACGCTTGACGTTCGCTTTACCTAGAACAAGTATGAAACTAGAAGTACTTTGTAGGTGTGATAGGATAGGTTTGCAAGATAAGTAAAGAACGCGTAAACATAAACTAGGGGCTGTTTAGATAAAGACACAACTAAAGTAAATATAGCGAGTGAAGATGACGGTGGTGTTGGTGAAGATCGCGGTGATGATGATGGCCCCCGGTGGCGTTCCGGCGCCACCGGAAGCAAGGGGGAGAGGGCCCCCCTTCTTCTTCTTCTTCCTTGACCTTCTCCCTAGATGGGAGAAGGGTTTCCCCTCTGGTCCTTGTCTCCCATGGCTTGGGAGGGGCGAGAGCCCCTCCGAGATTGGATCTATCTCTCTGTTTCTCTCTGTTTCTGCGTTCTCAGATTCTACCCCTTCACCGTTTCCTTTATATCTGCAGATCCGTAACTCCGATTGGGGTGAATCTTTCGCCCAGATCTTTCTTATAAAATTATCTTTCTTGCACCAGAAGAAGAGTATCAACCGCCTTACAGGTGGACCACGAGGTCCAGGGGTGTGCCTGGGGGGGTAGGGCGCGCCCCCCTACCTCGTGACCACCTCGGACACCGTTTCGCGTTGATTTTACTTCCCAAAAATCATAAATATTCCAAAAAAATCTCCGTCCGTTTTTATCCCGTTTGGACTCCGTTTCATATTGGGTTTCTGCGAAACAAAAAACATCCAACAGACAGGAACTGGCACTCGGCACTGGATCAATATGTTAGTCCCAAAAATAATATAAAAAGTTGCCAAAAAGTATATGAAAGTGAATAATATTGGCATGGAACAATCAAAAATTATAGATACGACGGAGAGGTTCATATGCTTCCTTGTCAAATACAACTTCCTGCAGATCTATCTTAAACTTCTTGATGTAATACTCCAGATTCTGGTGATACACCAGCTAAGGTTAAAACTGTATCCTTTGCTGATAGGTGCTCCATCAGCCTTCTACCATCCAATCCTTCCGAAGAAATGTAGGCTTAAGTCAGCACGGTGGCAATCGCATAAGTAGGCGATAACATCATGGATAGCCGTGATTCTGCTCTTGTCCTTTCCATGAGCTATCATTCCATAGTTGATATCTCCTGCCTTAGGGTTTTCTTGACAAAACTTTGAGTTCTAATGCTCCATGTTCCAGTCTTTCTCCAACACACCTTGATCTCGGGTATTGACAGCTTCAAGAGTCTGACAATTCCATAAGGGTAGCCTTCCTAGGTCATACAAATCTGGGGATTCTTCAGAGCCTTCAAATTATCCTATTCTTCAGAGTCTTCAACCGTTGTAGTTTCCATTATTCAGATGCACGGTAAAATCTTCTTCATTCCGTAGTGGTCGTGGTTGTCCGATATCTTGTACTTCTTAGAGTGGTATGATCAGTTGAATCTTCGAGTGGTCAAAAGGGAAAGGGATATGGTCTCACTAAAAGGGAATATTTGGATTAGCTCAGAAGAGAAGAGAGGTAAAAGATCTTTTTGAAAAAGAAAGTTGTAGAGAAAATCCTTCCTATGGGCTTGCGAGGTCACGTCCTACAGTCAACATGTGCTCTGATACCATCTTGTAGCGACCCGGCCCGAATGGATCAAGTCTCTGTGCTTAAGTGTCATCCCTGGATAGGTATGCTGACACACACAGTACTCGAGGATTTATAACAGAGGTAAATCACATGTATAGAATAACGTAAATACTATTACCTCGATCCAAATAGCGGAAGTAACAAGGTTGTGGATTCCCATCAACACCAACAGCAAAGTTGAGTGTAGAAATCGTAACCCTAATGTATCACTTACTCGTCGTAAGATCCTGCAACATAAGACGTTGCAGCCACAAAGGGTCAGTACATTGAATGTACTGGCAAATTCACACCATAGAGCAATGATGAATAAAGGCTATCACTACATGCATATTTGGCTGGTGGAGGCTCTATGGTTATAGTGTTTTTGCGAAAAGCCAATTCTTCCCTACTGCAAAGGAATAAATTTTATTTAACTATCATGGTGGTTGTTAAACATTGAGAATGGTTGACAGCATTCTCAATCCCAATTAAGTAACATCATCATTAAAACCCAACAAGATTAATTAAAGTAACATGATGAGATTCACATGATAATCCAGGTACTAGATACTCAAGATGTCCATAACCGGGGACACGACTAACCATGATTAGTTTATACACTCTGCAGAGGTTTGTGCACTTTTCCCCACAAGACTCGATCTCCTCCGTTGGGATTCTTGCACTTCATGATGTTTGAGAAACGGATGACCGAGACATAGTCTTTCAGATGCGTTAGCACCTTACGATCGGGTGGATAGTACCAACCTACATCCCCTACACCTTCTAGTCTACCACTGTAAGAGTTTGCACGACTTAATCAACTATGCTAGATCCCATAGTAGCTTGTGGCTGCACATGGAAGTTTCTAGCATGAATAATCTCATGATCCCTTTGAGCCTGGGTGGCGGTCCATAAAAAAAGGCAATCGCTGGAATACCCAGGTGCCTAAACAGGCAATTGCTAGAATACCCAGGTGCCTCAATCCACCCAGATGTGTGTTTAAATTGCCACCTTAAGTAACCATTAATTTAACAATCTCACATCTGTCATGGATGCACTCACCCAATCCACGTCTACTAGCATAGCATGGCAATAATATCAAACGTAGAAGTAACTCCCAAAGGTTTGATAATAAAGCAGGTAATAGGTACTACCTCATCTACTTCCCAAAACCCACAATTTAATTAGATCTTAACCATGCAATTATTTGAGGATTGATATAATGCAATAAAAACTGGGTAGTAAGGGATATGATCAAAGTGTGAACTTGCCTGTAATGTTGATGAAGATGATTCGCACTCAAAAATCTTGATAGTTCTACTCACCACACTCCAATCAATCTATCGTAAGGAAGCAATAGTAACCACACATAAGCAATCATGCAAAAAGAATCGAAGAAAAGATCTCGGAAAGCTCAAAAACAAGCAAATGACTCTTGCAACAGAAAAATTTTCTAACAGTACCAAAATTAGATGGATTTGGCCTTATCAGAAAGTTTAGGTCAAGAGCTTCTATTTACAAAAAGAATCAACTAAATCGGAGTTATAAAACTCAAGTTATGATCAAACGAAGTTTGAATACAAATCTGGTCTAATTCAAATTTTAAACTTCCAAAAACATGTTGGAGTTGGATTACTAGATAGAGGGGATCATAACGAAGAAGTGGTCATTGGTTTTGTTGAATTTGGACTAACGAGTAAAAAGTAGCAAAGGTTTGAAAATCAACGACTAATCTGTAAATAAAATATTCACGGATGGGTCCCTGGCCTAAAATTAAAAAGAAAAAGAAAAAGAAAAACTCTACCGAGCAAACGCTCGCTACAGAACGCTAACGAACGAACTCGTTCACTACCGAACCCTAACTAATGAACGTCCATTGAATAAATCTAACTAAAAAGAAAATCGACCTAACTAACTGAAAAGAACCGATATAAAAACCGAACTAGGGTTTTACCGGTTGGGGCGGTTTTTTACCGGTTAAACGGGGTCCGGCTGGCGGCGGTCAATGGCGATACGGGCGGCGGATCCGGCTAGGCGAGCGGTGGCTCCGACGATGGCGGGACACGGCAGCGGCGGTGGAGTAGCTAGGGAGGGGCGGCGGAGAGGTGGGTGGTGGCTGCGCGGGTCAGGGAGGCACGGGCGACAGCGAGGAAGCTCGGCGGCGGCGACAACTCCGGCGAGGCGGCGGCGAGATGCAGCGGCGGCGGCGTGGCTCGGGAGGAGAGGAACGGGGCCCGGGGCCTTGGGTTTTATAGGGGAGGGGAGGAGGTGGAGTGGAGGAGGGGGCAGGAGAGGCGGCGGGGAGAGGCCAAGCGGAGCACGGCGGCGGCGCTGGCGTGCTAGCTCGGGACTTCGTCCCGAGCTCGAGGACGAGCGGCGTGGGCCGGCTGGGTCGTGGCCTGGCTGGCTAGCTAGGTCGGCCTGGTCCGGTCGGTCCAGAAGCTATTTTTTTAATAAACATTTTTTTCAGACAAACAAAAACAATAAAAGCAAAATAAAGAATAAACTTATATAGGCATATAATATATCAAAGTTTTCAGAAAAAGATTTTCTACAACGTGGACATTTTACTAGAGTCAAATAAAATACACACAAATTCAAATAAAGCAAAGAGTGCTTCTGCTCTACTAAAATCCAATAAAAATCATTTTAAAATACCAAAATTAATTCAAATTTATTTCTCTCCAATTTTCTAATGTAGGGAATCATGTTACCCTATTTTCCATATATTTTATTTTTGGAATAAAATAATTTGAATAAAACTCAAATAACTCCAAATTGAAAATAAATTCAAAAGAACTTTGAATTTAATTCTTTGAAACTCCCAACTCATATTTCATATGTTTTGAAGAAGTCATTTTATCTTCGCTCATGAAAATCATTGAGTTGCATAAAGGTCCTGGGTTGGAAATATTTTCCAAATGAAATTCAAATATTTTCAACACCCCTTGTCATTTAAATAAATGGAAGAAGTCATGTCATCTTCTCTCCAGGGTTTTGTGGTGAAATGAATTTGAATTCACGGAGATCACGAATGCAAAATGAAAGGTTGGGAAAGTCCTTTTATTCCCTCTTATTTAACTTTCAAAAAGTTTCAAATTTCACTCAATTTTCACACAATCAATCAAATCTATCTATTTATTATAGCATTCCAAAATTTAGAATTTTGGGATGTTACAAGCAAGACAGTGCAAAAGGAATCAGAACCAAATGACATTCCAGTTAAAAAAGTAAAATCGCGCACTACAGCCAAAGTTTCTGTCCTGCACCGTACAAACCAACAAGCATTGTAAACATCCTAAAGGAAAACCTTAGCACATTATTTTTATAATACAATGGAATTGTACATGGGGATAATTATTTTTGATGAAAAGTTTCTGTAATCAAGATTCACAAAGTTTCCGTGAGCATGAACAAAGTTCAAGGAGCTCTCCCACTTCAACAATGCTTGTCTCTCTCACTTTCACTTTCCTTTTTGAAAAGTTTTTAGGTTCCCCTCTTTATTTTTTTGTTTTTAAACTATGTAAAATCACCCAACAGAAATAAATGACTCTCTAAAACTTCCGGGTTGTCTCCCTGGCAGTGCTTTCTTTAAAGCCATTAAGCTAGGCAAATAGTGCTCAAGTAATAGATCCACCCGGATCCCAAGGTATGTCAAAGCCAATTTTAATTAACAATGATTTGTAATTTAGTAGTGAGTACAAAGTAACATATATCAAGCAACTACGAAGTCTAACTCTCTTCCTATGCATTGGCATGTCATAAAAGAACAATTGATGCACACATAGTAAAGGCCAATGCATAGTATAAGCAGTTTCTTGCAATTCTATCGTGTTGGAAACATAAAGAGGCGGAGATGTAGTTCCTCTCTCATAATAATTGCAAGTAGGAGCAGCAAGCACATGCATATTATATCTATCAAAATCATCATGTGCAACGGTAAAAGGCAACCCATCAATATAATCCTTACTAAGCGCAAACTTCTCCGATATAGTGTAGTCAGGAGAATTCAAAAAGATAATAGGACTATCATGCGTGGGTGCAATAGCAGCAATTTCATGTTTAACATAAGGAACTATAGCAAGTTCATCTCCATAAGCATAATTCATATTGGCATCTTGGCCACAAGCATAGCAAGCATCATCAAAAAGGGATATTTCAAACAAATTCAAGGGATCATAGCAATCATCCTTCGGTAAGCACGAAGGGGAATTAAACAATGTATGAGTTGAAGAGTTACTCTCATTAGAAGGTGGGCACGGGTGATCAATCCGCTCTTCCTCCTTTTGTTCTTCGCTCTCCTCATCATCTTTTTCATCCAATGAGCTCACAGTTTCATCAATTTCTTCTTCCATAGCTTCCCTGTCGGTGTACTAGAGTAGGGGTACCCTAGTATCCCGAACTTGTGCACGGGCAGTCGCAGTGCCCTGCGGCAAGGCTTGCCGGGTGCCCGCCAAGGTCCTTCGTGGTTCCTCTGGAGCCATTCAAGAACAAAGTGTTCAAGTCAAGGAGACAAAGCCCCGGCAAGAGGAGCTTGCCGGGAAGGAGACAAGGCCCCGGCAAGAGGAGCTTGCCGGGAAGGCCAACCGAGGCCCGGCGAGCGACAAGCTTCCGGGCGCGACAAGACAACAACCGCGGCAAGGCGCTTGTCGCGGCAGGCCACCTCCCTGTACCCACGCTCCAGCGCATCCGTCAACGTGTCGCCACGGGACCTTTCCAGGCACGCGCGGCGAGAAGCTGTGCAGCCAGCGGTGCGAGGTGGCAAGCGGCACTGACAAGACCGCCATCGTGGCGAGCGGTGGCGCCCCTGATGGTCCTTTTTATGCAATGTTTCGGCGACACAGACGGGCATTTAATGTTTTTGTCCCCTGCCGTCAGGGTTAGGTAGGATACACTGTTCAAGTAGGTGTACCAACCACAATTCCTTTCCAGTTTTACCCTTGCATGCGTTGCCACCTGTCGGCGACCCCTTGAGCATATAAAAGGAGGCCCATGCGCAACGTAGAGGGGGTTCGAAGCATTCGAAACCAGAGAACACCCACGCTCTCGAGCAAGAACTCAATACAACCACAAAGCAGCAGTAGGAGTATTATCTCTCCGGAGAGCTCCGAAGCTGGGTAAAATCGCTCGTGTGCTTCGCCTCGATCCGCTCTTCGTGCGATCTCCGCCCCCTGCCGGACCAAAAAGGGGCTCCGGTCCCATAGGTGTTCTCTCACGACATCTTTGGCGCGCCAGGTAGGGGGCATCGAGGTTGTGTGAACCCGATCCGGCGTTCACGTGAGCCAGATCTTCATCTTCTTCATCATCTTCATCAACATGCCACCGAAGAAGAAGGCTTCGGAGATGGCTGCTCCGTCCACGTCGATCCCACTGCCACCGGAGCAAACGGGTGGTGGGGTAGATGCCGGCGGAGGAACGGGCGCCGACGAGGGAGCTCACGCTGCCGCCAGGTCCAAGGACAAGGCCGCGCAAACCTCGGCGTCCGTACATGCACCGCGCCCGTCTCAGGAGGTGCGGGGCCAACAGCGTCAAGGTACTCGCGGTACCATACGCTCGTTGGACCAGAATCGAGCTGGTGGATCTCAGGGTGCTCAAGACCAGCATGCACACCAACCTGTTGGCACGAGCAAGACGCGGTCGCCTGGACGGGATCCTGCTCCTTCTAACATAGTTAGAAGTCCGAGCATATTCCGCTCGTCGCACCGTTCGCCACCGCCATCCAAAACTTCGGAAGAAGCTTTGGCACGAGCTCAACTGCTCCTGGATTACCCTCCAACGGCGGACAAGATCGATGATTGGAGGGCCACCATTCAGAGTCTCATCGGCTTTGCCAACGGCAACACTCCACGGCAGCCGAATGCGTCGCAGCCGCGGCAAGATTGCCGGACGCGAGCCGATGGCGACAAGACCGGTGGGGGTGCAACCACCGTGCACTCTACGCCCCGAAGGCCAAGATCGCCGACTCGCCGGGTCAACCTCGACACTGACTCCACAGCGTCAACAGATCCGCGAGCTCGTTGCGATCAGCGCCAAGTTCTTCAAGAACGACAGCAAGAGGACGCTCGTACTCGCATCGAGCGTTGAAGAGAAGCGCGGCGTCAATCAGACCAGTGCGCTGGGCCCGCTGTCGACATGCATGCACAAGGGGAACCAGGCAACTTGCCGTACGCGGTAGGTTGCCCTGCGTTCACTCGTGAGCTGCGGCAAGTCCAGTGGCCCAGTACAAAGAACTTCAAGCCAGATGTACCAGAGAAGTACGACGGCAGGTTGCATCCGTCAGAGTTCCTCAGCATCTACACCATCGCGGTGCAAGCTGCCAGGGGGCGCGACGACAAGATCCTTGCCAACTACTTCCCACTGGTGCTCAAGCCCAATGTCAGATCCTGGCTCATGCACTTGCCGGACAACTCCATATCCTCATGGGCGGATCTGTGCCATCAGTTTGTCGGCGCCTTTACAGGCGGCCACAAGCCTCATGGCCAAGAGAGCGATCTTCATCTGCTCACCCAGAAGGAAGGAGAGCCCCTGCGCAAGTATATTCAGAGATTCAGCCAAGTGCAGCGCAACATCCCAGATGTCCACCCTGCCGCGGTCATCAGCGCGTTCCATCAGAACGTGCGAAACCGCAGGATGCGGGAAGAGATGGCAATGTGCAAGATCAGAGACGTCAGTGAGCTATATGCCCTGGCCGACAAGTGTGCACGTGCTGAGGAAGGGAGGAAACTCCCCGGAGAGAATACAGGAGCAGGAGGATCTGATAGTGAGGATGCCGCCCCGGCAAGGAAAAACCGGCGGCGGAACAACAGGAAGAAGAAAGGCAAAGATGTGCTAGTCGTCGAGCAGTCCGGCAACGAAGGTGGCGCCAAGGAAGCCGAAGCTGTGGCGGCCGCCGACAAGCAGGACGGCTCCGGCAAGCAGTATTGCAAGATCCACCGCACCAAGGGCCATGATCTCCAGAGCTGCAATAAGGTCGAGCAGCTTGTCGAGCAGCAGAAAGCTGAGTACGAGCGACGCGACAAGGAGAAGGCCCAGGAAGGTACTGGAGGATCCGGCAAGAAGCGCCCCAGACAGGGAGGACGCCGCGGCAAGGCCAAGCAGCGGCAAGGAGACAGACCTCCCCGCGGCCGCGACAAGGACGAAGATGAAGACGAAGATGAAGAGATGGATGATGACGAGGCCGATGAGCAGGAGTTTCAGAAAGCCACAGAGGTCCTGTGCGTTGACGGCGGTGCTTCTCTGCATAGTTCACACCGCCAGCTCAAGCAGTGGGTGTGGGAAGTCAATGCGGCAGAACCACCAGTCGAGTCACGCAAGCCTCTAAAATGGTCTGGCACGCCTATCATCTTTGATATTGAGGACCACCCTGATCGCATAACTGCGGTCGGGTGCTTGCCGATGTTGGTCTCACCAACTATCCGCAACCTCAAGGTCACTAAGATGCTAGTTGACGGCGGGGCCGGCTTGAACTTGATCTCCTCCGCGGTACTCCAGAAACTCCAGATTCCTAACAGCGAGCTCGAAGAAACCGGCACATTCCAAGGAATCAACCCGGGAAGGAGCAAGCCGAAGGGAAAGATCACGTTGCCGTAACATTTGGCAGCGACTTGAACTACAGGACTGAGAGGGTCACTTTTGACGTTGCTAATTTTCCATTGCCATACAACGGGATACTCGGTCGTCCAGCGCTCGCCAAGTTCATGGCAGCCTCTCACTATGCTTACAACGTACTGAAGATGCCAGGCCCGATAAGTCTCATCTCTGTCCCTGGCGACAAGAAAGATGCTCTTATCTGCGCCGACAAGATCTACCGGGAAGCAGCAGCCACAGCAGAACGCAAGACACGTGCCGCTGAAGCTCCCGGGGGGAAGAAGAAGACCAAGTCCGGCAAGAGCTCTGATGCCCACTCCGGCAAGCGCACCTCTTCGGAGTGCTGCGCTACCGTCGAGGACGCACCATCGAGCTCCACCGGCAAGCGTAAGAAGACAAAGGCAGCTCCGCCAGAGACCAAGAAGGTGCCCGCCAAGGAGGACGACACTGGTGGTACCTTCACCATCAGTGCCACTCTCGACCCTAAATAGGAAAGCGCGCTCGTTGCTTTCCTGCGGGCGAACGTCGACGTGTTTGCGTGGCAACCGTCTGACATCCCCGGTGTTCCCAGGAAAGTAATTGAGCACCACCTTGCCGTCTGTCCTCATGCGCGGCCCGTCAAGCAGAAAGTCAAGAAACAAGCAGTGGAGCGCCAAGAATTCATCGCAGAAGAGATCAAGAAGTTGGAAGCAGCAGGCCTTGTCAGAGGAGTGCTCCATCCTACGTGGTTGGCCAATCCTGTTGTCGTGCGCAAGGCAAACGGGAAATGGAGGCTTTGTATTGACTTTACTGATGTTAATAAAGCTTGTCCCAAAGACCCATTTCCCTTGCCGCGCATCGACCAGATTGTTGACTCCACGGCCGGATGTGATTTGCTTTTGTTTCTTGATGCATACTCAGGATATCGTCAGATCTTCATGGCAGAAGAGGATGAAGAGAAGGCCGCATTCATCACTCCGTGGGGCACGTACTGTTTCGTACGGATGCCTTTCGGTTTGAAGAATGTTGGTTCAACATTTGCAAGAGTAGTCCATGACGCTTTTGAGCCACAGTTTCACAGAAACGTGGAAGCCTACATGGATGACATAGTGGTCAGGAGCAAGGACAAAGCAACTCTGATTCAAGATTTAGACAAGACCTTTGCAAATCTGCGCAAGATCAACCTCAAGCTCAACCCCGAGAAGTGTGTTTTTGGAGTTCCCTCCGGCAAGCTTCTCGGGTTCTTCGTGTCTCAGCGGGGAATTGAAGACAATCCCGACAAGATCAAGGCCATTGAGCAGATTGAAGCATCGAAGCACGTCAAGGATGTACGAAGGCTTGCCGGCTGCGTGGCTGCTCTCAGCAGGTTTATCTCTAAGTCTGCTGAGCGCGCCCTGCCATTTTTCAAAATATTGAAAAAGGCAGGTCCAATGAAATGGACTCCGGAAGTAGAGGCTGCGCTGCAGGACTTGAAGAGATACCTGTCCTCCACTCCAATACTTGTCGCACCTAAGCCACAAGAGAAGTTGCTGCTGTATCTAGCGGCAACCAATCAAGTGGTTAGTGCTACGTTAGTAGCGGAGAGGGAGACGGATGATGAGCCAGCGACCACGGCAAGTGCATCCAGCGACAAGCAGGGGGCTTCCCCGACAAGCTCTGGTCCCGACAAGGATGGATCTGCGCAGGCACAGGAGGAGAAACAGAAGAAAATGGTGCAGCGCCCAGTTTACTTTGTCAGTTCCCTTCTACAGGGGGCTAGGTCAAGGTACTCTGGTGTGCAGAAATTGCTTTTCGGCCTCCTCATGGCCTCGAGAAAGCTGCGCCATTACTTCCAAGCACATGAGATCACAGTTGTCACTCGCTTTCCGCTGAAGAGGATACTGCAGAATCCAGAAGCGACAGGCAGGATTGTCGAGTGGGCACTAGAACTGTCAAGCTTTGGCCTCAAGTTTGAGAGTACTTCAACTATCCAGAGCCGGGCATTGGCAGAATTCATAGCACAGTGGACGCCAACACCAGATGAAGAAATTCCAGAGACGAGCATCCCCATCAAGGAAGCAAGCAAAGAGTGGCTGATGTACTTTGATGGTGCCTTCTCGCTGCAAGGCGCCGGTGCGGGCATGCTGCTTGTCGCACCCACCGGAGAGCACCTCAAGTATGTAGTCCAGATGCACTTTCCCAAGGAGCAAGCAACAAACAATACTGCAGAGTATGAAGGTTTGCTTGCCGGTCTCAGGATCGCGGCAGACCTTGGGATCAAGAAGCTCATTGTCAGCGGTGACTCACAGCTTGTCGTCCTCCAAGTCAACAAAAATTATCAGAGTCCTTTGATGGAAGCTTACGTGGATGAAGTGAGAAAGTTAGAAGAGCACTTTGACGGCCTACAGATGGAACATGTTCCGAGAGCTCAGAACGACATTACAGATGGCCTGTCAAAGTGCGCCGCACTAAAGTTACCTGTGGAACCAGGGATCTTTGTGCTCAAACTGACTCAGCCGTCCGTAAAGCCATCGACTGGACACGGCAAGAAGAGGAAGTTGATTTCTGTTGACTATTTTCTGGCAGAGCTCCCCGAAGCCGCCGCCAAGAAGGTCCCCAAGATCAACACAAAGAGTGCTGAGGAGCAGTCTGCTCCGACAAGCCCTAGGGTTTGTTCCATTGAAGCAGACGCTCCCAACAAGTTTTGCTCCGGCAAGCTTGCCGGGGAACATCAAGCTCTGGCTGAGCCGCAGGTTCTTGCCGTGGAAGCAGATGTTCCCGCAGCATCATATGTGCCTTTAGTCCTTGTTGTCGAGCCGCAAGCTCCAGCATGGGCACAGCAGATTGTCTGTTTCCTTCAGACAGGAGAACTTCCCGAAGAGCAAGAAGGAGCAGAAAGAGTAGCCCGGCAATCAAGTATGTACCAGTTTGTCGACGACACACTGTGCAGAAGAAGATTCAACGGTGTGAAATTAAAGTGCATTCCCCGGGAGGACGGACAGAAGCTATTGGCGGAGATACATGGAGGCATATGTGGTCACCACATTGGCGCAAGAGCACTTGCCGGCAAAGCATTCCGGCAAGGTTTCTTTTGGCCGACAGCCCTCCAGGATGCAACTGCACAAGTAACCAAGTGTGAAGCGTGCCAGTTCCATTCCAAGCAGATACACCAGCCAGCTCAAGCTCTCTATACGATCCCTTTATCCTGGCCATTTTCGGTCTGGGGGCTCGACATCCTCGGCCCTTTTCCCCGAGCTGTCGGGGGCTTTCAGTACTTGTACGTTGCAATCGACAAGTTCACAAAGTGGCCGGAAGTGGAAGCAGTGAGGAAGGTGACAGCACAGTCAGCAGTTAAGTTCTTCAGGTCGATTGTTTGCCGTTTCGGAGTCCCTAACAGGATAATCACCGACAACGGCACGCAATTCACGAGCTGCACCTTCATGCAGTATGTCCAAGATCTTGGCGCCAAGGTCTGCTTCGCTTCTGTTGCTCACCCGAGAAGCAACGGTCAAGCGGAGAGGGCAAATGCTGAAGTGCTGCGCGGGCTCAAGACCAGGACTTTCGACAGGCTGCACAAGTGCGGAAAGAACTGGATCGAGGAGCTGCCGGTGGTTCTTTGGTCGATCAGGACGACGCCAAATCGAGCCACTGGCCAGACACCTTTCGCTCTAGTCTATGGAGCAGAGACAGTTCTCCCCACGGAACTCATATACGAATCGCCTCGAGTGCTCGCTTATGATGAGCTTGAGCAAGAGCAGCTGCGACAAGATGACGCGCTGCTCCTTGAGGAGGATCGTCTTCAGGCTGCTATAAGAGCTGCTCGATACCAGCAAGCTTTGCGCCGCTACCGTAGCCGCAAAGTTAATGCCAGAAGTTTCGAGGAGGGCGACATTGTTCTTCGGCGCGTTCAATCCACCAAGAATTCCAACAAGTTGACGCCGAAGTGGGAAGGCCCTTATCGGGTGAAACGAGTCACTAGGCCTGGCGCTGTCCGCCTTGAGACCGAAGATGGCTTTCCGGTGAGCAACTCCTGGAACATTGAGCATCTTCGTAAGTTTTACCCGTAAGGCGCGGTTGCCGGAACCTGTTCTGGCAACCACCTTTTGTACAAGTCTTGCTGCTATTGCATGTAATCCTATGTACAAAGCCGGGCGCAGACCCCGTGCATAAATAAAGCTCATGTGCTCTGCACATCTTGTCAAATTTCATGCTTTCTATTTTTTGCATGTGTTATCTGACACTTTGTGCAGCACCTGCCCCCGGTAAGCAATAACGAGTCTTAAGGCTCCATATCTTTATTTTCTCTTCTTTCTTTTTCTCAAAAGGAAGGTTCCCTCGTCCACAAGTTTGCCGGGGGGAAGGAGGAGATAATGATGTGGACCAGGCGTCGTTCAAGAAAGCTTCGCCTTGCTGGGATGCAAACGACAGAAAAGCTAAGTTGCCAAAGTTTGAGCAATCAGTTTTAAAAAATTTTAAGTTATCTTCCTTGAACGACCATGCTTTGTATGGAAAACCTGTGCGAGGAGGAACCAACTCGTAGCTAGTTGCGCCCTTACTTTGTTTCGTGTCCGCTCAACAACTTAAGTGTGCTGCGACTAGTTGCGACAAGGTTTCTTGCCGGTAGCAGCACCGCCAGCAGGCTGCTGATGTTTCGCATCAGCGCTCGCGGCAAGGGTGCCTGCGCCGACAAGTTCCCTGAAAGCCTAGGGTAAAAACATACAAAGGAAGGAATCAAGTAAAGGAAATAACGTAGCAAATACTACCCAAGATAAAGTTATAGTACAAAGATAACTTGTCGCAGCTCTAATAGATTGTTCTCGTAACATGTCTAGCAGCGGCAAGAAAAGGAGAAAACAGGCGGCCTAATCTATGCGATCGCCATCAATCCTCCTGACTTCATTCACCTTGTCCACAATGGGTGCGACAAGGGCCTTGAGCTCTTCTAGATCAGCATCCGGAGGCAGCTTCCTGAGGACGTTGGTGAGGTTGAGGCCTGGGTTGCAGAAGGCCACCTTCACGAACACTTTCTGAAGAACTCTCACGCAGATTGTGTGTGACTCGTCGGCCAGCTGCTTTGGGATCCTTTCCCGGAGTTGCTGGAGGGCCGTCGCCACGCCCTTGAAGAACAGAGTGAGCTTGGCACTAGGCTGGAGGTTCTCGACGGAGGAATACCCGAAATCCTCCATCCCCAGCTGCGCCAGCTCCTCGTCGATGACTGCGGCGATGTTCACGAGGCCCTCTGTCCAGAGCTCCACAGTCTCCCTGAAGGTGTTCTGGGTTTCAGCGGCCCTCGTCAGCAGCGCTTCGTTGGCCTTGATCTCCTCTTTCAAGGCCACCTCCCGCTCCTTGGCGCCGTCTAGCGTCTCGGTCAGGGTAGCCAACTTCAGCTCAAGATCAGCATTGGAGTCCTTGGCGGCGCTCAGCTCTTTGCCCTTCTCGAGGAGACGACCCTGCAGCTCACCATGGGCAAGGGCGTCCTTCTCGCGCTCGCGCTGGAGCGCGGCAAGCTCTTCGTCCCTCGCCCTGAGAGCGGCCTCCAGCTGCGCCACCTTTGTCTCCAGCTCCTTCTTGGCGGCCTCAGCAGCTGCGGCAGCATCCTTTGCCTCCTTGAGAGCCCCGCCAAGTGTCTGCTCGCGCGCAGTAAGCTCCGCCTCATAGCTGTCCAGATTGACCTTCCGCTGCATCAACTCGCCATCCCGCGTAGACAGCTCCTCGGCGGCAAGCCGCTGTTGCTCTTCAGCTTCAGCCTTCTCGAGGAGGAAGGCCTTCCGCGCCTCGACAAGCTGCGCCCGCTCCTCTGCAATGGACCGGAGGGCTTCCTGGTTGCGACTCTAGAGCTCCTCCGCGTGCTTCTCAATATCCACTCCCGCCTGCGCGACAAACGCTTCCCGGGACTCCAGTTTGGCTTGTCGGGCGCGGTAGAGCGACAGCAGCCTCCGCAGCAGCTGTTCCTCCTCAGGCTCGCCGCTGCTGCTGCTTGGCGCGTCGACCAGTGTCAACCCAGTGGAGGCAAGCACTTCTCCGTCAAAGACTTCTCCTTCGACCGGCGCCCTGGAGCTTGACGCCCAGGGAAGCTTGATGAAGACGCCATCGCCGGCCTTCAGATAGGCACCGGGCTGGGGCTCTTCGGGGCCTGGCGCTGCGGCGGCGGCGGAGGGATCGGCGGTCGGCATAGCGCCTTGCACTCCTGCGGCCTCGGGGCCGTCAGTGCGATCGCCAGATCCCTCGCCAGCTCCTGCGGCGGCGGCTTTGGCGGCCTCCTCGCCGGCAGGATCATTGGCGCCGGCTTCCTCTTCGGTGGCAGCAGCGTCGTTGGTGTTGCCGCGCGCGTTCTCCTCGCCGGTGGCCTCGGTCTCCATCGGCTCCGTGGAAGATGGATCTAAAGACCAGGAGAGGGAGAAATAGTCAAGCAAATGTCCAAAAAGAAGATCAGAAGAAGAAGAACACAAGGGAAGTTTTTCAGGCAAGAGGATTACCTGTGCTGGGCTCTGCAGTCATGGGCTCCACCACCGGGGGGTCGCTGGTGCCGTCCCTTGCTGGAGAACTGTCCCTTGCCGGAGACCTCTCCCTTGCCGGAGAGCGCTCCCTTGCTGGGGAATCCTCCCTGGGCGGCGTAGTTGAAGCAGATAGCATCTCAGGGGCGGCTTCCGGTTGCTCCTGGCGAGGCTGCTCTGATCCTACATGAATCAATAGACAGATATCAACAAATGAAGAGCACCCACGCGCTCCCAACAACGGGAAGTAAACAGATACTTACGTTGGGGGCTGCGCTGGGGGCTGCTTCGGGGAGTAGTTTCCGGGTCCGGCAAGGTGGTCTCGGGCGCGCCCCCTGCTGTCGTGGTGGGCTCGTCCTCGATGACAATCACCGGAGCCTTGGCCCTCTTCGCCGCTCTCTGGGCTAGGGTCCTGAAAAGGAAACAGTTCAGAGTAAAGCAGATCAGATACAAGACAAAGACAGCAAGAAATCGAAGAACTATGAATACAACAAAGAGGCTTACTCCTCTTATTCCTCGTCGGAGCTGAGTGCGGAGAGGTCGAAGTTAGGCCCACCTTCGGCGCGACGAGGCGGAGGAGTAGGTGCCCTTGGTCGCTTGGCGGGGGCAGCGGCGGTAGTCCGGGACGACCCCGCTCCAGTTGCCGCCCCGGTGCGAGGCGCTCCCACGGCAACATTGCTTGTCGCGGCGGAGCGCGTCGCGCGGCGCGTCGGCTGCTGGCTCGTCTGCCGCCCTACTACATCCCCGGCCTTGCGGAGATGCCTTCTTGGTGGAGCTGGGGGCTGCGCTGGGAGCTCCGCTTGCGGCAAGCTACCTGGAGACGGTGGGCCGCTCGCACCCTCGGCGGGTTCGCTCGACTCGGCGTCAGGCGCGGCAAGTTCTTCCTCGCCGTCAAGCCATTCTCGCTCGGCAAGGCTTGTCGCCTCTGCTGCCTTTGCCTCCTCCACGGTGAACCCAAATTCGCCCGCGGAAGCGGCTGCCGCCGCCTCTTCCGCCCTGGTGGCGATGCGCTGCATCTCCTCCTCGGTGGTGTCGCGGGTGAGGCTTCTCTGATCGTCGGTGCGGACCGCTACCTCCACCAAGCCGTCGAAGAACTGCTGCACGACATCATCTGCAGGCTCCGGGACGATTCCATGCGAGTCGCACTGCGGCATCATTGCACGGATGCGGTCGAGCGAAGAGTTGTTGCACAGCAGAACGACACCCGCCGGCAATCTGAACCACTCGGGATGCTGAGGGTCGTGCTTGAACAGCTCCTTAAGCATCGCGTCCAATTCCAGTACAGTAAAATTGAAGTTGAGGCCTGGGCGCAGCCTCATGATATCCGCCGGACCCCCGAACTCCCAGGCGGGTCTCCTCCTCTCTTGCAGGGGGGCGATGCGGCAGCGAAGAAAATCCGCGCCAACAGCGCCTACAGTGAGCCCGGCAAGCCTGAGACGCAAGATCCGGGTGGTGGCGATCTTCAGCTTGTCGTCGTCCGCGGCCAGGGCGCTCCAATCGCCGCCGCGCACTACTGGGGCTTGGCGCAGGGTGGTGAATGGCTGCGGGTTCTCCTCGACGATCCAGCACCATTCAGCTCTCCACTCCTCCCATTTGCTGCGGAGCTTCCCCTCCAGATACGTCTCCTTCTTACCGGCTCTCGAGATCCAGGCGATCCCACCGGATAAGGGCTCTCCTCTCTCGACCCGGGGCATGAAGTAGTGGCGGAAAAGGGCTACGTTTGGGTGGACTCCGACAAAGTTTTCGCAGAGATGTGCGAAAACCGCCATGGTCAGGACAGCATTGGGGGTGAAATCAAGGAGGTGGAACCCGTAGGTGTTCATGATGTCACAGAAGAACTCGAAGAAAGGCGGGCAGAGCCCGCAGTAGAAGAACAGTACGAAGAAGGGGTATCCGTTTGGAGCCCGTTTCGAAGTGGCGGCGGAGAGTACCTTCGTGCGCGGATGCGCTCGCGTCTCCGTCGACCAGAAGAGGTAGTACCACTCCCTCAGCTCCGCCGTGGCGAGCTCGGAGGGGAAAGTTGCCCGCTCCTTCCGCAGCGCCTCAAGCCGCAGTGCCTCGACCGACTTCACGCCCTTCCTAGTTTTCGGAGCCATGGCGGAGGTGGTGTGGGAGATCGAAGGCGTTGGCGGCGACGGCGTCGATGGGGGGCGGAGCGCTGCTCTCTTTCGGCTTTGGAAGCGGAGGGGAGCGGCGGAGATTTCGGAGATAGGAACAGCAAATGGCGAAGGATGGGAAACTGCCCCTGTTTTCCCCTGCTTATAAAGAGGGAGGAGGCGAACGTTACGCTTTTTCCGAATAAAGAACCACCCACGATCTCTCCCACGACGCCACATTCAACGCGTGCCGTTAGGGGAGAGGGCGGTAGATACGGAGTAAGATACGGCATGGACCCAGGCCGCGCGCGCCCGTGCCCTGTTTTGGGCCTGGCCCAACAGCGCTCGGCACCGTGTGTGGCCCAGGCCCGGGGGATCCTGTCGGTGTACTAGAGTAGGGGTACCCTAGTATCCTGAACTTGTGCACGGGCAGTCGCAGCGCCCCGCGGGAAGGCTTGCCGGGTGCCCGCTAAGGTCCTCCGTGGTTCCTCTGGAGCCATTCAAGAACAAAGTGTTCAAGTCAAGGAGACAAAGCCCCGGCAAGAGGAGCTTGCCGGGAAGGAGACAAGGCCCCGGCAAGAGGAGCTTGCCGGGAAGGCCAACCGAGGCCCGGCGAGCGACAAGCTTCCGGGCGCGACAAGACAACAACCGCGGCAAGGCGCTTGTCGCGGCAGGCCACCTCCCTGTACCCACGCTCCAGCGCATCCGTCAACGTGTCGCCACGGGACCTTTCCAGGCGCGCGTGGCGAGAAGCTGTGCAGCCAGCGGTGCGAGGTGGCAAGCGGCACTGACAAGACCACCATCGTGGCGAGCGGTGGCGCCCCTGACGGTCCTTTTTATGCATTGTTTGGGCGACACAGACAGGCATTTAATGTTTTTGTCCCCTGCCGTCAGGGTTAGGTAGGATACACTGTTCAAGTAGGTGTACCAACCACAATTCCTTTCCAGTTTTACCCTTGCATGCGTTGCCACCTGTCGGCGACCCCTTGAGCATATAAAAGGAGGCCCATGCGCAACGTAGAGGGGGTTCGAAGCATTCGAAACCAGAGAACACCCACGCTCTTGAGCAAGAACTCAATACAACCACAAAGCAGCAATAGGAGTATTATCTCTCCGGAGAGCTCCGAAGCTGGGTAAAATCGCTCGTGTGCTTCGCCTCGATCCGCTCTTCGTGCGATATCCGCCCCCCGCCGGACCAAAAAGGGGCTCCGGTCCCATAGGTGTTCGTTCTCATGACATTCCCGCAAAATATTAGTCACTTCTTGGACAGCGGAGACTTTCTCAATAAATGCATTAATATAGTAGTTGTATTCATAATTTTCATAGCAATATCTAAGTATAGCAAGATTTTCAGGCCTATAAACATCATCATCTAAAGTTTCATACTTTTCAAACAAATATTCAATTTCATAAGCAGCCCTAAAAGCAACAAATTCTTCTATTTGTTCCACATCATAGTAATCATATATACCATTAGCATAAGAAGCTAATGTTTCATTATCATTAAATTTGCTTGAAATGGGAAGGTGTGGAGCCTTCATCCTAGAGCAACAAATAATATCATATCTCAAGCATAGATCCCGGGCATACCAACGCAACATATTAATTTGATCCCATAATAGTTTCCCTTTTTGTGTAAAGCGATAATCCCTAAAGTATTCACGTTGATCCAATGTGTCTCCCATTATAAAGTTGAATGGGGTTTTCTCAGGATTATCAAAGTAGTACATAATATCTTTCACATAATGAGAATCGAGGGTTTTAGGAGTTACCCCATCTCCATGAGTAGCAAGTACACCTAATTTTTTTGGTATTTTGTGTTCCATATCCATAACTAAAGATAGAGAACAACTTAGAACAGCAAATAAAAATTACTTAGTGATAAAGCAAACAAGCACACACGAGAATATTCACACCACGCTATGACTCCCCGGCAATGGAGCCAGAAAAAGGTCTTGATAACCCACAAGTGTAGGGGATCGCAACAGTTTTCGATAAGTAAGAGTATCGAACCCAACGAGGAGCTAAAGGTAGAATAAATATTCCCTCGAGTTCTATCGACCACCGATACAACTCTATGCACGCTTGACGTTCGCTTTACCTAGAACAAGTATGAAACTAGAAGTACTTTGTAGGTGTGATAGGATAGGTTTGCAAGATAATAAAAAGCACATAAATATAAACTAGGGGTTGTTTAGATAAAGATGCAATAAAGTAAGTATTAGTAGAGAGCTTTTTGTTACGAGAAAGTTATTTGTCCAAGGCAATCGATAACTAGACCGGTAATCACTATTGCAATTCTATTTGAGGGAGAGGCATAAGCTAACATACTTTCTCTACTTGGATCATATGCACTTATGATTGGAACTCTAGCAAGCATCCGCAACTACTAAAGATTCATCAAGGTAAAACCCAACCATAGCATTAAAGTATCAAGTCCCCTTTATCCCATACGCAAACAACCTACTTACTCGGGTCTGTGCTTCTGTCGCTCACGCCACCCACCATAAGCAAATCATAAACATATTGCAAACCATACAGCGGGAATACCTCACGCTTGCGTGACACGGAGGGCACAATAGGGCAGCACCAATAATAAAACATGCAACTCAAACCAATCACGATCATCAATTAACCCATAGGACAAAACGGATCTACTCAAACATCATAAGATAGCCATACATCATTGGGAAATAATATATAGTGTTGAGCACCATGTTTAAGTAGAGATTACAGCGGGTAAGAGAGGGGTCACACCGCTGCATAGAGGGGGGAAGAGTTGGTGATGAAGGCGGTGAAGTTGTTGGTGAAGATCGCGGTGATGATCATGGCCCTCGGCAGCGTTCCAGCGCCACCGGAAGCAAGGGGGAGAGGGCCCCCCTTCTTCTTCTTCTTCCTTGACCTCCTCCCTAGATGGGAGAAGGGTTTCCCCTCTGGTTCTTGGCTCCCATGGTGTGGGAGGGGCGAGAGCCCCTCCGAGATTGGATCTATCTCTCTGTTTTTGCGTTCTCAGATTCTGCCCCTTCACCGTTTCTTTTATATCCGGAGATCCGTAACTCCGATTGGGGTGAATCTTTCGCCCAGATCTTTCTCATAAAATTAGCTTTCTTGCGGGAAAAGAAAAGTGGCAACCGCCTTATGGGGGGGCCAGGAGAGTCCAGGGTGCGCCTACCTCCCTGGGGCGCGCCCCCTATCTCCTGGCCCCCTCGGGCACCGTCTCGCGTTGATTTTACTTCCCAAAAATCACAAATATTCCAAAATAATTCTCCATCCATTTTTATCCCGTTTGGACTCCGTTTGATATTGGGTTTCTGCGAAACAAAAAACATGCAACAGACAAGAACTGGCAGTAGGCACTGGATCAATATGTTAGTCCCAAAAATAGTATAAAAAGTTGCCAAAACTATATAAAAGTTGAATAATTTTGGCATGGAACAATCAAAAATTATAGATACGACGGAGACGTATCATCCCCCTCCACCCAAGGGTGATCCAGTGTTTGAACATAAACCATTACCTGATAATCTTAAGTATGCTTATCTTGATGAAAAGAAAATATATCCTGTTATTACTAGTGCTAACCTTTCGGAGCAAGAAGAAGAACGATTATTGAAAACTCTGAAGAAGCACCGTGTTGCTATTGGATATACTCTGGATGATCTCAAGGGCATTAGTCCCACGTTATGCCAACACAAAATTAATTTGGAGGACAATGCCAAACGAGTTAGAGATCCTTAACGACGATTGAATCCTAAGATTAAAGAAGTGGTAAGAAAGGAGATACTAAAGCTCCTTGAGGCAGGTATAATCTATCCTGTTGCTGATAGTGATTGGGTAAGCCCTGTCCACTGTGTTCCTAAAAAGGTAGGTATTACCGTTGTTCCTAATGATAAAGATGAATTGATCCCGCAAAGAACTATTACAGGTTATAGGATGGTAATTGATTTCCGTAAATTAAATAAAGCTACTAAGAAAGATCATTACCCTTTACCTTTTATTGATCAAATGCTAGAAAGACTATCCAAATACACACATTTCTGCTTTCTAGATGGTTATTCTGGTTTCTCTCAAATACCTGTGTCAGCGAAGGATCAATCAAAAACTACTTTTACTTGCCCTTTCGATACTTCTGCTTATAGACGTATGCCTTTTGGTTTATGTAATGCACCTCCTACCTTTCAAAGATGTATGATGGCTATATTCTCTGACTTTTGTGAAAATATTTGTGAGGTATTCATGGATGATTTCTCCGTTTATGGATCCTCTTTTGATGATTGCTTGAGCAACCTTGATCGAGTTTTGCAGAGATGCGAAGACACAAGTCTTGTCTTGAATTGGGAAAAGTGCCACTTTATGGTTAATGAAGGCATTGTCTTGGGGCATAAGATTTCCGAGAGAGGTATTGAAGTTGATAAAGCTAAAGTTGATGCTATTGAAAATATGCCATGTCCCAAGGACATTAAAGGTATAAGAAGTTTCCTTGGTCATGCCGGTTTTTATAGGAGGTTCATTAAGGACTTTTCTAAAATCTCTAGGCCTCTGACTAATTTATTGCAAAAAGATATTCCTTTTATCTTTGATGATGATTGTCTTGAAGCATTTGAAATACTTAAGAAAGCTTTGATCAGTGCACCTATTGTTCAGCCACCTGATTGGAATTTACCCTTTGAAATTATTTGATGCTAGTGATTATGCTGTAGGTGCTGTTCTAGGGCAAAGAGTTGATAAGAAATTGAATGTTATCTGGTATGCTAGTAAGACTCTTGATACTGCCCAGAGAAATTATGCTACTACTGAAAAAGAGTTCTTAGCAGTTGTGTTTGCTTGTGATAAGTTTAGACCTTATATTGTTGATTCCAAAGTTACTATTCACACTGATCATGCTGCTATTAAATATCTTATGGAAAAGAAATATGCTAAACCTAGACTTATTAGATGGGTTCTCTTGCTCCAAGAATTTGATTTGCATATTATTGATAGAAAGGGAGCTGAGAACCCCGTTGTAAACAACTTGTCTAGGTTAGAGAATGTTCTTGATAACCCACTACCTATTGAAGATAGCTTTCTTGATGAACAATTAGCGATCATTAATGCTTCTCGTACTGCTCCTTGGTATGCTGATTATGCTAATTACATTGTTGCTAAATTTATACCACCTAGTTTCACATACCAGCAAAAGAAAAAGTTCTTTTATGATTTAAGACAATACTTCTGGGATGACCCACACCTTTATAAAGAAGGAGTAGATGGTGTTATTAGACGTTGTGTACCTAAGCATGAACAGGAACAGATCCTACGCAAGTGTCACTCTGAATCCTATGGAGGACACCACGTTGGAGATAGAACTGCACAGAAGGTACTGCAATCTGGTTTTTATTGGCCTACTCTCTTCAAAGATGCTCGTAAGTTTGTCTTATCTTGTGTTGAATGTCAAAGAATTGGTAATATTAGTAGACGTCAAGAAATGCACATGAATTATTCTCTTGTTATTGAACCATTTGATGTTTGGGGCTTTGATTATATGGGACCTTTTCCTGCCTCTAATGGTTATACACATATTTTAGTTGCTGTTGATTACATTACTAAGTGGGTAGAAGCTATTCCAACTAGTAGTGCTGATCATAACACTTCTATTAAAATGCTTAAAGAAGTTATTTTTCCGAGTTTTGGAGTCCCTAGATATCTTATGACTGATTGTGGTTCACATTTTATTCATGGTGCTTTCCGTAAGATGCTTGCTAAGTATGATGTTAATCATAGAATCGCATCTCCTTATCACCCGCAGTCTAGTGGTTAAGTAGAGTTGAGCAATAGAGAGCTCAAATTAATTTTGCAAAAGACTGCGAATAGATCTAGAAAGAATTGGTCCAAAAAACTTGATGATGCATTATGGGCCTATAGAACTGCATACAAAAATCCTAAGGGTATGTCTCCGTATAAGATGGTTTATGGAAAAGCATGTCATTTACCTCTAGAACTTGAACATAAAGCATATTGGGCTATTAAAGAGCTCAACTATGACTTCAAACTTGCCGGTGAGAATAGGTTGTTTGATATTAGCTCACTTGATGAATGGAGAACCCAAGCTTATGAGAATGCCAAGCTATTCAAAGAAAAATCAAACGCAAGCATGACAAAGGATACTAAAGCATGAGTTTAACGTAGGTGATTATGTGCTATTATTCAACTCTCGTTTAAGAGTTTTTGCAGGAAAACTTCTCTCTAAATGGGAAGGTCCTTACATTATCGAGGAGGTCTATCGTTCTGGTGCCATAAAAAACAACAACTTCGAAGGCACAAGTCCGAGGGTGTTGAACGGTCAAAGAATTAAACATTATATCTCAGGTAATCCTATCAATGTTGAAACTAATATTATTGAAACCGTAACCCCGGAGGAATACATAAGGGACACTTTCCAGAACGTTCCAGACTCCGAAAAGGAATAGGCATGTGGTACGATAAGTAAACCGACTCCAAAACAATTCTAATGGCAATTTTTATCCATTTTGGAATATTTAAGAATTTTAGGAAGAAAGACGTAGTCCGGGAAGGACACGAGGCCTCCACAAGGGTGGAGGGCGCGCCCACCCTTCCTGGGCGCGCCCACCCTTCCTGGGCGCGCGCCCCCTGTCTCGTGGCCACCTCGTGTGCCTCCCGGACTCCGTTTTCTTGCACAATTCGTATTTTAGTCGGTAAAAATTCATTATATAATCTCCCGAAGGCTTTGACCACCGTAGGGGCATCATCGCCAAGAAGATCACAACCAACTATGAAGAAGGAGACATAATCACATGGGTATGGGCACCCCCCTTGGCAACTGCCAAGCTTGGGGGAGGTGCCCTCGTATCGTATCACCATCACACTCCTATCTTTACCGTTTTATTTAGTTCGATCCTTTTAGTAGTATCTTGATCTAGTAGATTGAAGTTTTGATATCAATTAGTTTTGAGTTTTGCTTTGTGATCTCTTTATGTAATTGAGTCCATGAGCTATCTATAATAAAGATTAGTGTTGAGTCAAGGGCTTTGCTATCTTGCTATGATCTTGAGAAAGTAGAAAGAATAAAAAGAATAAAAGAGTTCATATTGATCTTGTGGATAGTAATGACTTCACACATAGAAAGTATGTGGCATAAAAGTTGTTGAGAGTTGACAAACGTAGTTTTGGTCATCATTGCAATTAATAGGAAGTAATAAGGAAAGAGAGGTTTCACATATAAATATACTACCTTGGACATCTTTTATGATTGTGAAGCACTCATTAAGTATGACATGCTAAAAGAGTTGATATTGGACAAGGAAGACAACGTAATGGTTTATGTTTTCTCACATCTCAGTCAAAGTATATTGTCATTAACCTTCCAAACATGTTGAGCTTGCCTTTCCCCCTCATGCTAACCAAATTCCTTGCACCAAGTAGAGATACTACTTGTGCTTCCAAATATCCTTAAACCCAGTTGTTGCCATGAGAGTCCACCATACCTGCCTATGGATTGAGTAAGATCCTTCAAGTAAGTTGTCATGTTGTAGGCAATAAAAATTGCTCTCTAAATATGTATGACTTATTAGTGTAGAGAAAATAAGCTTTATACGATCTTGTTGTGGAAGCAATAAAAGCGACGGACTGCATAATAAAGGTCCACATACAAGTGGCAATATAAAGTGACGTTCTTTTGCATTAAGATTTCATGCATTCAACCCTAAACGCACATGACAACCTCTGCTTCCCTTTGCGAAGGGCCTATCTTTTACTTTATGTTTTTACTTTATGCTTGAGTCAAGGTGATCTTCACCTTTCCCTTTTTCATTTTATCCTTTGGCAAGCTCCTCGTGTTTGTAAGATCATGATATATATATCCAATTGGATGTAAGTTAGCATGAATTATTATTGTTGACATCACCTAAAGGTTAATACATTGGGAGGCAACACAATAAGCCCCTATCTTTCTTAATGTCCGGTTGAAACTCTATAACCACAAGTACTGCGTGAGTGTTAGCAATTGTAGAAGACTACATGATAGTTGAGTATGTGGGCTTGCTGAAAAGCTCTATTCTTGACTCTTTCTGATGTTATGACAAATTGCAATTGCTTCAATGACTGAGATTATAGTTTGTTAGTTTCCAATGAAGTTTCTGAACCATACTTGACATTGTGAATTGATCGTTACTTGAGGATAAGAAATCATATGATAAAATCAATTTATGTTGCTGTTATAAGAATGATCGTGATGCCCTCATGTCCGTATTTTATTTTTATCGACACCTCTATCTCTAAACATGTGGACATATTTTTCGATATCGGCTTCAGCTTGAGGACAAGCGAGGTCTAAGCTTGGGGGAGTTGATACGTCCATTTTGCATCATGCTTTTATATCAATATTTATTGCATTATGGGCTGTTATTACACATTATATCTCAATAGTTATGCCTATTCTCTCTTATTTTACAAGGTTTACCATGAAGAGGGGGAATGCCGGCACCTGGAATTCTAGCTGGAAAAGGAGCAAGTATTGGAAACCTATTCTGCACAGCTCCAAAAATCCTGAAACTCCACGGAAGTCAGTTTTGGAATTAATAAGAATTATTGAGCGAAAGAAACACCAGACGGGGCCCACACCCTGGCTAGGAGGGTGGGGGCGCGCCCACCCCTACTAGGCGCGCCCCTATCTCCTGGGCCCCCTGGTGGCCCTCCGGTGTCCATCTTCTGCTATATGAAGGCTTTTACCCTGGAAAAAACCAGAGGCAAGCTTACGGGACAAAACTCCGCCGTCGCGAGGCGGGACCTTGGCGGAACCAATCTAGAGCTCCGGCAGAGCTGTTCTGCCAGGGAAACTTCCCTCCGGGAGGGGGAAATCATCACCATCGTCATCACCAAGGATCCTCTCATCGGGAGGGGGTCAATCTCCATCAACATCTTCACCAGCACCATCTCCTCTCAAAACCCTAGTTCATCTCTTGTATCCAATCTTGTATCAAAACCACAAATTGGTACGTGTGGGTTGCTAGTAGTGTTGATTACTCCTTGTAGTTGATGCTAATTGGTTTACTTGGTGGAAGATCATATGTTCAGATCCTTAATGCATATTATTACTCCTCTGATTATGAACATGAATATGCTTTGTGAGTAGTTACGTTTGTTCCTGAGGACATGGGTGAAGTCTTGCTATTAGTAGTCATGTGAATTTTGTATTCGTTCGATATTTTGATGAGATGTATGTTATCTTTCCTCTAGTGGTCTTATGTGAACGTCGACTACATGACACTTCACCATTATTTGGGCCTAGAGGAAGGCATTGGGAAGTAATAGGTAGATGATGGGTTGCTAGAGTGACAGAAGCTTAAACCCTAGTTTATGCGTTGCTTCGTAAGGGGCTGATTGGGATCCATATGTCTAATGCAGTGGTTATGTTTACCTTAATACTTCTTCTGTAGTTGCGGATGCTTGCAATAGGGGTTAATCATAAGTGGGATTCTTGTCCAAGTAAGGGCAGTACCCAAGCACTGGTCCACCCACATATTAAATTATCAAAGTACTAAACGCGAATCATATGAGCGTGATGAAAACTAGCTTGACGATAATTCACATGTGTCCTCGGGAGCTCTTTTCTCGTTAGAAGAAATTGTCCTGGCTTGTCCTTTGCTACAAAAAGGATTGGGCCACCTTGCTGCACTTTATTTACTTTCATTGCTTGTTACTCATTACAATTTATCTTATCACAAAACTATCTGTTACCTACAATTTCAGTGCTTGCGGAGAAAACCTTACTGAAAACCGCTTATCATTTCCTTCTGCTCCTCGTTGGGTTCGACACTCTTACTTATCCAAAGTACTACGATGGATGCCCTACACTTGTGGGTCATCACTCTCCAGCGGGTGCTTTTTAATAAGAGGGTGATGACTCAACATAAAATTAAATAGATAGGCCCTTCGCAGAGGGAAGTATGGATTTGTAGAGGTGCTAGAGCTCGATTTTGAAATAGAGATAAATAATATTTTGAGCGGTATACTTTCAATGTCAACATAACAACTGAGAGATCTCGATATCTTCCATGCTACACACATTATAGGCGGTTCCCAAACAGAATGGTAAAGTTTATACTCCCCCATCACCAACAAGCATCAATCCATGGCTTGCCCGAAACAACGGGTGCCCCCAACTAACATCAATCCTGGGGGAGTTTTGTTTGCAATTATTTTGATTTGATTTGAGCATGGGATTGGGCATCACAGTAACCATCCATTTTCTCGTGAATGTGGAGCGGAGTCCACTCCTCTTGAGAATAACCCGCCTAACATGGAAGATACAGACAGCCCTAGTTGATACATGAGTTGTTCGAGCATACAAAATAGAATTTCATTTGAAGGTTTGGAGTTTGGCACATACAAATTTACTTGGAACGGCAGGTAGATACCGCATATACGAAGGTATGGTGGACTCATATGGAATAACTTTGGGGTTTATGGATTTTGGATGCACAAGCAATATTCCCGCTTAGTACAGGTGAAGGCTAGAAATAGACTGGGAAGCGACCAACTAGTGTCGGTGTACTAGAGTAGGGGTACCCTAGTATCCCGAACTTGTGCACGGGCAGTCGCAGCGCCCCGCGGCAAGGCTTGCCGCGGTGCCCACCAAGGTCCTCCGTGGTTCCTTTGGAGCCATTCAAGAACAAAGTATTCAAGTCAAGGAGACAAAGTCCCGGCAAGAGGAGCTTGCCGGGAGGGAGACAAGGCCCCGGCAAGAGGAGCTTGCCGGGAAGGCCAACCGAGGCATTTCAAGGAACTTGCCGCAACACGCTACGCGTCCCGGCAAGGCCCGGCGAGCGACAAGATTCCGGGCGTGACAAGACAACAACCGCGGCAAGGTGCTTGCCGCGGCAGGCCACCACTCTGTACCCACGCTCCAGCGCATCCGTTAACGTGTCGCCATGGGACCTTTCCAGGCGCGCGTGGCGAGAGGCTGTGCAGCCAGCGGTGTGAGGTGGCAAGCGGCGCTGACAAGATTGCCATCATGGCGAGCGGTGGCGCCCCTGACGGTCCCTTTTCTGCACTGTTTGGGCGACACAGACGGGCATTTTATGCCTTTGTCCCCTGCCGTCAGGGTTAGGTAGGATACACTGTAGAGGTAGTTGTACCAACCCAATTCCTTTCCAGTTTTACCCTTGCATGCGTTGCCACCTGTCGGTGACCCCTTGAGCATATAAAAGGAGGCCCATGCGCGACGTAGAGGGGGTTCGGAGCATTCGAAACCAGAGAACACTCACGCTCTCGGGCAAGAACTCAATACAACCACAAAGCAGCAGTAGGAGTATTATCTCTCCGAAGAGCTCCGAAGCTAGGTAAAAATCGCTCGCGTGCTTCGCCTCGATCCGCTCTTCGTGCGATCTCCGCCTCTCTCCGGACCGAAAGGGGCTCCGGTCCCATAGGTGTTCGTTCCCACGACATCTTTGGCGCGAACCTCGAGGTTGTGTGAACCCGATCCGGCGTTCACGCGGGCTAGATCTTCATCTTCTCCATCATCTTCATCGACATGCCACCGAAGAAGAAGGCTTCAGAGGTGGCTGCTCCGTCCACGTCGATCCCACTGCCATCGGAGCAAATGGGTGGTGGGGTAGACGCCGGCGGAGGAATGGGCGTCAACGAGGGAGCTCATGCCGCCGCCAGATCCAAGGACAAGGCTGCGCAAACCTCGGCGTCCGTACATGCACCGCGCCCATCTCAGGAGGTTCGAGGCCAACAGCGTCATGGTACTCGCGATACCATACGCTCGTTGGACCAAAATCGAGCTGGTGGATCTCAGGGTGCTCAAGACCAGCATGCACGCCAACCTGCTGGCACAAGCAAGACATGGTCGCCTGGACGAGATCCTGCTCCTTCTAACATAGTTAGAAGTCCGAGCATATCCCGCTCCTCGCACCGTTCGCCACCGCCACCCAAAACTTCGGAAGAAGCTTTGGCACGAGCTCAACTGCTCCTGGATTACCCTCCAACCGCGGACAAGATTGACGATTGGAGGGCCACCATTCAGAGTCTCATCGGCTTCGCCAACGGCGACACTCCACGGCAGCCGAATGCATCGCAGCCGCGGCAAGATTGCCGGACGCGAGCCGATGGCGACAAGACCGGTGGGGGTGCAACCACCGTGCACTCTCCGCCCCAAAGGCCAAGATCGCCGACTCGCCGGGTCAACCTCGACACTGACTCCATAGCGTCATCAGATCCGCGAGCTCGTCGCGATCAGCGCCAAGTTCTTCAAGAACGACAGCAAGAAGACGCTCGTACTCGCATCGAGCGTTGAAGAGAAGCGCGGCGTCAATCAGACCAGTGCGCTGGGCCCGCTGTGGACATGCATGCACAAGGGGAACCAGGCAACTTGCCGTACGCGGTAGGTTGCCCTACGTTCACTCGTGAGCTGCGGCAAGTCCAGTGGCCCAGCACAAAGAATTTCAAGCCAGATGTACCAGAGAAGTATGATGGCAGGTTGCATCCGTCGGAGTTCCTCAGCATCTACACCATCGCGGTGCAGGCTGACGGGGGGCGCGACGACAAGATCCTTGCCAACTACTTCCCACTGGTGCTCAAGCCCAATGTCAGATCCTGGCTCATGCACTTGCCGGACAACTCCATATCCTCATGGGCGGATCTGTGCCATCAGTTTGTCGGCGCCTTTACAGGCGGCCACAAGCCTCATGGCCAAGAGAGCGATCTTCATCTGCTCGCCTAGAAGGAAGGAGAGCCCCTGCGCAAGTACATTCAGAGATTCAGCCAAGTACAGCGCAACATCCTAGATGTCCACCCTGCCGCGGTCATCAGCGCGTTCCATCAGAACATGCGTAACCGTAGGATGCGGGAGGAGATGGCGATGTGCAAGATCAGAGACATCAGTGAGCTATATGCCCTGGCCGACAAGTGTGCACGTGCTGAGGAAGGGAGGAAACTCCCCAGAGAGAATGCAGGAGCAGGAGGATCTGATAGTGAGGATGCCGCCCCGGCAAGAAAAAACCGGCGGCGGAATAACAGGAAGAAGAAAGGCAAAGATGTGCTAGTCATCGAGCAGTCCGGCAACGGAGGTGGCGCCAAGGAAGCCGAAGCTGTGGCGGCCGCCGACAAGCAGGACGGCTCTGGCAAGCAGTACTGCAAGATCCACCGTACCAAGGGCCATGATCTCCAGAGCTGCAAGAAAGTTGAACAGCTTGTCGAGCAGCAGAAGGCTGAGTATGAGCGACGCGACAAGGAGAAGGCCCAGGAAGGTACTGGAGGATCCGGCAAGAAGCGTCCCGGCCGGGGAGGACGCCGTGGCAAGGCCAAGCAGCGGCAAGGAGACAGGCCTCCCCGCGGCCGCGACAAGGATGAAGACGAAGACGAAGATGAAGAGATGGATGATGACGAGGCCGATGAGCAGGAGTTTCAGAAAGCTACAGAGGTCCTGTGCGTTGACGGTGGTGCTTCTCTGCATACTTCACACCGCCAGCTCAAACAGTGGGTGCGGGAAGTCAATGCGGCAGAACCACCAATCGAGTCACGCAAGCCTCTGAAATGGTCCGGCACGCCTATCATCTTCGATATTGAGGACCACCCTGATCGCATAACTGCTGTCGGGTGCTTGCCGATGTTGGTCTCACCAACTATCCGCAACCTCAAGGTCACTAAGATGCTAGTTGACGGCGGGGCCGGCTTGAACCTGATCTCCTCCGTGGTACTCCAGAAACTCCAGATCCCTGACAGCGAGCTCGAAGAGACCAGCACATTCCAAGGAATCAATCCGGGAAGGAGCAAGCCGAAGGGAAAGATCACGTTGCCGGTAACATTTGGCAGCGAGTTGAACTTTAGGACTGAGAGGGTCACTTTTGACGTTGCTGATTTCCCATTGCCATACAATGGGATACTCGGCCGTCCAGCGCTCGCCAAGTTCATGGCAGCCTGTCACTATGCCTACAACGTGCTCAAGATGCCAGGCCCGATAAGTGTCATCTCTGTCCCTGGCGACAAGAAGGATGCTCTTATCTGCGCCGACAAGATCTATCGGGAAGCAGCAGCCGCAGCAGAACGCAAGACACTTGCCGCTGAAGCTCCCGGGGGGAAGAAGAAGACCAAGTCCGGCAAGAGCTCCGATGCCCACTCCGGCAAGCGCACCTCTTCGGAGTGCTGCGCTACCGTCGAGGACGCACCATCGAGCTCCACCGGCAAGTGTAAGAAGACGAAGGCAGCTCCGCTAGAGACCAAGAAGGTGCCCGCCAAGGAAGACGACACTGGTGGTACCTTCACCATCAGTGCCACTCTCGACCCCAAATAGGAAAGCGCGCTCGTTGCTTTCCTGCGGGCGAACGTCGACGTGTTTGCGTGGCAACCTTCTGACATCCCCGGTGTTCCCAGGAAAGTAATTGAGCACCACCTTGCCGTCTGTCCTCACGCGCGTCCCGTCAAGCAGAAAGTCAGGAAACAAGCAGTGGAGCGCCAAGAGTTCATTGCAGAAGAAATCAAGAAGTTGGAAGCAGCAGGCCTTGTCAGAGGAGTGCTCCATCCTACGTGGTTGGCCAATCCTGTAGTCGTGCGCAAGGCAAATGGGAAAAGGAGGCTTTGTATTGACTTTACTGATGTTAATAAAGCTTGTCCCAAAGACCCATTTCCCTTGCCGCGCATTGACCAGATTGTTGACTCCACGGCCGGATGTGATTTGCTTTCATTTCTTGATGCATACTCAGGATACCATCAGATCTTCATGGCAGAAGAGGATGAGGAGAAGACCGCATTCATCACTCCATGTGGCACTTACTGTTTCGTACGGATGCCCTTCGGTTTGAAGAATGCTGGTTCAACATTTGCAAGAGTAGTCCATGACGCTTTTGAGCCACAGTTGCACAGAAATGTGGAAGCCTACATGGACGACATAGTGGTCAAGAGCAAGGACAAAGCAACTCTGATTCAAGATTTAGACGAGACCTTTGCAAATCTGCGCAAGATCAACCTTAAGCTCAACCCCGAGAAGTGTGTGTTTGGAGTCCCCTCCGGCAAGCTTCTCGGGTTCTTCGTGTCTCAGCGGGGAATTGAAGCCAATCCCGACAAGATCAAGGCCATTGAGCAGATTGAAGCACCGAAGCGCGTCAAGGATGTACGAAGGCTTGCCGGCTGCGTGGCTGCTCTCAGCAGGTTTATCTCTAAGTCTGCTGAGCACGCCCCACCATTTTTCAAAATATTGAAAAAGGCAGGTCCAATGCAATGGACTCCGGAAGCGGAGGCCGCGCTGCAGGACTTGAAGAGATACCTGTCCTCCACTCCAATACTTGTCGCACCTAAGCCACAAGAGAAGTTGCTGCTGTATCTAGCGGCAACCAATCAAGTGGTTAGTGCTGCGTTAGTAGCGGAGAGGGAGGCGGATGATGAGCCTGCGACCACGGCAAGTGCATCCAGCGACAAGCAGGGGGCTTCCCCGACAAGCTCTGATCCCGACAAGGATGGATCTGCACAGGCACAGGAGGAGAAACAGAAGAAAATGGTGCAGCGCCCAGTTTACTTTGTCAGTTCCCTTCTGCAGGGGGCTAGGTCATGGTACTCTGGTGTGCAGAAATTGCTTTTTGGCCTTCTCATGGCCTCGAGAAAGCTGCGCCATTACTTCCAAGCACATGAGATCACAGTTGTCACTCGCTTTCTGCTGAAGAGGATACTGCAGAATCCAGAAGCAACAGGCAGGATTGTCGAGTGGGCACTGGAACTGTCAAGCTTTGGCCTCAAGTTTGAGAGCACGTCAACTATCCAGAGTCGGGCATTGGCAGAGTTCATAGCAGAGTGGACGCCAACACCAGATGAAGAAACTCCAGAAACGAGCATCCCCGTCAAGGAGGCGAACAAAGAGTGGCTAATGTACTTTGATGGTGGCTTCTCGCTGCAAGGTGCCAGTGCAGGCATGCTACTTGTCGCACCCACCAAAGAGCACCTCAAGTACGTAGTCCAGATGCACTTTCCCAAGGAGCAAGCAACAAACAATACTGCAGAGTATGAAGGTTTGCTTGCAGGTCTTAGGATCGCAGCAGACCTTGGGATCAAGAAACTCATTGTCAGGGGTGACTCGCAGCTTGTCGTCCGCCAAGTCAACAAGAGTTATCAGAGTCCGTTGATGGAAGCCTACATTGACGAAGTGAGAAAGTTGGAAGAGCACTTTGACGGCCTACAGATGGAACATGTTCCGAGAGCTCAGAACGACATCGCTGATGGCCTGTCGAAGTGCGCCGCACTTAAGTTACCTGTGGAACCAGGAATTTTCGTGCTCAAACTGACTCAACCGTCCGTAACACCATCAACTGGGCAGAACAAGAAGAGGAAGTTGGTTTCTGGTGACTATTTTCCGGCAGAGCTCCCCGAAGCCGCCGCCAAGAAGGTCCCCAAGATCAACACCAAGAGTGCTGAGGAGCAGTCTGCTCCAACAAGCCCTAGGGTTTGTTCCGTTGAAGTAGACGCTCCCGACAAGCTTTGCTCCGGCAAGCTTGCCAGAGAATATCAAGCTCCGGCTGAGACACAGGTTCTCGCCGTAGAAGCGGATGTTCCCGCAGCAGCATATGTGCCTTTAGTCCTTGTTGTCGAGCCACAAGCTCTAGAATGGGCACAGCAGATTGTCCTTTTGCTTCAGACAGGAGAACTTCCCGAAGAGCAAGAAGAAGCGGAAAGAGTAGCCCGGCAGTCAAGTATGTACCAGTTCGTCGACGACACACTATACAGAAGAAGATTCAACGGTGTGAAATTGAAGTGTATTCCCCGGGAAGATGGACAAAAGCTGTTGGCGGAGATACATGGAGGCATATGTGGTCACCACATTGGCGCAAGAGCACTTGCCGGCAAAGCATTCCGGCAAGGTTTCTTTTGGCCGACAGCCCTCCAGGATGCAACTGCACAAGTAACCAAGTGTGAAGCATGCCAGTTCCATTCCAAGCAGATACACCAGCCAGCTCAAGCTCTCTAGACGATCCCTTTATCCTGGCCATTTTTGGTCTGGGGGCTCGACATCCTCGGCCCCTTTCCCCGAGCTGTCGGGGGCTTTGAGTACTTGTACGTTGCAATCGACAAGTTCACAAAGTGGCCGGAAGTGGAAGCAGTGAGGAAGGTGATAGCACAGTCAGCAGTCAAGTTCTTCAGGTCGATTGTTTGCCGTTTCGGAGTCCCTAACAGGATCATCACCGACAACGGCACGCAATTCACGAGCCGCACCTTCATGCAGTACGTCCAAGATCTTGGCGCCAAGGTCTGCTTTGCTTCTGTTGCTCACCCGAGAAGCAACGGTCAAGCGGAGAGGGCAAATGCTGAAGTGCTACGCGGGCTCAAGACCAGGACCTTCGACAGGCTGCACAAGTGCGAAAAGAACTGGATCGAGGAGCTGTCGGTGGTTCTTTGGTCGATCAGGACGACGCCAAATCGAGCCACTGGCCAGACACCTTTCGCTCTAGTCTATGGAGTAGAGGCAGTTCTCCCCATGGAACTCGTGTACGGATCGCCTCGAGTGCTCGCTTATGATGAGCTTGAGCAAGAGCAGTTGCGACAAGATGACGCGCTGCTCCTTGAGGAGGATCGTCTTCAGGCTGTTGTACGAGCTGCTCGATACCAGCAAGCTTTGCGCCGCTACCATAGCCGCAAAGTTAATGCCAGAAGTCTCGAGGAAGGCGACCTTATTCTTCGGCGCGTTCAATCCGCCAAGAATTCCAACAAGTTGACGCCAAAGTGGGAAGGCCCTTATCTGGTGAAACGAGTCACTAGGCCTGGCGCTGTCCGCCTTGAGACCGAAGATGGCTTTCCGGTGAGCAACTCCTGGAACATTGAGCATCTTCGTAAGTTTTACCCGTAAGGCGCGGTTGCTGGAACCTGTTCCGGCAACCACCTTTTGTACAAGTCTTGCTGCTGTCGCATGTAATCCTATGTACAAAGACGGGCGCAGACCCCGTGCATAAATAAAGCTCATGTGCTCCACACATCTTGTCAAATTTCATGCTTTCTATTTTTTGCATGTGTTATCTGACACTTTGTGCAGCACCTGCCCCTGGTAAGCAATAACGAGCCTTAAGGCTCCATATCTTTATTTTCTCTTCTTTATTTTTCTCAAAAGGAAGGTTCCCTCGCCCACAAGTTTGCCGGGGGGGAGGAGGAGATAATGGTGTGGACCAGGCATCGTTCAAGAAAGTACCGCCTTGCCGGGACGCAAACGACAGAAAAGCTAAGTTGCCAAAGTTTGAGCAATCAGTTTTAAAAAATTTTAAGTTATCTTCCTCGAACGACGGTGCTTTGTATGGAAAACCTGTGCGCGGAGGAACCAACTCGTAGCTAGTTGCGCCCTTACCTTGTTTCGAGTCCGCTCAACAACTTAAGTGTGCTGCGACTAGTTGCGACAAGGTTTCTTGCCGGTAGCAGCACCACCAGCAGGCTGCTGATGTTCCGCACTCAGCGCTCGCGGCAAGGGTGCCTGCGCCGACAAGTTCCCTGAAAGCGTAGGGTAAAAACATACAAAGGAAGGAATCAAGTAAAGGAAATAACATAGCAAATACTGCCCAATATAATGTTACATTACAAAATAGCTTGTCGCAGCTCTAAACAGATTGTTTTTCGTAACATCACTAGCAGCGGCAAGAAAAGGAGAAAACAGGCGGCCTAATCTACGCGATCGCCGTCAACCCTCCTGACTTCATTCACCTTGTCCACAATGGGTGCGACAAGGGCCTTGAGCTCTTCCAGATCAGCATCCGGAGGCAGCTTCTTGAGGACGTTGGTGAGGTTGAGGCCTGGGTTGTGGAAGGCCACCTTCACCAACACCTTTTGAAAAACTCTCGCACATATTGTGCGCGACTCGTCGGCCAGCTGCTTTGGGATCCTTTCCCGGAGTTGCTGGAGGGCCGTCGCCACGCCCTTGAAGAACAAAGTAAGCTTGGCGCTGGGCTGGAGGTTCTCATCGGAGGAATACCCGAAATCCTCCATCCCCAGCTGCACCAGCTCCTCGTCGATGACTGCGGCGATGTTCACGAGGCCCTCTGTCCAGAGCTCCACAGTCTCCCTGAAGGTGTTCTAGGTTTCGGCGGCCCTCGTCAGCAGCGCTTCGTTGGCCTTGATCTCCTCCTTCAAGGCCACCTCCTGCTCCTTGGCGCCGTCCAGCGTCTCGGTCAAAGTAGCCAGCTTCAACTCAAGATCAGCGTTGGAGTCCTTGGCGGCGCTCAGCTCCTTGCCCTTCTCGAGGAGACGACCCTGCAGCTCGCCATGGGCATGGGTGTCCTTCTCGCGCTCACGCTAGAGCGCGGCAAGCTCTTCATTCCTCGCCTTGAGATCGGCCTCCAGCTGCGCCACCTTCGTCTCCAGCTCCTTCTTGGCGGCCTCAGCAGCTGCAGCAGCATCCTTTGCCTCCTTGAGAGCCCCGCCAAGTGTTTGCTCGCGCGCAGCAAGCTCCTCCTCATAGCTGTCCAGATTGACCTTCCGCTGCGTCAACTCGCCTTCCCGCGCAGACAGCTCCTCGGCGGCAAGCCGCTGTTGCTCTTCAGCTTCAGCCTTCTCGAGGAGGAAGGCCTTCCGCGCCTCGACAAGCTATGCCCGCTCCTCTGCAATGGACCAGAGGGCTTCCTGGTTGCGACTCTGGAGCTCCTCCGCGTGTTTCTCAATATCCACTCCCGCCTGCGCGACAAGCGCTTCCCGGGATTCCAGTTTGGCTTGTCGGGCGCGGTAGAGCGACAGCAGCCTCCGCAGCAGCTGTTCTTCCTCAGGCTCGCCGCTGCTGTTGCTCGGCGCGTCGACCAGCGTCAGCCCAGCGGAGGCGAGCACTTCTCCGTCAAAGACTTCTCCTTCGACCGGCACCCTGGAGCTTGACGCCCAGGGGAGTTTGATGAAGACGCCATCGCCGGCCTTCAAATAGGCGCCGGGCTGGGGCTCTTCGGAGCCTGGCGCTGCGGCGGCGGTGGAGGGATCGGCGGTCGGTGTTGCGCCTTGCGCTCCTGCAGCCTCGGGGCCGTCAGTGTGATCGCCAGACCCCTCGCCAGCTCCTGTGGTGGCAGCTTTGGCAGCCTCCTCGCCGGCAGGATCATCGACGCCGGCTTCCACTTCGGTGGCAGCGGCGTCGTTGGTGTTGCCGCGCGCGTTCTCCTCGCCGGTGGCCTCGGTCTCCATCGGCTCCGTGGAAGATGGATCTAAAGACCGGAAGAGGGAGAAGAAGTCAAGCAAATATCCAAGAAGAAAAATCAGAAGAAGAAGAACCCAGGGGAATTTTTCTGACAAGAAGGATTACCTGTGCTGGGCTCTGCAGTCATGGGCTCCACCACCGGGAGATCGCTGGTCCCGTCCCTTGCCGGAGAACTGTCCCTTGCCGGAGACTCCTCCCTTGCCGGAGAACGCTCCCTTGCCGGGGAATCCTCCCTTGGCGGCATAGTCGAAGCAGATAGCATCTCAGGGGCGGCTTTCGGTTGCTCCTGGTGAGGCTGTTCTGCTCCTACACAAATCAATAAGACAGATATCAGCAAATAAAGAGCACCCATGCGCGCCCAACAACGGGAAGTAAACAGATACTTACGCTGGGGGCTGCGTTGGGGGCTGCTTCGGGGAGTAGTTGCCGGGTCCGGCAAGGTGGTCTCGGGCGCGCCTCCTGCTGTCGCGGTGGGCTCATCCTCGATGATAATCACCGGAGCTTTGGCTCTCTTCGCCGCTCTCTGGGCCAGGGTCCTGAAAAGGAACGAGTTCAGAGTAAAGCAAATCAGATACAAGACAAAAACAACAAGAATTGAAGAAATACAAGTATAACAAAGCATCTTACTCTTCTTCCTCCTTGTTGGAGCTGAGCGCGGAGAGGTCGAAGTCTGGCCCTCTTTCGGCGCGACGAGGCGGAGGAGTAGGCTCCCTCGACCGCTTAGCGGGGGCAGCGGCAGGATCAGAAGCGGCGGTCCGAGAGGACCCCGCTCCAGTTGCCGCAGCGGTGTGAGACGCTCCCGCGGCAATAGTGCTTGTCGCGGTGGAGCGTGTCCCGCGGCGCAGCGGCTGTGGACCCGTCTGCCGCCCCGCTACGTCCCCGGTCCTGCGGAGGCGCCTTCTTGGTGGAGCTGGGGGCTGCACTGGGAGCTCTGCTTGCGGCAAGCTGCTTGAAGATGGCTGGCCGCTTGCACCCTCGGCGGGCTCGCTCGATTCGGCTTCGGGCTCTCCCTCGCCGGCAATCTCTCCGGCAAGCTCGTCTCGATCGGCAAGGCTTGCCGCCTCGGCTGCCTCTGCCTCCTCCACGGTAAATCCAAACTCACCCGCTGCAGCAGCCGCCGCCGCCTCTTCCGCCCTAGTGGCGATGCGCCGCATCTCCGCATCGGTGGTGTCGCGGGTGAGGCTCTTCTGTTTGTCAGAGCGGATCGCCACTTCCACCAAGCCGTCGAAGAACTGCTGCACGACGTCGTCTGCGGGCTCTTGCCAAGTTGGAATAATTCCATGCGAGTCGCACTGCGGCATTATTGCGTGGATGCGATCGAGCGAGGAATTGTTGCACAACGGGACGACGCCCTGCGGCAGCCTGAACCATTCTGGATGCTGAGGATCATGCTTGAACAGCTCCTTGAGCATCGCATCCAGCTCCAGGACGGTGAAGTTGAAGTTGATGCCCGGGCGCAGCCTCAAGATGTCCGCCGGACCCCCGAACTCCCAGGCAGGTCTCCTCCTCTCTTGCAGGGGGGCAATGCGGCGGCAAAGAAAATCCGTGCCAACAGCGCCTACAGTGAGCCCAGCAAGCCTGAGCCGCAAGATCCGGGTGATGGCAATCTTCAGCTTGTCGTTGTCCGCGGCCAGGGCGCTCCAATCATTGCCGTGCACTGCTGGGGCTTGGCGCAGGGCAGTAAACGGCTGCGGGTTCTCCTCAACGATCCAGCACCATTCCGCTCTCCACTCCTCCCATTTGCTGCGGAGCTCCCCCTCCAGATAGGCCTCCTTCTTGCCGGCTCTCGAGATCCAGGCGATTCCGCCGGCTAGGGGCTCTCCTCTCTCGACCCGGGGCATGGAGAAATGGCGGAAAAGAGCTACGTTTGGGTGGACTCCGACAAAGTTTTCGCAGAGATGTGCGAAAACTGCCATGGTCAGAACGGCATTGGGGGTGAAATCAAGGAGATGGAACCCGTAGGTGTTCATAATATCGCAGAAGAATTCGAAGAAGGGCGGGCAGAGCCCGCAGTAGAAGAACAGCGCGAAGAAAGGGTATCCGTTCGGAGCCCGTTCGAAAGCGGCGGCGGAGAGTACCTTCGTGCGCGGATGCGCCCGCGTCTCCGTCGACCAGAAGAGGTAGTACCACTCCCTCGGCTCCTTCGCGGCGAGCTCGGGGGGGAAAGTGGCCCGCTCCTTTCGCAGCGCCTCGAGCCGCAGCGCCTCGGCCGACTTCACGCCCTTCCCGGTTTTCGGAGCCATGGCGGAGGTGGTGGAGGAGATCGACGGCATTGGTGGTGACGGTGGCGATGGGGGCGGAGCGCTGCTCTTTCTTGGCTTTGGAAGAAGGGGGGAGCGGCGGAGATTTCTGAGATTGGAAGTAGCAACGGGCAAGATGGGGGAACTGCCCCTGTTTCCTCTGCTTATAAAGAGGGAGCAGGCGGACGTTCCGCTTTTCCGAATAAAGAACCACCCACGATCTCTCCCATGACGACGCATTCAACGCGTGCCGTTAGGGGAGGGCGTGGTGGATACGGAGTAAGATACGGCGTGGACCCGAGCCGCGCGTGCCCGTGCCCTGTTTTGGGCCTGGCCCAACAGCGCTCGGCATCGTGTGTGGCCCAGGCCCGGGGGCTCCTGTCGGTGTACTAGAGTAGGGGTACCCTAGTATCCCGAACTTGTGCACGGGCAGTCGCAGCGCCCCGCGGCAAGGCTTGCCGCGGTGCCCGCCAAGGTCCTCCGTGGTTCCTTTGGATCCATTCAAGAACAAAGTATTCAAGTCAAGGAGACAAAGCCCCGGCAAGAGGAGCTTGCCGGGAGGGAGACAAGGCCCCGGCAAGAGGAGCTTGCCGGGAAGGCCAACCGAGGCATTTCAAGGAACTTGCCGCAACACGCTACGTGTCCCGGCAAGGCCCGGCGAGCGACAAGCTTCCGGGCGCGACAAGACAACAACCGCGGCAAGGTGCTTGCCGCGGCAGGCCACCACTCTATACCCACGCTGCAGCGCATCCGTCAACGTGTCGCCATGGGACCTTTCCAGGCGCGCGTGGCGAGAGGCTGTGCAGCCAGCGGTGCGAGGTGGCAAGCGGCGCTGACAAGATTGCCATCATGGCGAGCGGTGGCGCCCCTGACGGTCCCTTTTCTACACTGTTTGGGCGACACAGACGGGCATTTAATGCCTTTGTCCCCTGCCGTCAGGGTTAGGTAGGATACACTGTAGAGGTAGTTGTACCAAACCAATTCCTTTCCAGTTTTACCCTTGCATGCGTTGCCACCTGTCGGTGACCCCTTGAGCATATAAAAGGAGGCCCATGCGCGACGTAGAGGGGGTTCGGAGCATTCAAAACCAGAGAACACTCACGCTCTGGGCAAGAACTCAATACAACCACAAAGTAGCAGTAGGTGTATTATCTCTCCGGAGAGCTCCGAAGCTGGGTAAAAATCGCTCGCGTGCTTCGTCTCGATCCGCTCTTCGTGCAATCTCCGCCCCCTGCCGGACCGAAAGGGGCTCCGGTCCCATAGGTGTTCGTTCCCACGACAACTAGAGAGCGACAACAGTCATGAACATGCATTAAAAATAATCAATAGTGAGTGCAAGCATGAGTAGGATATAATCCACCATGAACATAAATATCGTGGAGGCTATGTTGATTTTGTTTCAACTACATGCGTGAACATGTGCCAAGTCAAGTCACTCGAATCATTCAAAGGAGGATACCACCCTATCATACCAGATCACAACCATTTTAATAGCATGTTGGCACGCAAGGTAAACCATTATAAACTCCTAGCTAATTAATCATGGCATAAGCAACTATAATCTCTAATTGTCATTGCGAACATGTTTATTCATAATAGGCTGAATCAGGAACGATGAACTAATAATATTTACAAAAGCAAGATAGGCTGAGTTCATACCAGCTTCTCTCATCTCAATCAGTCCATCATATATCGTCATTATTGCCTTTCACTTGCACGACCGAACAGTGTGGATTATAAAAATAGTGCACGTGCATTGGACTAAGCTGGAATTTGCAAGCATTCAATTCAAGGGAGAAGACATGGTAATATGGGCTCCTAGTTAAATCAACAATAATGCGTATAAGAGCCACTCAACATTTTTATCGTGGTCTTCTCCTCTTGACCCCCAAAGAAAAGAAAAGAAATAAAACTATTTACACGGGAAAGCTCCCAACAAGCAAAAGAAGAACGAGAAATCCTTTTGGGTTTCTTCTAATTACTACTACAAGCATAGAAAGTAAACTAGCTAAAGGCTATAACTATTTTTTTTGTTTTCTTAAGGTTATTTAAACACACAAGAAGAAAGCAAGAAAAAGAAATTAAACTAGCATGGATAGTACAATGAAAAAGTATGAGCACCGACAACTAGAATGAGTGTGTGAACATGAATGTAATGTCAGTCAGAAATACGTACTCCCCCAAGCTTAGGCTTTTGGCCTAAGTTCGTCTATGCCCATGGATCGCGCATACTCTCTCTCCGGTGTACTGAGGAGTGTCATTAGAGTACCACTGGCTAGCGATCTCCTCCGGATCCCATTGATAAAAGGATGGTCAATAAGGGTCAAGTGGTGGTTTCGGCTCAGGCTCTAGAGCTGATGTCTGGCCCCGGTACGCGTAAATGGCCTCCGGCAAGATGAGGTATGTGCCTACAGATAAGTCAAACAAAGAGGGTGCAGGCAAGATTATAGTCTCACTTTGAGTTTTATGGAATCTCAAATTATACTTAAGCATCTTCTCATCATTTTTAACAATAAACTCATGTGCTACCATACTCTTATAATCTAGAAAAGTAGGGGGCAACAACTTTTCCTTTTTCTCATAATGCCTAATAGGTATCCTGAAGTGTTTAGCAAGGCGTGAAGCATAGATACCTCCAAATATGGGGCCCTTTGTACGGTTCAGACTTAATCGTTTAGCAACAATAGCGCCTAAACTAACAGTGTTATCACGAAATAAAGCATGGCACAAAATAACCATATCAGGAACACTAAGGTTTCCACAGTTCCCGCGACCAGTTAAGAATCTACTAGCAAATATTGCAAAGTAACGTAGAACAGGAAAGTGTATGCTAGTAATTCTTGCATCGGAAACCTTCCTCGTTTCCCCTACAGTAATCATATCAATAAATCCATCCACATCTCTACTATGTGGTTCCTCTATGCTGCCCTCGAAGGGTATCTTGCAAACCGCACAAAATTCACATAGTGACATCTCCCTAGCCTCATCATATAAATGAAACTCTACTGAAGGAGGTGATTTCTTAGGATGAAAGTAAAAATTTTGCAGGAAAGTATTGGTGAGTAAGAGATACTGTTCGAGATGGTCATGGAGGAAGTCGATGAGGCCCACATCATCAGCCAAAGAATAAAAATCATCATGAATCCCGGCTGCTTTCAAGAGATCATCATAAGGCCATTCACACGGCCGAACTTCCGCGATGCGAGGGAGATTATAGTTGGGATTTTTATTCTCCTTACTTTGTTTATCCTTCGAGCTTTGGCTAGAAGAGCCCCTCAAAAATGTCTTCATCATTTTCTAAAAATATATGAAAATTTTAGTAACTCTAAATAAAAGTGAACCAAACTCAACAAAATTGATAGCAACTACTCCCACAAGTGCCTAGAGACTATATCATGCATTAGAACTACTTGGGACCAAATAATTTTGACATGCAAGCTCAAGAACAGGGTCACCTTGGCAGCAAAATTTGCAATGAATAAAACACTAGAACAAAAACTAATTGGACCATTGGAGGAGTCACATACCAAAGAACAACCCCTCAAAGCAGTTTTGTGAATGGAGCTTTGAGCAAGGAGATCGAAAATGGTAGCAAAATGAGCTAGAACTCATGCTTGAGCTGGATGGTGATTTTTTTGGGAGGAAGATGAAGTGTGTGGGTGCAGGAATAAGTGGAGGGGGCCATCATGGGCCCACGAGGCAGGGGGCGTGCCCCAAGGGTGTGGGCACGCCCTGGACCCTCGTGGCCAGGTGCTTGTTCCCCCTGCTGTGTTCTCAGTGCCAGATATTATCAAATATTCCAGAAAAAATCATATTAAAATTTCAGGGCATTTGGAGAACTTTTATTTTCGGGGTATTTTTTATTGCATGTATAGTTCAGAAAATAGACAGAAAATACTATTTTTACTTTATTTAATCTAGATAACAGAAAGTAAACGGAGGGTACAGAAGGTTGTGCTTTCTAACTTCATCCATCTCATGCTCATCAAGAGGAATCCACTAACAAGTTTGATCAAGTCTTGTTAACAAACTCATTCCAAATAACATGGAACCGGAGAAATTTCAAATAACACTAGGTTACATCAACGGGGATATGTACATCCCCAATAACAAGAATATCATATTTCTTCTTGACAGTAGGAAGAGGAAAGTCAAAGCCTCCAATAATAATTGTTGAAAATTTTCCAATAGAATTGATACTATGAACTTGAGGATGTTTCCTCGGAAAGTGTACCGTATGCTCATTACCATTAACATGAAAAGTGACATTGCCTTTGTTGCAATCAATAATAGCCCCTGCAGTATTCAAAAAGGGTCTACCAAGGATAATCGACATACTATCGTCCTCGGGAATATCAAGAATAACAAAGTTCGTTAAGATAGTAACGTTTGCAACCATAAAAGACACATCCTCACAAATGCCGACAGGTATAGCAGTTGATTTATCGGCCATTTGCAAAGATATTTCAGTAGGTGTCAACTTATTCAATTCAAGTCTATGATATAAAGAGAGAGGCATAACACTAACACCGGCTCCAAGATCACATAAAGCAGTTTTAACATAGTTTCTTTTAATGGAGCATGGTATAGCCGGTACTCCTGGATCTCCAAGTTTCTTAGGTATTCCACCCTTAAAAGTGTAATTAGTAAGCATGATGGAAATTTTAGCTTCCGGTATCTTTCTTTTATTTGTAATAATATCTTTCATGTACTTAGCATAAGGATTGACTTTAAGCATATCAATCAAACGCATACGCAAAAAGATAGGTCTAATCATTTTAGCAAAGCGCTCAAAATCCTCATCATCCTTTTCTTGGATGGCTTAGGAGGAAAAGGCATGGGTTTCTGAACCCATGGCTCTCTTTCTTTACCGTGCTTCCTAGCAACGAAGTCTCTCTTATCATAACGTTGATTCTTTGATTGAGGGTTATCAATATCAATAGCAGGTTCAATGTCTACATCATTATTATTGCTAGGTTGAGCATCAACATGAACATCATCATTAACATTATCACTAGGTTCATGTTCATCACCAGATTGTGTTTCAGCATCAGAAATAGAAATATCATTGGGATTCTCAGGTGTGTCTACAACAAGTTCACTAGAAGCATGCAAAGTCCTATCGTTTTTTCTTCTTCTTTTTAGAAGGACTAGGTGTATCAACATTATTTCTCTGAGAATCTTGCTCAATTCTCTTATGGTAGCCCTCAGGATACAAAGGTTCTTGAGTCATTTTACCTGTTCTAGTTGCTACTCTAACAACAAAGTCATGTTAATTATTGTTCAATTCATTGAGCAAATCATTCTGAGCTTTAAGCACTTGTTCTACTTGAGTGGTAACCATAGAAGCATGTTTACTAATGAGTTTAAGTTCACCTTTAACTCTAGACATATAATCACTCAAGTGTCCAATCATATAAGCATTACTTTTCAATTATCTACCAACATAAGCATTGAAATTTTCTTTTTTAGCTATAAAGTCATCAAACTCATCCAAGCATTGGCTAGCAAACTTAGTAGACGGGATTTCAACTTTATCATATCTATAGAGAGAATTTACCTTTACTACCTATGTCGGGTTACCAAGACCATGTATTTCTTCAATAGGTGGTATATTAAGGCCATGTATTTATTCAACAGGAGGTAAATTCTTAACATCTTCAGCTTTAATACCTTTTTCTTTCATAGATTTCTTTGCCTCTTGCATATCTTCAGGACTGAGAAATAAAACACCTATTTTCTTCGGAGTTGGCTTAGGAGTTGGATTAGGAAGTGTCCAATTGTTTTCATTAGTTAACATATTATTCAATAGCAATTCAGCTTGATCAACAGTTCTTTCCCTGAAAGCACAACCAGCACAACTATCCAGGTGGTCTCTGGAAGCATCGGTTAGTCCATTATAAAAGATATCAAGTATTTCATTTTTCTTAAGAGGATGATCAAGCAAAGCATTAAGTAATCGGAGAAGCCTCCCCCAAGGTTGTGGGAGACTCTCTTCTTCAATTTGCACAAAATTATATATTTACCTTAGAGCAGCTTGTTTCTTATGAGCTGGGAAATATTTACCAGAGAAGTAATAAATCATATCCTGGGGACTACGCACACAACCAGGATCAAGAGAATTAAACCAAGTTTTAGCATCACCCTTTAATGAGAATGGAAATATCTTAAGGATATAATAGTAGCGAATTTTCTCATCATTAGTGAATAGGGTGGCTATACCATTCAATTTAGTAAGATGTGCCACAACAGTTTCAGATTCGTAGCCATAAAAAGGATCAGATTCAACCAAAGTAATTATCTCAGGATCGACAGAGAAATCATAATCCTTAGCAGTAACACAGATAGGTGAAGTAGCAAAAGCAGGGTCATATTTCATTCTCGCATTCAGAGACTTCTGTTTCTGCTTAGCTAATAACTTCTTAAGATCAGATCTATCATTGCAAGCAAGAAAATCTCTAGCAGTTTCTTCATCCATGACATAACCCTCAGGAACAATAGGCAATTCATATTCAGGGGGAGAACCTTCATCATCAGTTTCATCAATAATTTCAGTTTCAATAATTTCATTCTCTCTAGCACTAGCAAGTTGTTCATCAAGAAATTCACCTAATGGCACAGTAGTATCAAGCATAGAAGTAGTTTCATCATAAGCATCATGCATAGTAGAAGTGGCATCATCAATAACATACAACATATCAGAATTAATAGCAGAAGCAGGTTTAGGTGTCGCAAGTTTACTCATAACAAAAGGAGAATCAAGTGCAGAGCTAGATGGCAGTTCCTTACCTCCCATCGTAGTTGAGGGATAAATCTTAGTTCTTTCGTCTTTCAAGATCCTGATAGTGATCAGCAGATATAAATCCCAAGTGACTCAAAGAATATATCTATGCTCCCTTGCAACGGCGCCAGAAAATAGTCTTGATAACCCACAAGTATAGGGGATCGCAACAGTTTTTGAGGGTAGAGTATTCAACCCAAATTTATTGATTCGACACAAGGGGAGCCAAAGAATATTCTCAAGTATTAGCAGTTGAGTTGTCAATTCAACCACACCTGGATAACTTAGTATCTGCGGCAAAGTATTTAGTAGCAAAGTAGTATGGAAGTAACGGTAATAGTAGCAAAAGTAACAGCAGCAGTTTTGTAGTAATTGTAACAGTGGCAATGGTAAAGTAACTAAGCAAAGAGCAATATGTGAAAAGCTCATAGGCATTGGATCAGTGATGGATAATTATGTCGGATGCGATTCCTCATGTAATAGTTATAACATAGGGTGACACAGAACTAGCTCCAGTTCATCAATGTAATGTAGGCATGTATTCCGAATATAGTCATACATGCTTATGGAAAAGAACTTGCATGACATCTTTTGTCCTACCCTCTCGTGGCAGCGGGGTCCTATTGGAAACTAAGGGATATTAAGGCCTCCTTTTAATAGAGTACTAGACCAAAGCATTAACACTTAGTGAATACATGAACTCCTCAAACGACGGTCATCACCGGTAAGTATCCCGATTATTGTCACTTCGGGGTTAACGGATCATAACACATAATAGGTGACTATAGACTTGCAAGATAGGATCGAGAACTCACATATATTCATGAAAACATAATAGGTTCAGATCTTAAATGATGGCACTCGGGCCCTAGTGACAAGCATTAAGCATAGCACACTACTAGAAAAAAGGCTGTTAGTGGCGCGCCTATTTTGGGTATTAATGGTGCACTATAGGTGCGCCACTATTACCACGCCACTAGTAATAAATACTAATGGCGCACCTCTGGTGCGCCATTAGTATTGCAGGTAACAGTGGAGCACCTTGTAGTGTGCCATTACTATTGCTACAGGTGCGCCACTGGTGACTTTGTTTTTGAATTTTTTTTCATTTTTTTCCGAATTTCAAATGCGGGAAAATAGTAGTGGCGCACAGTCTAACCCCCACCGTGCGCCATTGCTATTTTTTAATTTTTAATTTGGATCTGGATCATGAATTTTTTGCCCTTTTTTGCTCATATTTTTTTGCTTGTTTTTTTTTGCATGATATTTTTTCAAATTTTGTTCTCATTTTTGGATCTTGTACATTCTTTTGCTGGAGAGGAGTTCGCCGGAGAGGAGGGCCGAGGAGAGACCGTGAGGAGGATAGGAGGGAGGAGGAGGAGGTCACCGGAGAGGAGCTCGCCTACATCGCCGGAGAGGAGGAGGAGGTCGCCGGAGAGGAGTTCACCGGAGAGGAGGAAGGAGAAACCATGAGGGGAGGGGAGGAGAGGAGGGAGGAGGAGCTCACCGGAGAGGAGGGAGGAGGAGATCACCGGAGAGGAGGGAGGAGGAGATTACCGGAGAGGAGGGAGGAGGAGCTCACCGAAGAGGAGGGAGGAGAAACCGTGAGGGGAGGGGAGGAGAGGAGGGAGGAGGAGGTTGCCGGAGAGGAGGGAGGAGGAGGTCGCCGGAGAGGAGGTGGAGGAGGAGGTCACCGGAGGGGAGGAGGGAGATGGAGTGGAGGAGAGGAGGAGATGGAGTGGAGGAGAGGTGGAGTGGAGGAGAAAAAATGAAGAGGTAAGGAGGAGAGGACCCCACCCAGCCATATGTACGGCATAGTAATGGCGCACCGTGGGCAGGTGCGCCATTACTAACTTTTTTTATTGTTTTGATTTATTTTGAATTTTGAAGGCGGGAAGATAGTAATGGTGCACCTTAGGCAGGTGCGCCATTACTAAATTATTATTTTTTGATATAGTTTGAATTTTGAAGGCGGGAAGATAGTAATGGCGCACCATGGGAGGTGCGCCATTACTGAGTTTGATTTTTTTTTTTGAATTTTTTGCCTCTCCAGATCTTGAAAGCCCTGTAACTTTTTTCTGTTAGGTTTTTGAGGATTCTAAAAATCTTCAACAAGGTTCCCCCAGTTGAATTCTGATATAACTTTTCGAGTAGATGATTTTTTGTATAAAAAACTTTTTAATCGGTGTTCGTATGCAAAAGTTATGCCCACTTTACAAATTCTCGAGAGATTTTGCAAAAAAGTCGAAAATTCATGTTCGTAAATTTTGCTAACAACTAGACCACATATCACATGGAAATCTTATTTTCTTTTATTTTTTGACATTTCTATCATTTTCTTTTATTTTTTTGAAACTGAAAAGGCTGTCCAGGGGGTGCATTTGTTGAATTGTAAATGTTAGTAGTGGCGCACCAGTGGATAGTGCGCCATTACTTGTTTAAACTAGTAATGGTGCACTATCCCCAGGTGCGCCATTACTAGTTTTGAAAAAAAAATTGTTAGTAGTGGTGCGCCATTAGTGATATGGACACTAATGGCATACCTACACATGGTGCGCCACTGCTATATAGCAGTGGCGCACCACATATGTGGTGCGCCATTAATGTTCATATTAGCTATAGCCCTTTTCCTAGTAGTGTCAAAGTCATAGCAACATCAATCTCAGAACATAGTGGATACTAGGGATCAAACCCTAACAAAACTAACTCGATTACATGGTAAATCTCATCCAACCCATCACCATCCAGCAAACCTATGATGGAATTACTCACGCACGGCGGTGAGCATCAGGAAATTGGTGATGGAGCATGGTTGATGATGACGATGGCGAAGGATTCCCCTCTCCGGAGCCCCGAACGGACTCCACATCAGCCCTCATGAGAGAGTTTAGGGCTTGGCGGCGGCTCCGTATCGTAAAACGCGATGAATCTTTTTCTCTAATTTTTTTCTCCCCGAACGTGAATATATGGAGTTGGAGTTGAGCTCGGTGGAGCTTCAGGGGGCCCATGAGGCAGGGGGCGTGCCCTAGGGGGGCGCCCCCCACCCTCCTGGACAGGGTGTGGCCCCCTGACATTGATTCTTTCGCCAATATTTTTTATTAATTCCAAAAAGTTGCTCCGTGGATTTTCAGGTCATTCCGAGAACTTCTATTTCTGCACAAAAATAACACCATGGCAGTTCTGCTGAAAACAGCGTCAGTCCGGGTTAGTTCCATTCAAATCATGCAAGTTAGAGTCCAAAACAAGGGCAAAAATGTTTGGAAAAGTAGATACAGTGGAGACGTATCAGACGCATGCATGCAACTGCATCCTTTTTACACTAAAAATAATGTTTTCTCCCCCTAACAGTTGGGACCGACCAGCTACATCTTCGCATGCAAGGAAGTGCATCTTTATTACAGGCAAAAAAATGATTATTTTCCCTAACAACTGGGACCCACCAGGTTGTTGGGGAACGTAGTAATTTCAAAAAAATTCCTACGCACACGCAAGATCATGGTGATGATATAGCAACGAGAGGGGAGAGTGTTCGTCCACATACCCTCGTAGACCGTAAGCGGAAGCGTTAGCACAACGTGGTTGATGTAGTCGTACGTCTTCACGATCCGACCGATCCAAGCACCGAACGTACGGAGCCTCCGAGTTCCGCACACGTTCAGCTCGATGATGACCTCCGGCCTCCGATCCAGCAGAGCTCCAGAGATGAGTTCCGTCAGCACGATGGCGTGGTGACGATGTTGATGTTCTACCGCCGCAGGGCTTCGCCTAAACTCCGCGACGATATGACCGAGGTGGAATATGGTGGAGGGGGGCACCGCACACGGCTAAGGAACGATCCGTAGATCAACTTGTGTGTCTATGGGGTGCCCCCCGCCCCCGTATATAAAGGAGCTGGGGGGGAGGAGGCCGCCGGCCAAGGAGGGCGCGCCAAGGGGGGAGTCCTACTCCAACCGGGAGTAGGACTCCCTCTTTCCAAGTATGAGTAGGAGAAGGGGGGGAAAGAGGAGGAAGAGGGGAAGGAAAGGGGGGGCGCCGCCCCCTTCCCTTGTCCTATTCGGACTAGGAAGGGGAGGGGCGCGCGGCCCCCTCCTGCCTCCTTCCCTCTTCTCCCTCGAGGCCCATGTAGGCCCAATAACCCCCCGGGGGGTTTCGGTAACCTCCCGGTACTCCGGTAAAATGCCGATTTCACCCGGAACTATTCCGATGTCCAAACATAGGCTTCCAATATATCAATCTTTATGTCTCGACCATTTCGAGACTCCTCGTCATGTCCTTGATCACATCCGGGACTCCGAACAAACTTCGGTACATCAAAACTTATAAACTCATAATAAAACTGTCATCGAAACGTTAAGCGTGTGGACCCTACGGGTTCGAGAACTATGTAGACATGACCTAGAACCATTCTCGGTCAATAACCAATAGCGGGACCTGGATGCCCATATTGGTTCCTACATATTCTACGAAGATCTTTATCGGTCAAACCGCATAACAACATACGTTGTTCCCTTTGTCATCGGTATGTTACTTGCCCGAGATTCGATCATCGGTATCCAATACCTAGTTCAATCTCGTTACCGGCAAGTCTCTTTACTCGTTACGTAATACATCATTCCGTAACTAACTCATTAGCTACATTGCTTGCAAGGCTTATAGTGATGTGCATTACCGAGAGGGCCCAGAGATACCTCTCCGACAATCAGAGTGACAAAACCTAATCTCGAAATACGCCAACTCAACATGTACCTTCGGAGACACCTGTAGTACTCCTTTATAATCACCCAGTTACGTTGTGACGTTTGGTAGTACCCAAAGTGTTCCTCCGGTAAATGGGAGTTGCATAATTCTCATAGTTACAGGAACATGTATAAGTCATGAAGAAAGCAATAGCAGTATACTAAACGATCAAGTGCTAGGATAACGGGATGGGTCATGTCAATCACATCATTCTTCTAATGATGTGATCCCACTAATCAAATGACAACACATGTCTATGGTTAGGAAACATAACCATCTTTGATTAATGAGCTAGTCAAGTAGAGGCATACTGGTGACTATAGTTTTGTCTATGTATTCACACATGTATCATGTTTCCGGTTAATACAATTCTAGCATGAATAATAAACATTTATCATGATATGAGGAAATAAATAATAACTTTATTATTGCCTCTAGGGCATATTTCCTTCAGTCTCCCACTTGCACTAGAGTCAATAATCTAGATTACATAGTAATGATTCTAACACCCATGGAGTCTTGGTACTGATCATGTTTTGCTCGTGAGAGAGGCTTAGTCAACGGGTCTGCAACATTCAGATCTGTATGTATCTTGCAAATCTCTATGTATCCCACTTGGACTTGGTCCCGAATGGAATTGAAGCGTCTCTTGATGTGCTTGGTCCTCTTGTGAAATCTGGATTCCTTTGCCAAGGCAATTGCACCAGTATTGTCACAGAAGATCTTCATTGGTCCCGATGCACTAGGTATGACACCTAGATCGGAAATGAACTCCTTCATCCAGACTCCTTCATTTGCTGCTTCAGAAGCAGCTATGTACTCCGCTTCACATGTAGATCCCGCCACGATGCTTTGTTTAGAACTGCACCAACTTACAGCTCCACCGTTTAATATAAACACGTATCTGGTTTGCGATTTAGAATCGTCCAGATCAGTGTCAAAGCTTGTATCGACGTAACCATTTACGACTAGCTCTTTGTCACCCCCATATATGAGAAACATATCCTTAGTCATTTTCAGGTATTTCAGGATGTTCTTGACCACTGTCCAGTGATCCACTCCTGGATTACTTTGGTACCTTCCTGCCAAGCTTATTGCTAAGCATACGTCAGGTCTGGTACATAGCATTGCATACATGATAGAGCCTATGGCTGAAGCATAGGGAACATCTTTCATTTTCTCACTATCTTCTGCTGTGGTCGGGCATTGAGTTTGACTCAACTTCACACCTTGTAGCACAGGTAAGAATCCTTTCTTTGCCTGATCCATTTTGAACTTTTTCAAAATTTTGTCAAGGTATGTGCTTTGTGAAAGTCCTATTAAGCGTCTTGATCTATCTCTATAGATCTTGATGCCCAATATGTAAGCAGCTTCACAGAGGTCTTTCATTGAAAAACTTTTATTCAAGTACCCTTTTATGCTATCCAGAAATTCTATATCATTTCCAATTAATAATATGTCATCCACATATAAAACTAGAAATGCTACAGAGCTCCCACTCACTTTCTTGTAAATACAGGCTTCTCCAAAAGTCTGTATAAAACCATATGCTTTGATCACACTATCAAAACATTTATTCCAACTCCGAGATGCTTGCACCAGTCCATAAATGGATCGCTGGAGCTTGCATACTTTGTTAGCACCTTTTGGATCAACAAAACCTTCTGGTTGCATCATATACAACTCTTCTTCTAGAAATCCATTCAAGAATGCAGTTTTTACATCCATTTGCCAAATTTCATAATCATGAAATGCAGCAATAGCTAACATGATTCGGACAGACTTAAGCATCGCTACGGGTGAGAAAGTCTCATCGTAGTCAACCCCTTGAACTTGTCGAAAACCTTTCGCAACAAGTCGAGTTTTATAGACAGTTACATTACCATCAGCGTCAGTCTTCTTCTTAAAGATCCATTTATTCTCAATGGCTTGCCGATCATCGGGAAAGTCAACCAAAGTCCATCCTTTGTTTTCATACATGGATCCCATCTCAGATTTCATGGCCTCTAGCCATTTTGCGGAATCTGGGCTCATCATCGCTTCCTCATAGTTCGTAGGTTCATCATGGTCAAGTAACATGACTTCCAGAATAGGATTACCGTACCACTCTGGTGCGGATCTTACTCTGGTAGACCTACGAGGTTCAGTAGAAACTTGATCTGAAGTTTCATGATCAATATCATTAGCTTCCTCACTGATTGGTGTAGTTGTCACAGGAACCGGTTCTTGTGATGAACTACTTTCCAATAAGGGAGTAGATACAGTTATCTCATCAAGTTCTACTTTCCTCCCACTCACTTCTTTCGAGAGAAACTCCTTCTCTAGAAAGGATCCGAATTTAGCAACGAAAATTTTGCCCTCAGATCTGTGATAGAAGGTGTACCCAATAGTCTCCTTTGGGTATCCTATGAAGACACATTTCTCTGATTTGGGTTCGAGCTTATCTGGTTGAAGTTTCTTCACATAAGCATCGCAGCCCCAAACTTTAAGAAACGACAACTTTGGTTTCTTGCCAAACCATAGTTCATAAGGTGTCATTTCAACCGATTTTGATGGTGCCCTATTTAACGTGAATGCGGCTGTCTCTAAAGCATAACCCCAAAACGATAGCGGTAAATCGGTAAGAGACATCATAGATCGCACCATATCAAGTAAAGTACGATTACGATGTTCGGACACACCATTTCGTTGTGGTGTTCCAGGTGGCGTGAGTTGCGAGACTATCCCGCATTGTTTCAAGTGCAGACCAAACTCGTAACTCAAATATTATCCTCCATGATCAGATCGTAGAAACTTTATTTTCTTGTTACGATGATTTTCCACTTCACTCTGAAATTCTTTGAACTTTTCAAATGTTTCAGACTTGTGTTTCATTAAGTAGATATACCCATATCTGCTCAAATCATCTGTGAAGGTGAGAAAATAACAATATCCGCCACGAGCCTCAACATTCATTGGACCACATACATCTGTATGTATGATTTCCAACAAATCTGTTGCTCTCTCCATGGTTCCGGAGAACGGCGTTTTAGTCATCTTGCCCATAAGGCACGGTTCGCAAGTACCAAGTGATTCATAATCAAGTGATTCCAAAAGCCCATCAGTATGGAGTTTCTTCATGCGCTTTACACCGATATGACCTAAACGGCAGTGCCACAAATAAGTTGCACTATCGTTATCAACTCTGCATCTTTTGGTTTCAACACTATGAATATGTGTATCACTACTATCGAGATTCAATAAAAATAGACCATTCTTCAAGGGTGCATGACCATAAAAGATATTACTCATATAAATAGAACAACCATTATTCTCTGATTTAAATGAATAACTGTCTCGCATCAAACAAGATCCAGATATAATGTTCATGCTCAACGCTGGCACCAAATAACAATTATTTAGGTCTAATAGTAATCCTGATGGTAGATGTAGAGGTAGCGTGCCGACCGCGATCACATCGACTTTGGAACCATTTCCCACGCGCATCGTCACCTCGTCCTTAGCTAATCTTCGCTTAATCCGTAGTCCCTGTTTCGAGTTGCAAATATTAGCAACAGAACCAGTATCAAATACCCAGGTGCTACTGCGAGCATTAGTAAGGTACACATCAATAACATGTATATCACATATACCTTTGTTCACTTTGCCATCCTTCTTATCCGCCAAATACTTGGGGCAGTTCCGCTTCCAGTGTCCAGTCTGCTTGCAGTAGAAGCACTCAGTTTCAGGATTAGGTCCAGACTTGGGTTTCTTCTCTTGAGCAGCAACTTGCTTGCCGTTCTTTTTGAAGTTTCCCTTCTTCTTCCCTTTGCCCTTCTTCTTGAAACTGGTGGTTTTGTTAACCATCAACACTTGATGCTCCTTCTTGATTTCTACCTCCGCAGCTTTCAGCATTGCGAAGAGCTCGGGAATAGTCTTGTTCATCCCTTGCATATTATAGTTCATCACGAAGCTTTTGTAGCTTGGTGGCAGTGATTGGAGAATTCTGTCAATGACACTATCATCAGGAAGATTAACTCCCAGTTGAATCAAGTGATTATTATACCCAGACATTTTGAGTATGTGTTCACTGACAGAACTATTCTCCTCCATCTTGCAGCTATAGAACTTATTGGAGACTTCATATCTCTCAATCCGGGCATTTGCTTGAAATATTAACTTCAACTCCTGGAACATCGCATATGCTCCATGACGTTCAAAACATCGTTGAAGACCTGGTTCTAAGCCGTAAAGCATGGCACACTGAACTATCGAGTAGTCATCAGCTTTGCTCTGCCAGACGTTCTTAACGTCGTCAGTTGCATCAGCAGCAGGCCTGGCACCCAGCAGTGCTTCCAGGACGTAACTTTTCTGTGCAGCAATGAGGATAATCCTCCTGGTTACGGACCCAGTCCGTGTAATTGCTACCATCATCTTTCAACTTTGCTTTCTCAAGGAACGCATTAAAATTCAACAACACGAGCCATCTATCTACAAACAAACATAGACAAGCAAAATACTATCAGGTACTAAGTTCATGATAAATTTAAGTTCAATTAATCATATTACTTAAGAACTCCCACTTAGACAGACATCTCTCTAGTCATCTAAGTGATCACGTGATCCAAATCAACTAAACCATGTCCGATCATCAAGTGAGATGGAGTAGTTTCAATGGTGAACATCGCTATGTTGATCATATCTACTATATGATTCACGCTCGACCTTTCGGTCTCCGTGTTCCGAGGCCATATCTGTATATGCTAGGCTCGTCAAGTATAACCTGACTAATCTGCGTGTGCAACTGTCTTGCACCCGTTGTATTTGAACGTAGAGCCTATCACACCCGATCATCACGTGGTGTCTCAGCACGAAGAACTTTCGCAACGGTGCATACTCAGGGAGAACACTTCTTGATAATTAGTGAGAGATCATCTTAAAATGCTACCGTCAATCAAAGCAAGATAAGATGCATAAAGGATAAACATCACATGCAATCAATATAAGTGATATGATATGGCCATCATCATCTTGTGCCTGTGATCTCCATCTTTGAAGCACCGTCATGATCACCATCGTCACCGGCGCGACACCTTGATCTCCATCGTAGCATCGTTGTCGTTTACGCCATCTATTGCTTCTACGACTATCGCTACCGCTTAGTGATAAAGTAAAGCAATTACAGGGCGTTTGCATTTCATACAATAAAGCGACAACCATATGGCTCCTGCCAGTTGCCGATAACTTCGGTTACAAAACATGATCATCTCATACAATAAAATATAGCATCACGTCTTGACCATATCGCATCACAACATGCCCTGCAAAAACAAGTTAGACGTCCTCTACTTTGTTGTTGCAAATTTTACGTGGCTGCTACGGGCTTAGCAAGAACCGTTCTTACCTACGCATCAAAAACCACAACGATAGTTCGTCAAGTTGGTGCTGTTTTAACCTTCGCAAGGACCGGGCGTAGCCACACTCGATTCAGCTAAAGTGAGAGAGACAGACACCCGCTAGCCACCTTTAAGCACGAGTGCTCGTAACGGTGAAACCAGTCTCGCGTAAACGTACGCGTAATGTCGGTCCGGGCCGCTTCTGTTGGGGAACGTTGCAGAAAACAAAAAATTTCCTACGGTTTCACCAAGATCTATCTATGAGTTCATCTAGCAACGAGTGATTAGATGCATCTACATACCTTGTAGATCGCGAGCGGAAGCGTTCAAAGAACGGGGATGATGTAGTCGAACACGACGTGATCCAAATCACCGGAGATCCTAGCACCGAACGGACGGCACCTCCGCGTTCAACACACGTACGGAACAGCCACGTCTCCTCCTTCTTGATCCAGCAACGGGGGGAGGAGAGGTTGAGGGAGATGGCACCGGCAGCAGCACGACGGCGTGGTGTTGATGGAGCTGCAGTACTCCGGCAGAGCTTCGCCAAGCGCTATGGAGGAAGAGGAGGTGTTGGAGAGGGAGAAGGAGGCAACCAAAGGCCAAGGTATGAAGTCCCTCCTCTCCCCCACTATATATAGGAGGGCCAAGGGGGGGTGGCCGGCCCTAGGATATCCAATCTCCTAGGGGGGCGGCGGCCAAGGGGGGTTTCCCTCCCCCCCAAGGCACCTAGGAGGTGCCTTCCCCTCCTAGGACTCTTCCCCCTCAAACCCTAGGCGCATGGGCCTATGTGGGGCTGGTGCCCTTGGCCCATGTAGGCCAAGGCGCACCCCCTACAGCCCATGTGGCCCCCGGGGATGGGTGGCCCCACCCGGTGGGCCCCCGGGACCCTTCCGGTGGTCCTGGTACAATACCGATAACCCCGAAACTTGTCCCAATGCCCGAAACAGGACTTCCCATATATAAATCTTTACCTCCGGACCATTCCGGAACTCCTCGTGACGTCCGGGATCTCATCCGGGACTCCGAACAACATTCGGGTTACTGCATATACATATCCCTACAACCCTAGCATCACTGAACCTTAAGTGTGTAGACCCTACGGGTTCGGGAGACATGTAGACATGACCGAGATCGCTCTCCGGTCAATAACCAACAGCGGGATCTGGATACCCATGTTGGCTCCCACGTGCTCCACGATGATCTCATCGGATGAACCACGATGTCGAGGATTTAATCAACCCCGTATACAATTCCCTTTGTCAATCGATATGTTACTTGCCCGAGATTCGATCGTCGGTATCCCAATACCTCGTTCAATCTCGTTACCGGCAAGTCACTTTACTCGTACCGTAATGCATGATCCCGTGACCAGACACTTGGTCACTTTGAGCTCATTATGATGATGCATTACCGAGTGGGCCCAGTGATATCTCTCCGTCATACGGAGTGACAAATCCCAGTCTCGATCCGTGTCAACCCAACAGACACTTCCGGAGATACCTGTAATGCACCTTTATAGTCACCCAGTTACGTTGTGACGTTTGATACACCCAAAGCACTCCTACGGTATCCGGGAGTTACACGATCTCATGGTCAAAGGAAAAGATACTTGACATTAGAAAAGCTCTAGCAAACGAACTACACGATCTCACGCTATGCTTAGGATTGGGTCTTGTCCATCACATCATTATCCTAATGAGGTGATCCCGTTATCAATGACATCCAATGTCCATAGCCAGGAAACCATGACTATCTATTGATCAACGAGCTAGTCAACTAGAGGCTTACTAGGGACATGTTGGTGTCTGTTATTCACACATGTATTACGATTTCCGGATAATACAATTATAGCATGAATAAAGACAATTATCATGAACAAAGAAATATAATAATAATGCTTTTATTATTGCCTCTAGGGCATATTTCCAACAGTCTCCCACTTGCACTAGAGTCAATAATCTAGTTACATTGTGATGAATCAAACACCCATGGAATTCTGGTGTTGATCATGTTTTGCTCTAGGGAGAGGTTTAGTCAACGGATCCGTTACATTCAGGTCCGTATGTATTTTACAAATCTCTATGTCTCCATCTTGAACATTTTCACGAATGGAGTTGAAGCGACGCTTGATGTGCCTTGTCTTCTTGTGAAACCTGGGCTCCTTGGCAAGTGCAATAGCTCCAGTGTTGTCACAGAAGAGCTTGATCGGCCCCGACGCATTGGGTATGACTCCTAGGTCGGTGATGAACTCCTTCACCCATATTGCTTAATGTGCTGCCTTCGAGGCTGCCATGTACTCCGCTTCACATGTAGATCCCGCCACGACGCTCTGCTTGCAACTGCACCAGCTTACTGCCCCACCATTCAAAATATACGCGTATCCGGTCTGTGACTTAGAGTCATCCAAATCTATGTCGAAGCTAGCGTCGACGTAACCCTTTACGACGAGCTCTTCGTCACCTCCATAAACGAGAAACATTTCCTTAGTCCTTTTCAGGTACTTCAGGATATTCTTGACCGCTGTCCAGTGTTCCTTACCGGGATTACTTTGGTACCTTCCTACCAAACTTACGGCAAGGTTTACATCAGGTCTGGTACACAGCATGGCATACATAATAGAACCTATGGCTGAGGCATAGGGGATGACACTCATCTCTTCTATATCTTCTGCCGTGGTCGGACATTGAGCTGAGCTCAATTTCACACCTTGCAAAACAGGCAAGAACCCTTTCTTGGACTGATCCATTTTGAACTTCTTCAAAATCTTATCAAGATATGTGCTTTGTGAAAGACCTATGAGGCGTCTCGATCTATCCCTATAGATCTTGATGCCTAATATGTAAGCAGCTTCTCCAAGGTCCTTCATTGAAAAACTCTTATTCAAGTAGGCCTTAATGCTGTCCAAAAGTTATATATCATTTCCCATCAAAAGTATGTCATCTACATATAGTATGAGAAATGCTATAGAGCTCCCACTCACTTTCTTGTAAACACATGCTTCTCCATAAGTCTGTGAGAACCCAAACGCTTTGATCATCTCATCAAAACGAATGTTCCAACTCCGAGATGCTTGCACCAGCCCATAAATCGAGCGTTGGAGCTTGCACACCTTGTCAGCATTCTTAGGATCGACAAAACCTTCCGGCTGCATCATCTACAATTCTTCCTTAAGGAAACCATTAAGGAATGCCGTTTTGACGTCCATTTGCCAAATTTCATAATCATAAAATGCGGCAATTGCTAACATGATTCGGACGGACTTCAGCTTCGCTACCGGTGAGAAAGTCTCATCGTAGTCAACCCCTTGAACTTGTCGGTAACCCTTAGCGACAAGCCGAGCTTTATAGATGGTCACATTACCATCCGCGTCTGTCTTCTTCTTAAAGATCCATTTATTTTCTATGGCTCGCCGTTCTACGGGCAAGTCAGTCAAAGTCCATACTTCGTTTTCATACATGGATCTTATCTCGGATTTCATGGCTTCTAGCCATTTGTCGGAATCCGGGCCCGCCATCGCTTCTTCATAGTTCGAAGGTTCACTGTTGTCTAACAACATGATTTCCAAGACAGGGTTGCCGTACCACTCTGGTGTGGAACGTGTCCTTGTGGACCTTCGAATTTCAGTAGGAGCTTGATCAGAAGTATCTTAATCATCATCATTAACTTCCTCTCTAGTCGGTGCAGGCACCTCAGGAACATTTTCTTGAGTTGCGCCATTTTCCGGTTCAAGAGGTAATACTTCATCAAGCTCTACTTTCCTCCCACTTACTTCTTTTGAGAGAAACTCTTTCTCCAGAAAGGACCCATTCTTGGCAACAAAGATCTTGCCTTCGGATCTGAGGTAGAAGATATACCCAATAGTTTCTTTAGGGTATCCTATGAAGACGTATTTTTCCGATTTGGGTTCGAGCTTTTCAGGTTGAAGTTTCCTGACATAAGCATCGCATCCCCAAACTTTTAGAAATGATAGCTTAGGTTTCTTCCCAAACCATAATTCATACGGTGTCGTCTCAACGGATTTCGACGGTGCCCTATTTAAAGTGAATGCGGCAGTCTCTAAAGCATAGCCCCAAAAAGATAGTGGTAAATCGGCAAGAGACATCATAGATCGTACCATATCTAATAGAGTGCGATTACGACGTTCGGACACACCATTACGCTGAGGTGTTCCAGGCGGCGTGAGTTGTGAAACTATTCCACATTTTCTTAAGTGTGTACCAAACTCGTGACTCAAGTATTCTCCTCCACGATCTGATCGTAGAAACTTGATTTTCCTGTCACGTAGATTCTCAACTTCACTCTGAAATTCCTTGAACTTTTCAAAGGTCTCAGACTTGTGTTTCATTAAGTAGACATACCCATATCTACTCAAGTCATCAGTGAGGGTGAGAACATAACGATAGCCACCGCGAGCCTCAACACTCATTGGACCGCACACATCAGTATGTATGATTTCCAATAAGTTGGTTGCTCGCTCCATTGTTCCTGAGAATGGAGTCTTGGTCATTTTACCCATGAGGCATGGTTCGCACGTGTCAAATGATTCGTAATCAAGAGACTCTAAAAGTCCATCAGCATGGAGCTTCTTCATGTGTTTGACACCTATGTGACCAAGGCGGCAGTGCCACAAGTATGTGGGACTATCACTATCAATCTTACATCTTTTGGTACTTACACTATGAATATGTGTAGCATTACGCTCGAGATTCATAAAGAATAAACCATTCACCATCGGAGCATGACCATAAAACATATCTCTCATATAAATAGAACAACCATTATTCTCGGATTTAAATGAGTAGCCATCTCGAATTAAACGAGATCCTGATACAATGTTCATGCTCAAACTTGGCACAAAATAACAATTATTGAGGTTCAAAACTAATTCCGTAGGTAAATGTAGAGGTAGCGTGCCGACGGCGATCACATCGACCTTGGAACCATTCCCGACGCGCATCGTCACCTCGTCCTTCGCCAGTCTCCGTTTATTCCGCAGCTCCTGCTGTGTGTTACAAATATGAGCAACGGCACCGGTATCAAATACCCAGGAGTCACTACGATTACTGGTAAGGTACACATCAATTACATGTATATCAAATATACCTTTGGTTTTGCCGGCCTTCTTGTCCGCTAAGTATTTGGGGCAGTTCCGCTTCCAGTGACCACTTTCCTTGCAATAAAAGCACTCAGTCTCGGGCTTGGGTCCATTCTTTGGCTTCTTCCCGACAGCTTGCTTGCTGGGCGCGGCAACTACCTTGCCGTCCTTCTTGAAGTTCTTTTTACCCTTGCCCTTCTTGAACTTAGTGGTTTTATTGACCATCAACACTTGATGTTCCTTCTTGACTTCTACCTCTGCTGATTTCAGCATAGCAAATACTTCAGGAATGGTCTTTTCCATCCCCTGCATATTGAAGTTCATCACAAAGCTCTTGTAGCTTGGTGGAAGCGACTGGAGGATTCTGTCAATGACCGCATCATCCGGGAGATTAACTCCCAGCTGAGTCAAGCGGTTATGTAACCCAGACATAGTGAGTATGTGCTCACTGACAGAACTATTTTCCTCCATCTTACAGCTGAAGAATTTGTCAGAGACTTCATATCTCTCGACCCGGGCATGAGCTTGGAAAACCATTTTCAGCTCTTCGAACATCTCATATGCTCCATGTCTCTCAAAACGCTTTTGGAGCCCCGGCTCTAGGCTGTAAAGCATGCCGCACTGAACGAGGGAGTAGTCATCGGAACGTGCCTGCCAAGCGTTCATAACGTCTTGTTCTGCAGGGAGAACAGGTGCATCACCTAGCGGTGCTTGTAGGACATAATCTTTCTTGGCAGCTATGAGGATGATCCTCATGTTCCGGACCCAGTCCGTATAGTTGCTGCCATCGTCTTTCAGCTTGGTTTTCTCTAGGAACGCGTTGAAGTTGAGGACTACGTTGGCCATTTGTTCTACAAGACATATTGTAAAATATTTAGACTAAGTTCATGATAATTAAGTTCATCTAATCAAATTATAATGAACTCCCACTCAGATTTGACATCCCTTTGGTCATCTAAGTGTTACACGATCCGAGTCGACTAGGCCGTCTCCGATCATCACGTGAGACGGACTAGTCATCGTCGGTGAACATTCTCATGTTGATCGTATCTTCCATACGACTCGTGTTCGACCTTTCGGTCTCCGTGTTCCGAGGCCATGTCTGTACATGCTAGGCTCGTCAAGTTAACCCTAAGTGTTTTCGCTGTGTAAAACTGTCTTACACCCGTTGTATGTGAACGTAAGAATCCATCACACCCGATCATCACGTGGTGCTTAGAAGCGACGAACTGTAGCAATGGTGCATAGTTAGGGGAGAACACTTCTTGAAATTTTTGTAAGGGATCATCTTATTTACTACCGTCGTCCTAAGTAAACAAGATGCATAAAACATAATAAACATCACATGCAATTATATAAAGTAGTGACATGATATGGCCAATATCATATAGCTCCTTTGATCTTCATCTTCGGGGCTCCATGATCATCTTGTCACCGGCATGACACCATGATCTCCATCATCGTGTCTTCACGAAGTTGTCACGCCAACGACTACTTCTACTTCTATGACTAACGTGTTTAGTAATAAAGTAAAGTAGTTTACATGGCGTTCTTCAATGACACGCAGGTCATACAAAAAATAAAGACAACTCCTATGGCTCCTGCCGGTTGTCATACTCATCGACATGCAAGTCGTGATTCCTATTACAATAGCATGAACATCTCATACATGACATATAGATCATTCATCATTCATCACAACTTTGGCCATATCATATCACAAAGCACTTGCTGCAAAAGCAAGTTAGACGTCCTCTAATTGTTGTTGCATGTTTTACGTGGCTGAAGTAGGGTTCTAGCAAGAACGTTTTCTTACCTACGTGAAAACCACAACGTGATTTGTCAACTTCTATTTACCCTTCATAAGGACCCTTTTCATCGAATCCACTTCAACTAAAGTAGGAGAGACAAACACCCGCCAGCCACCTTATGCAACTTGTGCATGTTAGTCGGTGGAACCGGTCTCACGTAAGCGTACGTGTAAGGTTGGTCCGGGCCGCTTCATCCCACAATACCGCTGAAGCAAGATAAGACTAGTAGCGGCAAGAAAGTTGACAAATCTACGCCCACAACAAATTGTGTTCTACTCGTGCAAGAGAACTACGCATAGACCTAGCTCATGATGCCACTGTTGGGGAACGTTGCAAAAAACAAAAATTTTCCTACGGTTTCACCAAGATCTATCTATGAGTTCATCTAGCAACGAGTGATTAGATGCATCTACATACCTTGTAGATCGCGAGCGGAAGCGTTCAAAGAACGGGGATAATGTAGTCGAACACGACGTGATCCAAATCACCGGAGATCCTAGCACCGAACGGACGGCACCTCCGCGTTCAACACACGTACGGAACAGCCACGTCTCCTCCTTCTTGATCCAGCAAGGGGGGGAGGAGAGGTTGAGGGAGATGGCACCAGCAGCAGCACGACGGCTTGGTGTTGATGGAGCTGCAGTACTCCGGCAGAGCTTCGCCAAGCGCTATGGAGGAAGAGGAGGTGTTGGAGAGGGAGAAGGAGGCAACCAAAGGCCAAGGTATGAAGTCCCTCCTCTCCCCCACTATATATAGGAGGGCCAAGGGAGGGTGGCCGGCCCTAGGAGATCCAATCTCCTAGGGGGGCGGCGGCCAAGGGGGGTTTCCCTCCCCCCAAGGCACCTAGGAGGTGCCTTCCCCTCCTAGGACTCTTCCCCCTCAAACCCTAGGCGCATGGGCCTATGTGGGGCTGGTGCCCTTGGCCCATGTAGGCCAAGGCGCACCCCCTACAGCCCATGTGGCCCCCGGGGATGGGTGGCCCCACCCGGTGGGCCCCCGGGACCCTTCCAGTGGTCCCGGTACAATACCGATAACCCCGAAACTTGTCCCGATGCCCGAAACAGGACTTCCCATATATAAATCTTTACCTCCGGACCATTCCGGAACTCCTCGTGACATCTGGGATCTCATCCGGGACTCCGAACAACATTCGGGTTACTGCATATACATATCCCTACAACCCTAGCGTCACTGAACCTTAAGTGTGTAGACCCTACGGGTTCGGGAGACATGTAGACATGACCGAGATCGCTCTCCGGTCAATAACCAACAGCGGGATCTGGATACCCATGTTGGCTCCCACATGCTCCACGATGATCTCATCGGATGAACCACGATGTCGAGGATTTAATCAACCCCGTATACAATTCCCTTTGTCAATCGATATGTTACTTGCCCGAGATTTGATTGTCGGTATCCCAATACCTCGTTCAATCTCGTTACCGGCAAGTCACTTTACTCGTACCGTAATGCATGATCCCGTGACCAGACACTTGGTCACTTTGAGCTCATTATGATGATGCATTACCGAGTGGGCCCAGTGATATCTCTCCGTCATACGGAGTGACAAATCCCAGTCTCGATCTGTGTCAACCCAACAGACACTTCCGGAGATACCTGTAATGCACCTTTATAGTCACCCAGTTACGTTGTGACGTTTGATACACCCAAAGCACTCCTACGGTATCCGGGAGTTACACGATCTCATGGTCAAAGGAAAAGATACTTGACATTAGAAAAGCTCTAGCAAACGAACTACACGATCTCACGCTATGCTTAGGATTGGGTCTTGTCCATCACATCATTATCCTAATGACGTGATCCCGTTATCAATGACATCCAATGTCCATAGCCAGGAAACCATGACTATCTATTGATCAACGAGCTAGTCAACTAGAGGCTTACTAGGGACATGTTGGTGTCTGTTATTCACACATGTATTACGATTTCCGGATAATACAATTATAGCATGAATAAAGACAATTATCATGAACAAAGAAATATAATAATAATGCTTTTATTATTGCCTCTAGGGCATATTTCCAACAGCTTCATCTCACAATACCGCCGAACCAAAGTATGACATGCTGGTAAGCAGTATGACTTGTATCGCCCACAACTCACTTGTGTTATACTCGTGCATATAACATCAACGCATAAAACCTAGGCTCGGATGCCACTGTTGGGGAACGTAGTAATTTCAAAAAAATTCCTACGCACACGCAAGATCATGGTGATGATATAGCAATGAGAGGGGAGAGTGTTCGTCCACGTACCCTCGTAGACCGTAAGCGGAAGCGTTAGCACAACGCGGTTGATGTAGTCGTACGTCTTCACAATCCGACCGATCCAAGCACCGAACGTACGGAGCCTCCGAGTTCAGCACACGTTCAGCTCGATGACGATCTCCGGCCTCCGATCCAGCAGAGCTCCGGAGATGAGTTCCGTCAGCACGACGGCGTGGTGACGATGTTGATGTTCTACCGCGCAGGGGTTCGCCTAAACTCCGCAACGATATGACCGAGGTGGAATATGGTGGAGGGGGCACCGCACACGGCTAAGGAACGATCCGTAGATCAACTTGTGTGTCTATGGGGTGCCCCCCGCCCCCGTATATAAAGGAGCCAGGGGGGAGGAGGCCGCCGGCCAAGGAGGGTGCGCCAAGGGGGGAGTCCTACTCCCACCGGGAGTAGGACTCCCTCTTTCCAAGTAGGAGTAGGAGAAGGGGAGGAAAGAGGAGGAAGAGGGGAAGGAAAGGGGGGGCACCCCCCTTCCCTTGTCCTATTTGGACTAGGAAGGGGAGGGGCGCGCGGCCCCCTCCTGCCTCCTTCCCTCTTCTCCCTCGAGGCCCATGTAGGCCCAATAACCCCCCGGGGGGTTCCGGTAACCTCTCGGTACTCCGGTAAAATGCCGATTTCACCCGGAACTATTCCGATGTCCAAACATAGGCTTCCAATATATCAATATTTATGTCTCGACCATTTCGAGACTCCTCATCATGTCCGTGATCACATCCGGGACTCCGAACAAACTTCGGTACATCAAAACTTATAAACTCATAATAAAACTGTCATCGAAACGTTAAGCGTGCGGACCCTACGGGTTCGAGAACTATGTAGACATGACCTAGAACCATTCTCGGTCAATAACCAATAGCGGGACCTGGATGCCCATATTGGTTCCTACATATTCTACGAAGATCTTTATCGGTCAAACCGCATAACAACATACGTTGTTCCCTTTGTCATCGGTATGTTACTTGCCCGAGATTCGATCGTCGGTATCCAATACCTAGTTCAATCTCGTTACCGGCAAGTCTCTTTACTCGTTACGTAATACATCATTCCGTAACTAACTCATTAGCTACATTGCTTGCAAGGCTTATAGTGATGTGCATTACCGAGAGGGCCCAGAGATACCTCTCCGACAATCGGAGTGACAAAACCTAATCTCGAAATACGCCAACTCAACATGTACGTTCGGAGACACCTGTAGTACTCCTTTATAATCACCCAGTTACGTTGTGACGTTTGGTAGTACCCAAAGTGTTCCTCCGGTAAACAGGAGTTGCATAATTCTCATAGTTACAGGAACATGTATAAGTCATGAAGAAAGCAATAGCAGTATACTAAACGATCAAGTGCTAGGCTAACGGGATGGGTCATGTCAAACACATCATTCTTCTAATGATGTGATCCCACTAATCAAATGACAACACATGTCTATGGTTAGGAAACATAACCATCTTTGATTAATGAGCTAGTCAAGTAGAGGCATACTAGTGACTATAGTTTTGTCTATGTATTCACACATGTATCATGTTTCCGGTTAATACAATTCTAGCATGAATAATAAACATTTATCATGATATGAGGAAATAAATAATAACTTTATTATTGCCTCTAGGGCATATTTCCTTCACAGGTATATCTTCGCACGCAAGGAAGTGCGTCCTTATCCTCCCTATCAGCTGGGACCCACCCGGTCGAAGCGTACGTAGCGTTGTTTGTGTACATATTGGTTGACCGGTATGTCTGCCATGATGAACCGTGGCCGAGTAAGGAGCGGTAGCAGTTCAGGCAGTCCAGTGAAAACCGTGTACACGTACGTACAGCCAGATGCCAAAAAATATGGCCACATACGTACATACGGGCGGGGTTTCGAACGCGTACTCGCGCATACGTATGGCCAGGGCTCGTGTACATGGAGAGGCCACGGCGGCAACAACGGTGTCCTGTTCATCGAAAGCCAACCGGCTAGGTCAAAACGGAGAAACTGCGTCGTGTTCATGGGGAGGCAACGGAATGCGTCATGTTCATCGGGAGGCAAAAAAATACGTCATGTTCATCAGGAGCCTACCGGCTTGGACGGAACAGCCGAATCGAGGTATGGCGTACTGCAGAATAGAGGAAATGGGCCTTTTGTTCAACCGCGTACGGTCGAAATGGGGTCATGTTCATCGGGAAGGGTCTTGCGTACCGCAAAATGGAGGAAATGGACTTGTGTTCGACCGCATACAGTTGAAACGGGGTCCTGTTGATCGGGAGGTGTGTGGCGTACCGCAAAACAGAGGAAACAGACTAGTGCTGGAGCGCCTACGGTCGAAACGGGGTCTTGTTGATCGGGAGGGGTGTGGCGTACCGCAAAATGGGACTCCACAGGCTATTGTTCATCCACCATCGACTTCCTCCAGCCTGCACCTGCTATTGTTCATCCACCGTCGACTTCCTCCAGTCTCCACCAGCTAATGTTCATCCACGGGGTCCGGTTCATCCAGCCTCCCCGGCTACTGTTCATCCAGCCCTCCACGGGGTCCTGTTTATCCAGCCTCCATAGGCTACTTTTCAACCAGCCCTCCACTGGGTCCTGTTCAACCAGCCCCTCCACGGGGTCCTGTTCAACCAGCCCTCCACGTACGGGGTCCATCCACCGGCTACTTTTCATCCACCCCCATGCCTCCTCGATCGGGGTCCTGTTCTAGAGGCAACTTCCTCTATTACCACTGGTTCCTGTTCATCCAACCCCCACTGGGAACTGTTCATCAAGAGGCAGCTTCAATCGGCTTCAGTTAGCAGCAGTAACAAAGGAATCACTCAGGTTCAGTTAACAGCAAGGGATCGATCAGGGTTCAGTAATGTAGCTAGTGCAATCGCTCGGGTTCAGTTAGAGCCCAATGCCTCGCTCATATTCAGTTAGAGCACAACGCGTCGCACACACGCGCGTACGTGTATGAGAGAAACGCGAGAACCTCCACGCATCTCTCGGCCCCGACCACCCACCGTAACCGAGAACTTCCCAATATTTTCCTCGCCCTCGCTTCTACCACGATTTTTTCCGTCATGGACGGCCCAAAGAATGTCATGCAGCTGCGTCTCCGGCCCGCCCAGGATGAAAATCCCATTTTTTTGTCATGATTTTTTGTCATAGAAGTAGGAGTCCACCACATCTATGATGATACCGGGTTTTGTCACAATTATCGTCATAGAAGTGTCATAAGCATGGCAGAAAAAACTTGTTCGGCCCAAAATGTCACGGATATGTCTTTTTTTGTAGTGTTAAATCAATAGGATCAGGATGAAAATCACAGAGGGTTTCAATTAGGATTGTCGAACACCTGGATTTATCACAAGTGTAAGTAGGTGACAAGGAACTTCTACAGCAACATGACATATAGGATTCTTGGATGGTCAAAGAGTATAATGGGGTATCCTGTAATACTAAGAGCATCTGGGAATTGAATGTATCTACTTTTCCAAACTCTTTTGCCCTTGTATTGGACTCTAATTTGCATGATTTGAATGGAACTAACCTGGACTGACGCTGTTTTCAGCAGAATTGCCATGGTGTTATTTTTGTGTGGAAATAGAAGTTCTCGGAATGACCTGAAACTTCACGGAGAATATTTTTGGAATAAATAAAAAATATTGGTGAAAGAATCAATAGAGGGGGACCCACCGGCTGTCCACAAGGGTGGAGGGTGCCCCCTAGGGCGCGCCATGCCTTGTAGGTCCCCTAGACCTCCACCGACCTCAACTCCAACTCCAGATATTCACGTTCGGGGAGAAAAAAATAAAGAAGAAGGATTCATCGTGTTTTACGATACGGAGCCGTCGCCGCCTCCTGTTCTTCCTCGGGAGGGCAGATCTGGAGTCCGTTTTGGGCTCCAGAGAGGGGAAATCGTCACCGTCGTCATCATCAACCATCCTGCATCACCAATTTCATGATGCTCACCGCCGTGCTGAGTAATTTCATCGTAGGCTTGCTGGATGTTGATGGGTTTGATGAGATTTACCATGTAATCGAGTTAGTTTTGTTAGGGTTTGATCCCTAGTATCCACTATGTTCTAAGATTGATGTTCCTATGACTTTGTTATGCTTAATGCTTGTCACTAGGGCCCGAGTGCCATGATTTCAGATCTGAACCTATTATGTTTTCATGAATATATTTGTGCTCTTGATCCTATCTTGCAAGTTATAGTCACCTAATACGTGTTATGCTCCGGCAACCCCGGAGTGACAATAGTCGGGACACTTCCCGGTGATGACCATAGTTTGAGGAGTTCATGTATTCACTAAGTGCTAATGCTTTGGTCCGGTTCTCTATTAAAAGGAGGCCTTAATATCCCTTAGTTTCCAATAGGACCCCGCTGCCACGGGAGGGTAGGACAAAAGATGTACTGCAAGTTCTTTTCCATAAGCACGTATGACTATATTCAGAATACATGCCTACATTATATTGATGAATTGGAGCTAGTTCTGTGTCACCCTAGGTTATGACTGTTGCATGATGAATGCCATCTGACATAATTATCCATCATTGATCCATTGCCAACGAGCTCGTTTCATATTGATCTTTGCTAAGTTACTTTTTCGTTGCCACTGTTACGATTGCTACAAAACTGCTACTATTACTTTTGCCACCGTTATCGTTACTTCCATACTACTATGCTACTAAATATTTTGCTGCAGATATTAAGTCTTTCAGGTGTGGTTGAATTGACAACTCAGCTACTAATACTTGAGAATATTCTTTGGCTCCCCTTGTGTCGAATCAATAAATTGTTGAATACTCTACCCTCGAAAACTGTTGCGATCCCCTATACTTGTGGGTTATCAAGACCTTTTTCTGGTGCCGTTGCCGGGGAGCATAGCTCTATTCTCTGAGTCACTTGGGATTTATATATGTTGATTACTATGAGGAATCTGAAAGACAACAAAACCAAGATTTTTCCCTCTACTATGAGGGGAGGTAAGGAACTTCCATCTAGCTCTGCACTTGTTTCACCTTCTGTTTTGAGTAATCTTGCGACACCTACACCTGCTATTGATTCTGATACGTCGCATGTTATTGATGATGCCACTTCTTCTATGCATGATGCTTATGATGATACTATTTCTTTGTTTGATAATACTGTGCCACTAGGTGAATTTCTTGATGAACAACTTGCTAGGGTTAGAAAGAATGAAATTACTGAAACTGATGATATTATTAAAACCGAAGATTATGATTCTCCCCCTAGATATGAATTGCCTGATGTCCCTGAGGGTTACATTATGGATGAAGAAACTGCTAGACTTTTTTGCTTGCAATGATAGAGATGATCTTAAGAAACTGTTAGCTAAGCTAAAAGAAAAGTCATTGAATGCTAGAATGCAATATGATCCTAAGTTTGCTACCTCACCTATCTTTGTTACTGATAAGGATTATGAATTATCTATCGATTCTGAGTTAATTACTTTGGTTGGATCTGATCCTTTCTATGGTTATGAATCTGAAACTGTTGTGGCACATCTTACTAAATTGAATGATATAGCCACCATACTTGCTCACAAGGAAAAAAATTCTCTATTACTATATTCTTAAATTGTTTCCTTTCTCATTAAAGGGTGATGCTAAAGTATGGTTTAATTCTTTTGCTCCTGGTTGTGTGCGTAGTCCCCAGGATATGATATATTACTTCTCTGAAAAATATTTCCCAGCTCATAAGAAACGAGCTGCTTTAAAGGAAATATTTAACTTTGTGCAATTTGAAGAAGAGATTCTCCCACAAGCTTGGGGGAGGCTTCTCCAATTACTTAATGCGCCTGATCATCCTCTCAAGAAAAATGAAATACTTGAGATGCTTCTGGAGACCTCCTGGATAGTTGTCCTGGTTGTATTTCCAGGGAACAAACTGTTGAGCAAGCTAAATTGCTACTGAATAATATATTGAGTAATGATAATGATTGGACACTTCCTGAACCAACTCCTAAGCCAACTCTGAAGAAAACATGTATTCTATTTCTCAGTCCTGAAGATATGCAAGAGGCGAAGAAATCTATGAAAGAAAAGGTATTAAAGCTGAAGATGTTAAGAACCTACCGCCTGTTGAAAAAATACATGGTCTTGATAAACCAACACAGGTGGTAGAGGTAAACTATCTTTATAGATTTGATGAAGGTGATATTCCTCATAATAAGTCTGCTAGTCAATGCTTGGATGGGTTTGATAATTTTATTGTTAAACAAGAAAACTTCAATGCTTATGTTAGTAGACAATTGAAATGTAATGCTCACATGCTTGACTGCTTGGGTGATTATATGAGTAGAACTGTTAATGATCGTAGGCTTATTAGTAAACATGCTTCCATGGTTACGACTCAAGTAGAACACGTACTTAAGGCACATGATGATTTGCTTAATGAATTGAATAGTTAGAACAACGATAATGTTGTTAGCGTTATGACTAGAGGTGGTAAGATGACTTGAGAACCTTTATATCCTGAGGGTCATTCTAAGAGAGTTGAGCAAGATTCTCAGAGAATTAATACTGATGCATCTAGTCCTAGTAATAAGAAGAAAAAGAGAACTGGTAGGACTTTTCATGCTTCTAGTGAACCTGTTGTAGATACACCTGAGAATCCTAATGATATTTCTATTTCTGATGCTGAGACACAATATGGTGATGAACATGAACCTAGTGATAATGTTAATGATAATGTTCATGTTGATGCTCACCCTAGTAATGATAATGATGTAGAGATTGAACCTGCTGTTGATCTTGATAACCCATAGTCAAAGAATCAATGTTATGATAAGAGAGACTTTGTTGCTAGGAAACATGGTAAAGAAAGAGAACCATGGGTTCAGATACCCATGCCCTTTCCTCCTAAGCCATCGAAGAAAAGGGATTATGAGGATTTTGAGCGCTTTGCTGAAATGATTAGACATATCTTTTTGCATATGTGTTTGACTGATATGCTTAAATGCCTCCTTATGCTAAGTACATGAAAGATATTGTTACAAATAAAAGAAAGATACCAGAGGCTGAAATTTCCACCATGCTTGCTAATTACACTTTTAGGGGTGGAATACCAAAGAAACTAGGAGACCTAGGAATACCAACTATATCATGCTCCATTAAAAGAAACTATGTTAAAACTGTTTTACCGTGTTAGTGTTATGCCTTTCTCTTTATATTGTAGACTTGAATTGATTAAGTTGACACCTACTGAAATCTCTTTGCAAATGGCTGATAAATCAACTGCTATACCCATCGGTAGTTGTGAGGATGTGCTTGTTGTGGTTGCAAACATTACTATCTTAATGGACTTTGTTATTCTTGATATTCCGAAGGACGATAGTATATCGATTATCCTTGGTAGACCCTTTTTGAATACTGTAGGGGCTGTTATTGATTGCAACAAAGGCAATGCCACTTTTCATGTAAATGGTAATGAGCATACGATACACTTTCCGAAGAAACAACCTCAAGTTCATAGTATCAATTCTGTTGGAAAATTTTCAACTATCACTATTGGAGATTCCCTCTTCCTACTATCAAAAATAAATACAATATTCTTATTGCTGGGGACATGCATATCCCCGTTGAGGTAACCTAGAGTTATTCGAAAATTCTCCAGTTTCATGTCATTCGGAAGAAGTTTATTAATAAGACTTGATCAACCTTGTTAATGGATTCCTTTTGATGAGCATGAGATGGATGAATTTAGAAAGCACAATTTTATGTACCCACCTTATACTTTCTATTATTTTGAATAAATCAAGCAAAAATAGTATTATCTGTCTGTTTTTTGAATTATCCATGAAATAAAAATGTCCCAAAATAGAAGTTCTCCAAATGCCCTAAAAATTTAGTAATAGAATATTTGAGAATTTCTGGCACTGAACATGCACCAGCAGGATGCACTAGTGGGCCACAAGGGTGGACGGCGCGCCATACCCCCTTGGCGCGCCCCCCTGCCTTGTGGGTCCCATGTGGGTCCCCTTCACTTATTCCAACACCCACCCACTTCATCTTCCTCCAGAAAAAATCATCCCGTAGCTCAAACCCGTGTTCTTGCTCATCTTGCTGCCATTTTCGATCTCCTTGTGCAAAGCTCCATTTGCAAAACTGTTTTGGGGGATTGTTGTTCGGTATGTGACTCCTCCAACGGTCCAATTAGTTTTTGTTCTAGTGCTTTTCTATTGCAAATTTTTGCTGCTGTGGTGACCTTGTTCTTGAGCTTGCATGTCAAATTTATATGATCCAAAGTAGTTTTGATGCATGATATATCCTCTAAACACTTGTAGGAGTAGTTGCTATTAATCTTGTTGAGCTTGGTTCACTTTTATTTTGAATCACTAAAAATTTTAGAAATTTTTCAGAGGAAGAAAAATGTCTAGGAAAATGTACCAAGGTGGTTCTTCGAGGAAGCAAGCACCAAGGCTCGTGATACGTGAGCTGGACCTCGAACCACCAAGGGAAGCTCAAGTACGGCCTTGTGAATGGCCGTCGAATGAATTCATGGTCCATGCAGGTTTCAAGGATGAGTTTGATGCATACGTACAAAATGCCGGCCTTGAGGACTTCGTGTCAGATAAGTGCCGACAATACTATTTCCTCGCTGATTTCTTTGTGCGGAGGTTCAAATTTTCATCTAAGCGCAATACCCATACTGTTTTATTTGATCTTTATGATGAATAATATACCATGAACCTTGAAGATTTTAATATTGCATGCAAAATCCCACAATGGGGCATTCATCGTGAGCCTCACAAAGCTGAATATAATGATTTCCTTGCTAGCATCACTATGGGAGAAACTAGAAATATCACACAAGCTACCATAGGGCACATTCACTTTCCTGCCATACATTATTTTTCTCTCTTTATAGGTAGATGTCTTAATGGTAAGCATGAGCATTGCCACCTTTGCGTTCCAGATCTTAGTGTCCTCCAGTGTGCGGTGTTAGGTGATAAGCGATATAACTTGGGGACCATTATTGCAAGGAGGTTACATCTTCATGCTAAAGATGGAGATTTATTTCGTGGGATTTATGCAACTCGTTTAGCTAATTATCTTGGTGTACCCATAAGAGGGAATGACATTGAGTTACCACCTGCATTTCCAGATTATAATGCTATGGTACGCTACCAGTTTCTGGAGAGGAACAAACAGTCCCTCCAATACCGACTAGTCTTTGACAGACGGTGTGTTGTCCAAATTTCCCTTCCTGCTCTTTCCTTCTTTAAATTTTAGGTAAATGGGAGATATTTTAACATATAATGAGGCTAGACAACTCGTCTCCACGGTTGTCCGTCGTTTTGCTTCGATATGGGCCATTGGATGTTGGTCAAACAGTTGATTTTGTCGCTGGTCCCCGTTGGATCATCGCTGAAAATCTATCCTTGTCGTTTTAACCACACGGTGAGTTTTGGGCAGCGGATGACCTGTGGGCTCAGGCAAAACCTCATTGGTTGGGTCGCCATTTTTTGGATGCGCTAGTGGCCTCTCCTGCCGCATCATGTGTGCTCGTTGTCGGTGTCAAAACCGGCGAATCTCGGGTAGGGGCTCCCGATCTGTGCGTCAAGGCTGATGGTAACAAGAAGTAAGGGACACAGGTGTTTACCCCAGGTTCGGGCCCTCTCGATGAAGGTAAAACCATACTTCCTGCTTGATTAATATTGATGATATGGATAGTACAAGAGTAGATCTACCACGAGATCGTAGAGGCTAAACCCTAGGAGCTAGCCTATGATGGTATGAATGTAATTATGATCGGCCTTCTAAGGACCAACCTCTCCGATTTATATATACACCGGAGAGGGCTAGGGTTTACATGGAGTCAGTTACAAGGAAGGAAATATAATATCCGGATCGCCAAGCTTGCCTTCCACGCCAAGGAAAGTCCCATCCGGACACGGGCCAAAGACTTGAGTCTTGTATCTTCACGCTTCAATAGTCCGGACGTTGTACACAGTCCGGCTGTCCGGATACCCCCTAATCCAGGACTCCCTCAGTAGCCGTTATCAGTGATGATGCTATGGGGGACACCGTACCGGTGTACAACCCGGATATGAAGTCTATTACTGGTCCGGATTCGGTCGTTTTAACTGGTTTGGCTTTGATCCATTTTGTGAATTTGTCCACCATGACCAATAGGTATTTTTTCTTATGGCTTCCCCCTTTAAGGGGTCCGACCATATCCAGCCCCCAGACCGCGAAGGGCCAAGTTATGGGGATTGTTTGGAGAGCGGTAGGGGGCATATGACTCTGATTGGCGAAGAGCTGGCAGCCGATGCAATGTTGGACAAGGTCATGTGCATCTGCTCAGGCCGTCGGCCAATAGAAGCCTGTACGGAAGGCTTTGCTGACTAGCGATCGAGCTGCGGCGTGGTGTCCGCCCAGTTCGGCGTGAATTTCAGCCAGGAGTTGCCGCCCTTCCTCTTCGGAGATGCACCTTTGGAGCACTCCGGTCGTGCTTTTCTTGTAGAGTTCCCCTTCATGGACCTTGTAAGCTTTAGAACGCCGAACTATGCAGCGTGCTTCATTTTGGTCTTCGGGGAGCTCCTGCCTATTTAGGTAGGCCAAGAACGGCTCGGTCCATGGGGCGATTATGGTCATTATTTCGTGGGCCGAAGGTGTTATTTCGGTGGCAAAGCCTCTGATTGTGTCGGATGGTTCGGAATCTGGGGTGTATTCGGATTCGTGCTAGTATTGCCGGACTCCCATTCCCATACTACAGATGGCTTGAACAACCTTTCCAGGAATATATTAGGTTGGACAGGGTCGCGTTTGGCGCCGATGCGGGCAAGGACGTCCGCCGCTTGATTGTTTTCTCGAGCCACATGGTGGAATTCGAGCCCCTCGAACCGAGCTGACATTTTGAGGACGACATTACGATAGGCCGCCATTTTCGGATCCTTGGCATCAAAGTCTCCGTTTATTTTTGATATTGCGAGGTTCAAATCCCCGCGCACTTCCAAGCGTTGGATGCCCATAGAGACTGCCATCCGAAGACCATGTAACAAGGCCTCATATTCGGCCGCATTGTTGGAGTCTGTATATAATATTTGTAGGATGTACTTGACCGTGTCCCCGGTGGGAGACGTCAGGACTACCCATGCTCCCAGTCCGGCCAGCATTTTGGAGCCGTCAAAGTGCATGATCCAGTTGGAATACGCGCCGTACTCTTTAGGGAGTTCGGCTTCTGTCCATTCGGCGACAAAGTCAGCCAATACTTGCGACTTAATAGCCCGCCGCGGTTTGTATGTTATGTCAAACGGCAGGAGCTCAATAGCCCATTTAGCAATCCGGCCCGTAGCATCGCGGTTATTAATTATGTCATTGAGTGGTACTTCGGAGGCGACGGTAATCGAACAATCTTGAAAGTAGTGTCTTAGCTTCCGAGATGCCATGAAGACTGCGTATGCTATTTTTTGATAGTGCGGGTATCGGGATTTACATGGGGTGAGGACCGTTGATACGTAGTAAACCGGATTTTGAAGCGGGAATTTGTATCCGTCCACCTCTCATTCGACGACGAGCACTGCGCTTACCACTTGATGTGTTGCAGCTATGTATAGTAGCATAGGTTCGCCGATGTTTGGCGCTGTTAGGACTGGATTACTGGCCAATAAGGTCTTTATCTCATCGAGTCCGGCCGCGGCTGCATCTGTCCATGCAAAGTGTTCGGTGCACCGAAGGAGGCGGTAAAGAGGCAACGCCTTTTCCCCTAGCCTGGATATAAAGCATCTCAAAGCGGCCACACATCCCGCTAGCTTCTGGATGTGCTTGAGGTCTGCTGGTATGGCCAACTGCGACAGGGCTTGGATTTTTTGCTGGATTCGCTCCTATTCCTCTATTGGAAACAATGAAACCCAGGAGCTTCCCCGAAGGGACACCGAAAACACATTTTTCCGGATTCAACTTGAGTTCGTATGTCCGGAGGTTATTGAATGTGAGCCTCAAGTCACCTATTAGGGTTTCGACGTGTCTGGTTTTTATGACAATGTCGTCCACATATGCTTCCACTGTTTTGCCGATTTGTTTCTCCAGGCATGTTTGGATCATGCGTTGATAGGTTGCGCCAGCATTCTTGAGCCCGAAGGGCATAGTGTTAAAGTAAAAAGGGCCATATGGCGTTATAAAAGCTGTTGCAGCTTGGTCAGACTCTGCCATCTTTATTTGATGGTATCCAGAGCATGCGTCGAGAAAACACAGCGAGACGTGTCCAGCTGTGGCATCAATGATTTGATCGATGCGAGGGAGGGGAAAGGGATCCTTGGGGCAAGCCTTGTTGAGGTCTTTGAAGTCGACGCATAGGCGCCAGGATTTGTCCTTTTTTGGCACCATTACCAAATTCGCCAGCCAATCCGGATGTTTAATATCTCTGATGAATCCAGCCTCGAGCAGCTTGGCTAGCTCTTCCCCCATGGCTTGCCGTTTGGGTTCTGAAAACCGCCTTAGGGTCTGTTTGACCGGTTTGTATCCCTTTAGTATATTGAGGCTATGTTCGGCCAGCCGGCGTGGGATGCCTGGCATGTCCGAAGGGTACCAGGCGAAAATGTCCCAATTCTCGCGTAAGAAATCTCGCAGTGCGGCGTCCATCATGGGGCTCAATTGTGTTTCGATGGATGCTGTCTTCATGGGGTCTGTTGGGTGGACCTGGAATTTGACTATCTCATCTGCAGGTTTAAATGAGGTGGACTTGGGTCGTTTGTCGAGTATCACATCGTCCCTGTCCACGGTGGCCCGCAGTGTTGTTAACTCTTCGGCTGCTAGGGCTTCGGATAATGCTTCCAGGGCTAGTGCTGTGGTTTTGTTTTCGGCGCGGAGTGCGACGTCCGGATCACTGGCTAGAGTAATGATTCCGTTGGGCCCGGGCATTTTAAGCTTCATGTACCCGTAATGGGGTACAGCTTGAAAGCTTGTAAACGCATCCCGCCCTAGAAGGGCATGGTATCCGCTGCTGAAAGGAGCCACTTGGAATGTGATTTCTTCGGACCTATAATTCTCCGGGGTGCCAAATACCACATCGAGTGTGATTTTTCCCGCGCACCATGCTTCCCGAGTAGGGATGATTCCCCTGAAGGTTGTGCCGCTTTGCTTAATGCAGCCTTTATCAATCTCCATTTTGTTGAGCGTTTCTTCATAGATCAGGTTTAACCCGCTTCCGCCGTCCATGAGTACTTTGGTCAGCCGGAAGCCGTCCATGATCGGGCTAAGGACCAGAGCGGCCGGTGCCCGAACAGTCTGGAACCGAGGTTCGTCACTGGCATTGAAAGTTATAGCCGTGTCGTTCCAGGGGTTTATCTTTGCCACATGGAAATTTTTCGCAGAGCTTCGGTGAGCCCGCTTGCGCCTGTTGTTCGAGGCGAAAGTCTCAAAGATTGTTAGTACTGTATTGTGTCCGCGGGCAGGATATTGTTCCGCTTTATGGCCTGCAAGAAGATCCTCGCCACTTTTCGCCACCTGCCGGAGTATCCAACACGCCCTAAGGCTATGGGCTGGCATTGTATCCGGCATACCGTGGAGCTTACATGGCCCGTCGAGCCATTCTTCCAATACGGATCCCCGCCCTGGGGTGGGCTTCAATTTCTTGGGGATTGGATCGGACGTCCTACGAGAGTTCGTCCGTTTGGTTCGGACAAAGGTCTTGGTGAGGGCGGTACTATCCCAAAATTCTGTTTGGGTCTTCCAAGCGCTCTCCATCACACAGTACTTACGTACTATGATTGCCAAGTCCGCGAAACGTATTATTTTGCGGCGGCTTATAGCATTGAGGAGTCCTTCGTCCGTGCAGTTTTTGCAGAAGAGTGAGACCATGTTCTCCTCGCGGCAGTCCTTAACCTTGTTAAGCGCAAGGAGGAATCTGGCCCAGTAATGATGTACCGTCTCCTGGGGCTCTTGCCTGATGCGGGAGAGACAGTTTAAGTCCAAATAAGTATTGTTAGCAGAATCCGGATTATGATCCGATCTAACGCCCAGGGGCGCGGGCGGTTCCGAGCCCAACAGCTTGGAATCCGGGATGCTACCCGATTCCTTCGTCCCAATGCCTGATCCTAAGTCCGGGACCTGGGGCAGGTTGCCCTCTGAGCAGATTTTCGGCTCGAGTTCGGTGATCCGAACATAATTCATCCTCAAAGCTGGGGGACGATCCGCGTGTGGTTCTTCCACAATTGCTATCTCATGGGTGGCCGGTGGGGATCTGATGTCCCTTCGGTCGGGTTTAAGCCCAATCCGGTCGTAGTTCATAGCGACTCCCAGAGCGGCGATGCGATCCAAGAGTTCATTAAAGGAGGAGAGCTCCATTGGATCCATCTGTTTGGCAAGTTCTGAACTGACCCGAAGGTTATGATTGATGACCCGAGAGGCCATCGTCGGCTCTGTCGCCGACGGGGCGGACATGATAAAGCCGCCGAGCCGGAGCGTCTGGCCTACAGCCAGAGCTCCCTCCAAAGTAATGTCGTCCTTGAAGACGAGTCGAGCCATCAAGCCTTACGGCGACGTCACAGAGGAACTCTCAATGAAAGCACCAATGTCGGTGTCAAAACCGGCAGATCTCGGGTAGGGGGTCCTGATCTGTGCGTCAAGGCTGATGGTAACAAGAAGTAAGGGACACAGGTGTTTACCCAGGTTCAGGCCCTCTCGATGGAGGTAAAACCCTACTTCCTGCTTGATTAATATTGATGATATGGGTAGTACAAGAGTAGATCTACCACGAGATCGTAGAGGCTAAACCCTAGGAGCTAGCCTATGATGGTATGAATGTAATTGTGATCGGCCTTCTAAGGACCAACCTCTCCGATTTATATAGACACCGGAGAGGGCTAGGGTTTACATGGAGTCGGTTACAAGGAAGGAATATAATATCCGGATTGCCAAGCTTGCCTTCCACGCCAAGGAAAGTCCCATCCGGACACAGGCCGAAGTCTTGAGTCATGTATCTTCATGCTTCAATAGTCCGGACGTTGTACACAGTCCGGCTGTCCGGATACCCCCTAATCCAGGACTCCCTCACTCGTCATGGGCACTTCTGATTCGCACTCGCCCCTCTGGTGCACCAGTTGGTGCGGCTGCCAGTGGGCCTGTTTGCTCTTTGACCCCAGACGTCCATCTGAGGCTGGTCACAATGGGCAAGAACATAAGCTAGTAACTTACACACTTCCCTAGACTATGTTACTACCTCCATAGTGGGTAGGAACATCTATGTAATGTCATACAACGATGTATTTATTAGGTTATAGACTCATTGTTTCTTGAAGTGTGTGATGTTCCGGTAACTTAGCTAGTTACCACAAGCACCTCTCTCTTTATTAAATATGTGCCACATAAGCAAACTTGTATTGGAGTGTGTGATGTTACTCCTAAATTCCTTCCCATTGTGACCAACCTGATGGTTGTGGCTTTTTCGCGTGAGTGTTGCCTCCCACGTCGCATTGTTTTGCGGGTCAAATGTGTCTGGGGGACCGCTCCTCGTGCGCTGCCCGCGTCGTGCGGGAAGGTATAGGCTGATGCGTGTGTACCCGGCTTATGCACCCGCGTTTGTCCTACAACGATGACGGGTGGGCCGGCGCTGCTCCTAGTCCCATTCATTAGTGACACTGGCTGCACATCTCATCGCGGTGGAGATTCGCCAATACCATTCGCCCGCACGCCGCGCTCGTCCCGCGGAACATGCAAAAGGGTCAAAGCCCTAGCCGCCAACCCTCCTCGTCAAGCCTGCGGACCCTTTGCCTCGTCTCCTCCCTATCCCTCCTCTCCAAGGCCGCCGCCCTCGATGCGCCATCAGGGCGCCGTCGACCCATCAGGGATACACCATGATGGAGCTCAGCCCAGCCCAGTAGAAGTCACTCCTAACCATGTTCGCTCGATTGATAAGAGCAGGGTAGTGGATTGAATCGAGGGCGCCCGCATGGCCTCGTTGCTGCTGTCACCCGGATTCGCTAGCCCCTGCCTTGAGTCACATCCGTGGCCGCCGCGAGTCAGCTCCACCATTGTTGCCAGGAATCTCATCCCCGGCAAGGTAATTTCTTCCGAATCCCTGCTCTCCCTTGTCCTATTGCCCTACTTGCTGCACGTGTGCTGTGTGCGCTTAGCCATGATCTCCTCGAGAAAGCTCAAGTCCCTCGACTTTTACAGGTACCATCCACCTCCCTTCCGATCTTCAGATCTCCATATTTGGTGATGCGGTGTTTTGGCTTTTTGTTGGATTACTATCTGTATTCGGGGATTAGCTATGAATTGATGTTTTTACTTCGAGCGTGGATACTCGACAGTAGTGGATTTAGGTCTTTCTGTAGAACAGAATGATTAACTTGGTCTATTTCTGGAAAACTGGTAGATGATATATGTATGAACGATCGTAACACTGAAAATGCAAAATTTACAGTATGGTGTAATGATGGTCGGTGGGGTGTGACTATTTTGCTGGCATTGTCTAGTGCAGTTTTTGGATTTCTACTGAGTGGTACCGTGTTTTGAGATTTGTTTTTGTGTGTTGTTGTTTGCAGGAAAATTCCTAGGGATTTTATTGACGGAGGCATCACTATCTGGCGCTGGATTATCCATTTTTGCAGCACTAGCAATGTTGTTTTTGTTTGGAATGGCCAGTTCTCAATATCTATCATGTTATCAACTATACTGTACTTCTTGTCAGGTTACATTATATTACTTGGTTTCAGTGTAAATGTAGCACAAATAGAGGTAACATGGTTGTTTTCATGTTTGATTTTGTTTGTAGCACACTAAGGAACACCATATGGGAAAGGGCATCACACTTCTTTATTTATAATTGGTCTGTTGCTATTCGGTTTGCTATAGTACTTAATTGATACACCATTTCAAGTTATGTAGTCTAAAATAACCCTTTCAAATGAACTTATTTAGTTGAGCTTCAGAGCATCAACATGGTGGACTAGATTATGAAATCAACTATGATCATGAGAACTTGAAGCTATTTGTTGACTGAATTGTCAATTGTTTTACATGAATTGAAACTGGCAGTGTGATACATCACCGTAGATGCTTTGATGTATACATGCGCCTAATCCTCTCTTTCTCTCTAATATGTTCTCTTGTGTGAAGATCCTTTGCAGATCAATTGCCAAGGCAGAATGCTAGGTGGCTCATGCCAAGCATCGTTTTACATTCAGGTAAGGCTCTTTGCTTGCAACCACTGCTGCACCCACTACACATGGGGTTTGATCAAAATTTATCAGAAAGATGGTCTCGTTGAGAAACATTTGGTACATAACTTTTTTGACCTGGGTAGGTAACTTTTATTATTCAAGATGCAACATTTTGTTTTGATGTATTTTGTTATCAATATTCCTCTAAATGTTTTGTGTACTTTAAGCAAAATGTTGGGTTTGTGTTTATTTTTACATAGTTAGGCGATTTGCATACATTTTCCATGCATCAACATATATCTATTGAAAACAAAGAATTGCTTCTAGGCATCTACATATACTCACTAAAGAAATAGAGAATATCAATTGCTCCTCAACAATCTGTATGCATCCACATACACTCATTACAAAAACAGAGAGTACAAATTACCCCTCTACCATCTGCGGAACCTAAGAAATACAGAACACAAATTCTGTAATAAAAATTATCTATACAATCGACCATGCAATACCATATCCAATAAAAATAGCTACCGAACTTGCAAAGAGAACCAATAATGTTGGATCGCCAATTGATAGCAAGCTTAAACAAGAAAGGCACTTGAACATTTATAACATAGGGTTCATTATAAACAGAAAAGGTCAGGTGATAATAGTTCAAAGCTTCATGTAACTATTTTCATGCTTGAAGTTCATTATTGCGCATATCATAACTGCAAGGGTGATATTCTTTCTTCAATTTCAGAAGGATGGCAGTTGACTATTTGAAACCTTGTTGAGCAATTAACAAGAAATGGATCTTATTTACTTTGCCACTATTATGGCTTTAGCTGTACTTGGCGTATCAAGAGATGTTGTTAGGTTCCACCGGATTGATTTTAGCTCCTTTTTCTTAGGTTCTACTGACTCGTCTTCTTATTTTATCCTCATTTTTTCCTTCCCAATTTTGTAGAGGGGTTTACTCTCCCTTGAGGTAAGCGTGGATGCAATGGATATTGATTTTGGCTTGGGTGCAAATTGAATACTGATGGTGAGACTTATTCCATTTGTTTATCCTTTTGGCCTCTTAATCAAGAACAACGCGCAAAGCTTACATGGTTGTCAATATTGAGTGCCTTGTGCAGACTTTCTAGTTTAGGCATCATTTCGAAATTGTTTTGGGTCCATGAATTTCCCAATGAGCTTGCCTGCACCACGCTACCTCATGTAGGATTTTGGCGCTCGTGATCTTCCTTGCTTAGGTGACCTACCCCAATCCTTCTTCCCCTCCCCTCTGATCTCTCTCTCTCGCTCTCTCTCTCTCTCTCTCTCAAGTTTGACGTGTGTTCTGGTTTAAGCTTAACATGATTTTTTTGATAAAAATTCCATGGAGGACGATGGTTTACTGTAAAAAATCCATTCAAAGGAAAATAATGATACTTGAGTTCATTGTGTTTTGCGTGATTTTCACCATGATTGGATTTTTGGACAAATTGGCATTGTTGCTTCACTGCTATATGTGGTTGATGCTTGGTTCAGAAACTCGGTTCGAGTTAAATTGCTTTAGGCCATCCTTCGTATTTTTTTCAGGATGTGTACGGAAGCACAAAAGTAGTATCAACAATAAAAAGGGTCATTTCAGAATTTTATCAAAACTGCATTTAAGAGCTTAGCAAGAGAATAGCCTCTCGACTCCAGGAGAAGAATTAATGCTCTGTTTTTTGCATATGCATGCAGCAGCAACTCTTTTGTATTCTGGTTCAAGAAAATATTTGCTATGTGAAATGAGGAGTACAATTGAAAAAAAATGCAAATTTCAATATGAAATATGTAGTACTTACAATTTTTTTGGGTAGTCTACGTCGCTAGAAAGCTCCTGTTTAGATACAGTCATCTGCACTAAGCTTCATGATTCATAGAAAGAAAATGACTCCATAAAGGTTCAGATTCTTGTTATGTTGTGATTTTGTGAGATTTCTGTAGTTATTTATTTTAATACCTATGAATTTAAGAATTGGGATCATCTTGAAAATTACACTTCCACCTGCAGATTTGTGTTGCCTTAGCACTCATGTTGTTTCCTGAAAAAATGTTGTGCACACGCTGGCTGTGATTGATTGGTATAGAGCCCTATGTTATGAATGTGAATATCGAACAAATTAAATATCGCTCTCGTGATTCTAACGGTAACAAAATATTATCCTTTACCACGATATGATAGTGGTGGTGTCAGATTATGATACATGGTGCGAATCTTATCGTTTCTCTCGCGTAATATCTTCTTATTGTTCAATACTATGATCCACAACGTGATACTGAAAACCTTGATTAATGTTGTGTTACAGTTTGTTGCAGTTCTATTTTTCCTTGAGATTGTGTTTATAAAAATATATTATATTTTCAGCAATTAGAATAAAGTGTCTATCTTGGTTTGAGTTGCCCGCAAAACCATTTTTTATAAGCTTGCGTGCTGTTAGAATATAGTGTGTGTATCTTGGTTTGAGTTACCTTCAAAACTATTTTTTAGAAGCTTGCACATTTCTATTAATGAGGTTTCTCTACTGAATATGTGATCCTCATTTCTGAGTGGTAAATTCTTTGATCTACACATCTAAGGAGCGGGATGTGAAAGTGCAAATCAAAATTTCTATTTTGGAATGCGATGTTCTCTACTAAATGTGATTATCAATTCTGTGTGGTAATTAATTTATGCGCCTATAAACTCTTTGATGCAGCAAACTACTATGGTTGCTGATCCATCACAATATTGACCATGAACTTTGTGCATCTCTGAGCTTAGTAAATCCAGAGTTCAAGTGGCACGGACTGCTGTAGAGAGTAAAAGGTGTCTTGCTGATGCTCTCTACAACACTAACTCATGGATCAATGTTTATCTCTGCATTTGTCTCTGTTTTCTGTCTGGTTATTTTGGAAACGGGAGGATATCTTCATGGTCAGCACATCTGTGTCTTAAGGCTGCTTCCTATGTCACTGCGCCGACAAAGTGCAAAAACAAACATGGATGTATTAGTGTAGATAATTGTATCTTTATTTCTTTATTGATTTAAGATACTTATACTGTATATGCTTACCAATGCTCGACAATACCCACATAATTATTGGTTCTAATTGGCTTCTCTATCAGAGAGTCAAGCCACAACTTGACAAATCTGCTATCATGTTCAGTAAAAATATCAAGAATGATGTTCGGAAAGCTATGCTGCACCAGCTGGGACTGGGTTGTGAGACTTGGAATGGAAGATACCTGGGCCTCCCGGTGTATGTGGGACAATGAAAGAACAGAAGTCTTGCGTATCTATACAAGGCAGGGAAGGAGGTTTTGATAAAGCCATGTGCCCGGTCCAACCCACTTTTGCCATGTCAATTTTTGACCTTACAAAGGGGCTATGTGAAAATGTGTGCTTTTTTATATGTAAGGATCCAAACTCTTAGCGTTCGTGTTTTCCCAGACAGAAGATTATTAAAAAGATCACGTATTTTCATCGGCATGATTTTGAATGTTAATTTGTGCTATCAAATTAGAATGTGCATATATACATCTCATTATAAACAACAAAATATTGTTTTTCCTAATAAATGGGATTATATTTGTTACATTCATATTATTTTAAGTAGAGCCCTATGCTACAAAATTTAAATGTGTATCTACATCTTATTGTAGACAAAGTCTGTGTTTTTCTTATTAGAAGAGATTAAAATTGTTTTCATATGTGCTTGCATAAGGAAACAACTAAACCATGAATTTCTTTTCATCACTAACATGGAATCAACTGGTCTCTGCGCCATTTGGCGCAACGGGTCCACTAGTTTTACAACTAGAGAGGAGGCAAACGAGTATGAGAGAACAGCAGAGGTCGCTCGCCTCCATGAAGCAGCTCGCCAGGCGGTAGCTGCCGCAGCACAGTACAACCCCAACTATGATTTCGGATACAATCCGGGCTAGTCGTCGCCCTAGACCAACTCAGGCCAAAAGCCTAAGCTTGGGGAGTATGTATTTCTCACCAACACAACATTACATTCATGTTCACACACTCATTCCAGTTGTCGGCGTTCATACTTTTTTTATTATATTATCCATGCTAGTTTATTTTCTTTTTCTCTCTTTCTTCTTGTGTGTTTGAAAAACTTTGAGTACAAAAAATTAGTTGTAGTTTAGTTTACTTTCCATGTTTACCTAGTAGTAGTATTAAAAGAAAACCCAAAAAAGATTTCTCGTTCGTATTTTGCTTGTTCGGACCTTCCCATGTAAATAGCTTTTCTCGTTCTTGTTTTACTTTCTTTAGAAAAACAAAAACTCCAAAAACATTTCAGTGTGTTTCTTTGAAATGCTTTTCTTTTCTTTGGGGGATGAGAGGAGAAGACCACGATGAAAATGTTGAGTGGCTCTTATATGCATTATTGTTGATCTACAAGGAGCCCATATTACCTTGTCTTCTCCTTTTGAAAAAATGTTTGCAGATTCCAGCTTAGTCCAATGCACGTGCACTATTATTATTATCCATGTTATTCGGTCGTGCAAGTGAAAGGCAATGATGGCGATATATGATGAAATGATTGAGATGAGGAAAAGCTGGTATGAACTCGACCTATCTTGTTTTGGTAAATATGATCAGTTCATCTTTCCTGATTCAGCCCATTATGAATGAAACATATTTGCAATGACAATTAGAGATTATAGTTACTCATGCCATGCTTAATTAGCTAGGAGTTTATAATAGTTTACCTTGCCTGCCGACATGAAAATTAAAATGGTTGTGATGTAGTATGATAGGATGATATCCTCCTTTGAATGATTCGAGTGGCTTGACTTGGCACATGTTCACGCATGTAGTTGAAACAAAATCAACATAGCCTCCACGATATTTATGTTCATGGTGATTTCTATCCTACTCATGCTTGCACTCAATGTTGATTAATCTTAATGCATGTTTGTGACTGTTATCGCTCTCTAGTTGGTTGCTTCCCAATCTCTTGCTAGCCTTCACTTGTACTAAGCGGGGATACTGCTTGTGCATCCACTACCATAAACCCAAAGTTGTTCCATATAAGTCCACCATACCTGTCTATATGCGGTATTTGCCTGCCGTTCCAAGTAAATTTGCATGTGCCAAACTCTAAACCTTCAAATGATAATATTTTATGTATGCCCGAATCGCTCATGTAGCGATTGGGGGTTGTCAGTATCATCCATGCTATGTGGGTTATTCTCATGATGAGTGGACTCCGCTCATCATTCACGAGAAAATGGTTGGTAATCGGGATGCCCGGTCCCATGCTCAAATCAAATAGAAATTATATCAAACAAAACTCTCTCGGGACTGTTGTTAGTTGGACGGTACCCGTTGTTTCGGACCAGCCATGGAATGTGTTTGTTGGTGGAGGGGGGGTATAAACTTTACCATTCTTTTTGGGAACCGCCTATAATGTATCTAGTATGGAAGATACCGAGATCTCTTGGTTGTTATGTTGACAATGAAAGCATACTACTCAAAATTATATTCATCCATGTTTCAAAAACTTGAGCTCTGGCATCTCTGAAATCCCTGCTTCCCTCTGCAAAGGGCCTATCTATGTACTTTTATTGCTAAGTCATCATCCTCTTATAAAAAGCCCTAGTTAGAGAGCACCATTGTCATTTGTATGCATTGTTATTAATTGATATTGAGTATGATCGTCACTGGATCACTTTTGCCATGAATTAAAATGTCTACTTAGTCCTTCATCTTCAGGGGTGCTCTGCATTTATGTTTTGCGGTCTCAGAAAGGGCTAGCGAGATACCATCTTGTTATATCACATCAAGATTGTTTTTGAAAAAGTGTTGTCATCCAAGATTTGTTATTATTACTCGCTAGTTGTGACACCCGGATAATTAAGCTACAGTAATCCTCTACTAATGGTGCATTGTCATCACATTACTATTGCTAATCCTCACTTGATCCAGATTTTAATTCAAATTCAAGTTCAAATTAAAGTCCAATTTCATATTTGTCAAACATGCAAATAAAAATGTTCAATGTGTGGCAAATAATCCCTAGATATTTGTCATGTTGGAAACAACCTCTATTGGATTCCCAAAGTGCCCCTGGAAATTATTTTTAGTGGTCCACCAGCATTTATATTGGCCTTTCCAATTTCTAAAAATGATTAGACAACTCCGTTTGGCCTCCAACATTTTGTGACTCGTAGAAATAATGTGCTTGATTTATGAGGTAAGTCTCATATCCAACAAAACTTGTTTAGATTTAAAATTTAATAGAAAGCAGTAGCAGAGTTTTAAACAGAAAATAAAATGGAAAAGAGACCCCCTTGGCCAACTGAGCCAACCAGCCCAGCTAGCCAACTAGCCAGCCTAGTCGACCAGCCCACCCCGGCCGGCCCACCTCTCCCCGCATAACCCCCCCACCCCCACCACCACCACCACCACCACCACCCGCAAACCCTAGCCCCGATAACCCACTCCCCCATGCTCCCCTTGTTCCTCTCTTCCCCACGACCCGATCTGGATCGAGGGCGCTCAACCCCCCCCCCCCCCACCGACCCCGGCGAACCGTCCCCCCCATCCCCGACGCCCGCGCCCACCCCTTGTGTCGCCCCGCCACCTTGTCGTCGTCCTCCTCTACCTCCTCGTGGCCCCGTCCCCTCTCCCTGGTAGCCCGATGCTTTCTTGACGCCGTCAACATCGTCGCCACCTCGCGCCCTTGTCGGACCCCACCGGACCGCCTCCTCGACCCCGCCCCGCCTCTCCATCAACGATCGTTGTCGAGCCTCGCGGCCCCGTACGCCTTCAACGGGGATGAGGACCCCTTTTCCTCTCTTCCATGTCCTCAGACATAACCACCCCCCCCCCCCCCCCGCTCCGTGCCCGACCACGCCTCGTCCTCATTGCGTGCTGCGCTCCGGCCATAGCCCCGCTCGCGAGCCGCACACGGCCGCCCATGCACGCCCCAAGCCGTCCTCGCTGCACCATGCGACGCCCTCCATCGTCTGCCTCGGCTACCCCTCCCCGGCACTGGCCGCACCTCCCTTGACCTGCTAGCTCCGTGTTGGAAATATGCCCTAGAGGCAATAATAAAATGGTTATTTTTATATTTCCTTGTTCATGATAATTGTCTGTTGTTCATGCTATAATTGTATTGACAGGAAACCGTAATACATGTGTGAATACATAGACCACAACAAGTCCCTAGTGAGCCTCTAGTTGACTAGCTCGTTGATCAACAGATGGTCATGGTTTCCTGACTACGGACATTGGATGTCATTGATAATGGGATCACATCATTAGGAGAATGATGTGATGGACAAGACCCAATCCTAAGCATATCACAAGATCATGTAGTTCATTTGCTAAAGCTTTTCTAATGTCAAGTACAATTTCCTTAGACCATGAGATCGTGCAACTCCCGGATACCATAGGAATGCTTTGGGTGTACCAAATGTCACAACATAACTGGGTGGCTATAAAGGTGCACTACAGGTATCTTCGAAAGTGTCTGTTGGGTTGGCACGAATCGTGACTGGGATTTGTCACTCCGTATGACGAAGAGGTATCTCTGGGCCCACTCGGTAATGCATCATCATAATGAGCTCAATGTGACTAAGTAGTTGGTCACAGGATCATGCATTACGGAACGAGTAAAGTGACTTGCCGGTAACGAGATTGAACGAGGTATTGGGATACCGACGATCGAATCTCGGGCAAGTAACGTATCGATTGACAAAGGGAATTGTATACGAGATTACTTGAATCCTCGACATCGTGGTTCATCCGATGAGATCATTGTGGAACATGTGGGAGCCAACATGGGTATCTAGATCCCGCTGTTGGTTATTGGCCAGAGAGCTGTCTCGGTCATGTCTGCATGATTCCCGAACCCGTAGGGTCTACACACATAACGTTCGATGACGCTAGGGTTATAAGGAAGACTTGTATGTGATTCCCAAATGTTGTTCGGAGTCCCGGATGAGATCCCAGACGTCACAAGGAGTTCCGGAATGGTCCAGAGGTGAAGATTTATATATGGGAAGTCATCATACGGTCACCGGAAATATTTCGGGGTATACCGGTATTTTACTGGGACCACCGGAGGGGTTCCGGGGGTCTACCGGGAGGGTCCACCTGCCCCGGAGGGCCTTATGGCCTGTAGGTGGAAGGGAACCAGCCCCTAAGTGGGTTGGGCGCCATCCCCCCTAGGGCCCATCCGCCTAGGGTTTGGGGGGACCCTAAAGGGGGCGCCCCCCTTGCTTGGGGGCAAGCCCCCTCCCCCTTGGCCGCCGCCCCCCTCTAGATCTCATCTAGAGGGGCCGCCCCCCTTCCCCCTTCTCCCTATAAATAGAGGGGTGGAGGGAGGGCTGCAGCACCACATCCAATGCGCAGCCCCTCCCCTCCCCAACACCTCTCCTCCTCCGCGTGAGCTTGGCGAAGCCCTGCCAGAGAACTGCCACTCCATCACCAGCACGCCGTCGTGCTGCTGCTGGAGCCTTCTACCTCAACCTCTCCCTCCTCCTTGCTGGATCAAGGCGCAGGAGACATCACCGGGCTGCGCGTGTGTTGAACGCGGAAGTGCCATTGTTCGGCGCTTAGATCGGAATCCACCGCAATGTGAATCGCTACGAGTACGACTCCTTCATCCGCGTTCTTGTAACGCTTCCGACTCACGATCTTCAAGTGTATGAAGATGCACTCCCCTCTCTCCCGTTGCTAGTTACTCCATAGATTGATCTTGGTGATGCGTAGAAATTTTTTAATTTCTGCAATGATCCCCAACAGTGGCATCATGAGCTAGGTCTATGCGTAGTTTCTATGCACGAGTAGAACACAAGTTGTTGTGGGCGTCGATTTTTTCAATTTACTTGCCACTACTAGTCTTAACTTGATTCGGCGGCATCGTGGGATGAAGCAGCCCGGACCGACCTTACACGTACGCTTACGTGAGAGAGGTTCCACCGACAGACATGCACTAGTTGCATAAGGTGGCTAGCGGGTGTCTGTCTCTCCCACTTTAGTCAGATCGGATTCGATGAAAAGGGTCCTTATGAACGGTAAATAGCAATTGGCATATCACGTTGTGGTTTTGGCGTAGGTAAGAGACGTTCTTGCTAGAAACCTATAGCAGCCACGTAAGAACTTGCAACAACAATTAGAGGACGTCTAACTTGTTTTTTGCAGCATATGTCGTGTGATGTGATATGGCCAAAAGGATGTGATGAATGATATATATATATATATATATATATATATATATATATATATATATATATATATATATATATATATATATATATATATATATATATATATATATATATATGATGTATGAGATTGATCATGTTCTTGTAATAGGAATCACGACTTGCATGTCGATGAGTATGACAACCGGCAGGAGCCATAGGAGTTGTCTTAATTTATTGTATGACCTGCGTGTCATTGAATAACTCCATGTAATTACTTTCCTTTATTGCAAAACCGTTAGCCATGGTAGTAGAAGTAATAGTTGGCGAGACAACTTCATGAAGACACGATGATGGAGATCATGGTGTCATGCCGGTGACGATGATGATCATGGCGCCTCGAAGATGGAGATCAAAAGGAGCAAAATGGTATTGTCCATATCATGTCACTATTTGATTGCATGAGATGTTTATCATGTTTTTGCATCTTATTTGCTTAGAACGACGGTAGCATAAATAAGATGATCCCTCTTAAAATTTCAAGAAAGTGTTCCCCCTAACTGTGCACCATTGCGAAGGTTCGTTGTTTTGAAGCACTACGTGACTATCAGGTGTGATAGATTCTAACGTTCGAATACAACGGGTGTAAGCCAGATTTACACATGCAAAACACTTAGGTTGACTTGACGAGCCTAGCATGTACAGACATGGCCTCGGAACAAAAGAGACCGAGAGGTCGAACATGAGTCGTATAGTCGATATGATCAACATGAAGATGTTCACCGATGATGACTAGTCCGTCTCACGTGATGATCAGACACGACCTAGTTGAGTCGGATCATGTATCACTTAGATGAGTAGAGGGATGTCTATCTGAGTGGGAGTTCATCAAATAATTTGATTATATGAACTTAATTATCATGAACTTAGTCTAAAATCTTTGCGATATGTCTTGTAGATCAAATGTCCCACGCTAATGTTGCCCTCAACTTCAACGCGTTCCTAGAGAAAACCAAGCTGAAAGACGATGGCAGCAACTATATGGACTGGGTCCGGAACTTGAGGATCATCCTCATAGCTACCAAGAAAGCATATGTCCTAGATGCACCGCTAGGTGAAGCACCCGTTTTCCCAGCAACTCAAGACGTTATGAACGCCTGGCAGTCCCGTAGTGGTGATTACTCCCTGGTTCAGTGCGGCATGCTTTACAGCTTAGAACCGGGGCTCCAAAAGCGTTTTGAGCAGCATGGAGCATATGAGATGTTCCAAGAGCTGAAAATGGTTTTCCAAGCTCATGCCTGGGTCGAGAGATATGAAGTCTCCGACAAGTTCTATAGTTGTAAGATGGAGGATAATGGTTCTGTCAGCGAGCACATACTCAAAATGTCTGGGTTGCACAACCGCTTATCTCAGTTGGGAGTTAATCTCCCGGATGACGCGGTAGTCGACAGAATCCTCCAGTCGCTCCCACCTAGCTACAAGAGCTTTGTGATGAATTTCAATATGCAGGGGATGGTGAAAACCATTCATGAGGTATATTCAATGCTGAAATCAGCGGAGGTGGAGATCAAAAAGGAACATCAAGTTTTGATGGTCAATAAAACCACTAGTTTCAAGAAAGGCAAGGGTAAGAAGAACTTCAAGAAGGACGGCAAGGGAGTTGCCGCGCCCGGTAAGCCAGTTGCCGGGAAGAAGCCAAAGCATGGACCCAAACCTAAGACTGAGTGCTTTTATTGCAAGGGAAACAGACACTGGAAGCGGAACTGCCCCAAGTACTTAGCGGACAAGAAGGCCAACAACACCAAAGGTATATGTGATATCCATGTTATTGATGTGTACCTTACAAGTACTCGTACTAGCTCCTGGGTATTTGATACCGGTGCGGTTGCTCATATTTGTAACTCAAAACAGGAGATGCGGAATAAGCAGAGACTAGCGAAGGATGAGGTGATGGTGCGCGTCGGGAATTGTTCCAAGGTCGATGTGATCATCGTCGGCACGCTACCTCTACATTTACCAACGGGATTAGTTTTAAACCTCAATAATTGTTATTTAGTGCCAGCTGTGAGCATGAACATTGTATCTGGATCTCGTTTAGTACAAGATAGCTATTCATTTAAATCCGAGAATAATGGTTGTTCTATTTATATGAGAGATATGTTTTATGGTCATTCCCCGCTGGTCAATGGTTTATTCTTAATGAATCTCGAACGTGATGTTACACATATTCATAGTGTGAATACCAAAAGATGTAAGGTTGATAATGATAGTCCCACATACTTGTGGCACTGCCGCCTTGGTCACATTGGTGTCAAACGCTTGAAGAAGCTCTATGCAGATGGGCTTTTGGAGTCTCTTGATTATGAATCATTTGAGATGTGCGAATCATGCCTCATGGGCAAAATGACCAAGACCACATTCTCCGGAACAATGGAGTGAGCAACCAACTTATTGGAAATCATACATACTGATGTGTGCGGTCTAATGAGCGTTGAGGCTCGTGGAGGCTATCGTTATGTTCTCACCCTCACTGATGACTTAAGTAGATATGGGTATGTCTACTTGATGAAACACAAGTCTGAGACCTTTGAAAAGTTCAAGGAATTTCAGAATGAGGTAGAGAATCAACGTGACAGAAAAATAAAGTTCTTACGATCAGATCGTGGGGGAGAATATTTGAGCCACGAATTTGGTACGCACTTAAGGAAATGTGGAATTGTTTCACAACTCACGCCGCCTGGAGCACCTCAGCGTAACGGTGTGTTCGAACATCGTAATCACACTCTATTGGATATGGTGCGATCTATGATGTCTCTTACTGATTTACCGCTATCATTTTGGGGATACGCTTTAGAGACAGCTACATTCACTTTAAATAGGGCATCGTCTAAATCCATTGATACGACACCGTATGAATTATGGTTTGGGAAGAAACCTAAGCTATTGCTTCTAAAAGTTTGGGGATGCGATGCTTATGTCAAGAAACTTCAACCTCAAAAGCTCGAACCCAAGTTGGAAAAATGCGTCTTCATAGGATACCCTAAGGAAACCATTGGGTATACCTTCTACCTCAGATCCGAAGGCAAGATCTTTGTTGCCAAGAACGGGTCCTTTCTAGAGAAAGAGTTTCTCTCGAAAGAAGTAAGTGGGAGGAAAGTAGAACTTGATGAAGTACTGCCTCTTGAACCGAAAAGTAGCGCAGCTCAGGAAGATGTTCCTATGGTGCCTGCACCGACTAGAGAGGAACTGAATGATGATGATCAAGGTACTTTGGATCAAGTTGCTACTGAACTTCGTAGGTCCACAAGGACACCTCCACACCAGAATGGTATGGTAACCCTGTCTTGGAAATCATGTTGCTCGACAACGGTGAACCTTCGAACTATGAAGAAGCGATGGCGGGCCCAGATTCCAACAAATGGCTTGAAGCCATGCAATCCGAGATAGGATCCATGTATGAAAACAAAGTATGGACTTTGACAAACTTGCCCGATGATTGGTGAGCGATAGCGAATAAATGGATCTTTAAGAAGAAGACGGACGCGAATGGTAATGTTACCATCTATAAGGCTCGGCTTGTCGCTAAGGGTTATCGACAAGTTCAAGGGGTTGACTACAATGAGACCTTCTCACCTGTAGCGAAGCTGAAGTCCGTCTGAATTATGTTAGCAATTGCCGCATTCTATGCTTATGAGATATGGCAAATGGATGTCAAAACGGCATTCCTTAACGGCTTCCTTAAGGAAGAATTGTATATGATGCAGCCGGAAGGTTTTGTCAATCCTCAGAATGCTAACAAGGTACGCAAGATCCAGCGCTCCATCTATGGGCTGGTGCAAGCATCTCGGAGTTGGAACATTTGCTTTGATGAAATGATCAAAGCGTTTGGGTTTATGCAGATTTATGGAGAAGCCTGCGTTTACAAGAAAGTGAGTGGGAGCTCTGTAGCATTTCTCATATTATATGTGGATGACATACTATTGATGGGAAATGATATAGAACTTTTGGAAAGCATAAAGGCCTACTTGAATAAGTGTTTTTCAATGAAGGACCTTGGAGAAGCTGCTTAAATATTAGGCATCAAGATCTATAGAGAGATCGAGACGCCTCATAGGTCTTTTGCAAAGCACATACCTTGATAAGATATTGAAGAAGTTCAATATGGATTAGTCCAAGAAGGGGTTCTTGCCTGTATTGCAAGGTGTGAAATTGAGCTCGGCTCAAAGCCCGACCACGGTAGAAGATAGAGAAAAGATGAGTGTCATCCCCTATGCCTCAGCCATAGGGTCTATTATGTATGCCATGCTATGTACTAGACCTGATGTAAACCTTGCCGTAAGTTTGGTAGGAAGGTACCAAAGTAATCCCGGCATGGAACACTGGATAGTGGTCAAGAATATCCTGAAGTACCTGAAAAGGACTAAGGATATGTTTCTCGTTTATGGAGGTGACGAAGAGCTCGTCGCAAAGGGTTATGTCGATGCTAGCTTTGACACAGATCTGGATGACTCCAAGTCACAAACCAGATACATGTATATTTTGAATGGTGGGGCAATAAGCTGGTGCAGTTGCAAGCAAAGCGTCGTGGCAGGATCTACATGTGAAGCGGAGTACATGGCAGCCTCAGAGGCAGCACATGAAGCAATCTGGATGAAGGAGTTCATTACCAACCTAGGAGTTATTCCCAATGCGTCAGGCCGATGACTCTCTTCTGTGACAACACTGGAGCTATTGCCCTTGCCAAGGAGCCCATATTTCACAAGAAGACCAGACACATCAAGCGTCGCTTCAACTCCATTCGTGAAAATGTTCAAGATGGAGACATAGATATTTGTCAAGTGCATATGGATCTGAATGTTGCAGATCCGTTGACTAAACCTCTTCCACGAGCGAAACATGATCAACACCAGAACTCTATGGGTGTTCGATTCATCACAATGTGACTAGATTATTGAATCTAGTGCAAGTGGGAGACCGTTGGAAATATACCCTAGAGGCAATAATAAAATGGTTATTATTATATTTCGTTGTTCATGATAATTGTCTGTTGTTCATGCTATAATTGTATTGACAGGAAACCGTAATACATGTGTGAATACATAGACCACAACAAGTCCCTAGTGAGCCTCTAATTGACTAGCTCATTGATCAACAGATGGTCATGGTTTCCTGACTATGGGCATTGGATGTCATTGATAACTGGATCACATCATTAGGAGAATGATGTGATGGACAAGACCCAATCCTAAGCATAGCACAAGATCGTGTAGTTCGTTTGCTAAAGCTTTTCTAATGTCAAGTATCTTTTCCTTAGACCATGAGATCGTGCAACTCCCGGATACCGTAGGAATGCTTTGGGTGTACCAAACGTCACAACGTAACTGGGTGGCTATAGAGGTGCACTACAAGTATCTCCGAAAGTGTCTGTTGGGTTGGCACGAATCGAGACTGCGATTTGTCACTCCATATGATGGAGAGGTATCTCTGGGCCCACTCGGTAATGCATCATCATAATGAGCTCAATGTGACTAAGTAGTTGGTCACGGGATCATGCATTACGGAACGAGTAAAGTGACTTGCTGGTAACGAGATTGAACGAGGTATTGGGATACCGACGATCGAATCTCGGGCAAGTAACATACCAATTGACAAAGGGAATTGTATACGGGATTACTTGAATCCTTGACATCGTGGTTCATCCGATGAGATCATCGTGGAACATGTGGGAGCCAACATGGGTATCGAGATCCCGCTGTTGGTTATTGGCCAGAGAGCTGTCTCGGTCATGTCTGCATGATTCCCGAACCCGTAGGGTCTACACACATAAGGTTCGATGACGCTAGGGTTATGAGGAAGATTTGTATGTGATTATCGAATGTTGTTAGGAGTCCCAGATGAGATCCCGGAAGTCAGGAGGAGTTCCGGAATGGTCCGGAGGTGAAGATTTATATATGGGAAGTCATCGTACGGTCACCGGAAATATTCGGGGGTATACCGGTATTGTACCGGGACCACTGAAGGGGTTCCGGGGGTCTACCGGGAGGGTCCACCTGCCCCAGAGGGCCTTATGGGCTGTAGGTGGAAGGGAACTAGCCCCTAAGTTGGTTGTGCGCCATCCCCCCTAGGGCCCATGCGCCTAGGGTTTGGGGGGAACCCTAAAGGGCCCCCCTTGCTTGGGGGTCAAGCCCCCTCCCCCTTGGCAGCCGCCCCCCTCTAGATCTCATCTAGAGGGGCCGGCCCCCTTCCCCCTTCTCCCTATAAATAGAGGGGTGGAGGGAGGGCTGCAGCACCACATCCAAGGTGCAGCCCCTCCCCTCCCCAACACCTCTCCTCCTCCACGTGAGCTTGGCGAAGCCCTGCCGGAGAACTGCCACTCCATCACCACCATGCTGTCGTGCTACTGCTGGAGCCTTCTTCCTCAACCTCTCCCTCCTCCTTGCTGGATCAAGGTGCGGGAGACGTCACGGGGTTGAACGTGTGTTGAGTGCGAAGGTGTCATTGTTCGGAGCTTAGAACGGAATCCACCGTGATCTGAATCGCTACGAGTACGACTCCTTCATCTGCATTCTTGTAATGCTTCCGACTCGCGATCTTCAAGGGTATGAAGATGCACTCCCCTCTCTCTCGTTGCTAGTTACTCCATAGATTGATCTTGGTGATGCGTAGAAATTTTTTAATTTCTGCAACGATCCCCAACACTCCTGCTATGGTCTCGCCCTTTCCGTGTGCACGCACACGTGCACGGCCACACCATGGTGGCCGGCTCGTGCCACTGACAGCAGCCCCCACGCGTAATTACTTTGGTTTAATTAAAACTGCATAGTTAATAAACCTAATGGGATACTGTCAGGTGGGTCCGCCACCACCTAATCAACCTCCCCTGTTGAAATAAACCACTAGTTAACATTACTGACTATGACATGTGGCCCCCCTACTCTAATAAAATGTTCTTATAAATAGTTAATCTATTAATTAAAACTGTTAACTAAGTTGTGTCAATGACAGCAGGACCCACCTGTAAGCTTCACCCAGTCAATAGCCCTGTTAACTGCTGACATCATGCTGATGTCATAACCCTGTTTTCCATTTATTTAAACTTGTTAATTCTAAAATGTTTTAAAATCTTTGAAAAATAATAGAACATAATTTGTAACTCGGATGAAAAAGTTTTATACATGAAAGTTTCTCAGAACGACGAGACGAATCTGAACATGATGTCTGTTCGTCTGCCACAGGTCCCTAGCATAGCAAACGTCAAACCTTTCCCCTCCGTTCATCTGTATGACAGACGTCTGGAACCGAGAAAACTTTCCCGGATGTTTCCCCCTTTGCCAGTATCGCCCAGCACTGCGTTAGAACACCTCTACCACTGCTAATTGTCTTGTTATGCTTATGTTGCCGTGTATTTACTGTTTGTCCCCCTCTTCTCTCCGGTAGACCTCGAGATTGCTGTTGATGCCCCTGTGATCGACTGCTTCGACGACGACCCTCCTTCTTGCCTGAGCAACTAGGCAAGCCCCCTCTTTTGATCATCCCGATATCACCCATTCCATTCTCTCATGCTTGCATTAGATTTTTCTACTGTAATTGATTGCTCGTATTCTGATGCATAGCCTATTTTTGTACCTTTATTGTTACCTACCTGCTTATCCTAAACTGCTTAGTATAGGTTGGTTAGTGATCCATCAGAGACCCCCACCTTGTCCTTGTTGCCCCTGCTTCATCTTTGATGACTCGATCAACATGATCAACGACCAGAGCCCGACACCTCACATCACATCACGCCCCTTTAGTTGCTCAACTCCGCAGGGCTACTATCGAGTGCCGAGGGTCATCCCTCATAATGCACTCCTGATGATAATTCTGTAGTGTAGCTATTCGATGATGGTCACCGAGGGTGGTTCCTCTTTCACCATTCCCGATACGGCTCTGTCATGCAACACCTCAAGTGTGAACCTCGAGGGTGGTTCCTCTTACGTTCACCTTGATGATTACATCGAGTGGAATTCACCGAGGGTGGTTCCTTGGGTTTTCTCCTTGATGTTTGGACACACTGTTACCTTGACTTTACTTGAGACCATTGTTGAAGTCGGGTCGGCCCTGAGGGGTACCCGCGAGTTGATGTGAATGTCGGGCGGGCCCGTAGAGCACCCGCGAATTTTCCACGTGGCACGACCGGGCAGTCTGGGCCCTTGCCGTAAGTCCATGAGACGGGGCGACGGGGTCACCTTATCATGAGTCTCTGCTCGTTTCCGCGCGCCCCCAATGCACTAACATGTTTGGGTATTTGTTCTGAGTTGGCCTCTGGCCTTTATGCACTAACCACCACGCGATAATAGATATGGGCCTCGATGTCGCAGTATCAACCAAAGCTTTGTCAGACGTCCAGTTCAGCAGTGCGCCACGGTCGGATCGTGCTGGCCATCCGAGGTGGTGCTGGTATTCACCCTGTGCGCAACGACTCGGAGTGTTGCGGGCGATGGGCCCAAGACCCTGGAGCGCTTAGGATGTAGACCGACGGGGACCTCTCTGCTGAGCCTAGGTAGGGCTGCGACGTGTTGATCTTCCGAGGCCGGGCATTGACCCAGAAAAGTGTGTCCGGCCAGAGTGATCGAGTGTGTTGGGTAACGTGGTGCACCCCTGCAGGGAAGATATATATTCGAATACCGTGTCCACGGTAATGTACGTTCAGACATGTATCCGGATCTTATATAACCAGAAATGTATACTTGAGATATGTGATGGATATGTGGCCCCGGGATTGCTTTCTCGCAGGGAGTCGAGGAAGGATCTCTGGGTGTTGATGCTACAACATGCTTGTTAAATATTATAAATTGCTATTCTTTACTCTTCTACATGCTGCAAGATGCTTGGAGCTGCTTGAAGATGCTAGTCTTCGACAGGCTAGGCATTCCTCTCTATTCTGGCATTCTGCAGTTCAATCCACAAATACAAACCTTCCGTTTGATACCAGTGCATACTTAGCATAGATCTGATGCTTGCGAGTACTTTGGATGAGTAATCACGGTTGCTTTGCTACCCCCTCCCCTTCTTTCTTATTTCCGGTTGTTGCAACAAGATGGTGGATCTCTGGAGCCAGATGCCACCGCTGATAGATGCTGCTATGTGAAGATCGCCGTCGACCAGGAGTAGTTAGGTGGCTCCAGGCAGGAGGCCTTGCCTCTTCAATCTTTGTTGCTTTTGTGTTTGCCTTCTTAAGGCATCCTTGTTTAACTTATGTTTGTACTCAAATAATGTTGCTTCCGCTGACTCTTGTGTATCAAGATTCTGTATTCGAGCCCTCGAGGCCCCTGGCTTGTAATATAAAGCTTGTATTATTCTATTTGTGTCTAGAGTTGTGTTGTGATATCTTCCCATGAGTCCCTGATTTTGATCGTACACATTTGTGTGTATGATTAGTGTACGATTGAATTGGGGGCGTCACACTAGTTGATTATGCCATTGATATGAGTAAATGTGAGACCTAAATGTTATTGTGAATATGGTTTGTTCATAATCTTTGCTGAAAACTTGAATGCTGGCTTTACATATTTGCAACAACAAGATCAAATAGAGTTTGTAAAAGTTTTTCTTTATCACTTTCAGTTTGTCAACTGAATTGCTTGAGGACAAGCAATGGGTTAATCTTGGGGTAGTTGATACGTCTCCATCGTATCTACTTTTCCAAACTCTTTTGCCCTTATTTTGGACTCTAATTTGCATGATTTGAATGGAACTAACCCGGACTGACGCTGTTTTCAGCAGAATTGCCATGGTATTATTTTTGTGGAGAAATAAAAGTTCTCAGAATGACCTGAAACTTCACGGAGAATATTTTTGGAATAAATAAAAAATATTAGCGAAAGAATCAACAGAGGAGGACCCACCAGTTGTCCACAAGGGTGGAGGGCGCCCGCCTAGGGCGCGCCCCCTGCCTTGTGGGTCCCCTGGACCTCCACCGACCTCAACTCCAAGTCCATATATTCACGTTCGGGGAGAAAATAAATAAAGAAGAGGACTCATCGTGTTTTACGATATAAAGCCGCCGCCGCCTGCTGTTCTTCCTCGGGAGGGCTGATCTGGAGTATGTTTTGGGCTCCGGAGAGGGGAAATCATCGTCGTCATCATCATCAACCATCCTCCATAACCAATTTCATGATGCTCACCCGCCGTGCATGAGTAATCCCATCGTAGGCTTGCTGGATGTTGATGGGTTGGATGAGATTTACCATGTAATCGAGTTAGTTTTGTTAGGGTTTGATCCCTAGTATCCACTATGTTCTAAGATTGATGTTGCTATGACTTTTCTATGCTTAATGCTTGTCACTAGGGCCCGAGTGCCATGATTTCAGATTTGAACCTATTATGTTTTCATGAATATATTTGTGTTCTTGATCCTATCTTGCAAGTTATAGTCACCTACTACGTGTTATGATCCGGCAAACCCGGAGTGACAATAGTCGGGACACTTCCTGGTGATGACCGTAGTTTGAGGAGTTCATGTATTCACTAAGTGCTAATGCTTTGGTTTGGTTCTCTATTAAAAGGACGCCTTAATATCCCTTAGTTTCCAATAGGACCCCGCTGCCATGGGAGGGTTGGACAAAATATGTCATGCAAGTTCTTTTTCGTAAGCACGTATGACTATATTCGGAATACATGCCTACATTTTATTGATGAATTGGAGCTAGTTTGGTGTCACCCTAGGTTATAACTGTTGCATGATGAATGTCATCCGACATAATTATCCATCACTGATCCATTGCCTACGAGCTCATTTCATATTGATCTTTGCTAAGTTACTTTTTCGTTGCCACTGTTACGATTGCTACAAAGCTTCTACTATTACTTTTGCCACCGTTATCATTACTTCCATACTACTTTGCTACTAAATACTTTGTTGGAGATATTAAGTCTTTAAGGTGTGGTTGAATTGATAACTTAGCTACTAATACTTGAGAATATTCTTTGCCTCCCCTTGTGTTGAATTAATAAATTTGGGTTGAATACTCTACCCTTGAAAATTGTTGTGACCCCCTATACTTCTGGGTTATCAAGTACCAGGACATGGGGTCATTCACAAGCGTATTTACATAGGGAATTGAAGTGCGGTAGAATACTTAGTGGTAACTATGTCTTGCAAAAGGTCTCATACAAGGAGTTTGGTACAAGGATTAGTCATATTGTAGGTGGCACGCGGGCACGCAACGAATATAACCAGTACACATAGCAAGGCTATGACAGTATCCGAGGGATCCATGGAATCCTAAGAACTGCATGTGATACCTCGGGAAATCCTCCATGAAAGGATTTTGTGGTCCGTCAACACTTAGATGTGAAAGCTGAAGCTCCGGTGGTAGAAGAGGACCATGTGCGAGAACGTGACCTCCAACTGCAGGCCAAGCAACATCAGGGGGCATCACAGTCCTAGTAGGGTAGATGACAATTAGTGGGAGTTCCCAAGTATGACAAAAGGAAGCAGGTGCGTCAAAGCATCGTAAGGGCGCACACGAGTGGAAAACAACTCTCATCGAAGAGTTCATGTAGCACGTGTTGGAAATTTGCCCTAGAGGCAATAATATTGTATTATTATATTTCCATTCACTTGTGTAGAGACCTACTATACAAACGGTTTTTAACCCCTTTCCGCGACGGTGTTGGAGCCGTCGCCAAGTGAGTGTGGGCGATAGGGGGGTCCTTCCCACACGACCTAGAAACCGTCGGGGATAGGCCCTCCTCGCACACAGGCTAGGGCAAAATGAGCTCGTGTGCGATCTGGCAGGGCATTGAAACCCAATTGTTTTCGTTTGTATGTACATCCCACACGGTGAATCCTAGAAAAATATTTCCGTTCGTATGTATATCACACACAATTTTTTGTGTGGAAACGTTTGAGCAAGGTGGCCTAATGCAAACTGTTCTTTGCCAGAAGCCGTGTGTGATTGTTAGTTGATCGAACACGCCTACTTTCTAGAAACCATGCGGGTTGTTTGAGTTCATCGCCCACGGTGTTGTCTGAGTAACCGTCTGCAATAGAAAACCCCAATAAGCAGGGTAATTAACCTATTATTGATAATCCATGTACTAATCAAATTGATATTTCTTATGAAACACACCAGATATTTCATATTCGTATAACAACAACCAGGATTTCACAATCGAATTACGTCAGAAAGCTTCGGCACTCAGTTATGCCATTACACAACAACACCAAGTTTCACATGCAACATCAAAAACCTTTGGAAAGTAGCATCATACACGGTAAATAGACAGATGAATCTCATCTGGGAAACTTCATAAGCGGAAGGAAAATATTGAGCCTTTAGTGATGTTGAATGTCCTTGCAACTTTAGGCCAATGGCTATGGATAATTGCCCGCCCAACCTTCGTCCTCTTCAGCAAGACTTCAATATTGTACCGTGGGTGTTGAATGAATACCTTCCTCGCCTCTTGACCATGCAGGTGGTTTGAGAGGTAATCATCGGTGAACTGCTTTGAAAAGTACTGAAAACAAAGATATGCATAAATCATTGCTATAAATTTTGAAATGGCACAAGGGGTAAAAACAAGGTAAAAGAGTTAGTACCATCCTATAGTTGACTGGTGTCTTCTTCACTGTGCAAAGAAAGATCTTGTTGTTATTCGTCACAAGTTTCTTCATCCTAACAACCTTTCTGAGTTTCTTGACTTGACTGATATTCATGGATCTCATTTCCCCATATGCAAAATGGGCCAAACAGTGGGTCTAAGCCTGTGACAGTAGAACCTACATGTGCAAGACCAAATTGTAAGAAACCTAAATATTATAATGATTCCTGCAGCTGCACAATAATGCGCTATTAGACAAAGGACCATGCTTGAACAAACCTCGATGGTAAACTGCATTGTCTCCCATTGTTTCCCTTCAACACACATAAGGAAGATCTTGATCAGGTTAACTCAGAGTTGCCATACTATTAGTAGAATATGAATTGAGTACAGCCAAATTCGATTTATTTCACATGCATAACAATACAAAATTGTACCCACAGCAAGTGAAAATCAAATTGCAGAACTGAACCAAACAGTTAAATGGACAGAAGACCAAATGAACCAAAATAGTTAACTGAGCACGACATTCGAGAATAGAAACATGTACTAGAAGATAAGACAGTTAACAAAACAAAGAATGCTTGAGAACACTACTATGAAATGTAGCAATTGTTGGACCAAACTGTTAACTGAACATTACATTTCAGAGGACCAAAGTGTTAACTAAACATTACATTTCAGAGGACCAAACTATAAAATGAACATCAGACTGCATATTAACATTACAGAGGACAAATCACTAGAAGGCACTGGCGGTGGCCTCGAGAAAACAACACAAACTTTATTTTAAAGTAGAAAACCGCATGGCGGTGTCGACGGTGGCCTCGAAGACGAGGTGCTCCTCCAAGATCTGGCGGTCGACACACATGGCAGCCATAGCAACCTCGTGCGCGCGTGCGGTCGCGATTTGCTTCTCCGCTGCCAGATGCTACTAAGCTCCATGTTATACTGTGTGCAAAATGGCTGTGGGCGGTGCTTAATTGGAGGAGGGGTGTAGTGATTTCGGCGGAAGGTGTCGTGCTGTCGATCGGGGCATGTGGGACGGGAAAGGAGGAGGATGGTGTGGGTGGGGTGTGGATTACCTGACCATATCGATGAGGCGCGCAGCAAGAAGAAGGGTCGGCGGCAAGGAGGCCGCGTAGCAAGAAGAAGGGTCACTGGCAAGGAGGCGGCGCTGCAAGAAGAAGGGTCGCCGACGAGGAGGCGGCCTTGCAAGAAGAAGGGTAGCCGGCGAGGAGGCGGCGTGATACGTCTCCAACGTATCTGTAATTTATAAAGTATTCATGCTATTATATTATCCGTCGTAGATGTTTTATATGCATTTATATGCTATATTATATGATTTTTGGGACTAACCTATTAACCTAGAGCCCATTGCCAGTTTCTGTTTTCTCCTTGTTTTTGAATTTAATAGAAAAGGAATACCAAACGGATTCCAATTGACGTGCCAATTTTTGATGATTTTTTATGGACCAAAAGAAGCCCCTGGAGTGAAAGAGTTGGGCCAGAGGAGTCCCGAGCTGCCCACGAGGGTGGGGGCGCGCCCACCCCCCTGGGACGCGCCCCCTGCCTCGTGGACAGCCCGGGGATCCCCCTGACGGGAAATCAACGCCAACCTCTCCTATAAATACAGAAACCTTCAAAATAACCTAGATCAGAAGTTCCGCTGCCGCAAGCCTCTGTAGCCACGAGAAATCAATCTAGGCCCTCTCTGGCACCCTGCCAGAGGGGGCCATCATCACCGGAGGTCATGGGAAGCATCTCGGAGGGGACATCATCGCCATGAAGGACAATGACCAGAGGGGGAACCTCTCCCCATCCAGTGGGGAGGCCATGGAGGAGGAAGCACAAGGGGGAGAACCTCTCCTCCTCTCTCTCGGTGGTGCCGGAGTGCCATCGGGAGGGGAATCATCACCGCGGTGATCGTCTTCATCAACATCACCATCATCATCACCATCCTCATCTCTTTTATGTGGTCCACTCTCCCGCACCCTGCTGTAATACCTACTTGAACATGGTGCTTTATGCCACATATTATGATCCAATGATGTGTTGTGATCCTATGATGTTTTGAGTAGATATTTTTTATCTTTGGGTTGATTGATGATCTAGATTGGTACGAGTTGAATGTTTTATTTTGGGGCTGTCCTATTGTGCCCTCCGTGTCGCGCAGGCGTGAGGGATTCCCGTTGTAGGGTGTTGCAATACGTTCATGATTCGCTTATTGTGGGTTGCTTGAGTGACAGAAGCATAAACCCGAGTAAGGGGGTTGTGGCGTATGGGATAAAGGGGACTTGATGCTTTAATGATATGGTTGGGTTTTACCTTAATAATCTTTAGTAGTTGCGGATGCTTGCTAGAGTTCCAATCGTAAGTGCATATGATCCAAGAAGAGAAAGTATGTTAGCTTATGCCTCTCCCTCATATGAAATTGCAATGACGACTACCGGTCTTGTTAACAATTGCCTAGGATAATTCCGCACACCGACCCATCATTATTCCACACTCACAATTTATAATATTTAGTAATATATTCTAACTTTATGATAACAGCACCTACTTTTCTATTTTAGTTCTCCGATACTATGAAAAGTTATCCTCTTCATACCCACAACGTAGTTTTATTTCTCGTTTCTAGTTGGAAGAAAATGTTCGGTGTACGTAGAGTCGTATCAGTGGCAGATAGGACTTGAGAGAATATTAATCTTACCTTTATCTCCTTGTGGGTTCGACACTCCATACTTATCAATTCCACCTTTGGGAATTGCTACGATGATTCCCTGCACTTGGGGATTATCAAGCTCTTTTCTGGCGCCGTTGCCGGGGAGCAATAGCGTGGGGTTGATATTCTCGTGTGTGCTTGTTTGCTTTCTTCACTAAGTAGATTTTGTTTTTCCTTTTTGTTTCTGTTTAGTTGTGGGTGAAACATACAAAAAAATAAAGAATGAAAATACAAAAAAAATTACTTGCCTCTCATGCCTAAAAAGTTTTTCAAAAAGCGAAGTGATTGGAAAGTTTTGCATTGAAGAAGTGAGGGTCGACCTTGAGCACTTGTGTTCATGCTCATGGAAACAATGTAGAATTTTTCATGAAAGTTTCTATGTTAATAATTATGCCCTTGTATATATCCATTGTATTATAAAAATAATGTTCCAAGCTTTGGTTTTAGGATGATTAGATTGCTTGTTTACTATGTGCAGAACAAAAACAGAAACTTTGGCTGTAGCGCGTGATTTTACATTTTTTTACCTGGAAGGTCAAATGGGTCTGAAACTTTTTGCACATTACTTCTATACAAATTGTTCAAATTGTCATATTTATTTCATAATTTTTGGAGCTACAGAAGTTTACTAAACTTCCAGATTACTATAGACTCTCCTGTTTTTGACAGATTCTGTTTTTCGCATGTTGTTTGCTTATTTTGATGAATCTATGGCTAGTATCAGGGGGTATGAACCATGGTGAAGTTGGAATACAATAATATATAGTTCTAATATTAATTTGTAATAAGTTTGCAACAGTACCTAAAGGTAGTGATTTGCTTTATTATACTAACGGATCTCACAAAGTTTTTGTTAAAGTTTTGTGTGGATGAAGTGTTCAAAGATCGAGGAGCTATCAATATGAGAAGAATAAAGAGAGGCAAGAATTCAAGTTTGGGGATGCCCAAGGCACCCCAAGTAAATATTTCAAGGTTACTCAAGCATCTAAGCTTGGGGATGCCCCGGTTGGCATCCCATCTCTCTTCTTCAACAATTATCGGTATACCTTGGTTTTTGTTTTATTCACATGATTTGTGTCCTTTGTGTTTTTGTTTTTCCTTTAAGAACCATGCTAGTATGAGATAGACCTTCATTGATTTATAGAATACTTCATGTGCTTCACTTATATCTTTTAAGTATGATTTTATAGAATTGCTCTTTGTGCTTCACTTAAATCTTTTGAGTATGGTTTTATAGAATGCTTCGTATGCTTCACTTACATATTTTGAGCCTGGATATTGGTTAGTCTATATTAACTGAAGAATGCTCCATGAACTTCACTTATATATTTTGGATTATGAATAATACTATCATCTAAAGTGGGTTTGGAAGAGTGTCAACTTTAGGAATTAGTGATCCCACTATTCCGAATGAGAAGAATTTTGCTTATGTGGAGAGTAGAAAAATTTCTATGCTTGTAGATCATGAAAAGAATGCTTTATGTGATGGTTATATTGTTGAATTAATTCATGATGCTACTGTAAATTATTATGAGGGAGGAATATATGCTTGTAGGAGTTGCAATAATATCAAATTTCCTCTCTATGTGCTTAAAGTTTCGAAGTTATACTTGTTTTGTCTTCCTATGCTAGTTGATTCTTGTTCCCTTAAATTATGTGCTCACAAATTACCTAGGCATAGGAAGTGGGTTAGGTTTAAATTTTCTAGTCATATTCTTCATGATTCTCTCTTTATGTTTCAATTCTTATCTTTTATGTGAGCATCATTGAAATCATCATGCCTAGCTAAAAGGCATTAAATAAAAGTGCTTGTTGGGAGACAACCCAATATTTACCTTTACTGTCTTTATGTGTCCACATGATTAAGCTACTGTAGTAATCATGTTTTATAGATTTTGTTTCAATAAAGCGCCAAGTAAGACCTTTGGGAAGACTTGGGTGAAAGTTAATGTGATCTTGCTGTAAAAAACAGAAACTTTGCGCTCACGAGAATAGCTTCCATTTTTTACTGGAGTGTGATTTTAGGTTGATTCTTTTTGCAGATGATTAATAGACAAATTGCTCACATCTCCAACATATTATCCTTGGGGATGCTGATACGTATCCAACGTATCTATAATTTATGAAGTATTCATGCTATTATATTACCCATCGTAGATGTTTTATATGCATTTATATGCTATTTTATATGATTTTTGGGACTAACCTATTAACCTAGAGCCCATTGCCAAATTCTGTTATCTCCCTGTTTTTGAGTTTTACAGAAAAGGAATACCAAACGAAGTCCAATTGACGTGCCAATTTTTGATGATTTTTATGGACCAAAAGAAGCCCTTGGAGTGAAAGAGTTGGGCCAGAGGAGTCCCGGGCTGCCCACGAGGGTGGGGGGCGCGCCCACCCCCGTGGGGCGCGCCCCCTGCCTCGTGGACAGCTCGGAGACCCCCCTGACGTGAAATCAACGCCAACCTCTCCTATAAATACATAAACCTTTGGGAAATAACCTAGATCGGAAGTTCCGCCATTGCAAGCCTCTGTAGCCACGAGAAGTCAATCTAGGCCCTCTCTGGCACCCTGCCGGAGGGGGCCATCATCACCGAAGGCCATGGGGAAGGATCTCAGAGGGGCCATTATCGCAATGAAGGCCAAGGACTAGAGGGGGAACCTCTCCCCATCCAGCAGGGAGGCCATGGAGGAGGAAGCACAAGGGGGAGAACCTCTCATCCTCTCTCTCGGTGGCGCCAGAGTGCCATTGGGAGGGGAATCATCGCCGCGGTGATCGTCTTCATCAACATCACCATCATCATCATCACCATCCTCATCTCTTTTGCACGGTCCACTCTCCCGCACCCTGTTGTAATCGCTACTTGAACATGGTGCTTTATGCCACATATTATGATCCAATGATGTGTTGCCATCCTATGATGTTTTGAGTAGACATCTTTTGTATTTGGGTTGATTGATGATCTAGATTTGTACGAGTTGTATGTTTTATTTTGGTGATGTCCTATTGTTCCCTCCGTGTCATGCAAGCGTGAGGGATTCCCGCTGTAGGGTGTTGCAATACGTTCATGATTCGCTTATAGTGGGTTGCTTCAGTGACAGAAGCATAAACCCGAGTAAGGGGGTTGTGGCATATGGGATAAAGGGGACTTGATGCTTTAATGCTATGGTTGGGTTTTACCTTAATGATCTTTAGTAGTTGCGGATGCTTGCTAGAGTTCCAATCATAAGTGCATATGATCCAAGAAGAGAAAGTATGTTAGCTTATGCCTCTCCCTTGTATGAAATTGCAATGACGACTACCGGTCTTGTTAACAATTGCCTAGATAATTCCGCACATCAACCCATCATTATTCCACACTTGCTATTTATAATATTTAGTAATATATTCTAACTTTATGATAACAACACCTACTTTTATATTATAGTTCTCCGATACCAGGCAAAGTTATCCTCTTCATACCCACAACATAGTTTTATTCTCGTTTCTAGTTGGAAGCAAATGTTTGGTGTACGTAGAGTCGTATCAGTGGCAGATAAGACTTGAGAGAATATTGATCTTACCTTTATCTCCTTGTGGGTTCGACACTCCATACTTATCGCTTCCACCTTTGGGAATTGCTACGATGATTCCCTGTACTTGGGGATTATCACGGCGCTGCAAGAAGAAGGGTCGCCGGCGAGGAGGCTGAGCTGCCAGTAAGCAGCAGTGAAGGTTTGAACTTGGAAAGCAAGAAGGAACCATGGAAATGTGGCTTTTGGTGGGAGGGAGGGGGCGGGGAGATAGATATTTCTGCGGTTGCAAAAAAATGTGGTCGGTGCCGTGAGAAACTGGCGCGCAAGTGTGGTTCAAGCGGGGGCGTTGACCAGTAGACGACAAAGCTTCCCGCGTAAGCCAGACAAGACGGTGCGCCAATATATTTTATATCGCATCCCACATGATTCTTTCTAATAACTGTTCGTGGTATACCTGATTTTTTAATTATGTTTTGAAAGACAAAATGGTGTTGTGGAGGGAACGGATGGTGTTTGAATTGCTAGAACATTTATGTAAAGTGAACATGCAACTACCTAAGTGTTGTGTTTAAATTTGGAATTATTCCGGGTTCGTTTGGCATTTTTATGGATTAACTGAGTTTCTCGACATTTAATGTGCATAATCAAATTGGAACTACAAGCACATGCTCCAGTGCACCAAAGTTTGTTGAAAAATCACATGTATGTCTTTGGGTGAATTTATAGGTCCCATGCAAGAAATGGGAATGAAATTCAAAGATCTGGGCATCGGGGCTCGGCCGGGAACATTGAGAAACTTGGTTTTTAAATTCTTGGAAATTCAAAACCCGCCTGAAAATCATGAAACTTGGCATGGTGTCATTTCATGGCACCAACATGCTGTGGTAAAAAAATTGGCCGCATTTGGATAAGTTTTTGGTATAAGCTTCTTGCAAACCGGAGCTTCTCTCGAGAAGACTCGTGGTTCCCGAGGGCGGACGTGTCACCTTTGTGTTTAAATAATATACGCTGCCTCCCCCCCCCACCTTGTTTTTTACAGAGGCAACATAGAACTGTATGAGTGTCGTCTTAAAATTTGGAATTATTCTGAGTTCGTTTGGACTTTCTTATACATTAATTGAATTTCTGGTCATTTAATGTGCATGATTTAAATTTGAACTACAAGCACATGCTCCAATGCACCAAAGTTGGTTGAAAAATCACATGTGTGTCCTTGGGTGAATTTCTAGGTCCCATGCAAGAAATGGAATGAAATAAAAAATCTAGGCGTCGTGGCTCGGGTGGGAACATTGAGAAACTTGGTTTTTAAATTCCTGGAAATTCAAAACTCGCTTGAAAATCACGAAACTTGGAATGGTGTCATTTCATGGCACCAACACGCAATGGTAAAAAAATGGCCGCATTTGGACAAGTTTTTGGTATAAGCTTCTTGCAAATCGGATCTTCTCTCGAGAAGACTCGTGGTAACCGAGGGGGGACGTGTCACCTTTGTGTTTGAAACGATATACGCTGCCCACCCCTTGTTATTTTACAAAGGCAACATAGAACTATATGAGTGTCGTGTTAAAATTTTGAATTATTCGGGGTTCTTTTGGACTTTCTTATACATTAATTGAATTTCTGGTCATTTAATATGCATAATTCAAATTTGAACTACAAGCAAATAGCCCAGTGCACCAAAGTTGGTTGAAAAATCACATGTTTGTCCTTGGGTAAATTTTTAGGTCCCATGCAAGAAATGGGAATGAAATTCAAACATCTGGGCATTGTGGCTCGCCGGAAAGATTGACAAATTTGGTTTTTTAATTCATGTAAATCCAAAACACGCCTGAAAATCATGAAACTTGGCATAGTGTCATGACATGGCACCAACATGCTGCTGTAAATTTCTTGGCTGAATTGGGACAAGCTTTGGTATAAGCTTCTTGCAAACCAGAGCTTCTCTCAAGAAGGCTCATGGTTCCGAGAGGACCGTGTCACCTCTGTGTGCGAAACAACATACGTACACTGCCTTCTCCCGCCTTAATTTTTTTACACAGGCAAATTAGACCAAATAGAAGTATGGTGGTAAATTTTGCAATTCTTCCGGGTTCATTTGGCCTTTTTATACAAAAATCTCATTTAATGTGCATAATTCAAATTTGAACTACAAGCACATGCTCCAGTGCACCAAAGTTGGTTGAAAAATGACATGTGTGTCCTTGGGTGAATTTCTAGGTCCCATGCAAGAAATGGGAATGAAATTAAAACATCTGGGCGTCGTGGCTCGGCCGAAAAGATTGAGAAACTTGGTTTTTTAATTCCTGTAAATCCAAAACACGCCTAAAAATCATGAAACTTGGCATGGTGTCATGACATGGCACCAACATGCTGCGGTAAATTTTTTGGCCGAATTGGGACAAGCTTTGGTATAAGCCTCTTGCAAACCGGAGCTTCTCTCAAGAAGGCTCGTGGTTCCGAGAGGGAACATGTCACCTCCGTGTGCAAAACGACATACGTACACTGCCTTCTCCCGCCTTAATTTTTTACATAGGCAGATTAGACAAAATAGAAGTATCGTGCTAAATTTTGGAATTATTCCTGGTTCGTTTGGCCTTTTTTATACATTAATTGAATTTCTGGAAATTTAATGTGAATAATTCAAATTTGAACTAAAAGCACATGCTCCAGTGCACCAAAGTTGGTTGAAAAATCACATGTGTGTCCTTGCGAGAATTTATAGGTCCCATGCAAGAAATGGGAATGAAATTCAAACACCTGGGCGTCGTGGCTCGACCGGAAAGATTGAGAAACTTGGTTTTTTAATTCCTGTAAATCCAAAACATGCCTCAAAATCATGAAACTTGGCATGGTGTCATGACATGGCACCAACATGTTGTGGTAATTTTTCTGTCCGATTTGTGAAGGCGCACACATTAACAATCCACAAAGTCATTTTGGAACAAGTGCTATCAAGTTACAAATCAGAAACACAACTATTATTGAAACCGTGGGCGTTCTACTTACCAATTACGTGCCTCCATGCGTCCCCTTTTTTTATGGACCTCAATAAGTCCCGAACGTTCCGAATTTAAGCATGTCATCACGAATGTTTTTTGATGGCAACCTTAGTTGCTACGAGGTGGCAACTTTAGTTATTAACACGTGGCAACTTTGTTCCAGTTCGATTTTTTGTCAGAAAATTGCCATGATTGTCAACATCGCCTTAACTAAAGTTGCCATAAAAAGAGTTCGGATTAGCATGCTTAAAAATTGAACGTTCGGGATTTATCTATTTACTTTTTTATTGGCTAGGAGGTGTTGTGCAGGGTAGCTATTTGAGTACGGGAGGTGTGCGATCAGAACCCTATGCGTGCTCATCGGGAGGAGAGCCCTTTGACCCCTATTCGTTGCGTACCTCCCTCCCGATGTCTCCATTAATGGCGCCCGAGCCCCTGTTTCACAGCGTGGCTATGTCTCACTGGACTGATATTTAAGAGAGAAAAATGAAAATCCGAAAAGAAAGTTTCGCACGGATCTTGATGTAAGATACGACGGACCTATATAGCATTGACTGCGACTTATAGAAAGCATGATGAATATAAGGACGATGACAGTGGATAATAATTGTCTTACATATTTAGGAACATAATTAAAAAGCCACATGTGGCAACGCCCGAAATACACAAGGGCAAAAGAAGAAGGAAGACAACGATCTAGCTTGCTGATCTCTACTTTTTGGATGCGTTGCCGCAGGCCGCGGGAACTAGTCTCCGCGGTGAGCGGCGATGAGCTCTTTCCTTTCCTCAATATGCTGCTTGAGAGCATCCACAGATTCCTCCACCAGCCTTTTGCACTTCATGCGCAACACGGCATTCTCATCCATAAGTTTCTCAACGATGACGCTGGTCCCTTCAACAAGGCAATGGTCTCCTCCTGCTGCTCTGCACTTCGGATGATCTTTGCCCTCAGCAGGTCGTGCTCGGCTTGGAGCTTCTCATTTCTCTCCCTTAGTTGTCGGATGACCCCGGTAGCCTGTTCAAACGAGGCTTTCATGCGTCCTGCAACCTCGCCCAGCCGGAGATCTGATCCATCTGGCTATGGACAATCGCATGCATGCGCCTGTAAGAGTCCTCGCCTGCCCGCGAGACATTTTCCCAGGCCGCCGCAGCACGGGAGGACATCTCTGCTACTTCCGCGGTGCGGTCGGACATCTCTGCTACTTCTGCAGCGCTGCCGCACCAGTCTGCTGCATCAATGGCATGGCTGGATCTCCGTGCTGCTTCGGCGGCGCGGCGGGACCTCTGTGTTGCTGCGGCCGCGCGGCGGGACATGTCAGCTGCTTTTGCGATGAGGCGGGGCATCTCTCGTGCTTCCGCTTCCATGCTCGCCACTCCTTGGTGGCAATCTCTCGACCCAAAACTCACGCTGCCCATGGCAGACGCAAGGGAACAATGATGAATGACTTGTTTGTTTTTGTGGATGAGGAGTTGAGGAGGAATGTACGGTCATCTTGGAGTACTAGTATTTATAATCGAGTACTAATACGCTCCTAAGTGGGAAACCGTTTAGGTTTTGATCGGTGTGAACAGGTTTGTAATTTGGAATGTGACGGGACCATGCTCAAAATTTATTGACAGCTCTATAATTTCTAAGTGCGGCACTATTCCCGGACGGTGTAACGTGGGCACGCTTTCTCGGCCAAATACGTGGCGTTTGCACCATGGGATGCAACACAGTTGGCAATGTCACTAGCACTATCTTATTTTTGCAACTAAAATTCAGTAATTAAGCATAGATTTCATTCATATATTAAGCAGTCATGCTTAATTTATACAAACAGTTCAACTTTACAGCTGAACCGACCAAACTTTTCCCCAATTGTTGCCAACCACGTACTGAAATAGCTAGTTCAACTATATATACTAGCTAATTTTAAGTACGTTGTACAGTTCCACCACATCTATAGTCAGACGAACTAAACAAAATAGCCCCTAAATACTACTACGAAGGGGCTTTGTACTATTTTTGACAGCCTCTCCTCTCCCGAGCGCGCTCATTAAGAGGAAGAGGAGGAGCCTACCGATGAGCTGGTCCACTTCAATACGGTGCCTTCCTCTGCTGCACCTTCAGCGACGCTCACCTCGAACGCCCTCTGCCGCTCCAGACGACCCCTCTCGAAGCGGTCGGACTGCTCATAGATCTCCTGATTCCTCACCTCTACGTCGGCGTGTGACGCGACCACGGCGGCGGAAAGGCTCTTTGCATGCTCGATGAGGCGCTCCTCCTCCTCCCGCAGGAACTCGATGTAGCGTGCAAGGTCGCTACCGCACGTGTGGGCCTCCACCTCCGCCTCCCTCTTGCGGGCAGTGGTAGCAGAGCGGGTGATGATCCCGACGGTCGACGGTGGGCTGGCGGCCATGGCGGACGGCGATGGGGTGGCGGCCACGACCACCACCTCCTGCCTTCGGGCCGCGGTGGCGGAGCGGGTGCTAGCCACGGTGGCTGGTGGTGGGGTGGCGGCCACGACGGCCACCTCCTGCCTTCGGGCTGCGGCGGCGGAGCGGGCGATGGCCCTGGCTTTCGACGGAGCTGTGGTGGCAACGGCGGCCGGCAACAGCTGCCGACGGGCACTGGCGACCGAGCATGTGGTGTGTATTCCGCGCACACCCAACTGGGACGCCACACAGACTACACTACGCCGGGGACTGCGTCGCTGCCGCGGTGTAGCCTCCTAGCTGGAGCTGTGCTCTGATGACGACGGAGTGGCTGAGTGATGACGACGGTCCGATGCCATTGCCGATTTTGGGAGAAGTAGACAAGATAAGCTTCAGGGAGGGAGGGGAAAATGCGACGCGGGACTCGTCGGTCGTGAGGGTTTATATAGTAGGCTGATAAGCATTGGGATTTTGGGGGATTTCACCGAGTCGGGCGGGAACCTTGCGCAGGAACCTGCTTGGTTGCGCGGGAACGGGCTCAGCACCGTTTGGCCAAAAGAACGCCCCCGCGCACTGCTCAAGCTTGCGCTCGAACCGTCTGTGGCAGCCGGGTGACAAGACGTGCGAGAGAAGGATGAAAGGACACATACACATACGTTTAATAAAAAAATGTTTGTGATTTAATTAACTACTATACACCCATCCTGGTTTATAAGTAGGATTTAATTAATAAAATACAAATGCATGTCGCCAAAGATTATATTGTCGGATTCGTATTTGAACATAGTTTCTAGTTATATAATTCTTGCAACATGCATTCTCATTTTGTTGGTTAAATTTGAGGTTATATACCAGCAAGCGTTTGCCCACAACACACACGGTGCCGGCCTGTGCTCACGTCCCTCGGCAAGCTCTGCTCGTTGTTAGGCACCGCAGCGCGTTGTGCTCGCGTCCGTCGACGCGCTCGGGTTGTGGACAGCTTTTCCTTGCGTGTTTAACTGCTATATGCATATATATATATATATATATATATATATATATATGGTTGCTCGCCGTCGAGGCGACCGTAGAGCGCTCCACTTGCGTCCCTCCGCGTGCGCTCAGCCAGCGGTTGGGCCTGCGCACAATCACGTCAAGGGCCCCATATGCATGCGGTTGCATCATGCGCTTTGACATGCGATGCAGTTACGTGCGGCACGATGGAGTGACGCGCTACGAATTAGAGCAATCATCAGGGCGTACCGATCAATATTCCAGGCCGTCCGACTTCCCTTTTAATTCTCACGGCCATTATAACCTTAGTCTCTTCAACCTTTCGATCGCACCCCATAACACAACAAGCACACCCACGATGACACATAGGGAGGGGATGTCTAGTGGTGCTCCAATGGAGTTCGGCGAGCATAAAGTGGAGACCCATGCGAGGGAGATGGATCTCTCGGTGGTGTACACCATCGACCCGGCCGTGGTGGACGACTACATCAACACCGTTGAGCAGTTGCTTGCTGGAGACAAGTACAAGGTGGTAGGCATCAACCTCTAGTACACCTCGGTGTTCTCGACAAATATCAGAAGGTTGCCGTTGCCCAGTTGTGCGTGCGCCATCATGTCCTCATCTACCACTACTACATGGCCACAGAGCCTTGCAGTAGTTTTGCCAGGTTTGTCAACCGCACCGACTACAAGTTCGCTATGGTGGAAACCACCGACAATGTAAAAGCGCTCAGGGTTGTGGGCTTGGTCTGCAAGAACCTTGTCAAAATCCGTGAGCACTACAGGGTCTGGGCTGCACGAAGAAGGAATCCCTGGTTGAACTCGCCTTGGCCATCATCGACCCCTACTACGAAAAGATGAAGCAGGATGCCCAGAGAACAAGTCCCGTACCCTGGCACAGGGCCTGGATGCGGCGACTGGATGAACCTCACCTCAGGTTCGTGGCCAAGAGTGTGTACACATGCTACGAGATGCACAGGCAGATCGTTGACATGAGGAAGTGCCTCGTTACCCAAATCGACAAGCCCGGACCGAGCCACAAGCAAAGCAAGCATCACAAGCAGTAGATGATGATCAGATGATCGTTTATGCTAGTTAATCATGCATGTAATATATAGTTTACTTTGGTGTGTGGAAACGGCATGTGTGTAGTAGCCACCTATGTAATTATGCATGTAATAGTTTACTTTGGTGTGTGCAAATGCCATGGTTATAGTAGCCACCTATGTAAGTTGATGTTTAATTTGGTTATGCAACCATGTCCTTATAAGTGTGTGTAATATATATGTTGTTGTTCTGTATGCAATCCCATCGCACAACACACACGTCTTATTAGCAGCAATCGTCTGTGTTATTATCAGTCTTCGCACACATTTCTGATTATAGACCTGTTTGCCGCGTATCACACACATCTTGTTATATTGACCCGTTTATGTTCTCTTGTCTCAACACAAACAGTTCATCCGTGTGAACCGCATGCCGTATATCGCACACACCTTAATCTGCCTGACCGTTTCTTTTGTGTTGCCTAATCACAAACAGTTCATCCTAGTGAAGCACACACCTTCATCTGGCTGCCCATTTCTTTTGTTGCTCCTCATTGCAAACGGTTAATTGCACTGAACCGTATGCCCTACATCACACAAGGAACTAAAATCTGAACCGTGTTTGATGCATCCGTCATCGCAAACGTTTTGCACCTTCTTTACGGGTTTTTTACACCACCGTTTGCGATTAATGCATTGCACATAGTTTTGTCAAAGGGTCTCTGATCGTAGTGTCGTGTTAGCAGCATCCTACACTAGTGATGGGTCGCCGATCATCGGGCAAATCCACTAAAGTCCACACATTGTTCTCATACATGGATCCTATCTCAGATTTCATGGCCTCAAGCCATTTATCGGAATCCGGGCTCATCATAGCTTCTTCATAGTTCGTAGGTTCGTCACGGTCAAGTAACATGACTTCCAGAATAGGATTACCATACCCCTCTAGTGTGGATCGTGCTCTGGTTGACCTATGAGGTTTGGTAGCAACTTGATCTGAAGTTTCATGATCATTATCATTAGCTTCCTCTCCAGTTGGTGTAGGCATCATGGGAACGGATTTCTCAGATGAACTATTGTCGGGTGGTAGGTGCGACATATGCCAACGGGTGGCTAATCATTGTGGGAGCCAGTAAGATATTGCCGGTGCCAGGAAACGGGATAAGGCGAAGACATGCACAACGGCGAATCTTACCTAGGTTCGGGGCTCTCCTAGGAGATAACACCCCTACTCCTGGTCTGCGGGGTCTCCACATGATCACTAGATCAACAAGTAGCTACAAGATGCTCCTTGAGCTGTTTAGCTAGAGGAAGAAGAAGGGAAAGGCTAGCTCTCCTCTTCTCTCTATGTGGTGTGTAAAACTCTAAGAGATCAACCCTTTGCATGGGTGCCCTGGGGGTTTATATAGGCCTACCCCCCAGGGGTACAATAGTAATCCGGCTGGACGTGGGTCCAGATCGTCAGTGTCTATAGTCGCCGGCTTCTCTGCCGGTCTCTAGGGCCCGCCGACTGGTGGGCCCCGCCGGCTGTCGGCCTCTTGGCCGACAGGCCTGGCCCACCGTCCAGTGGTCTTGTCGGCTGCTAGTTACTATAGCCTTGCTCTTGGTGACGATGGCTTTGTCAGGGTAAGCATGGCTACAGTACCGCCACCTGGTGAGCGTTCACTGTAGCCTTACCCCGTCTCATCTGGTTAATGGTGCACAAACTTCTAGGGCAGGGGCAGGCCGGCTGCTAGGAGCCGGCCTCCCCCCAAGCTGACTGGTCAAGTCCAGCCGCCCTCTGGTATCTCTCTGGTAGGAGGGGCCCGCCGCCTACGGGCCGTACTGATAGCCTGTCGTGGGCGACGTCATAGTCAGCGTGGCAACAGTGCTGCACCGGACGGGGAATGGCCGCCCCGTATAGTGCACTGTGGCCACGCTCGCTCCGGGATTCGGGGGTGGTAGGCTTCACTGTAGCCACGCCCCGTCTCATCGCCGTTATGTGGGTGCAAACTTTGAGGGTATAGGTCAGGCCGTCAGCTAGGAGTCGGCCACTCTGGTGGCCGGCTGCTAGGAGTCGGCCCACTTCAAGAGGGCTCATAGTGTCATGCCGCCTTCCAGTAGCCGGCCGATGGGACAGCCAACCGGGAGAAGGTGGCCCTGCGTCTTGGAAGTTTGAGGGCCCAGTCGGCCCGAAGTTTTTTTGAAGAGCAGGGGGGCGGTTGGGCTACCCGTGGTCATTTACTCTGACAGTAGTCCCCGAAGCTGGCCGGGCTTCGCAGCTGAAAGGGGAACGAGAAGCCCAAGCAGCTTCCTATTCTGAAGAGCCAATAGCTAGGAGTCGGCCACAACCACTTGCGCCGTCTAGAAGGTTTTGGAGTCTGAAGGCGGGAATCAGATGGCGCGCGCGCCGGGCGTCGGGTCGGCCGCCCGCCGTCCGCGTGCCACGCGGCACCTACCGGCTGGATCAACCTGCCAGCCCATGCGCACGATGGGATGTCGCTCCAGGCTGGGGCCCGCCACTACCATGCCCCGGCCCACGCGCGGATCCTCTGTGGCCGAGGCGGACGGTTAGCATTCTAGTGGCAGTTATTACACTCCTTTAAGGCGCGATAATCACGGGGTCATGGGGGGAGTGGGCGCAATTAATCCCACGTCCCCCACTCCCCGCCCCCTCGGCTTCATCGCTGCTGCTGTCCGCTGCCGCACCTTCGTCCATCTTGCTGCGCCGTGGTTCGCTGCCGTGGAGTTGTGCACGCATCGCCGCCGCGCTTTCTTCGTCAAGCCTCTCGTCTTCATGGCGCGCACCGGAGCCTGGGACGGCTCCAACGTCCATGAAGACCACATCGACTTCCGCCGCCAGACGCGGCAGTTGCCCGGTGAGGACTACGTGAAGGTCCGCCTCGCGCTGGAGCGGGAGATCTCGCTAGCGCCGGAGGAGGGCGAGCGCGTCATCTTTAGGTTGCATTGCCTGCGCAGCCTCGGCCTGCCGGTGAGCGGCTTCTTCCGAGCCTTCCTTGATTTCTACGGCCTTCAGCCGCACCACCTCACTCCAAATACCGTGGTGCTGTTGTTCGCCTTCGTCATCCTGTGCGAGGGCTATCTCGGCGTCCTCCCCACCATCGAGCTTTGGGGCGAGTTCTTCTACTCGAAGCTCGGCACCGTCGTCAAGAGCGTGGCGGTGCAGTGTGGCGCCTTCATCGCGGTGCGCAGGACGGCTGCCGAGAATCCGTTTCCCCCCATCACACGGATACAGTGGGTGAAGATGTGGCAGCAGTCGTACTTCTATGTGAAGAGTGTCTTCCCGGAGGGCGACTGGGTCAATCTGCCGGCTTACGTAGCCGGCCCGCCGACTGGGAAGCGGCCTAACTGGTCATATCGGGCCAGGTCACTGTCGGCCTCCGGAGCCACCGCCGTCTCGCGGCTCAGGTGATGGTGAGGTCGGAGGGCCTTACCGGGCCCGACTTGCTGACCGCCTTCATGGCGCACCGGGTGCTCCCGCTCCAGGGCCGCCCTCATATGATATGCCAGATGAGCGGGCATCGAGACCCAAGCCGACTGTGCACTAAGGAGATGCCTCATGCAGAGGTAGCTCACTTGTACTCCAAAAAAATACACTTCCGTGATGATACGTGTTTATCACAGTAGGTCGCGTTTTTTGTCATGCATGTACATCCATGACGATTTTATGACATAATCAAGATAGTCATACCTGTGCTGTCGTAGAAGTGTTCCATGACATTACCAAAATTATCATCACGGAAGTGTCCACTTCCATGACGATAAATCGCGCGTCACAGAAGTGCTTTCGTCAAGGGTGACCGACACATGGCATCCACCATAACGGAACGCCGTTAAGCTATTGGGTCAGGTTTTGGATCCGATAACCCATTAACAGCCCCGACCAATGGGGATTTTCCACGTGTAAGATCATCATTGGCTGGAGGAGACACATGTTAGGTCCGCGTTGGCACAGGTGTCACTCATCCAATGGGCGAGACACGCCTATGATATGTTGACACGTGGACCGGCCCATCAAGTTTAAATGGGCCAGCCCAACTAAAGGCCCACAAGATTTTACGGACCATAATGGGCCGTCCCAACTAAAGGCCCACGAGATTTTGTGGACCATAATGGGCTGGCCCAGCTAAAGGCCCACAAGATTTTGCAGGCCATAATGGGCCGGCCCAGGTAAAAGCCCACAAGATTTTTGTGTGCCATAATGGGCCGGCCCAGGTAAAGGCCCAAAAAATTCTTGCGAATCATAATGGGCCCGCCCAGCTAAAGGCCCATGAGATTTCGCCGACATTAATGGGCCGGCCCAGCTGTAGGCCCACAAGATTTTGAGGACCATAGTAAGCCGGCCCATTAACTGGCTGCCATGTTTTGGGCCAAATGCCGGCCCATATTTGATCTGGTCCATTAATGGCCTGCCATGTTTCGGGCCTAATAATGGCCCATATGAGATCCGGCCCGTTAAAAGCCTACCATGTGCTACGTCTCGAGCTTGCGTTGGTTTTCCCCGAAGAGGAGGGGGTGATGCAGCACAGTAGCGTAAGTATTTCCCTCGGTTTTTGAGAACCAAGGTATCAATCCAGTAGGAGGTCACGCGCAAGTCCCTCGTACCTGCACAAAACGATAGCAACTCGCAACCAACGCTTAGGGGTTGTCAATCCCTTCACAGTCACTTACGAGAGTGAGATCTGATAGAGATAATATTTTTGGTATTTTTGGTATAAAGATGCAAAGTAAAAAGGTAAAAGCAAAACAAGTAAATAAAATGATGGAGATTGATATGATGAGAATAGACCCGGGGGCCATAGGTTTCACTAGTGGCTTCTCTCAAGAGCATAAGTATTCTACGGTGGGTGAACAAATTACTGTTGAGCAATTGATAGAATTGAGCATACTTATGAGGTTATCTAGGTATGATCATGTATATAGGCATCATGTCCGAGACAAGTAGATCGAAACGATTCTGCATCTACTACTATTACTCCACTCATCGACCGCTATCCAGCATGTGTCTAGAGTATTAAGTTAAAAAACAGAGTAACGCCTTAAGAAAGATGACATGATGTAGAGGAATAAATTCATGCAATATGATAAATACCCCATCTTGTTATCCTCGATGGCAACAATACAATACGTGCCTTGCAACTCTTTCTGTCACTGAGTAAAGACACCGCAAGATTGAACCCAAAGCTAAGCACTTCTCCCATTGCAAGAACTACCAATCTAGTTGGCCAAACCAAATGGATAATTCGAAGAGACTTGCAAAGATAACTCAATCATACATAAAAGAATTCAGAGAAGATTCAAATATTATTGATAGATAAGCTGGATCATAAACCCACAATTCATCGGTCTCAACAAACACACCGCAAAAAGAAGATTACATCGAATAGATCTCCACGAGAGAGGGGGAAAACATTGTATTGAGATCCAAAAAGAGAGAAGAAGCCAGCTACTAGCTATGGACCCGAAGGTCTGAAGTAAACTACTCACACATCATCGGAGGGGCTATGGTGTTGATGTAGAAGCCCTCCATGGTGGATGCCCTCTCCGGCGGAGCTCCGAAACAGGCCCCAAGATGGGATCTCGTGGATACAGAAGGTTGCGGCGGTGGAATTAGGTTTTTGGCTCCTGTTCTGATCATACGGGGATACGTAGGTATATATAGGAGGAAGGAGTACGTCGGTGGAGCTCCGAGGGGCCCACGAGGCAGGGGGCGCGCCCAGGGGGGCGCGCCCTCCACCCTCGTGACCTCCCCGGAAGCTTCTTGGAGTAGGGTCCAAGTCTCCTGGATCACGTTCGGTGAGAAGATCACGTTCCCGAAGGTTTCATTCCGTTTGGACTCTGTTTGATATTCTGTTTCCTCGAAATACTGAAATAGGCAAAAAAATAGCAATTCTGGGCTGGGCCTCCGGTTAATAGGTTAGTCCCAAAAATAATATAAAAGTGGAAAATAAAGCCCAATATAGTCCAAAACAGTAGATAAAGTAGCATGGAGCAATCAAAAATTATAGATACGTTGGAGACGTATCAGGCATCCCCAAGCTTAATTCCTACTCGTCCTCGAGTAGGTAAATGATTAAAAGAAGAATTTTTTATGCAGAGTGATACTTTGGCATAATTTCAATGTAAATCTTCTTAATCATGGCATGAATGTTCAGATCCGAAAGATTCAAGATAAAAGTTCATATTGACATAAAAATAATAATACTTCAAGCATACTAATCAAACAATTATGTCATCTCAAAATAACATAGCCAAAGAAAGTTCATCCCTACAAAATCATATAGTTAGGCCATGCTTCATTTTCGTCACACAAAGATGTTCCCAACTTCTATACCCCCGATGACAAGACAAGCAATTGTTTCATACTCAAATAATCTCAAACTCTTTCAACCTTCACGCAATACATGAGCGCGAGCCATGGATATAACACTATTGGTGGAATAGAATATGATGATGGGGATTGTGTGGAGAAGACAAAAAAGGAGAAAGTCTCATATTGACGAGGATAATCAACGGGCTATGGAGATGCCCATCAATTAAGGGTAACATGAGGATTAGGGATTGCCATGCAACGGATGCACTAGAGCTATGAATGCTCAACAAAAGAAAACTAGTGGGTGTGCATCCAACTCGCTTGCTCACGAATACCTAGGGCATTTTGAGGAAGCCCATCATTGGAATATACAAGCCAAGTTCTATAATGAAAAATTCCCACTAGTATAAACAAGACAATTTATGAGACTCACTATATGAAAAACATGGTGCTACTTTGAAGCACAAATATATGAGACTCACTACATGAAGAACAAGGTGCTACTTTGAAGCACAAGTGTGGTAAAAGGATAGTAACATTGCCCCTTCTCTCTTTTTCTCTCATTTTTTTGGGCCTTCTCTTTTTTTTATTGGCCTTTCTCTTTTTTTTTGTTCGGAGTCTCATCCCGACTTGTGGGGGAATCATAGTCTCCATCATCCTTTTCCTCACTAGGGCAATGCTCTAATAATGATGATCATCACACTTTTATTTTTCTTACAACTCGATATTACAACTCGATATCTAGAACAAAGATATGACTCTATATGAATGCCTCCAGCGGTGTACCGGGATGGTGCAATGAATCAAGAGTGACATGTATGAAAAATAATGCATGGTGGCTTTGCCACAAATACGATGTCAACTACATGATCATGCAATGGCAATATGACAAAAGTAAAGTATGTCATGATGAACGGAACGGTGGAAAGTCGCATGGCAATATATCTCGGAATGGCTATGGAAATGCCATAATAGGTAGGTATGGTGGCTGTTTTGAGGAAGATATAAGGAGGTTTATGTGTGAAAGAGCGTATCATATCACGGGGTTTGGATGCATCGGCGAAGTTTGCACCAACTCTCAATGTGAGAAAGGCAATACACGGGGTACCGAAGAGGCTAGCAATGGCGGAAAGGTAAAAGTGCGTATAATCCATGGACTCAACATTAGTCAAATGAACTCATATACTTATTGCAAAAATTTAGAAGTCATCAAAATTCAAGTACTACGCGCATGCTCCTAGGGGGATAAATTGGTAGGAAAAGACCATCGCTCGTCCCCGACCGCCACTCATAAGGATGCACAAGCCAGGTACACTTCATGTTTCAAATTTGTTACACAACTTTAACCATACGTGCATGCTACGGGACTTGCTAACTTCAACACAAGTATTTCTCAAATTCACAACTATTCAATTAGCACGACTTTGATATTATCACCTCCATATCTCAAAACAATTATCAAGCATCAAACTTAATTTAATTCACTCAAAAAGAAAGTTTCACATATCTTGAACACCAAGTATATTAACATTAAGCAAATTACCATGCTATAAGTGACTCTCAAAATAATCTAAGTGAAGCATGAGAGATCAAGTTTCTTTAAAACAAATCCACCACCGTGCTCTAAAAGATCTAAGTGAAGCACTAGAGCAAAAATTATCACGCTCAAAAAGATATAAGTGAAGCACATAGAGTATTCTAACAAATTCAATTCATATATGGTTCCCTCAAAAGGTGTGTACAGCAAGGATGATTGTGGTAGACTAACAAGCAAAGACGCAAATAATACAAGACGCTCCAAGCAAAACACATACCATGTTGGTGAATAAAAATATAGCTCCAAGTAAATTACCGATGGAAGTGGACGAAAGAGGGGATGCCTTCCGGGGCATCCCCAAGCTTTGAATTTTTGGTGTCCTTGGATTATCTTGGGGGTGCCATGGGCATCCCCAAGCTTAGGCTCTTGCCACTCCTTGTTCCATAATCCATCAAAAGAATTCACCCAAAACTTGAAAACATAACAACACAAAACTCAACAGAAATCTCGTGAGCTCCGTTAGAGAAAGAAAACAAAAGACTACTTCAAGGTACTGTAATGAACTCATTATTTATTTATATTGGTGTTAAAACTACTGTATTCCAACTTCTCTATGGTTTACAAACTAATTTACTAGCCATAGATTCATCAAAATAAGCAAACAACACACGAAAAACAGAATCTGTCAAAAACAGAACAGTCTGTAGTAATCTGTAACTAACGCCAACTTCTGGAACTCTAAAAATTCTACCAAAATAGGAAGTCCTGTAAAATTTGTTTATTGATCCGCAGCAAAAAGAATCAATGCAAAATCACTCTCCAATAAAAAATGGCAGCTAATCTCGTGAGCGCTAAGGTTTCTGTTTTTCAGAAGAATCAAATCAACTATCATCGTAGGTTATCCTATAGGTCCTACTTGGCACAACAACAACAACAACAACAACAACAACAACAACAACAACAACAACAAAGCGTTTAGTCCCAAACAAGTTGGGGTAGGCTAGAGGTGAAACCCATAAGATCTCGCAACCAACTCATGGCTCTGGCACATGGATAGCAAGCTTCCACGCACCCCTGTCCATAGCTAGCTCTTTGTCGATACTCCAATCCTTCAGGTCTCTCTTAACGGACTCCTCCCATGTCAAATTCGGTCGACCCCGCCCTCTCTTGACATTCTCCGCACGCTTTAGCCATCCGCTATGCACTGGAGCTTCTGGAGGCCTGCGCTGAATATGCCCAAACCATCTCAAACGATGTTGGACAAGCTTCTCCTCAATTGGTGCTACCCCAACTCTATCTCGTATTTGGGTTTCATCTCCATAAGAGTGGCTGAGTTTTTACGTTGGCTCGCCAAGCCTATCACAACCCTCCTCCTTTACCCGGGCTTGGGACCGGCTATGTTGAGACAACATAGGCGGAGTTTTGGCACAAACACTAATTAAAACATAAAACCACATCCAAACAGAAGGTAGATGGATTATTTATTCCTAAACAGAAGCAAAAACAAAAAACACAAAATAAAATTGGGTTGCCTCCCAACAAGCGTTATCGTTTAACGCCCCTAGCTAGGCATTGAGATTATGATGATGCTCACATGAAAGATAGGAATTGAAGCACAAAGAGAGCATCATAAAACATGTGACAAACACACTTAAGTCTAGCATACTTCCTATGCATAGGCATCTTGTAAGCAAACAAATTATCAAGGCAAGCAAAAACTAGCATATGCAAGGAAGAACAAAGAGATGATAGCAATCTCAACATGAAGAGAGTTAATTTAGTAACATGAAAACTTTTATAACCATATTTTCCTCTCTCATAATAATTATATGTAGGATCATAAGCAAATTCAACAATATAGCTATCACAAAACATATTCTTAACACGATCCACATGTATGCAAAGTTGACACTCTTCCAAAATAGTGGGATTATCATTAACTAAAGTCATGACCTCTCCAAACCCACTTTTATCAAAAACTTCATAAGATTGAACATTATCCAAATATGTGGGATCTAAAGTTGACACTCTTCCAAACCCACCTTCAATATTATTGCAAACACTATTATCAATCTCATATTCATCATGGGGATTAAATAAATTTTCAAGATCATAAGAAGAATCACCCCAATCATGATCATTGCAACAAGTAGAGGACATAGCAAAACTAGCATCCCCAAGCTTAGGGTTTTGCATCTTATTAGCATAATTGACAACAAAAGATTTTATAATAAAATCATCCCAATCATGCTTTTTATTCAAAGATCTATCGTGAGTCACTTCACGGACTTCAGGCAAAACATTATAAAGATAATCTAGTGCATCCAAATTACTAGGAATTGGTTCATCATAATTGGATCCCTTAAAAAGATTGGCAAGCGGATCAAGATCCATGGACTTTTAGCGAGCGAAGATGCAAGCAAAAAGAGGGTACAAGCAAACATAAGATCGAACGGAAGAATGGCGAATAAAACGGCAAGGGTGAAGTGGGGGAGAGGAAAACGAGAGGCAAATGGCAAATAATGTAATGTGAGAGATAGGTATTGTGATGGGTACTTGGTATGTTGACTTTTACGTAAGCCTCCCCGGCAACGGCGCCAGAAATCCTTCTTGCTACGTCTCGAGCTTGCGTTGGTTTTCCCCGAAGAGGAGGGGGTGATGCAGCACAGTAGCGTAAGTATTTCCCTCAGTTTTTGAGAACCAAGGTATCAATCCAGTAGGAGGTCACGCGCAAGTCCCTAGTACCTGCACAAAACGATAGCAACTCGCAACCAACGCTTAGGGGTTGTCAATCCCTTCACGGTCATTTACGAGAGTGAGATCTGATAGAGATAATATTTTTGGTATTTTTGGTATAAAGATGCAAAGTAAAAAGGTAAAAGCAAAACAAGTAAATAAAATGATGGAGATTGATATGATGAGAATAGACCCGGGGGCCATAGGTTTCACTAGTGGCTTCTCTCAAGAGCATAAGTATTCTACGGTGGGTGAACAAATTACTGTTGAGCAATTGATAGAATTGAGCATAGTTATGAGGTTATCTAGGTATGATCATGTATATAGGCATCACGTCCGAGACAAGTAGATCAAAACGATTCTGCATCTACTACTATTACTCCACTCATCGGCCGCTATCCAGAATGCATCTAGAGTATTAAGTTAAAAATAGAGTAACGCCTTAAGCAAGATGACATGATGTAGAGGAATAAATTCATGCAATATGATAAATGCCCCATCTTGTTATCCTCGATGGCAACAATACAATACGTGCCTTGCAACTCTTTCTGTCACTAAGTAAAGACACCGCAAGATTGAACCCAAAGCTAAGCACTTCTCCCATTGCAAGAACTACCAATCTAGTTGGCCAAACCAAACGGATAATTCGAAGAGACTTGCAAAGATAACTCAATCATACATAAAAGAATTCAGAGAAGATTCAAATATTATTCATAGATAAGCTGGATCATAAACCCAGAATTCATCGGTCTCAACAAACACACCAGAAAAAGAAGATTACATCGAATAGATCTCCACGAGAGAGGGGGAGAACATTGTATTGAGATCCAAAAAGAGAGAAGAAACCATCTAGCTACTAGCTATGGACCCGAAGGTCTGAAGTAAACTACTCACACTTCATCGGAGGGGCTATGGTGTGATGTAGAAGCCCTCCGTGGTGGATGCCCTCTCCGGCGGAGCTCTGGAACAGGCCCCAAGATGGGATCTCATGGATACAGAAGGTTGCGGCAGTGGAATTAGGTTTTTGGCTCATGTTCTGATCATACGGGGATACGTAGGTATATATAGGAGGAAGGAGTACGTCGGTGGAGCTCCGAGGGGTCCGCGAGGCAGGGGGCGCGCCCAGGGGGGCGCCCTCCACCCTCGTGACCTCCCTGGAAGCTTCTTGGAGTAGGGTCCAAGTCTCCTGGATCACGTTCGGTGAGAAGATCACGTTCCCGAAGGTTTCATTCCGTTTGGACTCCGTTTGATATTCTGTTTCCTCGAAATACTGAAATAGGCAAAAAACAGCAATTCTGGGCTGGGCCTCCGGTTAATAGGTTAGTCCCAAAAATAATATAAAAGTGGAAAATAAAGCCCAATATAGTCCAAAACAGTAGATAAAGTAGCATGGAGCAATCAAAAATTATAGATACGTTGGAGGCGTATCACCATGTTCTGGCCAAATCACGGCCCAGATCAGGTCCGGTCCTTTAAGAGGCTTTGGGCTCAATTATGGCCCATATCAGATTCGGCCCGTCAATTAGACGCTATGATTTTGGGCCCACTTGCTAAAGGCCCATTTAGTAATTCGGCCTGATATTAGTTTCGGCCTGTTAAGGGCCCGTTTAACATTTCGGCCCTATATTAATTTCGGCTTGTTAAAAGCCCGTCATATAGTTGGGCCTAACTACGGCCCGGTTTGCATCCGGCCTGCTCGCAACCGATATCTGATTGGGCCATACAAGGACCGAAACAATTTTGGCCTGTTAAAAGCCCGTGATTTGATTTGCACAATCATGGGCCGGGGTCCATTTCGGGCTACTGCCGGCCCGTGAGCTGTTCGGCATGTTTCAGGCCCAACCTACTTCTCAGCCCCCTAAAAGCCCATTGAGTTTTCTTGCGAAAAGAGGGCCGGGGTTACTCGGCCTATTAAAGGCCTGATTCTACTAGTGGGCCAGTTTGACGGGGCCCATGATGCGGATCATACATCGTGATTGCATGACAGCCCGATTATGTACCGTAATTTTACGGTTTGGCCGGTTTACTGCGGAGACAGGATATATATACAGTAAAATAACTGCCGCATCGTGAATAAGAAAAAACCTACACTATACAATAAAGAAATTACGACATATTACATCCACTGGGCATCAAAGTTTGTCACTATGATAATAAAGCACAAGCAGACAGCAGATTACATACACTGGGCATCAAAGATCGGCAGCAGTGCAAATAAACACAACGACAAAATAATATACAAAACCGACAGCACTTCAATAGAGTTCAAGAAAGGTTAGCCCTGCTGGCGAGCTGCAGCGCAAGCAGCTGAGCAGATGATGAGACTGCGCTTGTTCAACACTTATATCTTCCTCACTCTGAAAGATAAACAAGCAGACAGATGACAGGTTTTGCACATAAAAGTATCAGTGTTGACAATTCATCACATTTCTTACTGACGATTAAAGTGACACAGTTTAAAATTGCATTAACACAATATGGTATTGTTCAGGTCAAGACATGGTAGGAAATGACATTGTGAAGGAGTTGGCAGCTTCACGACACCACTGGATTACAGATAAAGAACTCATAAGTATCAATGGTTAGTGTGCTGTCAATTTATCCCGTTTCAGATTGGCAAGTAAAGAGACGGTTTAAATAATAGTAGAATGATATGACATTGTTCATAGTTAAGACATTGCAGAATATGACATTGTGCTGTAGTGGGTAGGTTCACCACACCACTGGATTACGGATGAAGAACAGAAGCATACATGCAGTGCAAAAGAAGATCACTTGCTCTGTATAGTTTAATTTACATGGTATGAAGAAGGAACTTGGTTGTACAACTGAAAACTTAAATTGAGAAGGATAAACTTTTGTTTATGAACTACATAATAAACTTTAAAGATGCAATTTGATGCAAACACCAAAAATAAACAGCTATTGCAGTCATGCCTAACCAAATATACACAACAATGTTTGAAGGCTTGATAAGGACAAACTTACATTACTGGTGAAGACAGGCTCTATAAAGCCCTTGTCCATGCTGATGGGGGGGGGGGCAATTCAAGAAGTTTACCACAGAATCTTCTTCATAAGCATTGCCTTTATTCTACATTTTGTCAAGAGTAAATATAGATGTGATAATATACGAAAAAATGGAGAATATTTAAGATAAGATGAAGAGTGATGCTACATAACCAAGTAGCTATAAATGTATGTGCAGCGATACAGGCAAAAGGCACAGCCAAGAGCAATGCACAACTAAACTTCTTCAATACCAACCTTATGGTAAGAGTAAATATAGATCTGATGTGTAGAAAATGGAGGGCAAAGGAAAATAAGCTGCAGAGTGATGGTACATGAACAACTACCTGTCAATATAAGTACACTGATAAAGGACAGCATGTACTTACAAGAACAATGCAGAGCTAAAAAAATTCATTGGCATTGGATATATTCTACACTAATGTAACCATTCATACAGATCAGATAATTTGGAGCGAACAATTGATAAGAAAGCTATCATGCATACTGATGTCACATAATGAACCAGGTATGTATGCAAGTACAGTGATACAAGACAACAGGTACTAACAAGAGCAAAGCAGCGGGCAGCATATTTGCGATATCCTGTCGTTCTTTTCAAACCGAAATTCTTCTTCGAGTAGATTTCCTGCAAAAAAGATCCGTAAGGAACATGCGGAAAAGTAGAAGTTCAAATTGTCATGTGATTTCATAGACAGTACCTCATCCTGGGAACGAGACCAGTGCATAACAAGGTTTTTCCATTCAATGTCTTCTAAATTTAGCACAGGAGACTTCACCAGAAATTCGTTTATAGACTTGCCATCAAAGTGTGATTTCCTCAGGTAACACCAATACTGCTGCAATGCTTCCTTGAAAAGCACAAACAAGCTTTGCTCGTCATGACTATCCAGATTGACCCTCGCCTAGTTACAACAATGTAATGTAAATCATTGATGTGTTCGATCAGCAGAAAACGGGAAAATAATAACCATGAATAATAGCACTTACACGTAAGTTGGACAGGAAGATGTGAAAATGGTGTTTGTCTTCACTATAATCTTCCCATGATGGGAATATATGCACGTAGTCCCTAACAACATTGAAAGCATTGTCTTTTAAACTGGGAATAAATGGAATGGGGTTCCAATCTGCAGGAATTGGCCGTCTCTACAGTTGGGATAAGTCTTCGGCCGGTGGATTTGCTGTACTTTTTGCTGGAGTGGGATTTTTCTGTGGTACAGCTGGTGCTATGGCAAATGAAATCGGTATACCTTTTGCTGGAGTGCAGGTCCAGTGTGGTGGGGCTAGTGGTGTGGCTAGAGAAGTATGGGTATAGTCTGCTGGAGTCGGTCCTACGTTTTGTGTCACTGGTTGTACAGCCAATATAAGTGGGGTGCTGTCTGACTTCTTTGGCACCACCACATTTTTCAAGGACTTTGCTGGTGCTCCTTCAGGTTCGGCAATCACCCTCTTCCTTTTTGATGTCTGATGCACAAGAACAACATTTGAGTGGGAAAACATGGTATGATGACAAATGGAATATGTATTGATAATGGATGGGCATGGCATCTCGAGTTATATGATGAGTAAACTAAGCAGATGGCGGTGCAACAAAGTAGAAGAAATGCAAGACAACATATGCAAGATACGTGCAATCAATAAAACCTTGCCAAATTAGAACAGGCACCTTGATGGGTGAACAGGACAGGCCATCTGCCTTTGACTCCTCGAGGTTAGAACAGTCATTAGGATGATATTCTGAACAAGAATCAATAGGTGGGGACGTATGAGTTTCATTGCATCCAGAATCTCAATGCCTTGGTGCCAATTTTGTAAGTCATTGCAGTGTTCCACAATATTCTTCTGATGCGCGGATTCTGATATTCACTGTAATTGCGTATAATATCTGAGAACCATGAAAACATAAATAGTTGTTAGATTATCTTTGTAATGCAGATGATATTCTAATATATGGGCGCCCTTGTAAACACTTGTGTGCTATCACTGGATTCTGATGAGAGAGCTCATGTGTGCTGTAATATGGTGCGTGCATTTATATAATCTGGCACAAGTACACAAAAAATAGGCTCCAGAAGTAAGGATAATTGGCAGATGATAGGTTCATAATATACTATATAGAGAGTTTATTGCCAAACCATGATAACAAGAGCACACAGCAACTAGGCAGATCATAGTGTACATAACAGGGGTACACCATAACCACGATATATAAATCGGGAAAGTGGAACTGGCTTGAAAATATGGTGTTGTATTGCCGCTAGTAATTGAAAGCCTATCGATCACGTACATGCCAGCTCTATTAGCTATTGACTGCAGATCTCCCTGCGCCCCTTCCTAGCAAGGAACATACTATACGTACTAAATACAGAATGAACAAAGAGGAACATGTTAAAGAACAGAAGTGGAAGCATATTCTTGAGGTTCCACTTCATTGCATACAATGTTGGTTGCCCACTCATGATGAATCACAACGCCCAAAGAAATGCAATTCCATGATGTCTCTCTATATGTGGCAATTTTGAACAAGAGTCATTAGGATCATATTCTGAACAAGAGTCAATAGGTGGGGAGCGTATGAGTTTCATTGCATCCAAAATGGCACTCAATGCCTTGGTGCCAATTTTGTAAGTCATTGCAGTGTTTAGCTTCAAGAGTGGATTGCTGCTAGTGCGACACAAAGCAGCTACACAGATCATAGTGTAGATATAACGGGAAAACCTTAAGCATCACAGTAAAATCAGCAAAGTGGAACTTGCTGGAATATATGTGCTAGTATTGCTAGTACGGCTAGAAAGGCTTCAGATACCAGCTCTCTTCAAGTGAAGGTGCGGTACTGTTAATATCAGTGTAACTCCCAAAGGCGACACAGCTCCTCGCATTTCCTTGCTATTCTTATAGGATTCAAGTGGGCAGGTCACTACAAATCCTATTCCTATGTTTACAAAATCCTACGAATCAAAGAGGCTCAAAGTGTCCATCACAACCAACCATATAGACCTCTGCACTGCAAATGTCCCTGCTCATCTTCAGTACAAGGAACATACTGTACTACTATCATACTCCCTCCGTTCCAAAATATAAGTCTCGGTAGAGATTTCCACTATGGATCACATACAGATGTATCCAGATACATTTTATAGTGTAGATTCCCTCATTTTGCTCCATATGTAGTCCATGGTGGAATCTATACGAAGAATTGTATTTAGGAATGGAGAGAGTACATATTAAAGAAGAACGGAAGAGGAACATGGTAAAGAAGAGCAAGCAGATTTTGGATAATAAAATGTTGGTTGCATAGTGCCCACACATGATGAACCAGAGCGCATTAAGAATGCAACTCCCAGCGGTCTCTCGACCATTTCAGGCGGTTGGATGAAGATCCTACGTCTCCTAACCCTTCTTCTTCCTCGTCTCTGATTCTTCCCATACAGAACACCGCATGGGCCGCCGGCCGGACCACCGGCCCCCATCGCCTGTGTTCCTCCACCACCCCCACCCCCACCCCTACCCCAACCCCCACCCGCATCGAGTTTTCTTTGTTCGGCGAGGCCCCACAACCACCCGAGCCCCTTCATTCGCACCGGCGAACTCCGGCGAGCTCTGAAAAATCGACTAACCCAATTTTGAAATTTAGTCTACTGTAATTTAACTAGTGTGGAATATAAAAGGGGGAAACCATAAGCATTGGGAGTATAGTGTTGAGCATGCCATGGCGGATCTGAAGGTGCAAATCGGACAAAGGCAACTTCGCAACCAAGACAAGAAATCAGAGTAAAGCAGTGGCGATCTATTTTCTTGCTACGATAAATAAGTTGAGCAGATACGAAAGAGTACCGCCTCTGGTGCGGCGCCGTGTATGCATTTGCTGAGAATTTGACGGTGCTGCGGTAGCGATGGCTATCGGCGGCATGGAAGCAGATCTAGGAGGGTAGACGGAGGCGGCGGGGCGCGGTGGATGAGACGGTCGTAGGAGCGGCGCCGGCAAGGTGGACGACAGCGGGGATGAAGCGAGAGGACGGGATGCAAGGATTCCGGTCCGAAGCTGTGGATGAGAGAGGTTGATCTTTTGTAATGGACGGCGGCGTCGGGGTATCAGCTTCGGCATGGTGGAGGAGGACGGCGGTGGATGGGGTGGCAGACGGCGGCGGACGGAGGAGGGTGGGGTGGAGAGGGTGTTTTGGCGCCCATGGAGAACGAATGGGGAAAAGGGAGGTAGAGAGGAAGGGGGGAACCATGTATTCAGGGTGCGCTTGTCTCAAATGCGAGGAAATTTATAAACTTAGCCCCTGTTTCAAATTTCTACTACATCACAGCAATATTAGTCGGTTGGGGATAGGACGGTAATCTCGCATACACCGAATATTTGCCGACGAGAGATTGTTTTTGGCGCCCACCATGTATGAATATGAATCGGGGAGGGAGTCGATTTCGGCCAAGGACACACTGTGTTTTGGCGCCCATCGTGTATGAATCCGGGTGAGAGGCGGTTACATCACGTTTGGGTGAAATTACAAACCTACCCCTATTGAAACCTATAGAAATCCAGCAGATAGGCTTTGCGTGGCAGGGATAGGCAGTAGTAATTTCCATCTCGCAGATTTTGGTTTCGGGCGGTTACTGCGACTTTCCCCGCTTCGTTCAAATTTTGCAGAGTGCACATTTACCGTGCCAACTCAATTCGAATCCCGTTTGTATTCTATTTTTTTCGGGCGGGATTCATTTTCAAATGGAATTACATTCTATATACATCATTTTTTATATATACTTTCAAAATCCCAACACCATTTATACATAAATATGGTTTACAAATGGCATGATCTCAGATTCATAAGGTTGTATCCATCAATTTGGATTTTCAAATATTTGAAACCACTTTATGTTGAAATCCAATGTATGCATTCCTCGCTAACTGTCTCCAATTAATGTGTGTTTCATGCGGGTTTTTTTTTACTTCTCAAACATGTATAATGTGTTTCACACACGCAACATATAGTGTAATCCCATTTAGACATTAATTGCATATAAACCATGCATTGTTTGTAATTAAAGAATCTATGGATCACCAATATTGATAAACTATATAACATTACACGTGTGCCCAAATTCAAATGAATATGCATGTTTGATACACCAATTTGCGTTATGATAGTATCGATGTCATGATCTCCAGTTTAAATATTTGAATCCCCTTTAATCCAGATATTCGTCTCATATAGCTATCACTCATGCTTATATAGGACTATCTCTCTGGACCTATACGCGTTCATCGTCTCTCAGGTATCTCTCGTGCTACCTGTATGTCGACAATGATCTTTTATCTTCGTAACACACTGACGGTACTCTCTCCCTCAACCTTCATCACTCTATCTCTCTCTAAGTATGTCTCGCTCCCTGCTATGTGTCTCTAACTATGATTCTCCATGTGGAATCTCTTTCTCTCACACAAACACAAAACTTTGTCTCACGGGGTCTCATTTCTCTCTACTATTCCCATGTGTGCCACTCGCACACCCCTCATACAGAGATGTCTTTCGCTCCTTAGATACGAGAACCTACTACTGTTCCTCTTAAATATCTCTTTCTCACACACAAACACAAACTCTGTCTCCCAGGGTCTCATATTTCTCCATTGTTCTCTTGTATGTCACTCACACACACTCTCTCTCCCTAGAGATATCTTGCGTTCCCTCATATGTCTCTCTAGATATCACTCTGTTGTGAAATATCTTTCTCTCTCGTAGACACAAAACTCCGTCTCTCGGGATCTCATTTCTCTTTGATATCTGTTTGTATGTGACTCACATGCACCCTCTCTCTATCTCTCTCACACCCACACACATAACTCAGCCTTCCGATCCACTCGACTCCTATCTCTAACGCACACTAGCTAGCATCTTTATCTTTCTATTTATCTGTTTCTCCATCAACCTGCTTTCTCGCCCTCACTCTTGATTCCTATCACACACACTACATATGTTTCTCTCTACATGCAGTCAAGTGCCCTCTCACACACATATATAACTTCACCCTCTGAACCACCCGGCGGTCATCTCCAACACCCAAACTAGCGGATGTCCCTCTAGCTAGCATCTCCATCTCTGTATCTATCTGTAGTTTCTTCGTCAACATTTCTTTCTTGCACGGAGTCTTGCTTCCTGTCACCCACACTATATATGTCTCTCCATACATATGCATTTATAGGTTTATCTCTTTTGCACAATCGTTGTGCCTCACTCCCTCTGCTCGCCATAGATGCATGCTCCAGCCCACGCCACTATCTCTTAAAGACAAAAACACATGCTCAATTGTCGGGCCTTCTTCCCTGCATTCTCACATGCATGCATATTGTCATACCGATCCATCTCTCCCATGTCGTTGATCTTATGACTTATGTCTTGTTTCTTTTATCTCGATCATGCGCGCGCGCACACACACATCCCACTTATACATGTATACCTCTCACACATGCACGTTCAAGGTCTCTATGTCTCCATACGTAGTTAATTACCCTCAATCCTAACGCCACATCGAATCGTTCTCCTCTTTTGTGCACATAACTTCCGCCTGGATGGGTAAAACACACACTCACACTTACCAATCTCCTTCTAGCTACCCCCTCCCCCCCTTCGCCTCTCACTCTTCCCCTATATCCCCGAAACCAATAAGACCATCCCTTTGTTTAATTCCCTCCTACATGCACCATCGATATATAGTAGTCTTCCTTGGTGTCTCTCGAACAAACCCGTTCTCTCGATGTCGACTCCTCTCACGCGCACACACCTTCTCTTCCCTCTCTACAGGCCTTTTCTCTCTCGCACCCCATCGTTGGTGGCCTCTGCCATACACATCACCTCTCTATGATGAAGTCATGCACACTTAAATTACATCTGCCATAGAGAACCCCACGACACACACACACACGCACCCCCCCCCACACACACTAAGACTTCATCTCTCTCTCTCTCTCTCTCTCACACACACACACGCATGCACGCATGCACACCCACCCACCCACCCACCCCCCCCACACACACACACTAAGACTCCATCTCTCTCTCGCACACACACACGCAAACTAAGACTCCATCTCTCTCTCTCTCTCTCACACACACACAACACGCACTAAGACTCCATCTCACACACACATGCTCTAGGCGGAGCATTTGTTCCTACCACCCTTCATCCAACCTTACCCGTATGATAAACAATCACCTTTATTTACTTGCATAACATGGACAAATTCCACTTTACTTTAGTAGTCAGCAAACTTATCATCTGTACCCTTATAAAAAAACGAGTTGGCGATGATGGTGTGCCTGCCATCTTGTAATACAGACCGTATGATCTATATCTAATGGATAGAAAGCAAACTATGATAACTTTACAAAAGATACCCGCACCTCTCTCCACATCATTATCTCCCACAACCTCATTACTCAGCAATTAAAAAAGGAATAAGTCTATGGAACAATCTAGCATGCATGGTGGCCGCTGCCGCCTGCCGGCGCCGTCCATCCCCATGCCTCCGCCCATTCCGACCACCAGTCACCACCACGCTCCACTCCTCCTTGCCTTATCTCTCATCTTTCATTTTTTTGATGACATTCTCGAGATACCAGTTTTCCAATAAAATTCTCGAGATATCATTAGTTTTTACACATGGGATTACTCCTGCATGGGTTAATCACAACAGTTGTTTTGTAAAAAAATGCATCTTGATGTTCCGTGCAATGCACGAGAATCTTGCTTGTAATTATATAATGCAAATCACGAGCAGGAAGTGACATTTTTTTGACACAACCATGTTAACATGGCCACGTAAATCACTAGCTAAAGTAAATACCATTATACTTATATCCCGATGCAAAAGGTTGAGTACATGTCCGAAGAGTAGAGTCGCACACATGCACTCTGTCTCTCAGAACCTCTCTCTCACACACACCAGTTACATGATGCCCACTTAAGCAGACACATATGTTACAATTTGTGCACCCGCGGGTACACGTGATGCTGCGCATTTATTTAAGCCGGAAGGCGAACCCAAACAGTAGCTGTATTCATTCCCCTCCCGCCGCCTCTTCTCTGGTCACCGTCGCCCGGTAGCCATGGCCCGGCCGAAGGTAAGAACATACGCCATACTCCCGCCGGAGCGGCGCTTTAATATGGAAATTTTAGTGGTCATGCATGCATCTTTCTGTGATAGCACTCCTATATAAGGGTTGACAGTTCGCTTCCCGTGGACGTGCGCGGGAGGTGGAAGAGGAAGGAGAAGGGAAGCGGGCTGTGGAGTAACGTTTTTTACCACAATTTCTTAGGAAACTGAGTGCAATAATTGAGTAGTTTTGCAAACTTCAAGTACTACACCTGAAACGGTTCAAAACCTATACTCCCTTGCCAGCGCGCGCTTCCCGCGTGAAACGGTCAGTGTTTCCCTAGAGCGTCAGTGCCGCATTAATGTCCGGCCAGAGCGGAGGCGACCTCTCACAGGCACCGGCTTTGAAGTGGCACGACGGCCGAGAGAGTGCCGCTTCCCGGTGCACGTGACTGCTCCGCGTCGAGACTGGCCATAGGCCCTGTTTGGATCCACGGGTTAGAGTTAGTTTGAGCTAGTTGGGGCTCAAATAGCCCTAAAGTATCCAAGCATGAGGGTTTAAATTGGACCCAAAAAATACCCCACCCTAGAGGTGCTAACTGGAGATAGTTCTCATTGGGACCACTGAAAAATCACTTTTCTCTCTCCATCAAGTGAATTTATTGTCAATCTAACCCTGTCACCCAAACACCTCTTTGGCTACAGTTAATTCAGGGTTAGTCATGAGTTAGTCTAACCTCTAGCTAAGTTAGAGTATCAAACAGGAGCAGTATAGGACAAGCAAGTTGCTCAAAGCATACAGTCAAATTCGTATGTGAAAGGATTTTTTTCTTTTTGAAAACGGAACGTGAAAGGAATTTTTTTTAGAATGCTCTTGGCATGTCGCTAACACGTGATGAGTTAACCGACCTCAATAGACGGCAAAAACGCCAGCCCGCCGCACTTTGATAGAGCCGAGGAGGGAGAAGCGATATAGGCTGCTGGATTACTAGAGATAGGTGTCGCACGAAAGCCAAGAAATATGGTGATAGCGTGGGTTAGCCATGTACTAGTATGATGTAACTACACTGGGCTGACGTGTTTCGAACTCTTCCAGTCCACAGTGGAGATGATTGGTTGATTTTATATCGCTGAATAATATTAAATATTATGAGTGCAGACGCTCCACCACGAGGTTCCTTGCTCCTTCTCGGTCGTTGGGAATCTATGTTCTTCCACTCAATTTTTTTACGTGAGCTTTTCATCCTTTTGCCAACACGCGAGACATCTAGCATCAAGGTGCACGTGTTATGCAAGGATCGTTCCATCTATATGAAGAACACGTGGGACTGGAACTACGAGACGGACATGTACCCAGGAGTGGACGTACGAACCTGAGTAATGTAGCGCAGTAAGTGAAGTAGAAAGGCACAAATGGTATGAACATGCGTGGCATATAGGGTGTGTTTGGTTGCGTTCTCGTCTCAACATAGTTGTTCCCTCTTCATGCATGCTCAACTCAACACCCCTCTTCATGCATGCTTCTAGTGTATTTGTGCTAAACTAGTGTGGACTCATGCACCCTCCATACACTCTACCAAACACCCAAAAGTAGGTCGAGAAGGGAAATCTTGGGCGGCATTTGTCTCTTACTACGTACTACCACTAAATGTTGTACGTGCAATGCACGGTGATGTTATGGAGTACGTGCCTAAGTACTCTACTACTACTATATTAGTTGGAGGCACATATTAACTTTTATATTTGTTTACGTGTATGCCCCGAGACCTTCCAACTAGACGTGTCTTTCTCTCCAGGTCGCACTTTGTATAGTTCATACCACTAAGTACTACTATGTGTGGTCTCCGACCCAGAAGTGGAAGAAGTGGAGACGCTCTACCACACTATTTTTTACGCTGGGCTCTACCATGCTGTTCATGTCCCACTCCTTTCGCTGACGTGTGGGACATCCAGCACGTGCCATGTTTGGCACCCTTCGTCGTAAGAGTTGAAACGCTAGCATTCATCAGAATAAAAAATAATTATAAATCAGCAGTGATACTATTTTTTTGCGAACCAATCAACAGTGACACTATACCACGTGGTTTCCTTGCTACTCGATATCAGAAAGAATACTTCCGTTCGCCAACATGTGGGACGTCGACCATCCTGGTCCACTTTCCATGCATGCAGAACTCCAAGGGAGAGTCACCCAGGTCGTCGCGCCACAGTAACAATTACTAATGAGCCGTCAAATCACAGGCCCACTTCCCACTTTGAAGTTGCTCGGACGAAGGAACCATCATGACTTCGTTGAATTCCGCTTCTTGAAGAAAACTATTGCACCAGCAGTACTGCTAGCTACAGTAGTTAGTCCAACAGAGGCCTCCTTTCGTTCATAGGATAGGAATTTTATAGGAATATGAAAATCATAGGAAGTGAGATGACATGCATCTCAATTCCTATAGAGAAAGAGATGCCATTTGATGCATAGGATAGGAATTTTTCCATTTAGTCTAGGCTAATGTACTGGTTTTGCTCTAAAAACTACAATAGTAACTAGTAGTACTGGTACATGCTCGTACTCAGACACAGACACACACACTAACTACTAGTACTACTACTTCTCACATGCTGGCCAGACGCCGTTGTTCTCCTTCCCGGCTTTGTCGGCAACACCCCATCGTGCTTGGATCTCCGTCGACCTCTCCGTAGCAGCGCGTGCGTCCTTTTCTTTCTTGCGGTGGCAGGCCTCTCTTTTCTTGAGTGCTTTCTGACTTTTGCGGTTTTGGCTGCCTCTTGCTCTACCGCCCATTCGGCCTTGGCATCTTCAAATTCCTACCACATAGTTGTGAGGTCGCGAGCGGTTATGAACTCGGCACGGCGGGATGCCATTGCTTCCCTACCATTTTGTGTGCAGTCATGGGCGGCGAGGAACTCGGCGCGGCGGGATGCCATTGCTGCCTTACCGGTTAGTGTGCGGCGCGGTGGTATGAACGACGCTTGGTGAGAGCTCTGGGGTGGAGTGGCCGGACAACCGTATAGTGCATTGGTTTGTCAAGAGCTCAAGGATAGAAGACGAAAGAAATTTGGATTCCCCTTCAATCCTGGTCATTTATTACCGAGTAAAATGCATTGTTGGTCATCGAAGTTGTCTTGATAGCTCACTCTGATCATTGTATACGAGATATGGTGATTATACGGTCACTGGCTCAGCGTACAGCTCCATATTTGTCTGGTTGACTAGTCAAACAGTCCGCATGCGCCTCATCATCTCGTGTTCTTTATCTATCTACACGGGCCTACCTGTCAATGGAGAAAGAAATACTGTAAAAACCAAAATTATGCGTATGTGGGGAACCAAACCATGGACTCGTCGCTGCAACGCACCCTCGTCAGCCAAATGAAAATGAAATACTTCGCGTCAGACACTCACGCTCACGCTGTCAAAGCATGCTAATGCATGCACGTCACCCTCTAAATCAAAGTCCTACTCATGGCGCAACGCAAATGGCAAGCCCATCACATGCGCGCCCCGGCGGTGCCTGACATTACTATTTAGATGTTTGATGGAGGCCAACGCGAATGCCGAGCATGTATTCACCTAGCTCAACACCAACAGTCATACTCGGACCGCCTTGCTCATGTATATCGTCCATCACAACGACAATCTATAAAACAGCCTAGCTAGAGAGGGTACTATGGTAGTATGGTACGGAGTATGTACTATCGTGAGCGGCTGATCTTAGTGCCACTGCACACCGAAACCCCTTCTATCTCTAGCGCGTGCTTCCCGCCTGAAATGGTCACTGTCTCTCCAGAATATCAATGCCGCATTCACCGGACTTAACTGCAGGTGCAATTGGTGTGTCACTGACATGCGGGCCAGATGCCCGTTGGGCCCACATGTCAGTAACCCAACGCATCTACAGTTAAGTCACTGAAGCAGCGTCCGCATTCACGCCCGACGAACCTACTCCGGCACCAGTTGTCCATCCGTCTGCCGCGGCTCATTGCCATTCACCCGCTATATTAACTTGAGCCCCAGCTCCCAGCCATAGCCAAAGACCCACACTTATTCTCCTCCGGTCCCTTCCTTTTGTCGGCACCACTCCAACCATGGCCTCATGGCGCTCCGAAGCTCTCTTGGACGTACTGTCGCAGGAGCAGACGAGGGACATCGGCGGCTCCGCTCCGGGCGCGCTCCAAAGCTCTCTTCGACGTACTGTCGTAGGAGCAAACGAAGGAGATCGCCGGCACGCCCCCGGCCGCCCTCCGCCGCCACGACCACGAAGCCGGCGCGCGTGCGCGGGCGCAGCCGGCAGCGAGGAAGAGTAGTACATGGTAGGTTGCCACCGCTCTGGTCCCAGGAAGGCCACCGCTACTCCACTCAGTCGACGCCAAGCTTGGTGGGGTACACATCGGCGGCCGATTAGCCGCTTGACGGCGACGTGGAGGCGGAAATCTTCAGAACCTTGTGCTCTGGAGGAGGAGGTTATCGAGGCGGATGAGGAGGAGGCAAAGGCAATGGTCGGCTTTCTCGGGTTCATGGCCGAACATGGTGGCCGGGCGCCGGCGATCGTTTAGATTAGGTTTACAGTAGGTTTTAGTATGGTTTGTGCGAAATATGTAATGAATTTCTTCCAGATTGTAGGAAAAGTTTTCGAAATGTAATGAATTTCATCCGGTTAATTTGACATTTGCTTTGTTTGCATGAATTTCGTCTGGTTAGTTCATATAGTTGTCGAAAGGTATGCGGGCAGCATCGGATGGCATCCATCAGTGTCCTCGGACAGATGCCGATGTGAATTTGTGGGCCATCGCTAGACATGCCCTAACTATCATGCTATAATCGCTAATAGTCCTCCATTATTTGGCAGGGAACAGTTATCCCTCGATCAAAATCAGATCCGCGGTGTTTCGCACTCCTCCCGCGTAAGAGTGTAAACTCTTGCTTACATAAAAATGGAGCAAGTGGACGTCACTGTAGCACGTCATATCACCCGAACTAGCCCACCTAACGAGCGGGAAAGCACTGCCCTCGTCATTTTGTTCTGGATTTCTATCGATCGATCATGCGAAAATGTTACGCTTCGCAAGTTCTAAAGGAAAAGGCGGCACACTTACGACTCGTATGCATCGCACCCCTGACAGTCGGGCTCGCACGCCGCTCACCAGAGGGGACACGCGTTTTGTCTTGCAATTTCACTGACATGTGGGACCGTAATTGAATAAATCGTCGATAGCCGAAATCTAATCGCTCGGCGGGCGTTGGCTGAGAAGAGAGAAACGGGGGAGGGAGAAGAGATCGCCCGCCCGCCGCGCATGGACTCCAAGAAATATATGGTGATAATGTGAGGTGGGCCATGCTAGAGTCCAGACCGCTTCCGGAGCCCGCTCTCACCGCCCTGGCCCCTCAAGACGCCAGCTGCCCGCCGCATGCATGCATAGCAAGTAGTACTCCTTATGTGGAGGAGAGAGAGGCATTGACAAAGTCAAGGAGTGGGCTCTGCAAGAGCCCGTCTATACACGTGCTCCTAGGTATAAAAATAATAATTCGAAAAAAGGCATAAAAACAATTGTGTCTAAAAAAGAAAGGTAAAAAACATTTGAGAGGAAATAGATAGAGAGAAAGTGAGAAAAAGTTGTAACCTGGGCATTACATGAGGAAGGAGGGAGTGGTGCACATGCCAAGTTCACTGGGCTGCCGTGTTTCACACTCCTCCGTCGTAACAGTGGAGACAATAGCTTTCATCAAAAATAAACAATGAATACTCCTTTCTCGTCCTCTATATCGGAAAGAATACTTTCATTCGCCGACATGTGGGACGTCGACCATCCTGGTCCACCTGCCATGCACAAAATTATCCTGGTCTACCCCGGTCGTATCGCAGGCCCAACCTTTCCCACTGTAAGTTGTTCGGACAAAGGAACCATCATGACTTCATTGAATTCTGCTTCTTCAAGAAAACTTACTATACCCGCAATACTGCTACCACACGCGAAGAATGGACGGCATTGTACCACATCATATCACTAAAACCCACTAGGCCAAACTAGCCCGCCCAGGTCTTCTATTTGGAACAGAGGGAGTACGTCTCTGCACTGCTATGATTTTGTGTTGCATGTTCTCTGTACTTTTGCTACGATTTTCCTACCCTATGACCAAATGAGGCATGAATGTATCCGTGTCGACTATTGTCTGATCGATCACTAAGCCTACAATTTTAGGAGCTAGTGTTATTGGTCGATCGACGAGGGATAAGTATAAGCGTACCACAAGCTCATCAGCCCCAACGTTTCTCTTCGGTGAGTGTTTTGCAAGTACTATAGCTCGCACAGTAGCTAGCCTACTAACACCAAGAATCATCAAACAAGCCCTTCTGATATGATAAACAGTTCAAACTTACATCTAAGGATGCCATATATTACATAAAAAGCTGGTGAGGATACATCTGTTTCCATAACTCGGAGAGGGTTCGCATGATTCACTATCAAACAAAAGTAGCAAGTACCGCCCACACAAGACAGTGCACTAGCCCTAAGATGGTTTGATAACACGCATCGTTCTGGTAATTAAACACAAGGCAATGCAAACTACCCTGAAGGATTAGCGCGACCAACTATCTCTTGTCATAGATCTCTCGGGCAATGACCACAGCACGGACAGCGGCATGGGAATCGATTTCTGGGGCGATGTCAATAGGACTGACCGTGACATCGGAATCGATCTCTGGGGCGATGTTCATAGGATGGACAGCGACATCGGAATCGATCTCCGAGGCGATGACAACAAGATGGGCCGCGACATCGGAATCATCAAGGACATCCACCGGCACCTGCACAACCCTAACATATTAGCAAGCACATTGCAAATAATCAAAAACCACAACTATGGTAATAAGCCATTATTTTTACCTTGTGCAGCTCACCGGGGGATCTCATCCCTCCGAGGGCCATCTCCTCATCCTCGATGGGGGCCATCACCTTGCCAGGGGAATACTGCTTCTCAACGGCGACTATCTCCTCAAACTTGGCCTTGAGCCTCGCATAGGTGGCCATCAGAGTTCCTGGGGTAGGCACGGTGGGGCCCTTGCTGTTCTTCGAACTTTCTTTGACGAGTTCGTCCGCCAACGTCGTCAACTCTTTGGCCAGTGCTTGTTTCTTGGAGTTCTTCATCTCCATGGGTTGGCCCGCCAACATGGTCAACTCGTTGGTCGGTGCTCGCTTCCTGGAGATCGCTGTCTCCAATGGGTTGTCCGACGGCAACTCTTTGCCTAGTGCTCCAGGATCCATCAATGAACTGACAAACAAAGGGCAATCAAAAGGAAACCACAATCGCAATGAAAACGGGAAAAGAATAGGATGTGAGAATCAGTCGATGCTTCGCAAAAATAAGATTCTTGGAATGAAAATATAGCAGCATAACTAATTCGCCCACCTTTCCTTCGTCGGTACAGAAGAAAAATGGCAGAAGTGAGTAGCCTAGAGTGAGGTTTTCTTCAAGAAAGGGAAGAAAGGGCTTGAATGAGCGTTCTAGTGAAATGATGGTTGCTTCGTCCAGTCCAACTTGGAGGCCACCTTACCACTGCTGGTAAAGGTGCGGGTTTTGTGATATGACGGGTCATGACGGCCACACCGGGGTGACAGGTGAGTGTCGACTGTAGCACCTCGCTGTGATTTGGTGGATGGCATGCGGGCCCGGATGCTTTCAAATGTCCTGCATGTAGATAGAGCGGCTAGTCATATAGGAGTGCTCAATATTGTGCACCGCGACCAAGGCGGAGAGGAAAACGAGAGAACTACGTAATTAATGCATGAGTTTAATTAGGGTAATTTTGTAAAGTACGAGATACATTCCTCCAATCGCAAAATGCCTTGGTTCATGAGATTTGAGATTTGAGCCCTATAAACCGGAAGGGAGGGAGTACTGCACGCGGTGTAGTCTAGTCACTTGTTGAAATCTCTAGAAAGGCAAATACTCCTTTCCGGTTTACAGGGCTATACTACTCCCTCCGTCTAGGTGTGTAAGTCATCTTACGAAAACCAAATAGTCCCAAAACACTTAGGTGTGGTGCATTAAATTCTACCTTGTTTCTTGTTTCTTGACATATCAACCAATAAGAGATGAGAGGTGTGCATGCTTGTAATGACTTGCAATGGCTAGTTCATTGCATGCAATGCTATTAATTAGCAAATAAACATTGGTGGCCCCAGGAGGAAATGGTGCTAAGCGCGTGGACCTATGTAGAAGAGTATCAACCAATGGATGATGGAGTTTAATTGTTAAACAATACTGGCAATTTTGTCTCATGCAAGAGCCTGGCTAGTATATGCGTGCTCCAAGGCACCACACCACGCGAGCGTTCGCAACTGCCACGTTCGGGTTGCGCTTGGCTCTTCGCCTCTTTGAGAAGATGAACAATGGTGTTACTCCTACTTCTATAGTATCGAATCAACTGGTGCATGTCCGTCCACCTCGTGCGGGAGGGATAGCGTGTAGCGAAAGCTTCTACTTACTGCTCCTACCTTTGCGTCTATGACAGGTGGGCCCAACAGGTGGTTGGCCCTCCTATCATGCAGCCAAAGGCGGGTGCAGTTAAGGCACCGGAGCTCAGTCCGCGAGGGAGAGGGCATTGTAGTAATCAAATTTCTCGGTCTTGTACGAGTTGACGCGACACATCAAAGCACTACACTCGATATAAGTCTTTTTACTCATTTCAAATGGACTACTTCGTATGTAGACATATTCTGCTTCGTATGTAGTCACTTGTTGCAATCTCTAAAAAGACTTATATTTGGAAACGGAGGGAGTACAACGCATGCATGCATGCCGTGACTTTCCTTTTGATACTTGCATGTGTTGATTTGATGCACCTTTCCAAATTTTGACTATAAATTTAACTAACCAAATTTTCAAATTGTTAGACACACTTTGGCTTGCCTAAGGGAATCTTGCCACAATTTTTGTGTCTATGACATGTGGGGTTCACTGCTAATAAAAAATTCTTGTCTTTGGTGTGGCTAATAAAAAAGACTTATATTTAGGAACGGAGGGAGTAGAAAATATAAATAATAATGCATGTTGGGGCAACCCACGTTTCCGCTAATTTTAGCCGTGGGCTTGTTCAAAATTTTTACGAGGGGGTGGTTGTTCATTTAATGGAGGGACTTGTAGTACCAGACTTGAACGATATAAAGTGCGACCTGGCACACTGTAACACCACTTGGAACAAGCGGGTAGCTATCTCAAAAAACAATCAACAACTAAAAAAACCGCGACCTGGCATGTAGTAGTACATAATTTTAAACGATTGTTTTGATGGAGTGAAAAAGGAAAACTACCCCACTACGTATATATAGGCTGGAGCCTCCGCGCTTGCTTGCTAGGGTTGCTCTATTCACACACTCTCATCCTCTCCAGATCTAAACAAGATAGGGGTAGTAACACTGTCTTTCTCCCTTCAAAAAACACTGGCTTTCTATCCTCACCGCTGGTTACAGATCCGGACGTATCCCCCTCCGCCGATGAAGGGGAGGAGGGGCAACGTTTAGGCCGTCATCGACAGCGAGGGAGGAGACCCACTGCCGGCCGCACCATTATCTCTGGCCGAGCGCCAGCGCGGGAGGTCCTCCGATCCCTTCGTCGTTGCCTGTGGGCGGATCCGGCCTCCCGCCGCCCACCTATCCACATCCCGACGACCTTCAGGTATATCTTTGTTTGAAACCGCCTTAGCTCTACTTCCCCAGCTCGCTACGTCGCTGCATGTGCATCATTTTCTACCTCTCATCCCCTCTCGATCGGATGGTCCAACGTCACCTATTTTCTTCTTCTATTGTTAGAGGTGAGGCTACTTCATGGAGTCGAATCTTGTACTCCCTCCGTCCAAAAATACTTTTCATTGAAATGGATGTATCTAGATGTATTTTAGTTCTAGACACATCCATTTTGATGACAAGTAATTCCGAACGGAGGGAGTACTTGGTTCAAAGAAGAAATAAAGTGGGGGTGGGGGAATTTAGTATGTACATCGGACTTGGTACAAACAGGAAGGAAAGGGGGTGAAAGTAGTACAGACTGGTCATCCAACCGGTCTCTTGGTCGAAAAGGGAAATATAGGGGTAACGCTGTACATAGTGGTATGACCAGGACTAGATTTGCTATCCACACATAGGAGTAGGTGGCTATAGTGAACAAAAATGGGACCAACCCAGATATGTTTCTTGGATGTTTGTTTCTCGGGGCAACAAACTATGAATCACCACTTTATGCCCCTGTTTACGTACATGGTGCTGGCTGCTGGTACACCCACTGTCCCATGCCCTTATACCAAATAATTAGTTGTTCTTAATCTAATGTCCCTGGTAAAAATGAAGCCATGCCACTGTTATAAGCCAAGAAAAGTTTAGCCAAATGTTTTTTCCTGTAATTGTTTGAGACTCTGAATGTTTCCTCTGTACCTTTTTGTGCAAATAGGAACATCCAATTCACCCGGTTGCTGTTGTGACCTTTTGGTGCACTGCACAAAACTCTTCTTAAAAGAAGTGACTTTTGTGCTGTTTAACTGGAATGTCAGAATGGAACAGTTGGTTCATTTCGGTGGAACTGCACAAAGGGAGATCTGTGTTCCAATCCTCATCATCCATATTGGCGCCATAACCTTCCTTTAGGTAAGAATGATATTTAATGCATGTGTTCATCTCTATTTTCCGACTGCCATGAGAAAATAATGCTATTTTTTACTAGTACACTTGTACTCCCTCACTGACAAAACCAATTCTGAATTAGAAGGCCAATCATGTACTTGGTTTCACCAACTGGTGAGGAGAAAGAGAAATAGAGCATGAAGAGGAAGAAGAAGAAGAATAAACAGTGCCAAGGCGATCTTGCTGAAGCCAGAGGCCTCAGTCGAGGCCATTCAAGGGCTCCGACAATGACTACCTTACATGTGAGACGATCCTCCAGGGAGCCCTTCCACTTCTGTTCTCTCACTTAATGAATTAGGAGTACTTTAATACCACTAATTTATTGCTGCCTAATTTTCCTGTTGGAGTTAAACAAATCTTTAGTGGGGCCCTATGCTGAATCATGTACGTGTGTATGTTTGTCTATGGAGGTGAATCATGTGGTGGAGCAGGGAGGGAATATCATTAGTGTCATGACATAATAGTGCTATTGTTTCTCATGTCAATTTATTGCCATTGGTTCAATGAGGCAATGTTTTGCGTATTGTCCATCATGAATTTGATGATACTGTTTGAGTAATATGCTAATGTCTTCCTATCCTTTCTTGCTAAGCTAATGAAGGTTTCACCTTGTTCCTACTTGTGCGAACAGGGATCATGTTGTGCCAATCATACATTTTAGTGGAACTACACAAGACAATACAATGAACTGTATCCCAGCCAGTGCTTTAACTCTGCTGGAAGTTATTGATAATCTTTCGATGTAATCTCAGTACTGGTAAACAAGAGTGATTTCAACCATACATTTGAAGTGCACAAAAATATATACTATTGTGTGATTCCAGTGAGTGCTTTATCATCTCTTATGGGACTACATGAATAAGCTTTTTTTCTCAGGTTGGTACGGGCCTAAGGCCTTCATCCATATTAGTTTGATGTCATCTCTATTTGTATCGTGCTATTGTCATGAGAAACTCCTTTATATTTGCACGTTATAGTTTTGCAACCTATGATAAATGGCAATGCTTTGAGTGTTGAGCTAATTAGCACTGATTAAATAAACAAATACCTCTCTTTAAGCAAGACTACTATGTTGCTAACTTACCCATTAAGATAATGAGGGTGCTTCTATTTGTTAGTGTATGTTTCATCAACTAGTCCCACTATTACAGTAATCTCACTCTCTCAATATATGTGCCAACAGGGATGCTCGATTTTGGTGGAACTGCGCAAAAACTTTGGGTGCTTCATTGCCTCGACAGCTTCCGTCCTTTCCTGTCAGTCACTAATCTCGGCTTGCTTTCTTCCTTCACTGTCAGTCGCTTCGTTTATCTCGACTTCCAGCCAAAGGAAAGTAATTGATATGCTACCTCACACATGTTGGTACTGGTCTTTATCCTGATTATTGTGCCTGTCATATGTATTGGTAATTTGGTATTGTGCTACTGTTTGCCGATTTCATAGAGTAATTTGGAGCCTAGACTCGCAGGCAAATCATTACATCGGGTGATTTCAGTAGAACTGCACAAAATGATCAGATGGACAGGTACTTATGCTGCTGCTATGTACTCCAAAGTTCACTCAGACAAGCATCAATGTTGACAAGAAGAAGTGCATATATTCATTCGAGTATCAACCAGCGTCAACCAATTGTCAAACTCCAAGTATTAGGAAAGTGAACGGCAAAAATATTGCTTGGTGCATAGCCCAGAAAAACGCAGTCCAGTCTTTGGTCCCAAATTGTGCCTTTTGGTTATCGGCACATATGGTAGCGAACTATATGGCATGGAGTCTAAAGATTCCAGACAAGTTGGTTGACGCGTATATTCATATGGCACTTAATCAGTCTGCACGCCAAGGATGCTCCATTTTAGTTGAACTGCACAAAAAATTTGGGTGGTTCATTTTCTCAACCGCCTCCTTTCTCGTCTGCAATATAGAATTTTGGCAAGATACAGGACCAAGATGAGCTAGTAAACTAGTTGGATGAAAGTAGTGGCCAAGTTTCTCAAACCTCCCTCGGCATGAGGCCACTATTTGAGGCTAAACCTACAAGCAAAGTTCAGATTGTCTGTGCTGCCTCTTATGTACTCGAAAGTTTACTCGTACAAGAACTAATTTTAGCAAGAAGTGCCTCGGATTGAACACCATTTACCAGTCTGTACCCTAGGTAATTAAAGTTCATCCATGGATCATATTGGCTGTGATCTCAATCATTTGGATGCATAAACATACTGAACATGTGTATATCTGAATCTTTTTGTGAATTATGTATGAATATTGTCATGTGATCTATCAATCATTTGGATGCATAGATATGCTGAGCTTTTGTATATATGAATCTTTTGAGTTGTTGATAGTGAATGTTGGCTATGAATATGAACGTGTCCTGTGAACCTGAGTTTGATACAAATGTTTACCTTTTCTGTTCTATTTGTGTGTGAACTTGTTAGTATGCCTACTGTGGGGTATGTGACGTGTGGGTGTCAACGGCACACCTTCTTCTCGAGAAGAATTGCGCCTGCTTTGTTAGGGTAGCAACGGTGCATCAACTCTTTTTAATCTTTTTATTACTCTATCTTCCCCTCTCCCCCGCTCAACCCATGCCGTAATGTTTTTGGCCTCAAAACAAACATAGTATTGGGTTGTTTTTGGGGCTTGATGAAAAAATCGAGTGCTGGTTTCTGTAGGTTGGCCCACCCAGCAAATGGGCAGTTGGTCCACCATGACGGACTGGGAGGCTAAAAATACAAGTTGTATGGTGCAGAGGCAAGTAAAAAAACGCTATCGAGAGCCATCCACTGAAGAGAAAAATCGCTCCTGATGTGCTTCTTCAGTCGTGCCGCCGGCCCCCTCTTTAATCCAGTTCGCTTGGGGATCCGGTATCATTTTTTTCAGAGGACAAACAAGTATCAGCTAGGCCTAGGTTTTGTATTTTAACATGCGTAGCCCACGACATACGGATACAGTGGTTTCAACTTATTTTTTGAGCTCCATACCGGCCTATGGGATTTTTCTTAAAGATCGGCAGCCCAATGTATTTTTTAATAAAACGCAGGTCTCTGTTCCATTTATCTATATATAAGAATAATAATGTTGTGTCCAATTTATGTTTTCCCTTCAAACCACATTATATATATTTATATTATTACTATTATCGTATATTTTATAGAGACTTATATATACATTATAAAAACATTCCACGTATTATTAACTTATAAAAGTAAATGTTTAACGGAAGTTGGCAAGGAAAATCCTGGTTGTTTTTGACTCACACGCAAGGAAAATCCTGGTGATTGCGTACAAAAGCTTGTGAAGATTTTAAGGACCAATTTAATAATTACGCGCTCATTTTTATTTTGAGTAATAACTCGCTACTTTGTTAATTATATATATAAAGAATGTGCCTCTCCGGTTTATTCTTTGATATTAATTGCTCCTTCTAACATAACATTATATATATAACGAGCCCACCTAATACGTGTATTTCAAGGAAGTGCAAAGGGCTGGGATTTCTTAGAAAATATAAATGGGCCTAATTGGCACGAAATTATTTGTTCACCCAGCCCAGCAAATGGACTGTACATTCTAGAAAACATGGGTTAAATATATGCCACATTTTTGCAGGCTGACATGTGGGCCAATAGGTCGAAGCCTACGCAGGGCGTTGTCAACTTGGTCAACAAATGATTGTGTCATCCACAGCCATTGGATTTATATCCAACGACCGGATGCACCTTCAATCTCTCGTCTTCTTCCTTCAGCGTTGCCGGGACCGCCTAGTCCGGCCTCCGGTGGCTAGCGACTCTGCTTAGCACGCATCGCTGCAAAGCGTTAATCCACCGCCGGCCAGGCTATCCCTCCGCCCCTTGACACCTCCTGTTATTCTCCACAGACTATAGCCCCACGCCGCAACAGAACCAGTTATAACCCTTCTCCTCCTCTCAATCTGCGACTCCACTGCCGTGTCTTCCCATCTCCGAGTCATTCCCGTCCGGGGCCTCACCGTCGTCCACCGCCTCACTGCGCTCGGTGCGGCGTGGTCAACAAACGAGAGTCATCGGAAGAGGACTGTACGTGGAGAGCCTGACGGCTGGGACCCAAGAGGTCCATGGTCGCACATAAGGAAAGTTCCTCCTTATTAAGCTGAAAAAAATGTTTCCTCCACCTGACAGCTGGGACCCATCGGCTATATCTTCGCACGGAAGGAAGTGCCTCCTTGTTTTGCGAAAAATTATTCATCCCGTTGACAGCTGGGACCCGTCAGATTTGGTGGCTAACTTGTGGGCCTACTAAGCGGATGTGTATGCACGGCTTTGTCAACTTAATCAACAAATGATTCTAGCAGCTGGACCATTGGATGTTAATCCAACAGCCGTGCTCCTTCTTCAACCTCTGTTCTTGCTCCTGTCTCCCATGGGCGGCACCGCGGCTATGTTGCCGCGCACCCGAACCAGTGAAGTTTCCCACTCCTCTCCATTTGCGACTCCATTGCCCCGTCTTCCCCATCTCCTGGTCGTTCCAGTCTGGGTGCGCTCGGCACGGTGTGGTCAACGTGGTCAACAAGCGAGAGTCATCGGAAGATGACTGTACGTGAGAGGCTGACAGTGGGGACGCACCATGCCCATGGATGCATGCATGCAACAGAATGCGGCGTGGTCAACGTGGTCAAGGAACGACTTCCATCAGAAGTATACTGTACATGGAGAGTCTGACAGCTGGGTCCACGGCTGCAGCAAGTAAGTGCCTCCTTATTATGAGGAAAATAATGATTCCTCCAACTGACAGCAGGGACCCACTGGAAGGGCCACCGTATTTTGTGAAAAAAACTTTTGCCCCTGACTGCTGGGACCCACCTGACGGGCCACCGTGTTTCGCGAAAAAAACGTTCCCCCCACTGTCAGCTCGGACCCACCGGAAGTGCCTCCTTATTAAGCAGAAAAAATGAATACCCTCTGCTAGCTGGGACCCACCTTGGTGGGAGGCTGACTTGTGGGCCCACTAAGTTGACGGGGACGGAGGGCTTTGTCAACTTAGTCAATTGGATGATTCTAGCTACAGTGACCGTACGATGTCCATCCAACGGCCATCGTGCTTCTTCAACATCTGGTCTTCTTGCTCCAGCCGCCCAAAGCAGCGTCGATCGTGCCGCCTGCTCCTACCTCCCGTGGACGGCTGTGATGCCGCGGAGGCCTCACCGCCTCCTACTACTCCCGCTGCTGGCCAGGCCATCCCTCCATTCACCCACACCCCCTATTATTCTGCAGCGACGGCAGCCTCACACCACAGCCGAACGAGTGAACCCTCATACTCCTCTACGCATCGGCATCCACTGCCGCATCTTCCCCGGCTCCATGTCGTCCCCTTCCTAGGCCTCGCCGTCGTCCACCGCCGTGGTGCTCTCGGCACGGCGTGGTCAATGTGGTCAATGACCGACTTCCATCGGAAGAGTACTATACATGGAGAGGCTGACAGCTGGGTCTACGGCAGCCGCAAGGAAGTGCCTCCTTATTACACGCAAAATAATTATTCCTCCACCTGACAGCAGGGACCCACCGGACGGGCCACCGTATTTCGTGAAAAAATGTTTCCCCCCTGACTGCTGGGACCCACCAGCTACACCTTCGCACGCAAGGAAGTGCATCCGGGCAAAAAAATGATTCGCCCCCCCTGACTGCTGGGACCCACCAGCTACATCTTCGCACGCAAGGAAGTGTGTTCCGGCAAAAAAAAACGATTCGTCCCCCTGACTGCTGGGACCCACCAGCTACATCTTCGCACGCAAGCAAGTGCCTGACAGTCGGGACCCACCTGGTCAAAGCGTACGTAGCGTTGCCATTCTGGTCACGAACGTGTACGTACATACTGGTGGATGTAGAGGCGCGCACGTGTCGTAGTAGAGGCGCGCATGTGTCGTAGTAGAGGCGCGCATGTAGCATGTACACGTACGTACAACGGCTAGGGTGGAAGAAAGGAAATACGGCCACGTATGTACATATGGGCGGGGTCTCGAACGCCTACTCGCGCATACGTACGGCCCGGGCTCATGTACATGGCTGGGTCGGAATGGAGAAACAGCGTCGTCGTCGTGTTCATGGGGAGGCAACGGAATGCGTCGTGTTCATGGGGAGGCAACGGAATGCGTCGTGTTCATCAGGACGCAACGGAACGCGTGGGAGCTAATCGGCTGGGTCGGAACGGAATGCGTCGTCGTGTTCATCGGGAGGGCTTGGACGGAACAGGCGATGGAAACGAGGCCTGGCGTACCGCAGAACGGAGGAAACGGCCTTGTGTTCGACCGGCCACATTCGAAACGGGATCCTGTTCATCGGGAGGGGTCTGGCGTACCGCAAAACGGAGGAAACAGACCTCCTACGGTCGAAATGGGGGTCCTGTTGATCGGGAGGGGTGTGGCATACCGCAAAACGGACGAAAAGGACTTGTGTTGGAGCGCTACGGTCGAAACGGGGGTCCTGTTTATCGGGAGGGGTGTGGCGTACCGCAAAACGGATGAAAATGGACTTGTGTTGGAGCGCTATGGTCGAAACAGGGGTCCTGTTCATCGGGAGGGGTGCGGCGTACCGCAAAACGGGGCTCCACGGGATACTGTTCATCTCCACCGTCGACCTCCTCTAGCCTCCACAGGCTACCGTCGACCTCCTCCAGCCTCCACGGGCTCCTGTTCATCCAGCCTCCACCGCGCGCTACTCCACCGGCTACTGTTCAACCACCCCTCCACGGGCACCCCTCCATCGTCTACCGTTCATCCAGCCCTCCACAGGGTCGTCCTGTTCATCCAGCCCTCCACACCACAGGGTCCTGTTCATCCAGAGGCAACGCCACCACTCACTTTTCATCCACCCCCCCCCCCCCCCCGCAACGCTCACTGTTCATCCAGAGAGGCAGCATCGATCGGATTCAGTTAGCAGCAGTAGCGAAGGAATCGCTCGATCGGGTTCAGTTAACAGCCATCGATCGATCGCTCGGGTTCAGTAACGCGTAGCCTGTAGTGCAATTGATCGGGTTCAGTTAGAGCCCAATGCCTCGCCCGGGTTCAGTTAGAGCCAACGCCTCGCATACACGCGCGTACATGTGCTAGAGAAACGCGCATCGCTCGGCCCCCGACCTCCCACAGTAACCAGGAACTCCCCGAAATTTTCCTCGCCCTTGCTTCTACCACGGTTTTTTCTGTCATGGACGGCCCAAAGGATGTCATGCAGCTGTGTCTCCGGCCCGCCCAGGACGAAAAGCCCATTTTCTGTCATGATTTTTTGTCATAGAATTAGGAGTCCACCACATCTATGATGATACCGGGTTTTGTCACAATTATCGTAATAGAAGTGTCATATGTATGACAGAAAAAAATTCATTCGGCCCAAAATGTCGCGGATGTGTTTTTTTTGTAGTGTTGGTGAACTACTTCTCGAACTACAAGCTCTCGGAGGAGGAGTGGCGGTTCAGCAAGGAGCCGTACTCGCGCGCGAATCCGCTGCTAGCGGTAAGTCTTCTTCTCTTCTTTTCTCTTTAGTTGCCCAGTTCTCCTTGGCCGGCTTGACCAATCGGCTATGAAACAAAGCGCCCTCCTCCAGCCGGCAGTCGGCACCACAAGGCCGGAGCGTCAATTCCTCCCTGACCGGAAGGAGAGTGATGTGGACGACCCCGACTTGGGGGCGGCCGCCTTGGACAACGATGCCACAGGAGGCGGTGACGATGTAGGCGGTTCAGGACTCGGGGCCGGCCTCGAGGACTGGCCGGACGACGACGAGGGAGAGGTCGCCCCGTGCCGTCAGCCGGCGCCCGATCAATAGGGCGTGAGCTCGTCTGTTGCGCCGGCTGCCCGGGGCGGCACGCAGAAGCGCCGGGCCATGCCGTCCATGTTCGGCAGCCGGCCGAAGAAGCCCAAGAGCTCGGCCGCGGTGACCAAGCGGGAGGAAGCGGATGCGAAGGCAACCCGCTTCCCCAAGGTGGTGAAGGAGCCACAGATGGTTTCTGCCTAAGTGTCGATTCCCTCGTGCATTCCTTCTTCCTTCTTGCCAATGTTCTTCTGATCTTTCTTTGTCTTGCATAACACAGAGCTCTGCTCTCTCTCGAGCGGTCTGTCGTCGCCTCCGTGGTTGGGGCGGCGGGAGGCTCCACCAGCGCCCACAACGTGGACCCTCGCGCCGAGCTTCAGGGGCGACGGAGAGGAACGCGCGGGAGGCGCGTGAGAAGCGGGAGGCGGAGCAGCAGAGGGCGGCTGCTGCCAAGGCAACACAGGAGGCGGCGGAAGAGGCCGCGAGGGCGCAAGCCAACGCTGCGGCCAAGGTCCAGGCGGATGCCGCAGTTGCAGCGCAGGCGGAGGAGGCCTTAGGCAACCAACCCCCGTAGCTCATCATTCCTCTCTACGCCGTGGCACCTGAGGTCCCGGTGGTGCCGCCAGAAGGAGTCAGCGGCAACCAGCCGGTTATGGAGAGGGAGGAGGGTGACGCCGTCGCCCCGAAGAAGGAGGTGACTCCGCCAGCGCCGGCTGCGGCAGACCAAGGTGGCCAGCCGAGTGCGCCACACGTGCCGCCGGTTGGAGGCGAGCCGGCTACGAGGGCAGACCTCGTGGTCCGATCTCCAGCACACCAGCGCGCAGGGAAGGCGGCCTCGGCGTCGTACCCGCAGAAGGCTAGGGGCTCAAGCTCGTCGACCCAGGAGCTGGAGACGGCGAGCGTCAGCTCGCCAAACTGGACGCTGGGAGGCGGGACGACCGTGCTGAACGAGGCGGCGCAGGACGTCCGGACTCGGCTTCAGGCTCAGGCCGCTGCCTTGAAGAGCTACAACCAGGAGTTCCTAGCGACGCGGACAGCCATCCGGGTAAGCCCCTCGCTTTTTGCTTCTTGCTCTTGTATTCTTCTGTGGGGGCGCGTCAGCGCACCCACTAGGTGTAGTCCCCTAGTTCTGGGTCAGCTGCTGAGCAGGCGGCCTGGAACTTCTAAGTAGACTCGGGTGCTGACTTGTCTTTATTTATTCGTCTGTCCTTTTTGTAATACTATCATAACCTTCGTGCGGCTGCCTTCAACTCCCATGTCCGGGAGCTAACTCAAAAGACCCCGACTTGTCTGAAACACAGAGTAAGTGTTCCACCTTCTATCTCTCATGGGGGCGCGTCAGCGCACCCACTGGGTGTAGTCCCCAAGATTCGGGCCGACTGCTGAGCAGTCGGGCCGGATCTTTTCTGGCGACTTCTTTCTTACTGTTTATTCTTCTTTGTTGTCTTTGCAGAGGCCAACGCTGCCCTGCAGCAGCAACTGGGTGAAGTCCAGACCGCGCTGCACGTTAAGGAAGCCGAGTGCAGTGCCGCGGCTCGGGAGCGCGACCGCCTGGCCAAGAAGCTGGTTGACCAGGAGGAGAGTCATAAGGCGGCTCTGAAGGCGGTGAAGGACAGCGAGGCCGCCCTTCAAGCCGAGTATGAGACCGAGGCAGCGAACTGGGCCGAGTCGAGGCATGCGCTGAACGACGGCTACGGCCAAATCGAAGACATGGTTGACGGTAAGCTGTCTTCCTCTTTGTCCTTTTGTTTGCCGCATGTTGCTTGGCCCAACTTCTGACTTTGTATTCTCTTTTCTTCTTCATGCAGAGTACTTCCCAGGCTACTCTGTTGCCGCTAGCCAGGTCATCGAGGCCCACCGCAACGCACAGAGGCAGGCTGGTGCCGAGATTGCGCCAAATGCTCGTCGAACGCTTGAGGAGCAGCTTTTGGCCATCCAGGCTCATCTCCAGCTGGCCCACCGGATGCTCCGCCACCTTCAGCGCATTGGAGCTCAGCTGCTTTCTGCCCTCTGGCCCGACGAGGTGATTCCCCGCACCCCTAGTCGGACTGCCGACTGGCTGGAGGTGGCAGTTGGCCGCCTCGAGGCGTGGAAGGCTTCTACAGCCCGGGCAGGCGCCAAGCGGGCATTGGAGTTCGTCCGAGTGTGGTACCCCGGGCTGGACCTGTCCAAGTTGGCCACGTTCCGGCAGGAGGCCCATGAAGAGCTGGCGGCGATGCGACCGGCTATCATTCATCGCGCTGCAGCGATTGCCGAGTACACCGACACGAGCGTCTTCGTCCCTGAGCTGAACAACGACGGCGCTGCGCTGCCGGCGGACTGGTTTGGGTTGAACCCAGCGGATGGTGAAGACTCGGCGGAGGAGATCGACTCCAGCGACGAGGGTGAAGAGGAGGAGGAAGAGGACCGTGAAGACGCCGCGCCAGATGATGGAGCGGCCGGCCAGCCTCAGCCTGACTGTGCCACCAGCAACGAGGCACGTGCGAACATGCCACCTGCTGCTGGCGATGATCAAGTCGAGACTCGCCACCCGGCCACTCCTCTAGCTAGCGCCGCCGTCTCCACTAACCTGCCAAGATCGCCTGTTGCACCCTTGGCCTGAGCCGCCACTTTTATCTTTGTCCTCCTGCTCGTTAGTCTTTTGAACAATGTTTGTTAAATTTGCGCAGTTCCACCCACTGGGGATGTATTCAAACTAATGTTGAATGCTGGCCTTCGAAGGCCTTTTGTGTAAATATGATCTCGCATGTGCTATGATGGTGTCGACTTTCGACTGTGCTTGCTTTAAATCCTTTTCCGGATGTTTCCTTTGCCGCCCTCCCTTGGTCACCGCCTTCCCAACCGGACAGCTGCTCTACAGTCTGTGTGAAAGTGCAACTATCCCTAGGTGGTGTTCGTAATTCCTAACAACATATAGCTCATTGAGCTAACATCATTCCAAGATGAATATTTCAGGAAAAGCTCAATGAATGGCATGGCATGGATGGGAAAAGTGGATCCTCAAAATGCTAAGGATAAAAGGATTGGCTCAAGCTCAAAAGCTCAAGACTCTACATTTTATATTTTAGTGATCCAAGATCACATTGAGTCTATAGGAAAAGCCAATACTATCAAGGAGGGATGACGTGTTGCTTAATGAGTTTCTTGCTTCACAGTGCTTAGTGATATGCTCCAAAACCCTCAACTACTTTCTCATATCCACATATGACCTAAACCAAAAGTCAAACTCGGCCCCATCGATTCTTTCTACCCGGCGCCACCGAGTTCAGATGTCATAGCCACTGCGACAAACCCTAGGCAAATCGGTCTCACCAATAGGGATCTCGGTCTCACCGAGATGGGGTTGTAATCTCTCTGTTTCCCTTCGTAACGTTTCGGTACCACCGAGATGAGCGATCGGTCCCACCGAGATTGCAATGTAAACTCCCTGTTTTCTTTTCGTAACATTTCGGTCCCACCGAAATGAGCGAACCGGTCCCATCGAGTTTACCTGACCAACTCTCTGGTTAGCTTATTACCAAAATCGGTCTCACCGAGTTTGTGTAATCGGTCTCACCGAGATTACGTTATGCCCTAACCCTAACCATATTGGTCCTACCGAGTTGCATGTCGGTCCCACCGAAAATCCTAACGGTCACTAGATTTGCTAAATCGGTCTGACCGAGTTTACCAATTCAGTCCCACCGAGTTTGGCAAGTTGTGTGTAACGGTTAGATTTTGTGTGGAGGCTATATATACCCCTCCAGCTCCTCTTCATTCGTGGAGATATCCATCAGAACAAACCTACACTTCCAACTTGCTGTTTCTGAGAGAGAACCACCTACTCATGTGTTGAGGCCAAGATATTCCATTCCAACCATATGAATCTTGATCTCTAGCCTTCCCCAAGTTGCTTTCACTCAAATCTTCTTTCCACCAAATCCAAATCCTGTGATAGAGAGTTGAGTATTGGGGAGACTATCATTTGAAGCACAAGAGCAAGGAGTTCATCATCAACACACCATTTGTTATTTCTTGGAGAGTGGTGTCTCCTAGATTGGCTAGGTGTCACTTGGGAGCCTCCGACAAGATTGTGGAGTTGAACCAAGGAGTTTGTAAGGGCAAGGAGATCGCCTACTTCGTGAAGATCTACCGCTAGTGAGGCAAGTACTTCGTGGGCGACGGCCATGGTGGGATAGACAAGGTTGCTTCTTTGTGGACCCTTCGTGGATGGAGCCCTCCGTGGACTCGCGCAACCGTTACCCTTCGTGGGTTGAAGTCTCCATCAACGTGGATGTACGATAGCACCACCTATCGGAACCACGGCTCAAAAATCACCGTGTCTCCAAATTGCATTTGAATTCTCCAAACCCTTCCCTTTACATTCTTGCAAGTTGCATGCTTTACTTTCCGCTGCTCATATACTCTTTGCATGCTTGCTTGAATTGTGTTAAGATTGCTTGACTTGTGCTAAGATAGCTAAAATCTGCCAGAGACTAAAATTGGGAAAAGGATAAGTTTTCGTTTGGTCAAGTAGTCTAATCACCCCCCCTCCAGACATACTTTCGATCCTATGATGTCTACTACTCAACCTTCTTCTTGTAAACGTTGTTAGGCCTGCAAGTGCACAGGTTTGTAGGACAGTAGCAAATTTCCCTCAAGTGGATGACCTAAGGTTTATCAATCCGTAGGAGGCGTAGGGTGAAGATGGTCTCTCTCAAACAACCCTGCAACCAAATAACAAAGAGTCTCTTGTGTCCTTAACACACCCAATACAATGGTAAATTGTATAGGTGCACTAGTTCGGCGAAGAGATGGTGATACAAGTGCAATATGGATTGTAGATATAGGTTTTTGTAATCTGAAATAATAAAAACAGCAAGGTAACTAATGATAAAAGTGAACGTAAACGGTATTGCAATGATAGGAAACAAGGCCTAGGGTTCATACTTTCACTAGTGAAAGTTCTCTCAACAATAATAACATAGATAGATCATATAACAATCCCTCAACATGCAACAAAGAGTCACTCCAAAGCCACTAATAGCGGAGAACAAACGTAGAGATTATGGTAGGGTATGAAACCACCTCAAAGTTATTATTTCGGATCGATCTATAAAAGAGTTCGTACTAGAATAACACCTTAAGACACAAATCAACCAAAACCCTAATGTCACCTAGAGACTCCATTGTCACCTCAAGTATTCGTGGGTATGATTATACGATATGCATCACACAATCTCATATTCATCTATTCAACCAACACAAAGTACTTCAAAGAGTGCCCCAAAGTTTCTACCGGAGAGTCAAGAACTTGTGCCAACCCCTATGCATAGGTTCATGGGCGGAACCCGCAAGTTGGTCACCAAAACATACATCAAGAGGCACATGATATCCCATTGTCACCATAGATAAGCACGGCAAGACATACATCAAGTGTTCTCATAAAAGACTCAATCCGATAAGATAACTTCAAATGGGAAACTCAATTCATCACAAGAGAGTAGAGGGGGAGAAACATCATAAGATCCAACTACAATAGCAAGGCTCGGGATACATCAAGATCATGCCATAGAGGGAACACGAGAGAGAACACAAGAGAGAGAGATCAAACACATAGCTACTGGTACATACCCTCAGCCCCGAGGGTGAACTACTCCCTCCTCGTCATGGAGAGCGCCGGGATGATGAAGATGGCCACCGGTGATGGATTCCCCCTCCGGCAGGGTGCCGAAACGGGCTCTCGAGAGGTTTTTGGTGGCTACAGAGGCTTGCGGCGGCGGAACTCCCAATCTATCTTGATTTCTGATGGTTTTATGGTACGTAGGCATATATAGGCGAAAGAAGTCAGTCGGGAGGTGCTCGAGAGGCCCATGAGACAGGGGGCCACCACCTTGTAAGGGGGGTGCGGCCTCCTATCTCGTGGACTCCTCGAGGATCTTCTGACGTGGACTCCAAGTCTCCAGGATCATATTCTTCCAAAAAATCACGCTGCCGAAGGTTTCATTCCGTTTGGACTCCATTTGATATTCCTTTTCTTCGAAATACTGAAACAGGCAATAAAACAGCAATATAGGTTGGGCCTCCGGTTAGTAGGTTAGTCCCAAAAATGATATAAATGTGTAAAATAAAGCCCATAAACATCCAAAAGGGGTAATATAATAGCATGGAACAATCAAAAATTATAGATACGTTGGAGACGTATCAAGCATCCCCAAGCTTAATTCCTGCTCGTCCTCGAGTAGGTAAATGATAAAAACAGAATTTTTGATGTGGAATGCTACCTAGCATAATTTATAATGTAATTTTCTTTATTGTGGCATGAATGTTCAGATCCAAATGATACAAAATAAAAGTTCATTTTAACATAAGAAATAGGTATACTTCAAGCATACTAATCAAAGTAATCATGTCTTCTCAAAATAACATGGCTAAAGAAAGTTATGCCTACAAAATCATATAGTCTGGCTATGCTCTATCTTCATCACACAAAGTATTTAATCATGCACAACCCCGATGACAAGCCAAGCAATTGTTTCATACTTCAATAATCTCAAACTTTTTCAACTTTCATGCAATACATGAGCGTGAGCCATGGACATAGCATTATATGTGGAATAGAATGGTGGTTGTGGAGAAGACAAAAAGGAGAAGATAGTCTCACATCAACTAGGCGTATCAACGGGCTATGGACATTTCCATTAATAGATATCAATGTGAGTGAGTAGGGATTGCCACGCAACGGATGCACTGGAGCTATAAATATATGAAAGCTCAATAAAATAAACTAAGTGTGGTGCATCCAACTTGCTTGCTCACAAAGACCTAGGGCACTTTGAGGAAGCCCATCATTGGAATATACAAGCCAAGTTCTATAATGAAAAATCCCCACTAGTATATGAAAGTGACAACATATGAGACTCTCTATCATGAAGATCATGGTGCTATTTTGAAGCACAAGTGTGGAAAAAGAGATAGTAGCATTGTCCCTTCTCTCTTTTTCTCCCATTTTATTTTTTCTTTCTTTTTTTTCTTTGGCCTATCTTTTTTTTTCTTTTTGGCCTTTCTCTTTTTTCCCTTTTTTTCTTTTTTTTTCTTTTTTTTCTTTTTGTAAAGTCCGAAGCCTCATCCCGACTTGTCGGGGAATCATAGTCTTCATCATCCTTTCCTCACTAGGACAATGCTCTAATAATGAAGATCATCACACTTTTATGGATTTACAACTCGAAGCTAGAACAAGATATGACTCTATATGAATGCTTCCGGCGGTGTACCGGGATATGCAATGAATCAAGAGTGACATGTATGAAAATTATGAAAGCGGCCTTGCCACAAATACAATGTCAACTACATGATCATGCAAAAAGCAATATGACAAAAGTAATGCGTGTCATATGAACGGAACGGTGGAAAGTTGCATGGCAATATATCTCGGAATGGCTATTGAAATGCCATAATAGGTAGGTATGGTGGCTGTTTTGAGGAAGGTAAATGGTGGGTGTATGGTACCGGCAAAAATTGCATGATACAAGAGAGGCTAGCAATGGTGGAAGGGTGAAAGAGTGCGTATAATCCATGGACTCAACATTAATCAAAAGAACTCATATACTTGTTGCAAAAATTTAGAAGTCATCAAAAACCAAAGTACTACGCGCATGCTCCTAGGGGGATAGATTGGTAGGAAAAGACCATCGCTCGTCCCCGACCGCCACTCATAAGGAAGACAATCAATAAATAAAATTGTGCTCCAACTTCATCACAAAGCGGTTCACCATACGTGCATGCTACGGGAATCACAAACTCCAGCACAAGCATTCTTTAAATTCATAATCACCCAACTAGCATGACTTTAATATCACTACCTCCATGTCTCAAAACAATTATCAAGCATCAAATTGATCATAGCATCCAATTCACTTTCTATGGTAGTTTTTATTATACCCAACTTGGATGCTCATCATTCTAGGACCAAATTTGTAACCATAGCAAATACCATGCTGTTCTAAAAGACTCAAAAATATATAAGTGAAGCATGAGAGACTAGCAATTTCTACAAAATATAACCACCGCCGTGCTCTAAAAGATATAAGTGATGCACTAGAGCAAATGACAAACTACTCCAAAAAGATATAAGTGAAGCTCAATGAGTAGTCGAATAATTGTGCAACTATGCGAAGACTCTCTAACATTAAAGAATTTCAGATCTTGGTATTGTATTCAAACAGCAAGCAAAACAAAATAAAATGACATTGCAAGGATAGCACAACTCATGTGAAGAAGCAAAAACTTAGGCTCAACCGATACTAACCGATAGTTGTTGAAGAAAAAAAAAGGTGGGATGCCCCAAGCTTATATGCTTGAGACTTCTTGAAATATTATCTTGGGGTGCCTTGGACATCCCCAAGCTTGAACTTTTGTGTCTCCTCAATTCCTCTCATATCATGGTTTCTTCTTTTTATCAAAAGCTTCATCCACATATATAACTCAAAAAGAACTCGTGAGATAGGTTAGTATAAACCAATGCAAAACCTTATCAATTTCTACTGTAACAAATCACTAAAGTTATTATTCAACATTGAATACTAAATGCCTCTGCATATTTAACACTCCTATCCTCAAATAGAATCATTAAACAAGCAAACATATGCAAACATAACATCAATGTGTCAAAACAGTACAGTCTGTAAAGAATGCAAGAGTATCAAAAGTTTCCTAACTCCAAAAATTATGAAATAAAATTCCCACTGTAATAAATTTATCAGAGGTCATTATTCAAAAAGTTTCAACATTATATCATTCTCTGACTTTTCTAGGGAATTTTTGCAACAGCGGTAAACTTTCTGTTTTCAAACAGCAACATGTATAATAGCAAAATAAGCATGGCAAAGGCTATCCTTGACTTTTTTATTAAAACTAAAGATGCAAAACATTATTATAAATAACAGCAAGAAAATACTAACAAAATAAAAGGACGCTCCAAGCAAAACACATATCATGTGGCGAATAAAAATATAGCTCCAAGTAAAGTTACCGATGAACGAATACGGAAGAGGGGATGCCATCCGGGGCATCCCCAAGCTTAGGCTCTTGGTTGTCCTTGAATATTACCTTGGGGTGCCTTGTGAATCCCCAAGCTTAGGCTCTTGCCACTCCTTATTCCATAGTCCGTCGAATCTTTACCCAAAACTTGAAAACTTCACAACACAAAACTCAACAGAAAACTCGTAAGCTCCGTTAGTATAAGAAAACAAAACCACCACTTAGGTACTGTAATTAACTCATTCTAAATTCATATTGGTGTAATATCTACTGCATTCCAGCTTATCTATGGTTCATACCACTTAATACTAGCCATAGATGCATCAAAATAAGCAAACAACACACGAAAAACAGAATCTGTCAAAAACAGAGAAGTCTGTAGTAATCTGTATCAAACGTATACTTCTGGAACTCCAAAAATTCTACCAAATTAGGAAGTCCTAAGCAATTTGTGTACCAATCCATAGCAAAAAGAATCAGATCAGAAGCACGTTACTGTGAATTAAAAAAATAGTTTACTGGGAGCAAAAGTTTCTGATTCTCAGCAGAATCAACACAACTATCACCGTAAGCTATAAAACATGGTTACTACAGTAGCATAATCATGTGGACACACAAAAACAGCAAGGATAAATATTGGGTTTTCTCACAACAAACGCTTTTCTTTAATGCCTTTCTAGCTAGGCATGATGATGACAATGATGCTCACATAAAAGATAAGAATTGAAACATAATGGGAGCATCATGAAGCATATGACTAGCACATTTAAGTCTAACCCACTTCCTATGCATAGGGATTTTGTGAGCAAACAACTTATGAGAACAATAATCAACTAGCATAGGGAAGTAAAACAAGCATAGCTTCAAGATTTTAAGCACATAGAGAGAGGAAACTTGATATTATTGCAATTCCTACAAGCATAAGTTCCTCCCTCATAATAATGTTCAGTAGCATCATGAATGAATTCAACAATATAACCAGCACCTAAAGCATTCTTTTCATGATCTACTAGCATAGAAAATTTACTACTCTCCACATAAGCAAATTTCTTCTCATGAATAATAGTGGGAGCAAACTCAACAAAATAATTATCATGTGAGGCATAATCCAATTGAAAACTAAAATCATGATGACAAGTCTCATGGTTATAATTATTCTTAATAGCATACAAGTTATCACAATAATCATCATAGATAGCAACTTTGTTCTCATAATCAATTGGAATCTCTTCTGAAATAGTGGAGTCATCACTAAATAAAGTTGACACTCTTCCAAATCCACTTTCATATTCATCACAATAAGATTCATCATCCTCCAAAAGAGTGGGATCACTACTTCCTAAAGTTGACACTCTTCCAAACCCACTTTCATCAATATAATCATCATAAATAGGAGGAATGCTATCATCAAAATAAATTTGCTCATCAAAGCTTGGGGAACAAAATATATCATATTCATCAAACATAGCTTCCCCAAGCTTGTGGCTTTGCATATCATTAGCATCATGGATATTCAAGGAATTCATACTAACAACATTGCAATCATGCTCATCATACAAAGATCTAGTACCAAGCATTTTAATGCATTCTTTTTCTAGCACTTGAGCACAATTTTCCTTTCCATCAATCTCAGAAAGATATTGAAAAGATGAAGCGTATGAGACAAAATCAATTCCATTTTTTTGTAGTTTTCTTTTATAAACTAAACTAGTGATAAAACAAGAAACAAAAAGATTCGATTGCAAGATCTAAAGATATACCTTCAAGCACTCACCTCCCCGGCAACGGCGCCAGAAAAGAGCTTGATGTCTACTACACAACCTTCTTCTTGTAGACATTGTTGGGCCTGCAAGTGCACAGGTTTGTAGGACAGTAGCAAATTTCCCTCAAGTGGATGACCTAAGGTTTATCAATCCATAGGAGGCGTAGGATGAATATGGTCTCTCTCAAACAACCCTGCAACCAAATAACAAAGAGTCTCTTGTGTCCCCAACATACCCAATACAATGGTAAATTGTATAGGTGCACTAGTTCGGCGAAGAGATGGTGATACAAGTGCAATATGGATGGTAGATATAGGTTTTTGTAATCTGAAATGATAAAAACAGCAAGGTAACTAATGATAAAAGTGAACGTAAACGGTATTGCAATGATAGGAAACAAGGCCTAGGGTTCATACTTTCACTAGTGCAAGTTCTCTCAACAATAATAACATAGATAGATCATATAAAAATCCCTCGACATGCAACAAAGAGTCACTCCAAAGCCACTAATAGCGGAGAACAAACGTAGAGATTATGGTAGGGTACGAAACCACCTCAAAGTTATTCTTTCGGATCGATCTATAAAAGAGTTTGTACTAGAATAACACCTTAAGACACAAATCAACCAAAACCCTAATGTCACCTAGATACTCCATTGTCACCTCAAGTATCCATGGGTATGATTATACGATATGCATCACACAATCTCAAATTCATCTATTCAACCAACACAAAGTACTTCAAAGAGTGCCCCAAAGTTTCTACCGGAGAGTCAAGAACTTGTGCCAACCCCTATGCATAGGTTCATGGGCGGAACCCGCAAGTTGGTCACCAAAACATACATCAACAGGCACATGATATCCCATTGTCACCACAGATAAGCACGGCAAGACATACATCAAGTGTTCTCATAAAAGACTCAATCCGATAAGATAACTTCAAAGGGGAAACTCAACTCATCACAAGAGAGTAGAGGGGGAGAAACATCATAAGATCCAACTACAATAGCAAGGCTCGGGATACATCAAGATCGTGACATAGAGGGAACACGAGAGAGAACATAAGAGAGAGAGATCAAACACATAGCTACCCTCAGCCCCGAGGGTGAACTACTCCCTCCTCATCATGGAGAGCGCCAGGATGATGAAGATGGCCACCGGTGATGGATTCCCCCTCCGGCAGGGTGCCGGAACGGGCTCCCAAGAGGTTTTTGGTGGCTACAGAGGCTTGCGGCGGCGGAACTCCCGATCTATCTTGATTTCTGATGGTTTTAGGGTACGTAGGCATATATAGGCGAAAGAAGTCGGTCGGGAGGTGCTCGAGGGGCCCACGAGACAGGGGGCCACCACCCTGTAAGGGGGGCGCGGCCTCCTATCTCATGGCCTCCTCGAGGATCTTCTGACGTGGACTCCAACTCTCCAGGATCATATTCTTCCAAAAAATCACGCTGCCGAAGGTTTCATTCCGTTTGGACTCCGTTTGATATTCCTTTTCTTCGAAATACTGAAACAGGCAATAAAACAACAATATGGGCTGGGCCTCCGGTTAGTAGGTTAGTCCCAAAAATGATATAAATGTGTAAAATAAAGCCCATAAACATCCAAAAGGGGTAATATAACAACATGGAACAATCAAAAATTATAGATACGTTGGAGACGTATCATCCTACAAGTGGTATTAGAGCTTTGGTCTCCATTTGCTTTGATTTCCATAGCTTTTGCTGGTCATAGCCTTGGTTTCACAACCTAGGAGAGTATGGCGTCTAGCAAGGGAAATTATCACCGTAGAGGTCCTTACTTTGATGGTACTAATTTTGCTAGTTGGAAGCATAAGATGAAAATGCATATTCTTGGACATAACCCCGCCGTTTGGGCTATTGTGTGTATAGGCTTGCAAGGTGAATTCTTTGATGGGAGAGAACCAAACCGTGAAGCTAGTGCGGAAGAGTTGAAGATGCTGCAATACAACGCTCAATCTTGTGATATCCTCTTCAACGGATTGTGCCCCGAAGAATTCAACAAAATCAGCCGTCTTGAGAATGCAAAGGAAATTTGGGACACTTTTATTGATATGCATGAAGGTACCGAATCCGTCAAGTAATCCAAGTTGGATGTGCTCCAAAGTCAACTTGACAAGTTCAAAATGAAGGATGGTGAAGGTGTCGCTGAAATGTACTCTAGGCTTGCTCTTATCACAAATGAGATTGCGGGCTTAGGAAGTGAAGAGATGACCGATAAATTCATCATCAAGAAGATCCTAAGAGCTTTGGACGGAAAATATGATACCGTGTGCACATTGATCCAAATGATGCCCAATTACAAAGATCTCAAGCCAACCAAAGTCATTGGGAAGAATTGTTGCTCATGAGATGTCACTCAAGGATAAGGAGGAACTTCACAATAAGTCAAGTGGTTCTTACAAAGCCTCATGTGAAGCCCCCACATCATCAAGTGAGAAACAAACCTTCAATGAAGAATTGAGCTTAATAGTGAAGAACTTCAGCAAGTTCTACAAGAGTAGAAGCAAAGAAAGAAGCTCCAAGTCAAGGTCCTACAATGACAAAAGATCTTCCAGTCGAGAGCCCAATTGCTACAATTGAGGGAGACCCGGACACTATTTCAATGAGTGTACGGCACCCCACAAAAGAATAGAAGAATCACCCAAGAGGAGAAGTAGAAGAGAAGAATCACCACCAAGAGAGAGGAGTATAGATGATCATTATGAATGAAGAACATCCCGGAGAAGCAAGGATTCAGAAAGAAAGGACAGGTCATCAAGGAGCTACACAAAACGAAGACATCAAGCTCATGTTGGTGAATGGGTATCCGGCTCCGACACCGACAATCACTCCGAGAGAAGCTATCACTCCGACTCCAAATATACTCAAGATGAAGGTGTTGCCGGTCTACCACTTGTGTCAACCAACTCCTACGACATATTTGATTCACCAAATGAAGGACTTGAAAGATGCTTCATGGCTAAAGGCCCAAAGGTAACACACCCCGAGTATGTTGATTTCAATAGTGATGAAGATGACTTGCTAGGTGATGATGATTTACTTGTTGACAACTCTAGTGATGAATACTATGATGAAACGTCAATTAATCATGCTACTCAAGATAAAATGAATGACAATGATAAGGAGAAGATTGAGCTTCTAACTAAAGAACTAAACACTCTTAAGTTAGCTCATGAAACTATCTTAGAAGATCATCGAGAACTTTTAAGGACTCATGAGAAGTTACGCTTTGAAAAACTCAATCTTGAGCAAGAGCATGAGTTCTTAAAGGAAATCAATGATCATCTCCGTAAGAAAAGTTCTTCTTACATTGCCAAGCATTTACTCTTATCTACTTACATGCCTCAAGTCAAGTCTACTAACAAGAACAAGAAGGATTCTTCCTCTAGTAGTAACAATAATCATGTTAAATCAAATGTTATTGCTTGTAGTAGTTCTCTTGATTCCACTAATGATTCTCTTAGCCAAGTTACACTTGAGCAAGAAAATATCTTATTGAAGGGAATTATAGATAAAGGTGTTTACAAAAGCCTTGCAGGGAGTAAGCAATTTGAGGAAATTGTACGCAAGCAAGGAAGGCACCGGAAGAACCAAGGTGTTGGTTTTGAACGAAAGTTCAATGCCAATGGAGTTGAGTGGGAAGAAGATCAATACCCAAAGACGAAGTTTGTTCCTCAACAAGAGAAGTATGATCCTACTTCCTTCAAAGGGACACAAGCTCAAGATGATCCTCCACCACAAGACCACAAGCAAGAGGGCAAGGACAAGCTTCAAGAGGAGATTGATGCATTTGAAGAAGCTCCTAAGACCTTGGTCAAGTGGGTTCCCAAGACTACATCAAGCTCTACTTCATCAAGTACAACTACAACTCCAAGGATTCCCATAAAGATGATGTGGATCCCGAAGAAGAAGAACTAGAGAGTTCTTAAGGGTGACTCCGCCAACATATTTCACTCATATCATTTTGGCAACAACAAGTGCAATCAACTTCCACATCTTGCACTAGTTCAAGGAGTCACAAACCCTCTTGTTGGTAAGACAAGGGACAGGTAACCTAATGCTCTCATAGACATTATCTTGTGTGAGCATCACTCTATGTCTATGGATATCCTTGTTTGTTCCTTGTGGGACTAACCCGTGTAGGTATTGAAAGTGCAACTCACTCCAAGGGATTGCTCCAAATGATTTACATCAACATTGAGCATCCACATCTTCAACACCTACATGAAGTCATCATCGACAAAACCCAAGGTTAGTTTATCCCTCTAAGGGGGGATCTCACATCTAGGGGGAGCTTAACTCTAAGAATTGAGTCAAAGCAACTCTAATGGTGTGAACACATCAATGCATTATGTAAAAGTGGTAACCCCACTCGAGCTTAAACGATGAGTATGACCTATGATCAAATGTTATCATTTGACTCCTAAGTCAATATACTTATATATAGATGGCCTAGTCATCGCCAATTGTTTGATAGATGCTAGAATTGGTTGTGCATGCTTTGCCACATATTTCATTTGCCATTTTATTGTGTGATCATGTTGGTTGCATATTTTACTCATTCGAGGACATCCACTTGTTGCTTTGATTGATTGGTTTATTTTTCTTTTGCCAAGTGGATGAACAAGAATGCCTAAGAACCTTCTCTAGCTATCTATGATTTTCTCGTCTCAAACTCTATTCATGCTACATCACAAAATCTGATCAAGTCAGATTCAAACCACTCTGTGTGAGGAGCACTCGGAGTCCCCGATTCGTCATAAACTTAAACTTCCAAAACTTCTTTGTGCGTTTCGGTCTGACCGATTCCTCCATTTCGGTCATATCGAGATCACTAAGTCGATCTAGGTTTTCAATCTCGGTGCAACCGATTTGAACTTTTTGGTCACACCGAGTTGTTGTAACTGTATACAGTTATGCATCTCGGTGCCACCAAGTTGTTCCACTCGGTCACACCGACAGGGTCGGGCTATATATACTCACGGGCAAAATTTTGGAAACTTTCTCCAAACCCCTTCGCCCGCGCATAGCTCGCTCTGCCTCCAGGGTCTCCGGATCGTCCTCCTCATCGCCAGCTGCCTCCAGTCGCTGGTCTCCGCTGCCGTCAACGGGATTCACCCCCGCCGTTGCCGCCGTAGCAAGTTCATCGCCAAGCTAGGGTATGGACTCGATCACAGTGCTATCCCCGTCTGATTCCTAGCACATTGTGTTCATCATGATTCTTCCCACGATTGAAACTACTCTATCCAGTCAAAACAATCCATAATTTAGTAGTGAATTGAAAATTTAGGGTTAGGTTTCCGCCGAAATCATCTCGGACCCACCGAGTTGCAGAACTCGGTTCCACTGATTCGGCTAAGGCCATTGCACAAGTGATTCTCGGTCTGACCGAGAATTGCAAATCGGTGTGACCGAGTTCAGGACTTTGTGAAACCCTAGCAGTCTCGGTGCCACCGAACTGTGACTCGGTCCGACCGAGTTCACTAGTTTAGGTTCCAAAAGCTGCTTCGGTATCACCGAGTTTGCAAATCGGTTGATCCGAAATGCTTTCTGTGGAAAACTAAAACTAGGTTTTTGACTCATTCTTTTGCAAAAACCTCTGTATTTTGTGATGCTCATCCACTCTATCTCATCTATATCTATTCACAGGGTCAGCAGTCAGTGTTTGCAACATGTCTGATCAAAGTGACAGCCAGAACAGGGAAGAGGAGCAGGTTCAGATGAGTGAGGGCACTAGTCCCTCTAGTACCTCTGATGAGGGCGGCAGGAGCACCCCAAGCAACTTACCTAAAGCTGCCACCAGAACTAGAAAGAAGAAAACCTCAGAATCTGAGGATGAAGACTATGTGGCAGTAGAGGATGAGGCCACATCCAAGAGGAAGGTGGTCAAGAAAGAATATGGATCAGCTGCAGCCACTAAGCCAGTAGTGCAGAAAAAGGCACCTGCAAGAATGATACCCACTTCCAAACCCAGGCAGGTTGCCACTGGAGAAACCATGAAGTTTACTATTGAGTCAGAAGATGAAGCTGCTGGTCAAGACAAAAAGAAGAAGAGAGTCAGAACCACTACTGCCAAAGTTCTTGGCAATCCTTCTATGAGGAGAGACTCTGAGGAAGAGGAAGAAGAGGTTGGTGCACCAGCACCCAAGGCTCAGAAGCTTATGGGTGATGCTATTAGGTCAGGGGCTGCATCATCAAAGCCCAAAGAAGCACCCAAAGCTGCCTCCAAACCAAAGGCTGCACCAAAGAGGAATACTAGAAACATATTTGCTGCTGAGAAGAACAAGGCCCAGTGCCTGAAACTGTTGCTGAAGAAGAAGAAGATGAAGTGTTTTGAGAAAGTTGCAGCCAAAGATTCCAAACCACAATGATGCTCATCCTGTGGCAGAGAACATGAAGCTGAGGAAGGATACAGGACTCAGACGGTGGAGGTTGTCTGATCCCTATGCTATCAGGAGAAGGACTGTTGTTGACTACAAGTTCCATACTAAGGAACAGCAGGATTTCTATGAGACAGTATTGTTGGACAAGAATCCTATAGTTTGTGACATGAGGTGGGTGGACTGGACCTACATGAAGGAAAATGAGGAACACTATCCTGGAGTGTATGACAGTTTCAGTGCTTGTGGAGTTGCAGACTTTGTTGGGCAGAAGCTCACAAAGTGGAATGATGAGCTCATAATGCAATTCTACTCCACAGCACACTTCTATCCAGATGGCAGGATAGTGTGGATGTCTGAAGGTACAAGGTACCAATCAACTATTGAGGAATGGGAAAATCTGATCAATGCACCTAAGGAGAAGGAAGATGACTTGGATGTCTATGCCAAGAAGAAGATGGATCACAACACTATGGCACATATGTACAAAGAGATCCCAGATGCTGCAGTTGAGACACATAAGTTTGGATCTGTACACTATCCTCTATCAGGACTGCCAACCATCAACTGGATCCTCATGCACACTCTCTTGCCCAAGTCAGGTGACCACGACATGATCAGAGGCCATGCAATAAACTTGCTACACTTATTTGATGTGCCACAGAAATTCAAGGTCATGAGCCTCATTGTTGAGACTATCAAGAGGACAGCAGCTGACCAGAAAAGAAGCTGTGGGTATGCCCCACAAATCCAGGAGCTGATAAACTCCAAGATGGGCACAGGCACATACTTTCTAGACAAGGCACATTTTGCTATCTATCCAGACTTTGAGGATAACCAAGTGGTTATGAATGAAGATGAGTCATCTTTTGTGCATGCTCAAGCCAAGAAGGAGAAGGCAAGGACAGAGAAGGCTACCAAGATGCCAACAATGGAAGAGGCATCTCAATACTTTCTGAAGAGCAAATAGGATCAACTAGGCTACTTGATTGCATCCACTCTGAGGATTGAGAAGGGGCTGGCCACCTTAACTCAAAACCAGGAGATCCTGGAGAGGATCATGGAGCAGAAGTTCTATAACTTGGATGTGAAGGTAACTCAGATCTAGTCTGTTGTTGAGCAGCTTCAAGATGATATGCAGGAGAGGCAGGGCAAGACAACCACTGATGCATTTGCCAGAGTGCCTAGAGCTCAGAGATCAGCTGTAGTGCCAGTGACACACACTAGAGCCACTTCATCTGCACCAGCTACAGCTCCTACAGCTCCAGTGCAACCAACTTCAGCACCCACACCTCCAGCTCCATCCACATCTACTGAAGTCTTCGTCCGAGGAGCCATCTCTACACCACCACCTGAAGATCAAGCCTGAGAGTCGATCTAGTGCTATGCATTTTCTATCAACTTTTGGTAACTTGTTGCCAAAGGGGGAGAAAATGTATAGATCATAGGCTTCGAGAGAGAGTGTTGCTCTTTGTTCTCTCTTGCTTTGGTGGTTGAACTTTATTTGCTTGTTTGAGATACTCTATGTCTGTTGATACTTGGATGATCATGTGTTTTTGCTTGTTTGAGATACTCTATGTTTGTGTGATACTTGGATGATCATGTGTTTGATCATACGCTACATTTATGCTTGTTGGATGACATTATCTCGTTTATCTCTATATAATCATTCACTTTGCTTGGTGATGAGTGCATGTATTCAGTTATTATCATTTTGAGCGCTCCACCAAGATGTATGTGACATGGAAGAGTTACCCATGAGCCTAACTCCTTGTGCATTTGCAGTCCAACGCAAATCTTAAACTATGCACAAATTTAGGGGGAGCTCTTGATTATTAGATACTTCTCAAAGCGACTATGTTTTTCACTCTTATTATCATTTGTCGAAGCTTTGATCTATATGTTGTCATCAATTACCAAAAAGGGGGAGATTGAAAGTGCAACTATCCCTAGGTGGTTTTGGTAATTCCTAACAACATATAGCTCATTGAGCTAACATCATTCCAAGATGAATATTTCAGGAAAAGCTCAATGAATGGCATGGCATGGATGAGAAAAGTGGATCCCTCAAAATGCTAAGGATAAAAGGATTGTCTCAAGCTCAAAAGCTCAAGACTCTACATTTTATATTTAGTGATCCAAGATCACATTGAGTCTATAGGAAAAGCCAATACTATCAAGGAGGGATGAGGTGTTGCTTAATGAGTTTCTTGCTCCATAGTGCTTAGTGATATGCTCCAAAACCCTCAACTACTTTCTCATATCCACATATGACCTAAACCAAAAGTCAAACTCGGCCCCACTGATTCTTTCTACCCGGCGCCACCAAGTTCAGATGTCATAGCCACTGCCACAAACACTAGGCAAATCGGTCTCACCAATAGGGATCTCGGTCTCACCGAGATGGGGTTGTAATCTCTCTGTTTCCTTCGTAATGTTTCGGTACCACCGAGATGAGCGATCGGTCCCACCGAGATTGCCATGTAAACTCCATGTTTCCTTTTCGTAACATTTCGGTCCCACCGAAATGAGCGAACCGGTCCCACCAAGTTTACCTGACCAACTCTCTGGTTAGCTTATTACCAAAATCGGTCTCATCGAGTTTGTGTAATCGGTCTCACCGAGATTACGTTATGCCCTAACCCTAACCATATCGGTCCTACCGAGTTGCATGTCAGTCCCACTGAAAATCCTAATGGTCACTAGATTTGCTAAATTAGTCTGACCGAGTTTACCAATTCAGTCCCACCGAGTTTGGCAAGTTGTGTGTAATGGTTAGATTTTGTGTGGAGGCTATATATACCCCTCCACTTACTCTTCATTCGTGGAGAGAGCCATCAGAACAAACCTACACTTCCAACTTGCTGTTTCTGAGAGAGAAGGACCTACTCATGTGTTGAGGCCAAGATATTCCATTCCTACCATATGAATCTTGATCTCTAGCCTTCCCCAAATTGCTTTCCACTCAAATATTCTTTCCACCAAATCCAAATCCTGTGAGAGAGAGTTGAGTGTTGGGGAGACTATCATTTGAAGCACAAGAGCAAGGAGTTCATCATCAACACACCTTTTGTTACTTCTTGGAGAGTGGTGTCTCCTAGATTGGCTAGGTGTCACTTGGGAGCCTCCGACAAGATTGTGGAGTTGAACCAAGGAGTTTGTAAGGGCAAGGAGATCGCCTACTTCGTGAAGATCTACCGCTAGTGAGGCAAGTCCTTCGTGGGCGACGGCCATGGTGGGATAGACAAGGTTGCTTCTTCGTGGACCCTTCGTGGGTGGAGCCCTCCGTGGACTCGCGCAACCGTTACCCTTCGTGGGTTGAAGTCTCCATCAACGTGGATGTACGATAGCACCACCTATCGTTACCACGGCTCAAAAATCACCGTGTCTCCAAATTGCGTTTGAATTCTCCAACCCTTCCCTTTACATTCTTGCAAGTTACATGCTTTACTTTCCGCTGCTCATATACTCTTTGCATGCTTGCTTGAATTGTGTTAAGATTGCTTGACTTGTGCTAAGATAGCTAAAATCTGCAAAAGACTAAAATTGGAAAATGATAAGTTTTTATTTGGTCAAGTAGTCTAATCACCCCCCCTCTAGACATACTTTCGATCCTACACTGTGGCTGGGAGAGTACTTGGCCGTGCGGGAGGTCAAGCACTTTACCTTTCTTAGATTGTGGCAAGGTGAGTGGGAAGCCGGCCAGCTGGCTGCTTAGCAGTCGGTTGGTAGGATGGGGAGCCGGCTTGTGTTATGTAAGCCCATTGGTCCTTAGCCGTTTTTGTGTGGGCATCTTTTCCTGCCTTTAACTCTTGCCAGTTGAACAGCCGATTCTACGAGCTGCGACTTTCGGCAAGAGAGGGCTTAGGTGCCGGCACACTACTTGTATGACTGCAGGTGGTACTTAACATAATTCAAGGCGGCAAGTCCCCGGGCCGACTGGTCGAACCCGGTGCCGGACAAAAGAACAAATGTAGTAACACATTCATAGGCATGATACTCATCATATAGATAAAAGAGGGTAGTCCCCGAGTGCTCCTCGGGGGACCCATTGTCTTACTTAGTACAAAAGATAGCATGGTACATACTACATTAACTGTAAAATCTTCGAATGAGATTGGCGTTCCATGGGCGTTCCGACTCCTTGCCGAAATCATCTCTCTTGCGTGCCTTGGGCTTCTGTGCGTCGATCAAGTAGTAGGATTCGTTGCCCAAGGCCTTGCTGATGACGAATGGGCCTTCCCAAGGGGCCGAGAGCTTGTGCTGGCCGGCTGTTCGCTGGATCAACCGGAGCACAAGGTCGCCCTCTTGGAATGATCTTGGTTTGACCTTCCGATTGTGGTAACGGCGCAAATCCTGCTGGTAGATGGTGGACCGGCTGAGTGCTAACAGACGGCCCTCTTCCAGCAGGTCAACACCGTCTTCTCGCACTTCCTTTGCCTCCGCTTCCGTGTACATGGTGACTCGAGGTGAGTCGAACTCGATGTTAGTTGGGATGACAGCCTCGGCACCATACACAAGGAAGAAAGGAGTGAAGCCAGTTGACTTGTTCGGGGTGGTACGCAAGCTCCAGAGGATGGCCGGCAGCTCCTCGAGCCAGCAGCCGGCCGAGCACTCTAGTGGCTCAACCAGTCGGGGCTTGATGCTAGACAAGATGAGGTCGTTTGCTCGCTTGACTTGGCCGTTTGACTGCGGATGGGCAACGGACGCCAAGTCCAGTCGGATGCCCTGTGTCGCGCAGAAACATGCCAATGCTCCTTTGGCAAAATTCGTGCTGTTGTTGGTGATGATGCTGTGTGGTATGCCATACCGGGTGGTGATGTCTATGATGAATGTCACAGAAGTCGACCCATTCAACTTCTTGATTGGCTTTGCTTCAATCCACTTGGTGAACTTGTCTATGGCAACAAGCAGGTGTGTCATGCCGCCGCGTGCCGTCTTGAATGGGCCCACCATATCCAGCCCCCAAACGGCAAAGGGCCAGGTGAGGGGGATGGTCTTGAGTGCGGAAGCCGGCAGGTGTTGCTTGGAGCTGAAAACCTGGCACCCTTTGCAGTGTTTGACCAACTCTTTGGCGT